>JALPQD010000087.1:5647015-6247015 GCA_023101885.1 Typhlomys cinereus
TCACAATCAGTTTATAAAAGACATTTGAATTTACTTTTCTTAACAGTTAATAAAGGTTGCTTCAATAGCCACACACACACACACACACACACACACACACACACACACACACACAATTTAATGGGGGAAAAAGTAGTTGAAGTAGAAAGAGATTGGGAGATAGACAAAAGAGCTAAAAGCACCCAGGCTTCACACTCAGTTCTGTGCATCATGAGGCCCTTGGCTTGGCCTTCGCATCAAAGTTTTGCTTTGCTTGTCCTCACTCCGTAGACCGGCAACTCCAGCTCACATATCCCACCTCAGTAGTTTCCAATAAAATTTCCTTTCTATTTATATATCAACTCCTGGAATAGACTTTCATTGATCTGTTTGCTTTTTATGACTATTGTTGGACAAATTAGTGTATCCAAGGAAACAGAATCTACTGTAATGACCAGGCCAGGCTGTCCAAGGCAGACGGTATAACGGACTGCAATAGAAAGGAAGAAACAGAGAGAAAAACAAAACAAACCAACCAACCAAACAAACAGAACACACACACACACAGATGTTCACAACAACCATCTAGTTAACAAGGTCTCCACATAAATTATCACTTAAGGTAGCACTCTTCAAACTCTAGTTTAAAGATAGACAGTTAATGTACCAAATTCAAGGCTAGCCTGGGCTTTATACCTCAAACAACTAAAAATGAAAGTAAGTAAAACAAGCAAACAAACAAAAAGATAAATTCCCAATAACATTTTGTTCTTTTTTTCAAATGTATCTTGCTCAAATCACAAATCACAGAAGATCACAGAAAATTTAAATAATTTAACCTCTGTGAATAAGATGACTAAAAGTTTTGAAGCAAAACACGTTAAGAAAAAAGTCCAGTGGAAAAGAGGAAATCAAAATTAAATGAGAAAAAGAAGCAATATAAAAATTATAATAGCTTATGAAAACTTCAGTCTTTTTTAAGTAGGTGATATTTAAAATCCTGTGGTATTTATACTCTGTTGGACACATTTAAAATTGATGTAACAGTTTTATTTAAGTATGTCAATATTTGAAATTACATCCTATATACAACTATTTAAATTTATAATGTAAAACTTAAATGTCAATTTAAAAACATGCAGAGGGTACAGACTTAAAAATTCTTGCTGGGGCTATGTGACTGGAGTCTGAAGAAAGCTGATGCAGAGCGTTCTGTCCTTTGAGAGGTGAATTTGGAGCTGGGCATCGTGATACACACCTGCAATCCCCACTTGGGAAGCTCAGGCAGGAGGTCACAAGTACAAAGTCAGCCAGAATTACGTAGCAAAACTGTCTTAAAATAGTCAATTCAGCTTTTAAAATCATTTAATAAAAGTGGACAGTGGTAATAAAAGCTGGTGCAGTTTTAGTCACTTGGAAAAGTGGGGAGAAGGGCTGAGACAGTACTTGACCACAGGTATTTAAGACCAGCCTGGGTAACATACATCTCAGAAAAACAAAACATAAGAACTCTATTCAACAATTTTTGGATCACTTCAAAATCCCAAGTATGGCACCAGGCATTATGAACATAATGGTGTCTGAGACACCCCCTCTGCTATTGGAATCCTGTTGTAGTGAATTCATACAATACCTGGGAAGCACTTACTGCCAGGTTCTATGTCAGCTGCTATTATGCAAGCTGACTTAATTCTAAAGATCAAATGGTTGCATTTATGAATGCTACTTATGAATGTAAGTAAAAGTTGAAGCATTTGTGCCATTTTAGTGGCTAGAATCATGAAGAAATGACTATGAACATTAAGCCAAGAAAGGGAAGGATGGGCCATTAGAAGACAGTGGGCTTTGAGACTTTATGGGAAAACAAAGAGAAGGTAAAATTCTGCTAGCAGAAATAACATCAACGTGTAAATACTTTCCTTATTTGGAATATGTCAACGGACTGGAACTGAACCTTCCATCCTATTAGCTTGTTCTTTCTATACCATTTTCCCAGAAAACCTCACTTACTCAGTGAAGAAAAATATCCAAAACCTAAAAATAATTAATTTACACACATGATTGGTGACTTTTTAATATTATACATTTCCAATAAGCCTATCTGGAGCTCATCTGTGGCCTAGATGTTTCACAATCTTGTCATTTTAGCCACTAATGTGTAGAAAATGATAAGGTGCTAGACCATTCCCATTATGCCATCTCTCTCCATCCCATAATAAAACTAGCCCTAATGGTTTCCATATACCATCGTAAGTAGTTTAGCAATCACCCTGTTCACCAGTTTTGAAAGGAAATTCCACTTTTCTTTTCAGGGATTGGTTCATCCTTGGAATGTGTTAAAACTGTGGTCAATCACCGATGAGACAAGATCATCCAGGAGTTTATTTACTTGCAAAAAGATCTGGGTAAAAGGAAGCAGGACTTTTTTCTGACCATGAAAGTGACTACATATGATGTAATTTTTGTAAGAGGATCTGCAAATGGCAGAGGGAAAGAGTAGGAAAAGGAGAGAGGAGGAAAGAAAGGAGAAATGGAGAGTGGAGGGAAAAGGGGGCAGGAGTGGGAAAGGAAAGGGAAATGGAAGGTAAGGAAGGAAAGGGAAGAGGAGGGGAAGGAGGGAAAGCCAAAGGAAAGTCAAAGGAAAAAACTGGATGGGTTGGAACACTACACTGGGACCTTTTGTGTTAAAGTAGTGTATTTTAGATCTAGCACATATCTGTACTATACGATGTAATAAACTTATTCTGAGCCAACAATCATAACAATGAACTTGACTTCCACACCACTTCAGACAACTACCAAACATTCAAAGCACAAGTGGCTGCATTCTCTGCCTAAACAGTTTAAAGAGCTTCCCAGACAACCAAGTTAAGTCAGTGTGGTAAGTACTAGACGAAAAGTAAAACTTGTGAGAGAAAGCTGCCATTACATGTAAGTTGAACAATTCAATCTTCTCTGGGTTTCTTTTTTCTTACTATAATGACTAGAAGAAACTGGTCTACACAGTACTTTTCAAGTTCTAATGTTTTCTATGGCATTTGCATGATAGTAGCTCAACTTAGGCTCTACAAAGCAGCATTATAATGCTTTCTCATAAACCATTACTCAATTACTGAAGTCCATAGTCCCTTACCAAAAATTTAAAAAAATACTTATGTATAAAATGTGCCAATTGGGGCTGGAGAGGTGGCTCAGGGGTTAAGCCTCTGCCTTGCAGGCAGAAGGTCCTGAGTTCGGATCCTAGACCCCACGTATAGACACCAGGCGGAAGCGGGGGCGGCCTGCGTTTCTGGTCCTGGTCGGAGCCTGTGAATCCCAGGGCAGAGTAAACAAGGAGGAGGTGGAGGCGGTCCATGGTGGTTCCCGAATTCGTCCGTGGTTCTACACACACATACACGTACATACATACACACATACGCACACGCACAATTGAATAAATGGGAAAAAAAATGTGCCAATTGTAAAATCTAATGTAAACGTGTTTGCCAGCAAGTATGATGACCTGAGTTCAAGTTCTAGAACCCACATAGTGGAAAGAGAGAACAGACTCCCTTAAGTTTTCCTCTGACTTCAGGCAAGCACATGTGCACACATACAAACATATATGTACAGGGCTGGAGAGGTGGCTCAGGGATTAAGCCTCCGCCTTGCAGGCGGAAGGTCCTGAGTTCGGATCCCAGATCCCACGTATAGACGCCAGGCGGAAGGGGGGGTGGCCTGCGCTTCTGGTCCTGGTAGGGCGGAGCCTGTGAATCCCGGGGCAGAAGGAGATGGAGGCGTCCATGGTGGTTCCCGAATTCGTCGGTGGTTCTACACACACACAGACACACACACACACACACACACACACGCGCGCGCGCGCGCGCACATACATACGTACACATGCACAATTGAATAAATAATAATAATAAAAAATTTAAAAAAATATATGTACAACTTAAAAATGCAAATTTTAAAAACTCTTCTTGTAAGGATGGTATTATACTAGAAAGATGGCTCAAGGGTTAAGCCTCTGCCTCGAAAGCAGAAAGACCTGAGTTTGGATCTCAGATCTCATCACTGAGTAGAAATGATAGCGACCTACACTTCCAATCCTGGGGAGCAGAGCCTGGGAAACTCCAGAGCAAAAACAAAAAAGAGGTAGAAGAATCCAGGATGATTCCCACAATCGCCCTTGGTTCTCCACACACAGGTACCCACAGTGTACATACACACACACACACACACACACACACACACACACACACACACACCACACGCACATACACACTCCCTAACCAATCAATTACACAGCAAACAACTCCTGAAGTGAAAATACTTGTAGGATGAAGTATTTCTGCTTGATAAACAGGGCACATCTGTGAAATTTTGGAAAGAAAGACCACACACTTACTTCACTCCAATAACCAGGTCAAATAGTTGCTAAATCAGGGAAACCAAAAAACCAAGATACTCTAGCAGCACTTTTGCACAACAGACACTAATGTCTCTTGGATATGAAATGTAAACCCCCAAGAAAGTAACTTCATATCCCTCTGTATTCCTTTGATGCTACTGTAACAAATTACCAGAAATCATATAGATAAAAAGAATAGAAACCTAAAGTTCTAGAAGGCAGAATCTCCCAAGTTTCTAGCAATAAGTAGAAACTTTGGCCTTGGACAATTATCACTCTGATAGCATCTGATATTGGAGTTATAGTCCAGCCAGGTAACCCACAATGATTCATTCCCCAAGATTCCTAACTAATCACATCTATAAAGGTCTAGCTTTACAAACAGGTAACACTCATGGGGTCTCTTGACTTATCCTGTCCTTGCATGGACATAGTGATTGTTTGGAGACATTTTTTTTTTTGTCCCTTATTCATCATGCCCATCTTAGTTCTTGACAGCATCCCTGTACTGGTTACTAATCTCTGTTGCTGTGAGACAACACTGAGGCTCAAACAACTTAAGGGAGAAAAGGGAAATTTATACAGCTTATGGTTCCAGAGGGGAGATACAGTCCTTCATGGGGGGAATGGCATGGGTGGCTGGCAGAAATTGGAGGTGGCCTAAGTCACTGCAGACATCATGGAGGCTGAGAAGTACAAAACTACCAACTGTAAAAGCAGATCTCTCCCAGAAGTAGGGTGGGGCCAATCAACCTCAAGGCCCACCCCCTGTGACTACCTTCCTCTAGCAAGGATCCATCTTTTAAAGGATCTCTGACCTTCCCAAAGAACTAAAGATTCAAACACATGAGTTTACAGGAGACAACTCACATTTTAAACCATGACACTCTCTAACCCACATACTTCATAGGCACCTACGCAAACAACAGGAATATATTTAATTTGGCATGTGGTTTAGAAATATGCTTAAAATGTGCTTAAAAGTGTGATGTTCTTTGAGTAAATATCTATTTTTAATAGATCTAGTTAGATTGTGTTGTAAATCTTATTCAGTTTATTTTTTTTCTATTTTCTTTCTTATTTATTTAAGTGGCACTGGGGTGAGAGGGATCAAATTTAGGGTCCCCTACATGATTGCTGAGCTAATTCCCCAGTGTTTTTTTTTTTTTTAATTTCATTTATTTTGAGGCTGGGTCTTACCAAATGGCCTGAATAGGCCTTGAAATCACTCAGTAGCCCAAGCAGGTCTTGAATTGCACACCCCCTGCCTCAGACTCAAGCAGCTGAGTTGAGACTAGAGGCCTATATCATTATGCCCATCTAAAACTCTTACTCTGTATAGTATGATTTTTCAGACACTCATGTTATTGTAAGTACATCTGGGCATGTGCTGTTGTAATTACTGACTAATGTTGCAGAGAATGAATCCATTCCCTGGCTAGTGAACAGATCTGCAAATAGTGCTACAGAAGACAACTCTGTATATGTTCCCTGCTTACAGGAACATGAGGTTTATTTGGTAAATACTTAGGAGTTTTTCCTTCTCTATTTATTATTTGAATAACCTATCATGTGAATTGTGTGATGGTATGTTCGTCTAACTATCAGGCTCCCTATCATTTGTCACCTTGTGCATTCTCTGTAGTGGTTCTTGTCAATATCCTTCTACTCTGTCTGTTAGTCGTTGATCTATTATATCCTTTTAAATACAGGATTTCTCAGTTTATATAGAATCAAACTTTTTGACTTTTATTCCCTTAATAGTTTATGTTTTGGGGAACTGTGTTTAAGGGCTAACTCTTTCAAGATCATGAAGTTATTTTTTGTATTTAACTTCCAGAACCAGTTTAAATGCTTAGAGTACATGGTCTAAGTGAAATCTACCTCATTAAGTCAGCAGAAACAACATAGATTATTAATCACCCTAGTTGTCAAGCTTATTTCACTAATAAACCAAATATTTGAGTTAAAAAAATAATAGGGAAGAATGAGAGCTGTGTCATGCTCAGCTATCCTGCACCTAGCCATCTATCGAGTTCCTGATCACTCAGCTCTTCTGCGGTCAGTTCCGGCTTACGTCGCCCTTACTCAAAAGTGAACCTTGAGGCTTGAACTTATTTGTGATTGAGACTAAACAAAAAGCCCAAGATTTTTAAAAAAAAATTGTAATAATTATACAAGATGAAAATCAAGCTTTTTCGTCTGTTTGTTTTGAGGCATTGTTTCCTCTGTAGGATAAACTCTTCTGAACTCCCAATGTAACCCAATTTAGACTCAAACTCTTGCCTCAACTTCCAAAGTGCTAGATACAGATTTGAGTCACCACGTTGTCTCAAAAAATCAAACTATTTTTATATAAAGTCTCAGTTCCCCCAGGAAATATTTCTGGTAATGAGTTGAATCTACTATGAGACCACGCTTGGGACAGTCAGACTGTAAATTCCTCTAGGGGAAGAATCTGAATAATTATTATAAAAGTCAGTGCTTACTAAATTTCTAATATATCAACTACTACATCAAGTTTATCAGATCACATTTAATTTTTATTCCTTGCCCCTCAACTGATCCTGTGAAATTTACATTTTTTTAATCTAAGGTCATATTATGATTAAGATGTGTCCCCCTAAAATTCTTAAGTTGAAATCTTATTTCAATGTGTTGAATTTAAGAGGTGGGGGCCTTCAGGAGGTGAATAAATCATGAGGGCTCCCCTCTCACAGAAAAATTATACATCTCGTAAGACACTGATGATGTGACATGGGATGGCAGTGAGAAAGCACCATATATAAAGCTGGGTTCCTGAACCCAGGCACCAAAGTACTGCACCATGGTTTGGGGCTTCCTTGACTTTGGAATTGTGAGCAATGAATTTATGTTTATAAATTAATTACTCTGAGACAAGGCATAGCACCCACCCACCTGCAATCCCAGCATTCAGGAGGCAGAGGCAGGAGGACTAATCCAAGTTTGAGGCCTATCTGGATTACATGGGAAGACTCTTGAAAAAAAAAGTTACATATAAAGTTTACAGTGGCCAAAATACACTAAGGCAAGTTCTAAAGGGAGGCAACTACTATTTTAAATTACCCTTTTGGCTTTTCTTCCTATTCACTCATGCTTGGCACAAGCTACACCTTTCACAAGGTACACTGCATTTATTTCACATCAGCAAAAATTTCTAAGGCATGTTCCATGTCTAGCCCACCATCAGTGCTACAGGGGATTAACAAAAGTTTTTTTTGTCTCAAGAAATTTAGGTGTGACTTCAAACCTGGTATTTAAAAGCTTCAAAAGAAAAAAATAAGCAACATAAAAACCAGTGCCAAAAATGAATGGCATATATTAAATGCTAAACTAAGAAGATACATTTTTGGAAATCTGGTCAATTTATTTACAAAATTACAAATGTTCACACTATATTATTTTGTGAAATGCCAGAGGATACCAGCCCTTTAAGGAAATTCACTTAGTAATATTAATAGAAATGAAGGTTTGTATTAAAGGTCATCTCTTTCATGATGGGCAAAACTTTTTAAAACAAAGAAAGTGACATATTTCCCTTCTACCTACTTTCTATATTCTAATACATATTCCTATCCTTTCTATGTAATACTGATTTTTCTTTTGTTTCTAGTTAACAGAATAAAGTATATTTTTGTATTGAAGATTCCATATTAGTGATTAGTGATTTCTGATTTGAAATACTCAGATTGTGTTTATGGTAAAAAAGTTTAAATATAAAAAATAATTTTTCCTGAAATTATTCATATTGTTTAGTCTGTCCTTTAGGATGTACTGTCATTTATTAGCACTTAATGATGGAGACATAATCAAAGAAATCCACTGTTAGATGACTTTATCACTGTGTCAACATCAAAGTGTACAGAAGCAAATCTGATGGTACAAGGCTATCACTTGATGATACCTCTTGATGGGATGAAAAGAAAAAATAAAATGCACGAAGCTCCCATTGAAGGAACACTGCATACTATTCTACACTAAGATTTCTTTATTTTAGGGGAAAAAAAGGTATACTATAAAATAATGATAAAAAGTATAGTATAGTCAATGTCCAACCTAGTAGCACTTTTTTATTAAGTATGCATTGCTCATAATTGCATGTGCTAAACTTTTATGACTGGACACATAACAAGTTTGTTTACATTACTCTCACCACAAATGTGAGGAATGCATTATGTAAGAACTATGCTATCACCCTCACTTTTATCTAATCGGATCATGTATATACATGATCTACTTGAAGTTACAACACAGGACTGTACATCAAAATATTATATTTATATACAATAGCATATAGTCTGTTACATACAATAGCATCCATAGCTGATTTGGTACCCTACACAAATGCACCAGTGCAGATTTTGTAGTCTGTCTTCAATTTACAATTTTATTCTATTCAAGACACATACATAATATCTGCATATTTTTAAAACCAAAATATTGCAATATCTGACTAACAGATTACCAAGTATTGTCTACATGCACAATAACATCTATAGCATTACTTACACAGTGCAGGCATTATGCTGCCTGTTGTTCTGTCTCTAAGATGAAATAACTGAATTTGAGATTTGGGAAAACAGAATGTTTTTCTAGGTCTGGGATCTCAATCCAATAGAAAAAAATGTGATTTACTGAAGGATATATTTTGTATACCTATTTAGTATATTTAAAAGAAAAAGTTAAAAAATTCAAAATAGAAAAAACAGTTATGGAGAAAATGGTGGAGTGAAAAAAATAAGCAAAAAGAGGATCAAAGACAAAAGCGTTTATTGAAAAATTCAAAAATATATTTGGTATATAAATATTAACGTAGTTTATAAGATCTAAAAGTATCTAAGATCTAAAAGATCTTAATTGATTTGCTATAAAAATAATTCTCAATCAAAATGATATAGTTATTAACATCACTACCTTTTTTTTTTTTTTTTTACATATGTAAGTATTTGTTGATGTGTGTGTGCTGATGTGTAAAGAAGAGAGCACTGTATGTCCCTGTGGAGGCCCAAAAGTGACTTTGGGAATCTTCCTGATGCTCTACCTTTTCATCACTTTGCTTTGTGGTTTCCAAAGCTCTGTTTTGCAGGTCAAGAAGTACAGGCTACTGCCATTTCTGCCTGGTATTTTTATGTGGGATCTGGGATCAGAATTGTTTTTTGCTTGATGGGCAAAGTCTTTAACCCCTGAGCCATCTCTTCAGCTCCAACCCATTATATGTAGCCTAGGTTGGCTTCAAACTCACTGCTCCTGCTTGAGATTTGAGAAGGATTAAGTTTACAGGCATGTGCCACAACACTCAGCTGTCATATGTTAATACTATTAAATGATGTGTACAATAAAGCTACATAAAGTATATTAAAATATTACTTTTCCTCTATCTAAAAGCAGCTGAAACTGAGAAATCTACTGAAATTTAAATACTCTTAATAACATCTTAATGTGATAGAGTCCCAATCTCAGGAGGTTTTTTTGGTGTGTATGTATATATATAGAATCTATATATGTTATAGATTCAAGGGTCACTTTAGGAAGCATCTTGGATTGTCATACTTCTTTTTGCTTTGCTCTGGGATTTCCTGAGCTCTACTTTCCAGTGCTGAAAGTCCAACTGCCACCAGTTCTGTTTGACATTTTTATGTGGACTCCAGGGATCAAACTCAGCCTCCTTTGCCTGGAAGGCAAAGGCTTTAACTCCTGAGCCATCTCTCTAGACCCCAGGAGTTCTTTTAAGAAAATAACAAGAAATCATTGGTTGAATCAAGTCAACTCTAGAACGTCATGCAATTAAAGCTACACTATAAAGATAGTATTGTCAAATAAAGAACCTAATATGAAAATACAAACTAAGGGGTTGAGTTCTAAAGAAGACAATATTTAGCTGAATGATGTAATTTATACCTCTAATCCCAATTGGAAGGCACAGACAGGAGGATACAGGAACTCACAACAATCTGTGCTACATGAGACCAACCAAGCAACCAAACAAAAAAGACTTTAAATTTTGGAAATCTTAACTTGAATGATGCTATAAAACATAAATTCCCAGGGTCCCCATTGAAAGTGAGAAGGCCATCTGTGAGTATATGTGCACAAGAACCTTCGCCTCTTCACGCCTGCCTGACTGTCCCACACTTGGAGAAGGCAGGATATTTGGTTAGGCATATGTTTGAATAAAGGCAGAAAAATGCCAACTTTAAAACTAAATATTTCCCTTGTTTAATTCTGGTATCTTATTGGTCCATATGCTGCTTCCCTCCACAGTATGCCACCAAAATGGCTTAGACTGTGACTTTCTTTTCGAGCATGACAATAACATCAAGCAGTCATGACTAAGGGTGGAAATACTAGATGTGAAAGCAGATCAAACAGAGGAAGATCTGATACACACTGACACCTTTGCTGAGACATTAGGTGCTCCATAGATTCCTGCGGAAATACTGTGTGATAGTATTTGCTGTGATGAATTCATCCTTGCCTCTAACCTAAAGATTCTCATGAATTAACCAAAACCAATTCAGTGTAGGCTAACAGGAAACAGGTGTTAGTGCCGCTGATGGGCAGCATTTCACCCACTATGCCTGTCACATCCTGGCTGAACCATGAGCAAGTGAGGAGCAGATGGGCACTGTGAGAGGACACAACACATTACTCTCTACACAGCCTGGATTGTCTGGAGACTAGCCCCATTCCTAGACAATCCGCAGGGCACCCATACATGCCTTTTTTCTTCTGGCATAAGCTAGCTAGATTTCAGTTTCTGTACTTGGCACAGAGGTGGTTTTTATAGAATGCCTATACACTGCAAAGAAAATCTTATTTCTGTCATAGAATATTCCAATGTAGATCAAGTCCATCAGTATATCCTGTTATAGTAACTGACAAAGTGAGCATGACTATCAGACAAACACATAATAAATTATAGAGAAATAACTAACTTTTCTCAGAGACTCAATATGACATATTATAAAGGTTCTGAAAAGGTATTAAGTAAGCAAATCTAACACACATGAATCCTTATCTACAAATCATCTTTGAACATGTAGTTCTTTTTGTAATAAAGTATTTTGTCTTTTAGAACTTCAGTTTGAGAAATGCTTATTGCCATCATGACTTGGATCCCTTGAGTCCTGCATCTGAAGAAAACTGAAGTGACTATTCCCATTTGCTTCCTAACATACTAGATTTAAAAACAGACTAGCAGAAGACCACCAAATTCAATTTTGATTGTAAGTACTTTTCATTCCAATGCCAGTGAGATGGGTAAAGGGACCTGCACAGAAATCCGCTGACTTTAGTTTGATCCCCAAAAACCCACATTATGAAAGGATCTTAGAACTAACTTTTCAAAGTTGTTCCCTGACCTCCACATGGGTTCATGGTCTCTTTCTCTCACACTCTCTCATTCTCTTTCTCTCTCAGTCTCTCCATCTTTTTTTTATTATTATTATTATTTATTCAACTGTGCGCATGTGCGTGTGTATGTGCGCAAGCGTGTGTGTGTGTGTCTGTGTGTGTGTGTCTTTGTGTGTGTAGAACCACGGACGAATTCGCGAACCACCATGGACGCCGCCACCTCCTCCTGCCCCGGGATTCACAGGCTCCGCCCTACCAGGACCAGAAGCGCAGGCCGCCCTCGCTTCCGCTTGGCGTCTATACGTGGGATCTGGGATCTGAACTCAGGACCTTCCGCCTGCAAGGCGGAGGCTTAACCCTGAGCCATCTCTCCAGCCCTCTCCCTCCATCTTATAAATACACTTAAAAAAAAAAACTTATGTTCTAGATGGAAAGTAACTTACCTGCATTGAAATAAGAATGAAATCAATTAGACTCCCGATTCCACAAAATCCTACAGTGCAAAACTTTAACAAGCCTAGAAAAGTAGAAGGTAAAGTCATTTACAATCTAGAAAGTCTTATAAATATTAGCAATAAGCTTTTCTACATTCTAATAAACCCTTACACATAATACATGCTAACAACAAGGTGAAAAGAAGAAATGTCTTTAAAATAGTCAAATCTTCATCCTTAAAAATGTAAGTTTAACCTCATGAATGGAAAAATCATGAAACAACTCATTTAACAGGTGAATAATAGTAACTAAATGAAAACCTTAATGCAGTCTTACAGAATTGCTTAAAAGAGGGTGGCTACAGAATTAAATTCTGAAATCTCGGTACAGAAGAGGGCTGGGGGTTGAGTTCTCTGTGCTTAATTTAAATGGAGAAGATCCTAGGTTCTCCAGCAACACAAATAAAAACAAAACAACAAACAACTCAATACAACCAGAGTTACAGAACATTTTTAGTAATAAACTTTTCCTTAATCTAACTAGAGTTAACACATTATGCAATGCAAATTTTGTTACACTTAAGAGTAGAAGGTTCAAATATGTAACTTTCATACCACAAAAAAATTATAGACCAATTTCAGTGATAAACACAGATATAAAACTTCTCAATAAAATAGTTGTAAATTAAACAAAGTTGGCTTCATTTAAAAAATGCAGGGATGGTTCAACATATGCAAATCAGTAAGTCACCAAATGAATGGACTCAAGGACAAAAATTACATGATCATCATCTCCACAGACACAGAAAAGGCCTCTGATAAAATCCAACATCCCTTCATAATAGCCCCAAGAGACTAGGAATGGAGTATACCGTAACATAATGAAGGACATATATGACAAACCTACAGTCAATGTCATTATAAATGAAGAAATATCCCAAGTATTTTCAATGAGATCAGGAGCAAGATAAGAGTATCTACTCAATAAAAGTAATAAAAATAGGAAAGGAAAAAGGCAAAGTATCTTTATTTACAGATGATTTGTTTCTATGCATGAAAGACCTTAAGACTCCATAGAAAATTCTCAGATCTAATAAACAGTTTGAGAAAGGTGGCAGGATACATAATTAGCATACAAAAATCGACAGTCTTTTTATATTCCAATAATGAACATTCTGAGAAAGAAATCAGAGAAACAACCCAATTCACGAAATAAAACATCTTGGGATACACTTAACCAAGGAAATCAAAGATATCTATGATGGCAATTTCAGCACAAAGAAAGAACACTAAAAAAGATACCAGAAGATGGAAAGACCTTCCATGTTCATGAATGGGAAGAATTAATATTGTGAAAATGGCAAACTATGGATTCTATGAGGTCCATTCAAAATTACAATATTCTTCACAGAAAGAAAGAAAAAAATCTTTTTTCTTTTGGAGTGTGTGTGTGTGTGTGTGTGTGTGTATGTGTGTGTGTCTGTGTGTCTGCGTGTGTGTATATGTGTATAACTCTACGACTCTTTACTTTTTTTGAGATAGGCCTGCCACTGAACCTGGAACTTCTCTTTTTGCTAAACTGGCTGGACAGTGAGACCCACGGACCTACTTGCCTCCCCACCTCCCCATTCTCTTGTATCCAAGCAATGATATTAGAGACGCATGCTGCTATACCCAGCTTTTATCCAGGTGCTAGGGATGCGAACCAGGTCATCATGCTTGCACAGTAAGCACTTTATGAAAGCATCTATCCAGCCTCAGGGAAAAAAAAAATTAATTCATTTGGAAGCACTAAAAACCCCAGAGTAAAAAAGCAATCCTGAACATAAAGAATAATGCAAGAGGTATAACTGATTTCAAGTTCTACTAGCACAGCTCTGGTACAGAAACAGACCATGGAATAGAAGAACCAAATACAAACCCACAAAGCTACAGATGTCAACAACAAACACTGGAAAAAAGACAGTTTCTCCAACAAATAGTAATAGAAAACTGGATATCCATGTAGAAAATTGAAATTATCTCTCAGCCCACAAAAAATTAAACTACAAGTGGACAAAAGATCCTTGATTAAACTTAAAACTCTGAAACTGTTAGAGAAAAAGTAGGGAAAAATAGTCCAAGACATACACATCAGTAAGGGTTTTGTTAACAATATTCCAGCTATTCAGGAAATGTCAACAGTAACAAATGGGACCTCATGAAAGGAAGGAGTAGAAAGAAAGAAGGCAAGATCTGGAGGATGGGGAATAGTGGGGTGAAACAGCATTTCTGGACAAGGCATGGCTACTGTACTCCTGTAGCAACTATGGTTACCTGCACAAAACCTGAGTTAACAGTATTTCCGCATAGATGGGAGAAAACCTGAGTTAACAATATTTCCGCATAGATGGGAGAAAGGTTCATGAGGTCCCACATCTAGCAGAAAAGCTGCTGGAAGCTAGGGAGAACCAATCATTTTCTTCAGTGGTGTAGCCATTGGTAAGTTGTTTATACACCAGTTAAATAACCCCACTCCCACATTACAGCAGCAACCCTAATTAAACTCAGTGGGTCATTTGAAAAAAAAAAAAGACATTAAAGTAGGAGAGGTGCTTGTTGGGAAGAGGATGAAAAGAAGACGCAAGAGGATAAGAGAAGTAATGGGGGGAGAAGTGAATATGACCAAAATACAATATATACGAGTATGAAATTGTCAAATAAAAATGTTTTTAAGAAATCTTTCTCTTTTTTAAAACATTTTTTAATTTATTTTAGTGTGTGTTTGTGTGTGTGGGGGGGTGTGTGTGTGTATCAAACCGCACTGTGTGTCCCTGTGGAGGACCAAAGATGACTTCAGGAATCATCCCAAATTGCTTCTACCTCCTTTTTACTTCACTCTGGGATTTTCCAGACTCTACCCATCAGGGTTGGAAGTGCAGACCACTGCAAGTTCTACTTATGAAACCTGGGATCTGAACTCAGGCCTTTCTGCTTGCAAGGCAGAGTCTTAACCCCTAAGCCATCTCCCCAACCCAAGCAAAATTTAAAAACAACAACAACAACAAAATAAGGTGTTTAAAATAAATGTGTTTCTAACAAACAAACAAACGAACGAACGAACAAAAGATCTACTTTAATACTCAACCACTGTACTGTAGATACATTCTTTAAAAAAAATGTTGTCGAGGCTGGGGTGTAACTCAATGGTAGAATGCACACATAGCATATGCCAGGTACAATTTGGTACCCAGCAATGACAGACAAGGAAAGAGTAGGAGAAAAGGAGAAAAGGAAAGAGAAGGGAAAAAGTAAGCATGGATTAGGCTGCCAGAGGACATTAATAAAACTCTTACTTCAAGTATAGTTTTTGTTGTTTTGTTTCATTTTTTTAGTGAGACAAGGTCTCACTATGTTATTGTTCAGGATAGCCTCAAACTTGAACTCAAGATCCTCCTGCCTAAGTATTATAAATAATAAGATTATGTTTTATGAACATTAAAAATGTAAAAGGAATGTTACTTGTGCAGTCAGTCCTTGAAATACAAAGACTAATTATTGCCCTATTTGTCTAGGTAAAATGAAAGATTATAAAGCTAATGTTTCATAGTATGAAAAAAACAAAATATAAAAACCAACATACGTTTACAAATAGGATTTAATTAGGTAAAATAAAGGATTATATTACACACACACACACACCTCCAAGGTTAGAATGTAGCTCAGAGAGAAAGTACTTGATTAGCATATGCAAAGCCCTGAATTTTATCTTCGGCAATATAAATAAATAAAAAGAACAGAAACTGACTTCACATTTCAAAACAACTATAGTATTTTTACTTCATTACAATCTGTTTATAAAACACTACTCTACCTGTATAAACATTACTTTATTTGCGTAACTATTTTAAAGAATGCAGGCGCTGGAAAATGGCTTATCCCTTCCTGCACAAATGAGACAATCTGAGTTTAAATTCCCAGAACTCAAAACAAAAGACTGGGCATGACCACGCAGATCTGGACCCAAGCACTGTGGTATCAGAAACAGGAAGACTGGTAGGACTTGCTAACTACCAGCCAGCTGCAGGTTCCCTGAGAGACCCTGTTTCAAAGAATAGAGGTAGAATGACAGAGCAGGACATCAGCTATGCTCCTCTTGCCTCAGCATATACATATAGGTGTTATGTACCTGCACACACAGGTGTGCAAACTCACATACCCAAGAACAACACACACAACATTCACACACACACACACACACACACACACATACACACGCACACACAAATACAGATTTCACACTAAGATCATTGTCTGCCAAACTACAAGTGTTTTACATTGCTTTATTATTAAGTATCATTATTCTTTTTGTGTCTGCACCTACAAAGTATAGCTTTCAAATTTTAGAAAAGTTCAACCTGCAAATCCCTTCATTTGTCCTGTAGTTAAAAAATAGTAAATAATGATCAAAACTCATAACTTCAAAATTTTTAAAAATGAAATAATTAAAAATGTTTAAGATCTGGGCTTTAAAGCACATCACAATGTTAATTATTTAATAAAACATTTTAAAATTAGTATCACTATAAAGAGATGCTTTTCTGCTGACTGCCTCTAAAATAATTAGTTTTAAGATATCGTAACTTTTCAATGATACAGATAGGTTTTAAAAAATCCCAGTTAGGGGCTGGAGCGGTGGCTCAGGGGTTAAGCCTCTGCCTTGCAGGCGGAAGGTCCTGAGTTCGGATCTAGACCCCACGTATAGACGCTGGGCGGAAGCGGGGGCGGCCTGTGTTTCTGGTCCTGGTAGGGCGGAGCCTGTGAATCCTGGGGCAGAGTAAACAAGGATGAGGTGGAGGCGTCCATGGTGGTTCCCGAATTCGTCCGTGGTTCTACACACAGATACATACACATGCGCACACATGCATACACGCACAATTGAATAATTAAAAAAAATTAAAAAAAAAATCCCAGTTAATCATGTCTGGTTGTGCATGCCTGCAATCTGAGTACTCATAATCAGGAAGCTGAGGAAGAATCTTGAGTTTAATCAAAGACTGTGCTATATAGCAACACTAAGTTAATCAGTTCATTTTAAACTTACTAGTATTTAATTAATTTAATAGTATTAAAAATAAAGCTTCGTGGGGTTGAGGTGTGACGCCATGGTGCAGTGCTAGCCTAGCACACATGAACTCTGGCTTTGATGCCCAGCACTGTATAAACTGGTGTGCTTGTGCACACCTGTACTTCCAGCATCAAGAGGCAGGAGCATCAGAAATTCAAGATCATTCTCAGGTACATCTTTGAAGTCAGCCTTTGATACATGAAATCCTGCTTCAAACAAAAATAAAACCAAAATATAAATAAAGGCTTTATGGTAAATAAATAAAAATTTTTAAAAATTAAAACCTCCAGCTAAAGTAGCACTGGTATATTGAAGGTTAAGTCAATTAAAGGAAACAAAACTATGTATAAAGCCATAGCCATGAATAAAATATGAATATGGAATAATTTTTCTTACAGGAATTTTTTTCTTTTTTTATTTATTTTTTAATTCTTTTGGTGTCTTATACATTATACTGAATTTACATTTTCACACTTTAATTCCCAATCCATGCTCTCTCCTCTTTCCATTACAATTTTCCTTTCCTGATAATCTCCTCAAATTTTTCTGTCTTTTTGCATGAGTGGCCCAATGAATTTCATCTGGATTGCCTTTGATGGCATGTGCCTGAGTACTTGCTGAAGTATGATCATGTATCAGTGGGTGTACCAGTGAGGAAAGCATCTTCCCTTTTCCCTCACTCATCCACACTAACCCTCATCAGACATTCAAAGAGGTGTGGGGCCCTTTGCATTCTTTTGACTTTCTTGGTAAAATGTTGACAGGACCAATCCTATGCAAGTATTATGGAAATATACATAACTACAGTGAATTCATGGATGCAACAGCTCTGCCATACCCAGAAGATAATGTCTGGCCACGCTCCTTCTGCCATTAGACTCTCATAAACCACTCCCATTTCTGCAGTTTCCTGAGTCTCGGGGTGTGTCTAGGGCAACTCTTGTTGAGCAACTGAAAAAAATTTTTTTATCTCAAAAGTTTATTTATTCTACCCAACTTCATCCCTCAACAGAATTCTCATTTATCACAATTTTGCAATACCATACTCAAGTATGATTATGATTATTTACTGTTTTTATGAAATTTCAACCATCCATTAGTGGATGCAGGATGTCTCCATAGCTTGGCTATTGAGAATACACTAAAATGAACATGGAAGTACAAGAATCTTATCAATATACTAGTTTTCTTCCCTTTGGATTTATATTAAGAGGGTGTAACTGTTTTAGACACAGCTGTCAGAAACATACCTCCCATCAACAGGGAAGAATCCTCTTTGAGCTCTGGTGGGTAGCAACATGGAATAAGGAATATGATGAGCTCTGCTTGGTTAGAAGCAGAGCATCCAAAAATTTAACATCAGCTTAGTGGAGGATTAATACAGTAGTAAAGTCCCACAGCAAGTAAAGCTTAATCTCTGGAATCAGAAAATTTGGGTTCAAATTAAAGTCCTTACCTAAGTGTCCTGGGATACATTTCTTAATCCCATGATAAAAACTATAATAAATACCTTACAGAATAAAGTAAGGTCTCTAAATTCAGTAAATCCCTCCCTGGTAAGTTTCCTTATCTGCTAAGGAGGATTTAAACAGGATGATAAGCCTAGAGAATTGTGAAGCTTAAATAAAAGCAAGCACATCAAAGTATTAAACAAAAGTTAGGGTGGAATGTCTAGCATTTCCATAAGGATCAACAAACCAAGGCAAATGTAAAGATTACAGTAAAGAGACAATGTGGAGCAGATCCTAAGAGGGCAAAGGTCAGAGTACCATACCAACTCATGGTGATCACCAAACCCCAATGCCAACTTGCCCTGAAAGTGGCTTCTTCTATTCCCAAGGCAACAGTGATATGACAGTTTCAGGGTGACAAACACCTACCGAATGCCCACTGTATGCCTACCACTAGCACTGTCAGCTTCGGTCATGTCTTAATGACCTTTCCTGTCTTGTTAGTGTGTGAGCACATAGGAAAAGTCATCACTTCTTGCTGAAGTTCAATGTACTCCTAAGTAGCAGGAGCTCAGAGAAAAATGTTAATTACTTGACTGTAATTACATGAAACTTGAAAATGTAGGATATAATCTATAGGGATACAGACATTTGATAGAAATTTAACACATGAATTCCAAGTTTTTTTTCCTTCTTTTTTTTTTTTTTTTTTTTTTTTTTGATGAAGTACACTCACCTAAGGCAGGGTAACCGAGGTAGAATCGATCTGCTCCCAGCCATCCCAGAAAGAGAGATAATGCAACTGCCACTTTGTATGAGTAGCCATTCCTGTGTGGAATTAAAATCCAAGTATCATAATCATATATTCCTGATATGAACGTTTTAGAAAACATACCTATGAGTTGTTGTTTGTTACTGACTCATTCATTCAATCATCCATCTCTTTAACACTTTGGATGCCTACTGTGTGACTCAATACTACTTTAAGATTATGAGATATATTAAGGAATAAAAGCAACAAAGATCCCTGCCCTCAGAGGCTTACGTTTTAGTGCAGCAAGCAGTAGCACAAGCATATTTTAAAAGTATATTACTACATAGCATTTTAGAAAGAAATAGAACGAAAAAAGAACAGATGTCTAGGGAATCCAGCATTACACAGTGTGCTAGTTAGATAAGAGGAGTAAACCTGATCATTGAAAGTTGAGCTCTGGACACATCTGCGACGAACTGTGTTAAGGCAAGCCTTTATCAAAACCATGGGAGATTATGTAATTGATATGGGTCCATGGTGCGTGGGACCATTCCCTGAGCAGGTGCGTAAAAGGGAGAGAACTGATTCAGTACTTTGGCATGCCGACATTCAGACAGTCTGACAAGTAACAAAGTTTACCCCTCTCTGCAATTTCTGTGGATATAGTGTAGTCAGTTCCCCTAGATCCTGATGTTGGTATGACCTCTCCTGTTGAACTGGACTATGAACTGTGAGCAGAATTTTAAGCACAAATAAAACTCCTTGTCCCCTAAGCCATTTGATGGTGAATTTATCAGCAATATGAAGGTAAACTACAATATAGATTATGTAAGAAGTCCAGAATGCTAGGGTATAGCAGGAACCCAGAATGCTGAGGGTACTTAACTGGGGTGATGAAGTAAGCTTCAATGAGAAGGTGACATGTGAGTGAAGACCTGAGGGAAGTAATGGCGAGGCAATGCCAGGCTCTACGGGAAGAGTGTCCTAAAGTAAAAAGAAATAGCTGGTTCAAAGGCAGCATACTTCGCAGGTTGGAAGCCTATTAAGAAGGCCAGTATACCGAAGCAATTATAATTGGACTTTGCATGCCCTGCGCAATGTCCTACACACTATTGACCCCACAAAGTCTAGCATTTGCTAAAGGCACTAGGATCCTTGGAGGCAAGGGATTGACAGCCACAGTAGTATTCCTATGCTTAAAGGGAACACAGGAAACAGTTCTGGGAAATGCCCCTGGGTCCTTGCACCTCCTCGGACAGGAGGATCAAGAAGAGAGTTTGGCATGCTCATTAAAGGAGGCTCTGGGGATGGGAGGGGGAAGCACTGGGGGATGGGGAGGGAGGAAAGAGGGGAAGGGAGAGAAGGGGGTCAGGGGGAGGTGGAGGGAGGGAGGGGAACGGTATACCTATTAAGTTTGTATGAGTAGAAATAAAAAAAAAATTATACAATGGAATACTAAAAAAAAAAAAAAAGGCAGCCAGTATAGCAAGAGCAGAATTGATAGGGGAAAGAATAGCAGGGAATAAGATCAGAGAGTTCACAGAGAGTAAAAGCAGTATTTGCATAGCACTGCAAATACTCCAGCTTTTACTCTCAGAACAAGGCAGCTACTAAAAGATTTTGAGATATTGACAGAATTGGTTTAGACAAAATAATTATTCAGGCTGTCATATTGAAAATAGACTATAAGGCAGTTATGCAAACTACTGTCATGATATCCCAACACTTAGTGGCCTACAAGAATAAGTTGATATCCTTACTCATAATACTCTTACTCAATAGACTCCAGGTTGACTGTGGCTGCACAGACCCAGTCTTCTTCTGCTCCGAGACTGTCCTTTGGGCTGTTTGTCATTGAGTTTGGATATAAAGCATAGATGCAATTGAAGTCACTCTCACTTAAGTTTTACTATGGCCCAAGCTGAAAATGTAGCAGACACTTGAGGAAGGTTCTTTTCAGGATCTATCACCAAAGTAAAAAGGAAAGCTAAACCCCACAAACACATTGTATACACATTGAAGTGTATATGCTACACTTCAATTAACCTTAGATAGGCTAAGTTAAACAATGTAGCCAAGCCCACAAAGGGGGTGGGGGTGGAAAGTGTAAACTACTCTGTTAATCAGAACTGAGAAGGGTAAACATTTTCAAACAAATCCAAAATACCACAGAGATAGGAGTTTGAATGATATTTCAATAATCCAGAAGAAAATTATTAATGTCTTGACCCAGAGTAATAGCCAAATTAGTGCTGAGAAGTGACCAGATTCTAGATACATCCTAAAGTATAGTCAACTAGATATCCTGGTAGGTTAAATTTATTGTACATAAAAAAAGTTGCTAAGCAACTCTGAAGGTGGGGAATTGAGCAAAGTGAAAATAGATAGTTAATGAAAGGAGAATCAGAATTACAATTTGGACATGTGAGTTTGAGATGGTCATCAGATATCCAAATAGTGTTGTCCAAAAGCAGCTGGGCTTATAAGTCTGGAGTTTGAAGAGAAGTCTATACTGGAGATATAAATTAAAGCATTATAAACATGAAATATTTATAATCATAAGACTGAAGAGGAACACAGTGCCACCTTGTTGTAATCTCAGCATTTACAAGATGAAGGTCGGAGGATCAGGAATTTAAGACCACCCTTTGAGGCCAGCCTGGGCTACAAGAGACATTGCTTTGGTTAACTGACTGATTGATAGTAGACAGACAGACAGACAGACAGACAATAGAACAGTATAGAATTATGAGACAGTCATGTGAGTATTGACAGAAAAAAACAAAACAAAACAAAAAAACAAGATCTGAAGCCTGAGTCCTGAGGTGCTCCAATATTAAGAGATGGAAGTGAGATTGGAGAAATGGCTCAGAGATTAAGCCTCTGCTTCGCAAACAGAAGATCCTGACTTTGGATCCTGTATCCCATGTGAAAAAACACCAGGTGGAAATGGCATGGCCTATACTTCATGTCCTGGAAGGCAGAGCCCAGGACTCCAGAGCAAAGCAAAGAGGAGGTAGCTCGATCCAGGAAGGCACACACAGTGTCTTCTGATACACATGGAAACATACATAGGTAGACACACATGCAAAAATTAAAAGGGAGGGAGAGGGAGAGGGAGAGGGAGAGAGAAAGGGAGAGGGAAATTGAAGTGAAGAAACTAGAAAAGAACTAAGCACTAAGAGGTAAGAAAAAATAAAAAACTAGAGGTGAAACTGTCAGGTGAAACTGTACCTAGGAGAACAGAGTCAAGAGTGGCCAATGCATGCTGCAGTGAAGACAGGACCAATGACTCAGCAGCAGCAATTCTGGTGATATATGAAAGTAAAAGACAAGATGGAATGGGCTTGTGAAAGAGTAAGAGAATTATGTGAGGAGTTCAGCTGCAAAAGAGTAAAGAAATACAAAGCTGGGGAGATGGCTTAAGGTCTAAGATTCTTTCTCACAAGCAAAAGGTCCTGAGTTCAGATTCCAGATCCCATGTAAAAACACCAGACAGTTTGCAATTCCGGCCCTGGTGGGTGGAGCCTGAGAAATCCCAGAGTGAAGCAAAAAGGAGGTAAAAGCAATCCAGGATGATTCATGAAATCATCCTTGGTCCCCCTACAGGGACACACAGTGTCCTCTGATACATACATACATACACACACACACACACACACATACACACACACGTGCAAAAATAAATAACAGTAAAAAAAAAAAAAAGAGAGATACAGATGTAGTCAGGGCTGTCAATTTAAAAATCAAATCCTATATAGCCGATATTTATTTTGCACTGTACTCACAATGAAAACATTTGCTGGGGAAGGTGGTAGGTGTCCAAATCTATCCTAAGGGAAGTGATACCCCACCTACACTGGAATGGGACCCCATACTAGAGGCACAAAAACAAACTAGGAGGCTTAGCATACCCAGGTGATGATCTAATGGGTAGTATAGTACAGCAGGAAAAAGAAGAGAAGAAAACATATAGTAAGAAAGCAGAAGCAATGAGACTAAATATGGAGAAAAGGGGGGAAAGGAGAGAATGACTTCAAAGCTTCTGACTTTTTTTTGGTGTGTGTGTGTGTTTAACATTTATAGTGCATATGTGTGTACGCGGGTGTGCGTATGAAAGAGAGATAGACGAGAGAGAGAGAGAGAGAGAGAGAGAGAGAGAATGCATGTGAGGTTATAGGACAACTTGTTGAAGTTGGTTCTCTCCTTCTACCATATGAACTCTGAGGATCAAAACCAGGTCAACAGGTTTGTCAGCAAGCATCCTTACCTACTGAATCATCTTTGCTGTACCTGAGTTTTGTTCTTGAGATAGGTTCTCACCATGTGGCCTAGGCTGACCTCTAACTTAGATCTTTCTGGCTTCCACTTACTGGGATGCCATTTATGCTCAAGAAACTGGATAGCTCAGATGCCATTTCCTAAGATAGCGATTTGAAGGAAGAGCTGATGCTTTCTGGATTAGAATGGGGTGGATAAACAAAGAGAAAAACAGGCACGCTCAAGAAATTGACACATATTCCAGGCCATTGACTATTGCCCTTCTACTGTCTTCTCCTCTCTCTTAATGCCCACACTTAAGTCTGTGCTAAAACCTTTTCTTATGAAACACTAACTATGCTTCATAAAAAAGAACACACAAAAAAATCTTGATGATATAATTGGGAGATTAACAAGAGTTACAAAAGAAGGTATAATAATCAAAGGATTATTATTATTCCAGTTTATACAAAAAAATAGGAAGAGGGCATTTTAAAAGAAGGGATAGCTAATGCTGTAGAAAGTTATAATATGGACAGCTACTTACAGCAGCAGTCTACATTATAGACTCTAAACTGCTCTCCTGGATAGCACAGGATAATAAAGATTGGTTCTGGCAAGATAGCTCTGTGGACAAACCAGGAAAACTGAATTCCATACCCAGAAGCCTACATGGTGGAAAAATAGAATTGGTTTCCAAAAGTTGTCCTCTTACCTCCACCCATGTGTCATGCATAAATTGATGTACTTTCTCTCTCTCTCTCTCTCTCTCTCTCTCACACACACACACACACAAACACACATAAATATTAAGAAAATCATAATAAAGATTTCTGAATTTCAGCATTTTTATATAGAAAATTTCACAACTGTAATTTAGAAATAGTTGTTTTCAGAAACTTTGGGAAGGAGAATGAAATTTAAAAGCAATTAGTTATGTGGGTTAATCACACCAAGGAATGATTTGGTATAGCCAAGACTGCCTAGGTTCTTATCAAATCATCTCTCATTTTCTTGTGGTTAGTGAAGCCATAACTGTGCTTTAGCCAATGGAAGGAAGACAAAAGCCATTCTGTGTGTGATCTTTAAAACACACTTATAAAGGGTTCCTTCTCCTTTTGCCCATCTGCTATGAGAATGAAAAGGATTCTAAAGACTATGGGTAGCAAAACCACAAGATAAATGGGCTCGGACTTTCATGGCTCAGGGAAGGCCAGCCCCCTAATCACACCTATCTCAGAACTCCAAGCCAACCGAATTCAACTATGACATGCGTGAAAAATAACTTTTACTGTGTTAAACTATTATAGCAATTTAGGCTTTTCCAACTAATAGATACCAGTACAACCAAGTGAATGGCTTAGTAATCAATAAGTGTTCTTACCAGACTTCAGTTTCTATAGACTACCTTATGAATGGCTATGTTTATAATACTGCAATGAAATCCTAATCAAATATTAATACGACACAGTTTCAAAGGAATATGCTAATGAGTAAAAGGAAGACATGTAAACTAGAAAAAGGACACCCAATGAATAGAAATAATGCCATTTAGTACATATGTACTGATTATCTGATGAAAGAAAATGATATAATGGGTCATCTTAAATTTTGCAACTCTTACAATAAAATTATCTATTAACCTAATCCCATTGCTTTGACTCAAAGCTCATAAAAAAATCTACTTTAGATTGTAGATATTACAATGTAGGGAATAAATTGGTTAGCAGGCTTGAAACTTTAGTGATTATATTTATTGTCAAAACTAATTTCTTGTAGTCACACTTATGGCATGGCAGACTCAGTGAGCAGAATCTATCCAAGACAGTGAAAGAAATATCAGACTAACTTGGAAATTAAATAAGAGCATTGTGGTGTTATCATGATAGGTAAGGAATGTGTGTAAGGTCCAACCTGAGTGAGTTGGCATTCTCAATAGGATAGTTTCTCAGCTGTAGTAAAAGTCATGATATTTTTCTCAGACCAGCACTTAACATACTGTCATGTGGAATATTTAAAACAGAAATGCCAACCTATAATTTGAAAACTGAAGAAGTATTTTGGAATTAATTCTTTTCAACAATTTTTACTTTGATTGAGAAATTTTAGACCAAGAAGACTGAGTGATTGGCTTAGGATTACAGAGAAGATTTAATGAAATAGCCTAAAGAAGAAGAAGAAAGAAAGAAAGGACTCTCAAAATCTCTTTCTAAGAATTTTGAGAATTGCAGAAAAGGATAGAGTGGCTATTTCTTAATATGACCACAAATAGATACATCGAATAAAATGTAATCACAAATAATTATATGAAAAAATACAATGTTTTCAACTAATAAAAATGGGCAAAAATAAATCATGTATTTAGTACAAAGCAGAAACTTTGGATGTAAGCTTTACAACAGCAAAACTCAAGCTTAAATGTCTTTTAAATAGAAAGCATCAATAATAAAACCATTTTTCTCACTATGCCAAACTCATGTAACTTCTGAATTCTTTTTAATGTTACCACTCATCTATTATAATGAATGAAATCAAGTTTCAAAATGTACTTAGTGTGCCCGTAGGCTCATAATGATTGTCAACAGAATCTGGATTGTATGAGGGAATTTCTGGATTAGGTAATCTGAGGTAGGAAGACCCACCTTGAATGTGGGCGCACATTTTATTTAATCCCAGACTAATAAAAAAGAAGTAAGCCAAGCACTAGTGTTCATTGCTCTTTTCTTCCCTACATAGATGCAATGAGACCAGCTACCTCAAGCTCCTGCCACCATGAGTTTCCGGCCATGATGGACTGTACCCTTGATCTGTAAGCCAAAGTAGACGCTTCTTTCCTTGAAATGTTTTTGTCAAATATATAAGCACAGCAATGAGAAAAGTAACACAGTACACAGATGACTAACATTGTATTCTAATACAACAGGTAAATAACACCTTCTTGCAGTCTAGAAATCATCCAAATCTTGAAAACAGAACTTATCCATAACTCACTTGGTGGTACATACTGACTTGCTTAAACGAAAAAGGTCTGGGTTATTGGTTTTAATCACCTCATACAGTGAACATAGTTCTTCCTTGGTGAACTACATTTATAAAACATACACATTTTAAGTCTCATGCTCTACTGACTGAGCTAGCTGGGCGATTATAAAACATACACATTTTAAAATGAGGTGCTTCCAAAACAAGCAAGAAGAAAACATTGTATTTGGAGGATTTTCCTCACAAAGTACCTATTTATCTCTTCACTGATGAAATCAAGATACAACATTTCAGTTTCAATATAGTACTTACACATTTCGGCAAGATATGGGTTTGAAAAATCCAATTTCACTTCCAGTAAAATGTGTTTCACTACCATTGGAAACCTTACAAGTTATGTTGGGTGCAGGAAAACATGCAACTAAAGGCAGAAAAAGTAAATTATTATTTTCCAAGACTGGCAAGGCACAAAAGAATCTATGACATAATTATAAACTACTTCCCAATGCAACATTTGACGGAAGTCTTTAATCTAGATAGGAAATTAAAGAATTGTATTACATACACATTTATGCCTAAAATATATATTATGTACTATATATTTATATATATATATATATATATACTTACGTGTAAAGTAGAGTGGTCTTTTAAGACAAAAATGTACACTATTTCATCTCAAGAAAAAGAATACTTTAAATTTGTTACTAAATCATTTGTTTATCCATTAAGCTATTTTAACATAATCTGTAGTTTGCTATTATACTATAATGCTTATATTAATTATGAGTGACAATGTCATTTGTCAACTTGAAGGGGCTATAGAAACAAATCTCTATGCATATCTGTGAAGAATTATCTGAGTCTGTTAACTAAGGTGGAAAAACCCACACTAATTATAGACAGTATCAATTATTGGGCTGTCCTAGACTTAACCAAAAGGAGAAAGTGAGTTGAACACAAGCATTTATAATTTTGCTTCCTGATTAAATGCAATTTGAATAGCCATTGAGAGAGAGAGAGAGAGAGAGAGAGAGAGAGAGAGAGAGAGAAAGAGAGAACACAAATTAGAACTCCTTATATAGCTCAATCTGGTCTCAAACAATCCCCCTGCTAGAGGGGATGGGATTGAATAATATGGGGTGAAAAATTACATAAATTCATTATGTCATAAAATGCCATACATTCACAAAAGTAATAGTAAGAAAAAAATTTTTAAAAAGCAATCCCCCTGCCTCAGCCTTTGAGTGATAAAATTACAAACATGGATCACCACACTGGACTATATCAGCAATTTTACTTGTCTTGTTTTATCATTTCTTGACATATAAATCTAGACTGGCCTCAGAGGACCCTCCTACCTCAACCTCCCAAGTGCTGAGTTTACAGGTCTGAGTCACCACGCCTGACTTAGGTCAGTAATTCTTAACTGGGACAATTTTATTCCCCAGAAGACATCAAGACATTTTTGGAGACATTTTTGATTATTAACACTGGATGGCTGCTACTGGCATGTAGTGTACAACAGCCATAGATACTACTACGCATCCTATAATACATGGGATGGTCTCTCCCAATGATGAATTATCCATCTAATCCATCAGTAACAAAGCTGAACATGGTGACACACATCTGCAATTCCAGTATTCAGAAGGTGGAGGCAGGAGAATAGGAAGTCCACTGTCATTCTCAGCTACAAAGTAAGTCCCAAACTAGCCTAGAATAAAGATATCTTTGAAAAAAAAAAAAAAACTGTCATAGATACAAGTGTCAACTTGATGGTTAAGGATTTTAGCTCTGGACACATCTGTAGAGAATCAATAGTGAGCCTGAATGAGATCATCTAATCAATGAGGAAGGAAGGCCCATGGTAGTTGGAACTAGGTAGAGAAACCCTCTTAGATCAATGGTATTCAAAAAACTTTGCTCACACCACTCAGTTCTAAATAATTTTTAAAGCTATGTACTCCATTACATATTTTACACTTGAAATGTTTTATTATGAATTTAAATGGTTATGAAAATTTAGTATTCCAGCATATTCAATTATTGCATCAAAATTCAATGCTATAGCATTCTTTAAAATGAAATTGAAAAGTTAGAGAAATTTGACAGTCATGATATGTAAGTTTTTAAAATTCAGAAATTTTATTTTCATTTTAAGAAAGAATACACATCTAAAAGTATTTGTTGTAGGCTGAACTGTGTAAGCATGTGAGTATGCATATATATAGTCCAAATCTTCTGCACCTCAAAATATGACCTTATGTGGAAACAAATGTTCCTGGCAGAATTAATCAAGTTAAGTTGGTATCATTAGGGCAGACCATAATCTATTATATACAAAGAGTCCTTGTTTTGAAAATGGAAACTGGAGACACACATACACACACACACACACACACACACACACAAGATAATGTGAAGACACACAGAGAAGATGTCACATGAAGTGGAACAAAGACTGAAGGGATGTATGAATGCTAAGAATCACTGGGTACTACCAGAAATCCAGAAGGGCTAGAGGATTGTACTGAGAGCCTTTGTAGTCTCTAGCCTATTGTTTTAAGAGGTAGGCTCTAGTTGTTCACAGAAATAGGTCACTGGAGCATACCCTTGAAGCTTACACCTTGTCCCTGGTCTTTGCTTTCTGCTTCCTGGCTACCACAGGTTGAACAGCTTTCCTTCACCATGCCTTTCTACAATGATGTTTCTATCTTACAACATGCCTAAAATCAATGGCATCAGCCATTGAAGTGACACATCTGAAATCACAGCTGAAGTAAGATTTCCTTTCTTTAAATTATTTATCTTATATTTTATCATAATAACAGGAAATTATCACATTTGCAAAACTTACTTCCTTGACATACAGCCTTGTTATACTGTTCTGTGACCTATTTAAAAGAGATTTTTAAAGAGATAATGAAACTATTATGATACATGTATGCGCGCATGTGTGTGTGTGTATAAGAAAGAGAAAAAAAGAGGGAGGGAGAGAGAGAGAGGAGGAGGAGTCCTTTCAAATATACTTGTCAATAAGAACATATTACTTTATAAGATGACAGATTCCTTTACAGTTTTTTCTTTTTTTAGTGTTAGGGATCAAATCCAGGACCTTACACATGTTATACCCTTGCACAAAATATTTTAAAGACCAAATGTTCATATGTCAACTATAAAAATCCCTTACATAACTATTAAAAACTAAGAAACCATTTTTCAACTCAAGATTCTCAATTATTCATTCTCACATTTTGACAATTTTAATTTTTAATGATGTTTAATCATTTTACTTGCTGCCTCATATTAATATGGGAAATGATAAAAATAGCACATGTTCCAGGCTGAAAACATCAAGAAAGTTACAGAACTGGAAAGACTTCCCAATACTCTTGTCAGGAGTATCAGTTCCTTATTCAAAGGAGAAATTGCACATGTCAGAGCAAAAAGATGATCTGCTGTTCCAAGAATATACAGCAGTGAATAAAAGTAAGAAAGAATACATTGAGACAGATTTGTATGCTCCAGAGCTCCAAAGAGGGGGACAGAGCTAAGGCCACACTCTGTGTGCTCTTTGGGGCAAGTTATGATATCTTCCTAAATCTTGTTTCTCACCTGTGAAGCAGAGATAATAATTTTTATATATAAATGAAAAGCATGTGATGGGTAAGGCCTAGTGTTTGGTTGGACAAACAATTGGAAAATGCTTTCTTTCTTTACTCTGGGAGATTAGAAAAATTTGATATAGAGAAAAAAAAATCTTGACAGGAGAATAAATATAACATTGAATAGCTGTCAAATTAATGTAATATTTTATTATCTATTTTAATGTAATAGAGTCCATAGCTAATACCTACTACAAGCCACACAATCCAAAGATGTAGTCATTTTTATATCCTTCATAATACTTTTATTTCATCCTTATAAAAATTACTATCAAGAAGGAGAATTAGGCTGGAGGTACATCTCCTGGCTGAGCATGTGGCTGGCATCCACAAGGTTCTGGGATTATATCGATCAGTAAAAAAAATGTTTTAAATAGCATAAGGAGTAATGGATACTTTTCTCTCTTCTTCCTTTCCTTTCTTTTTCTCCTCTTTTGAATAAGAAAATCAAGTTTTCAAGTTGTCCTCTCACCTCCACTTGTTCACCATGGCATACAGGTACCTTCACTGTCTTTCTCTCTCTCATGAATAAAAGTAAAATATTTAAAAAATTCTTATAAAAAGAAAAAGACCGAAGGAAGGGTCCCTGTACTAAGAGTAGGTTGTTAAAAAAAAAAAAAAAAAAAGATCTGAGTACCCCGCAACAATTAACCTTATCAATAAGAAACAGCATGTACTTCCAAATGAGAGATGCTCAACACCTCCCATCACCCGTGCAATGTTCAGGATTGTAATGTATAACCCAAGTTTAACCATAAGAAAATATCAGGTAATCTCAAATGAAAACCATCATGTTAAAATAATTGTCATGACACATATACAGCTATGAAAGATTTTAATTAAAAACACTAAATGTCAATTACATTTCTAGTAGTTAAAAATTCCAGGCCAGTGTGGAGTGAGGGGTAAGTGACAAAGCACCTATTGTTCTAGGTGGCATTATCCGAGCCTACCAGTTCTAAATTTGCCTGAGCAACATAGTATGAACTTAAAAAAAAATTTAATTGAAAAGAAAAATAATGAAATACATAAAAACCCTAACTAAAGAATTGACTTTACATAACTAAGTTTGCAAAATAAAAGGCAATAAATATTTGTGGAGATAGATACATTTAATCTGAATAACATTAAATAATAAATAGATACCTAAGTAGAATATCCTATCCCTAAATATGTATGTTACATTTTATATATCAGTTAAAAATAAACTGAAATAAAAAAAAAACAGGAACTCTAAAAACTGACTCTGAAGGTTTAAAATTAGTTAAAATGAACCAGTTATATAATTTAGATAAAGAGACTGGCATAACATTTAGGAATTCTTTGATTCAATTCCTATCACCAAATTAATCAATAAATCAATTAATTGAACTTTGGCAATCCCTACCAGTTCTCCAAATTTAAACTGTTCTGAAACTGAACAATATCAATAAAACATATTTATTTACTACCTTTAGTAATTATACAATGTTCGATGAAATAGACAAAATATTTAGTTATTTTTAAAGACACAATTCTGGAAGTCTTACCATGAGCTGTGTAGTTTGTACAGTTAACTGGTTCTTGGGTAGCATCATTTATTTTTGGATCTTTACAAATATATGTAAAACAAAAGTTAAGGAAATATAAACTACATTTCCAACTAAAACATTACAATGTCTTTAATGTCTTATATATTCCTGCTGATAGTTACATGTAAAAATAAGCTGCCAAGTTTGTCCACAACAATAAGGTAAGGTACAAATATTCCAGTTTTAGACGTAACATTTGAACATTTACTTATTACAGGAAAGGCATATATAATAAACATACTTGAAAAGCTCTAGCAAGGGTAATGAAATAACTCAGTGAGTAGAGTGCCTGCTCTCAGATGTAGCAACTGTAGTTCAATCTCTGGAAGCTCACATGGTGGGAAAAAAAGGACTTCGAAAACTGTCTTCCGATCTCCTCCAATGTACCATGGCATATATGTGCTTTCTTCTCTCTCCCTCTCTTTATACATCTCTCTCAAATAAATAAAATTTTTAAGCACACATCAAAAAATTTTTTAAAATTCTTACCAAATTATTTTGTGACTAGAGATCAGGATTAAAGTAATTTACAGAACCCCAGAACACTTAATTTCATGTAACAGAAACCTGTGAGATAAGTACTAGCATTCCTACATCACAACAGAATAAATAGGAGTCAAACTTTACCAGTGGCTTACACAGTCATGCAAATGACAGGTAGTAAAATTAGGTATCATGACTCCAAACCAAGCCAGACACTTGGCACCAGACTGAAGGAAGACAGGTGTTTTCTGTGTGGCTGGTCACTCTAGCATGATTTAAAAATTTTTGGTGTTTAAGACAGTCAAGAAGGATGGGTATTTTAGCTTTTATTTTATGGTTTGCACTACAATGGAGTAGGGTGTGCATTTTCTCTAAAAGACCATGCGGCCCTTCTTTAGAACTTTTGACTCACTACTGAAAACACCATCTTTATGTAGGTATAACACAATGATCAGTTATCATCACCCCATAAACCTCTAGGCTCAGTCACGCCATTCCATACTTCAATACTTCATAATGCCCAGCTATTTCTTGGACAGACAAAACAGACCTTATTTTTTCTAAGAGGGCTAAACTTATTAGGTCAGAAACTCTAGAACTCCAAACATAATGATATCTATTAAGTTAAAGTTACTGTGAAAATCTAATAATGGCTGCTGCCCCCTCCCCCTAATTTGCACAAAGATGTTACAGAATTTTCTTAATTTGAAGATTTTTATCTCAGAATCTTTCTTGCTCATAGAGGCATCACATCAGTCTTTGAGGCATTTAGGACGTGAGGTTTTGAATAAGCATGTTCAGCCCATCTCTTTAGTATCTATATTAACTTTTTTGTTTCTGAATTAGTGAACAGTATCTAACTTTGTACGGAAGCAACTATCCGGAAGTTTGACTCTAACTCACATTTCACCTTCTTCCTCAATCCAAAGTGTAAAAAGTTAATTAGACTTTGGTTTCTCGTCTATAAATAGCTAACACTACTGGTCAGGCACGTTCCAAGTGTCTTATCTGTGTTAACCCAAGTATCCCGACGCCTGCAGGCTGGTGCACTACTTACTGATCATTTTTTATTCTTGAGAAAATGGACTTTGTCGGGTCACACACTTAAGCACGAACTGGCCTGGCAGTCCACCCCTGGGCGACAGGAGGTGACACGTGCAACATTAATGACAAATGAAAAAACGAACTGACTCACTAGTAATTTTCTGCTTGGGCCTCGGCCAGCTTCCAGGGAACCTGCTGACGACTTGGCTTCCCGGTGCCAGGACGCAGTCTGGCCCACTTTGAGATTTATGTTTGCATAAACATAGCGGCTAAACCAACTGGAGAACCCGAACACAAGGCAATGACCCCCAGTAAACCCTCCGTACCTCCCATCCCCACATCCCTTCCGGCCCCCCGTTATTCCAGCCGAGACCACCGTCCCCGCCAGCGCAGCCCTGGGTCCCGACGAGCGCCGCAGCCCGAATCTAGCCGGCCTCCCTGGGAGGGGGAAGCTCTCACGGAGGATATTGTCCCACTCTGAGGTCCTCGCATTTAAGCGTGTCCTCGCCCCCGGCGGCGGCAGTGGCAGCAGCCCCCCAAGGCCCCGTAGTGACCGCTACGAGCCACAGGACAGAGAAGAGGTGGGCGACCACCGACTCGGCCGAAGCGGGCGCGGAGGCCCAGGCGGCCGCCATGATGGGCTCGGCGCGGCTCCGCACTTCCGGTTCCGCCCCCTTGAGGGCGCCGGCTGGACGGAGAAGGCGGGGTCTTAAAGGGCCGAGACGCTAGGGACCCGGAAGGCGAGGGTCCGCTACACTCATGCACGAGGCGCCTTTGAGAGCGCAGGTCCAGAGCGGCTCGGGAGGGGGATCCGCCGGCCCTCACGCATAGCCTCGGTGACTGGCGAGGCCCAAGGGTCCGCGCTGGGCCGTCGGGGCCTTCTCGCCTCTCCCGGAACCCCAGGGGTGCGGGTAGGCGCGGGGTGGCCGGACGCTGTCAGAGCGTCACCTCCGGGACGCCCATGAAGATTGCAGTGCACGGATGGAGAGCCAGACTCAGAGGCGTGGACCATAGCGACCTAGTGCAAGAAGATGGGTATTTCCAGATTTCAGCCTGGGATCTCATTTCTGCCGCATGGCTCCTTGCTACCGTGAGCAAGCTCCGTGGAAGGCCGCCCGACAGCTCGTGAGAATCTGCAGCACCGAGCAGCCAAAGGCTTTGTAAAATAGTGTGGGTGCCCTACAAGAGAACAAATAATGTCTACAATAAGGGAAGAGTTGATGGGTTTATTTTCTCTCTTCGTCCTAAATTTCCATATATGCTAAAAACCTGTTGTAGAAAACTTTCAGATAGGGTCTTGGTCCTTGCCCACGTTGGTCTGCTAAGTCACTATGTAGCTCAAGCTGGACTTGAATTTACAGCAATCTTCCTGTCTCTTCTCCCAAATACTGGAATTAGAGGTGTGAGCTATCATGCCTAGCTTATTTGTTTTAAATCAGGCTGTGAACCTGCTGCCTGGAACCTGGCATCCTCCTGCCTCAGCTTCACAAGTCTGGGATTACAGATGTCGGTCACCACATGCAGAGTGGGGAACTTTCATGATCACAAAAGACTTTTCAAGTGAAAGTTTAATCATTTTTGTGTAATGGATATCTGATAAATATTTGAATGTAAGTGGTGCTTATGTTAGCACTGACTTGGAAGAACTGTTGCTTTGACTTGGCTCTCAAGCTTTAGCTAGTGCCAGAATCACCTGCGAGTACACATTGCATCCAGAGTCAGAAAACAGAGGGATGAATGTGTCCATCTAGCTTTCTCCTTTTTATGAAGTTAAAGGATCACAGTCCGTGGAATGCTCTATATTTAGAATGGGTGGTCCCACCTTAACTCTAGAAATCTTCATAGGCATACCCTATGATTTGTCTCCAAGGTGATTCTAAATCCTTTCTGATTGACAAAACTAGCCATCAGAGTTGAGCAGTATTTCTACACTGTTTTGAACTTCAAGCAAGTATGTATAATTTATGCTTTTATTTAAAATGAAATTTAAATGACAGGAAACATAGGATCTGCTGTAGTCTTCAATTTTATCCTTCCAATTTCAAGTGAACTTCTTTCTCCTCACTTTCCTTTCTCCCTCCATAAAGTTATTTATTTATTTTTATTTAGTGTGTGTGTGTGTGTGTGTGTCCCTGTGGAGGACCAAAGGTAACTTCCAGAATCATCCTGCTTCACGCTGGGATTTCCGAGGCTCCACCCACCAAGACAGGAAGTGTGGGCTGCCTCAATTTCTGCCTGGCATTTTTACATGGGACCTGGGATCTGAACTCAGGATCTTCTGCTTGTGAGACAGAGTCTTAAGATCTAAGCCATCTCTCCAGGCCTCCATAAAGTAATTATTAAGTATTCATCATATATTAGGTATTAGACTAGATCCTAGAGACAAACAGATGAAGAGACAATAATTAAATACTTACTGTTTGGTAAAACACACACACAAAAAAAATATTATTTTATAAATGTTTCAGTACATACATCTATTGGTTAAGGTACAAGAACACTAGGTTTTAGATCTCCTTTTCCATTTTCTTTTCTCCTTTCTTTCCTTTGTTTTTGTTAAAGTTTGTTTTGATTTGTTTTTGAGAAGGTTCTCTCTGTGTTGTCTAATCTGGCCTTCAAATTCCTGGGCTGAAGCAATCCTCCTTCCTCAGCCTCTTGGGAACTGAGACTACACTGTTGTGCAACAACAGCCATGCTCCTTCTAAACATGTGCAGCGCCCTAATGTTCATCCCTGGCCCTAGAACATGGCTCTGATTAAGGTAGTCCCTAAAAACCAGTACTTAAGACACAATATTTCCTCGTTGGCATCATTCCATTTAGTAAGTGCTAAAGAAAAAAGCATGGCCCTTAGCCTCAAAATGATTAAACTCCAAATTCAATCACCAGATACCCCTGTTCATAGAATAAATGTCCACTTTGAAATGTACAGCCCAGAAAAGTGACCATTAATTTACGCAAAGTAAAGTTGGGCATGGTGGGTCACACCTACAATCTCAGCGCTTGGGAGGCTGAGGCAGGGGGGATAGCTGCAAGTTTAAGGCCATTCTTGATTCCGTTGACAGTGGGACTGACCAGAACTGCAGAGAAGACCCTGCCTCAGAAGACAAAAACATTCTCAGTGACGTGCACATTGCACAGCTTAACATCATCCCTCAGCTTCAGATGAGCCTGACACTCAGGATGGGTGCTCACAGATTTGGTAAAATTCAGTGACAAGAATTAGAAAGATTAATGCTGGTGAGGAGGTTGGGAGATGCTTTCCTCAATGGTATACCTACTAATCGAGGATTGATGCTCCAGTAAGTACATGGGAAAAGACATAAAAATAAGGGGGAGACTGAAAAGGAAGAAGAAGGGAAATCCTTGGGAGAAGGATGGGCATGGGATTGAGGATTAAGGTGTGAAAATATAAATTCACTGTGTTCATGTATAAAACACTAAAAGAATTTAAAAACTGCAGTCTCTCTTAATCATCTTATCTGAGCCACTTAGATGTAAGTGAATCAGCATGATAATCTAGGACAGATCCTTTAGGCACATCTGTGAGTAGTTACTTAAGGAAGTTACTGAGCAAATTGTAGGTTATCTAGTTGATGTGAGTAGACCCAGCCCACATGAGGTGGAATCATTCTCTGGGCAGCAGATAAGATAGGGGTGGCTCAGTATTTTGACATACAGATGTGTAGGCATACTGACAAGCAAGAATGTGTATCTCATTCAAAGTGATTCCTATGCGATGCATATGGCGTGGCCAGTTCCCTTGGGTCCTGATTTTGGTATGAACTGTCCTGCCATGCTGATGAACTGTAACAGAATTATAAGCCAGAATAAATTCCACGCTCCCCTAAGTTGTCTGTATTCATATCAGCAACGTGAAGAGTAACTCCAACATTATAATAAAAAATGAGTGCATTTGACTACTTTGACTCAGAATGTTCTAGTTGACCAGTTCACCAAAGGGAACCGGCCACACCATCCCCACATAGCAGTTGAGAGAGGGATGATCTTTACTTGCCAGACCAGCGTGCCTGGCCAAGTATACAGAAGGGAGCCAACTTCCTCAACCAGCTTTCTGTATTTTATTCACCTCTCCAGGGCCTAGTCCCACCCACTGTGGGCTGGGTCTGCCCTGTCAACTAGACACTCTCCTAAAGATTTGCTCTGGGCTTAAATCCCAGTTATGTACAAATGTGCCCACAGCTTGAACCCTCAACCATCAAGTTGACACCTGTACCTAACTATGACACTGCTAATCATCGTATCAATTTTAGGTAGATTCTTAAATTTGCAACTGCTGATTGATCTTATTACATAATCTGTTTTTATGGTTTTAATGATTAAATTATCTTTGTCTTACAATATGTAAATTTAAGAGAATTAGAAGGTTTCTGTGTGACAGTAAAGAAACCCTAAAATTTCTGACTCTTGAACTGGGAATGTAGCTTAGTGGTATAGTTGCCTTGTATACACTTGGTCTTAGTCTCCACCACCACAGGGGCAGAAAACTGACTGTTGAATTGAAGATGCATTAAAAAAAAAAAAAACAAACAAAAAAAAAACCTTTAATCCAGTCTTCCTGCAATGAGAAAGTTTTCTTTCTTCAGTATCATGATCCCATGACTCATCATGATCACATGACCACTACATTGTTTAGATTTTGTAAAAGCTTAAATCTCAGTGTTTTCAACCAAGATTTTGTCTCATAAAGCTTTATAGAAATTCTACAAAGAGCACAAACTAAAGTGGCAATTCTGCAAACAGCCAAGAGGATTATACAGGAAACCTGAAGCAGCCTGGGATTCAAAAGCTCTTGGATTAGATCTTTTGATTCTTTAGATTTTTATATTCATATCTTTTAATTATATCAACAGAGAATTCTACTCATACTGAAACTTTTTACAAGAAAACCAATCCAACTCCCGTTTCTGTGGTTAGGGCAAAACCGCATGACTTTGGACAGCTTAATTAAGCACTGTGCCACTTTTCAAATTCTTGATAAAAGTCAAAGGAAAGCTCACATGAAATTTACAAGATAATAGTGTAAAGAGACTCTGGTTAAAAGTGAGACATAAAGAAGATCTCTCTGAAAAGGGGAAACTTCTCAGGGACTCATAAGAGGAAAGACTGCATGGAAGAGTAAGTCCCAGGCCTGAGAACTACAAACAATCCGCAGGACACCCATCAGCGGTGATGTCATGGGCACAGCATACATGAGCTTGGCCAGAGTTCCGTTCTGGAGTGATTAAGTCAAGATTAGTTTGAAGCAGGGAACTGACCATTTAGAGGACCTTGAATTCCAAGAAAAGGAATTTCATGCCTGGCGGAAATGGTTGCATCTGGTACTTCTGGCACTGGAAGGCAGAGCCTGGAAACCTCCAGAGCAAAGCAATAAGATTGTAGAGGAATCCAGTAAGATTCCAGAAGTCACTCTTGGGCCTCCACAGGCACAGGCACATACGGTGTCCTCTTACACACACAGAAGTACACACAGGCGGGGCAGAAAAGAAAAAGGAATTTCATCTATTGAAAGGTACACCTCTTTTTTAAAAAATATATTCATAGCATCATCAAAAGTTAAAGAGAGCCATGTTTATAAGTGATGCTTTGAGATTATTGGTCTCCATCCAGCTTGTTTTAAACTGCCCCTTAATTTGGGAAGCAATGCTATGCCATTTTTGCCTAAATAAAATCTATTCAACAAGACCTGAGTCCCAACTAATGCCTTCAACAGGTATAACAGATCTCTTTATTTTTCTGAAGATTCTGGCTTCAATTCTACTTGTCAACTTGAATTACTGTATAAGGTTAAGTCCCACTAATTTCTCTCAAAAAAGTAAGAAACATGCTGGAACTGGATAGCTTTTTAAAATTTATTTTGAATTCACACATACTCGTACTTAGTTATAGGCTATAGAGATTTCTGATACACACTTAAATCGGTGTAATCAGCATCGCAATATTTGCAAACATTTAGCATTTTTATGGAGGGTAAGACCTACAGATTTATGTCTTACCTTGCTGATGTGGTGGTGATGTTCCACATGCTAGCATGTGAGGGATACTGGGTTTGATTCCTAGCATCACAGAAATATTTATATTATTGATATACTATTGTAAAATATAGGTACTTTATTGGGGTGAAGAACACTAGAATCCGTTCCTCCTGTGTAACTAGAGTTTGGTACCCATTATCTATTACTCCTCTGTCCCCACTTCTCACTTTCTATCCCAATCACTCACAATTTGTTTTTCTTTCTTCTTCCCCGCATCATTGTGCTAAATTTCTGCAAAGGTGTAGCAACACACAGTATTTGTCTTTCTGTGCCTGGTTTATTTCACTTGCCACAATATTCTCTGGTTTCATCCATGTTACTATACATTACAGGATTTCAAACTTTGGGGAGGCTAAATAGTACACCTCTTTGTATTCCATATTTTGGCTATCATGAATACAGCTATAATAAACATGCAAGTTCAGATATCTTTTTTGATATGCTGATTTCATTTGCCTTGGATATATACCAATCAGGATGGCCAGTCATATGGTAGTTTTATCCTCAGCTTTGTTAAGGGAAATCTCCATATTATCTTAAAACACATTCTTTTGAGCAGAGCATCTGCTCCCTTTTCCTCATCCTCACCAGTATTTGTTATATGGTCTTTTTTTTGATTATAGGCATTCCAACTTGATGTGTGATGAGAAAACAATATGATTTTGATCTGCAATTCTGTGATGAATGATATTGAGAATTTTTTCTTATGCTCATTGAACATTTATATCCTCTTTTGAGAAATGTCTTTTCAGATCATTTGTCTATTGGTAATAATACTATTATTAAAATTACTGGCATAGGATTTGGTTTCTTATGTATCAGGTAGATCAATCCTTTGTTGGATGAATAGATTATGAGTGTTTTCTTCTATACTTCAGAGTGTTGCTTCTCACGGTTGTTTTCTTTGCTCGAAGAAACTTCTTAGTATGAAATAATCACTTTTGTCTATTTTTGGTTTTGTTACATTTGTTTTTTATGTTGAATTTGAAGACACTATCCACACCAATGTCATGAAGCATTTCTGTTTAAGTAATCACATGAGGTTAGTTCACTTAGGCCTGTGGTCCATTTGACTTAATCTCTATGCTGATAACAACTGGAGTCATTTTGCTTATGGATATTCAGTTTTAACCACACCAGTTACTGAACAGACTATTTTTACTGATGTATACTTTTGATATCTTTGCTGAAGACTAGTTAGCTAGACATATGTTCTGTTGGTCTATGTGTTGGTTTTAAGTTGGTCTGATGTTGTTTTAGATGCTATGACTGCTGCTGTGACTCTGCTGCTGTAAGACAATACTCGTTGAACATTTATATCCTCTTTTGAGAAATGTCTTTTCAGATCATTTGTCTATTGGTAATAATACTATTATTAAAATTACTGGCATCGAATACAACCAGCTCAAGGGAGAAAGAGAAGATTTATTTGGTTCTCGAAGGGAGATACAGTCTATTTTAGTGGAAGAGGAATGGCAGGTTGCAGAAGCTGGAGATGGTTCAGGTCACTGCAGCCATCATGGAGGCAGAGAGAACGAGCAGCAGACTGCAGGAGCAATGTGCTAACAGAAGCAGGGAGGGCTACCCAGCCTGAAAGCCTTCCCCTGTGACTTGCCTTCCTTCAGCAAGGCTCCACCTCCTAAAGGTGCCCTGCCCTTCCCAAACATTAACATCAGCTAAGGATGCAAGCATATGAGCCTGTGGGGGACGACTTGCATTCAAACCATGACAATGGTTTTGTGGTACACTTTTGTCAGGTATTAGGATTCTCCCAACTTTATTCTTTATATTCAAAACTGATTTGTCCACTCAGAGTCTTTAGGGATTCTGTATAATTTTATTATTCTGTATTCTTTTCTATGAAGAATCCCATTGTGTTGTATCAACTATGGGTAGTAGCAATGGTTTAATAATATTAATTCTTCTAAGTCTCTAACAGTTATACATGTCTATGTTCTTATCAGCATATTTCATCTTTGTTTTAAGATGGACATCATTCATTATTTACTGTTAAAAAATCCTGGTTTATTATTATTATTTCATTTTTGGAGCTATTGTAAATGGGGTTGCTTTCTTGATTTCTTTCTTAACAAATCCATTAGCAGGAATAAAAATGCCAATAGTTTTTAATTTTTTCTTTAAAACAGTGTTTCCATATGTAGTCAAGTCCAGCCTTGAACTATTTAGCCTAGTCTGTCCTTGAAGTCACAGTGATCCTATTGCCTTGGCCAATGGAGGGTGGAATTGCCAAGCGTGTGCATCTTGATACTTGTGCGTTGATTCTGTATGCTACGACTTTATTTTTTTTTCAAAGTCTTTAAGTTTTCTACATACAGGATGATGGCATGTGCAAGCAAGGTATCTTTGACCCACTTCTTTCCTACTTGGATGCTTTCTATTTCTTTCTTTTCTTTGAATTGGCTTAATTTAAATGAACTCCTTTATATTGTTTGACTCCCATAATTATCACAGTTACCAATACACAGAGTGTTTGTTGCTTCTTTGGTTGGTTGGTTGTAGTTTTTTTTTTTATTCAATTGTGTGTGTGTGTGTGTGTGTGTGTGTGTGTGTGTGTGCGCGCGCGCGCGTGTAGAACCACAGGTGAATTCGGGAATCATCATGGACTGCCTCCACCTCCCGTGATTCACAGGCTCTGCCCTACCAGGACCAGAAGCGCAGGCCGCCCCTGCTTCCGCCCGGCATCTATACGTGGGGTCTAGGATCTGAACTCAGGACCTTCCGCCTGCAAGGCAGAGGCTTAACCCCTGAGCCACCTCTCCAGCCCTTGTTTTCTTTTGTTTTTGAGAATCAGACACTGGTGGAAGATCTGGCTGTATACAAATAAGTCATTTTTGTAGGAACTGTGCATAGTTTTAAATAATTCTATTTTTAACATATATTTTATTTTTTGTGTTGCATATGTAACTATTTTATATATTTGAAAGATATAAATTTTATATGTATCATTTATATACTTACATTATGTGTGTGCATATATATACATATATATAAGTAAAATTTATCTAGTAATCTAGATATAGACAGAGCCCTACACATGCATCATGTGGGCTTCCCCGGAGTGTGCTCAGGTTGCCAGGTTTTTGCAGACAGACACTTTACCCAGTGGGAGATCTCAACCCACCCCCCGTCCTTTTTTTTTGAGACAGGGCTTCACTGTGTGATCTGAAACTCATAATCCTGCCTGAGACTCCAAAGTGCTGGAATTAGAGGTGTGCGCTCTATCCTTTTCCTTGCCTGTGGCTGAGATTTCCAATAGTATGTTTTGTAAGAAAAGTGAAATGGACGCCTTTCTCTTGCTCCTTATATTAGATAAATTGCTTATCTTCTTGCCAAGTCTGACCAATGACATTCCCTTTAAAACTAGTAAGCAAAAAGCCATAAAAGTCCCCAGTGCATAGTTAAACAAGGATGTCCTCATACACATTGTTTTATATACAGTCCCCATCTTGCAGGATACCATTTTATACATCATCCCAGTCAATCACGGCGCATCACAAATACTACATTTATTCAATAAGATAGCTGTTGACCGATGCCCTTCGGAATTGAGTGGACAGTATTAGATAAAGTGGATATCTATCGTCAACAGTCCAAAGAACAAAAACTCCCATCATTACATCTAGGATGCGGGGTAGCGGTTGACATTTAAGACATTTATTGTGTCAGCACATCTATAAAACACCAGGCCGGGATACAACTGAAACCCAGGGCAAACGCACTAGGTGGGGCTAAGTGGACTGACCCTGTCCGGGTCTGTTATGCAGCCAACGGCCCATCCGCCCCGGCCAGGACGATCTGCGCGCCCCCTTGGCGCCGTACCAGGCCGCGGCCCACTGCCCGCATCCCGCTCCCGCCCGCGGAGTTTGACCTGCGGGGCGGGAGGGCAGGGGCCTCCCCGCGGCCTCCGGGCCCGCCCTCGCCGCCGGCCCCGCCCCCCGAGGGTCGAGGGAGGGCCCGCAGGTGAGGCGCGGCCGCCGCCTCACTTCCGCCCAGGTGAGCCGGGCCGCCGCCAGCTGGGCCGCCCTCGGGGCTCCCGCCGCGCTCTCCGCGGAGCAGGTAACGCAGGTGCGGGGCGCCGCGCCCCGGGGGCCCCGCGCCCGAGCCCGCGGGAGCGCCCCGCACACGGCCCCGCGCCCTGCTCCTCGCCCGCCCTCCGGGAGGGTGCGGTCCGCGGCCGGGGCGCGCGCAGGGTCCCCGCCTTAGGCTCGAGCGAACGCTGACCCGCCAGCTTCCCGGCTTTCCAGGCCTTCCTGGCTTGGAAGCCGCGTTCCGAAGCGGGTGGACTGAGCAGCAGCGCGAGGCGCCCCACAACTGGGCAGAGCTCCTCCCCACGGGTGACAGTGGGAGGTGTGACCCGGGGGCGCCCGGGCGGAGGGGAGACCCGGCCTCTGCGGGCTCGCGTCGCCGGGGTTCCCAGGCCGGCGGTAGGCAGGCTCTGCTCCTCTCTGCGGAGATGGGGGGCGGGGTGGCTTTCAATCTTTGGGGGAAGTTCCTGGATCTGGGCTTGAAACCGAACTCTGGAAGCCGTTTCCAGACCTTTCCGGTTCAGAGATCCCCCAGTCCAGGCACAGCCAGCAGGCCGAATGATCTCTCTGGTGCCCTCCTAACGCTCTGTCCCTTCCCCAGGTGGCTCTTAGCACTCGCCACGGAATTCCTCGTTTTGCATCTGCGGTTTAGTAGGCTGGCCTTGCAGGGCCCTGTTTCTCTAGGTTACCTCTCACTAGCAGTGAATAGGCCTGGCCACCGGTTTGAAGAAGCCTATGCACACCTAGAAAAGTCTGTGCCACTGAGGTTGCCAGACTACATTCCAGGCGGACTACCTCCTTAGTAATAAGGCTGTGGATTCACTATATTATGGGCAGCCAAGGGAGCCGTGGCGATAAAAGGGGAAAAAAAATCTGTTCATTTTGCAGAATTGGAAAGTGGTAGGTGAGGTCGTGACCCTCAGCTTAAAGGAGTTTGCTGCTTTAAGACCCTAATGGCCTGCATAAGGATTACTGGAAACTTAAGATAACTAGAATGTTAATAAATACAGATGTGGAAGGTACCGCTGGGTAGAATTTATACATAAACTGAATTCCTAAGAGATTTACCCGTACAAGTGCTTACATAAAATAGGCTTGTCATCAGAAAAATAGCTTTGTTGAAGTTGAAAAGGAATTGTGTTAAGCTCTCTTCTGTATTTAACTGTGACTTAATTAGTTCCAGTTATGGTTTATCGTTTCAGCGCAACTGGGATCAAAACCAGGAGCACACACATGCTGAGTAGGGGCTCTATCACTAATCTACCTCTAGCCCTTTATTATTTTCCTTAACTATGAAGTTAACATAAATCCATTGTAGGAAATCATACAGTTAAAAAAAATGACCAAAGCATCCAGAAACCCATTGAGAGGCACTATTTAACATATTTTCTTTCAGTTTGTATTTCTAAAGTTAGAACTGTTTGTGTTTTCTTATACTGAATCCACTTTTAAAACCTGATATGAGGCAGCTCAGCGTTTCTTGTTCCTTATAACTGCATTTTAACCTAGTTGCACTTTTTTCACACTGAGCAGCCAAGTGGTCTGAATTTACTTGTTTGTTAAATTTTAACAGAAACATATTAGGCTGGGAATGCCACAAAGAGGCTTTAGTTGGTTTGATGAAGACTTTGCTCACCTTGGTAGAGAGTGAGAGTTTTCTTTTCTTTCTTTCTTTCTTTCTTTCTTTCTTTTCTTTCTTTTCTTTCTTTCTTTCTTTCTTTCTTTCTTTCTTTCTTTCTTTCTATCTTTCTTTCTTTTTTTCTTTCTTTCTTTTTCTTTTTCTTTCTTTCTTTTTTTCTTCTTTTTTTCTTTCTTTTCTTTCCTTTCTTTCGTTCTTTTTGCTTTCTTTCTTCCTTCTTTCCGTTTTCCCTCCTTTTTCCTTCTTTTTCCCTTCCATTTTTCCCTTCCTTTCCTTTCCCTTCCTTTTCCCTTCCTTTGTTCCCTTCCTTCCTTCCTTTCCTCCTTCCCTCGTTTCACTTCCTTTCCTTCCCTCCCTTCCTTCCTTCCCTTCCCTCCCTTCCCTTCCCTTGCTCCCTTCCCTTCCCTTCCCTTCCCTTCCCTTCCCTTCCTCCTCCTCCCTCCCTCCCTCTTTCCCTCCCTCCCTCTCCCCTTCCTTCTCCTCCTCCCTCTCTTCCCTCCCTCCCTTCTTTCCTTCTTTCATTTAGTTGAATCCTATGACCTCGACGATGCTAACTAACTACCTGTCTGTCACCAACCAGGAGCAGCTGGATTTTGAAGATGTGGAGCCCACTGATTTCTGGGTTTGGCATAACTGTGTCACCATTAGAGTTTAGAAATTGAGTTGGGTTCACTTGCCCTATGACCATCAGCAAATCATTTGTTCTGGTCTTCCGCTTTCCCTTCTGAAAATTATCTTTCTTATCGAGGCTTGGCGAGGATAAAAGTAATGTTCTAGAATGTGTCCTGTAAGCAGTGAGCCATTCTCCCACTTTTTCCTGCTCTGCTCTGATATTTCATGCTGCTGGAACTGCATTTTCTTATTGGCAAGAAGGTCATGTTTTAACCTTTGATAGCTGCTTGTATAAAACAGAGATCCTGTGAACCGACAAAAGAGCCTTCTCTAACAACACTGCAAGGTTCTGTCTGAAAAGGTTAGCAGTTGGCTGTCAACACAGAAAACCAGTGGCTTAGGTGACTATTAGATGCTTGCCTTGGGGCCTTTTGGAATTGAGATGTGCTATACCTATAAAATACATTCTAGATTTTTCAAAACAGTGATTTAAAAAGAGTTTAAAAGCTTTATTTTGTCCATTAGTTACATATTGAAATGACTTATATATTGGGTTAAGTTGTGTAATATAGTATAAAGTAGTATAAATAGTTAATTTTGCTCACTATTTACCTTTTGAAAAATTATTATTGTGGATGTGTGGGTGCCTTCCCATGGATGCACATGTAAAGGTGAGGCCCACTTGTGGAGTGGGTCTTTCCTTCCAGTTTCACATTACTTAGGATGTCGGACTTGCACAGCAAATGCTGTTACTTGCTGAGCCACATTTTACCTTTACATGATGTTATTAGAAACCTTGAAAATCTGTGTGCGACTCACATGTTTTTCTGTTGAAGGATCCTGGGTTAAATCAACAAGTGTTTATCCTTCAAAGGGTTTAGTGTTCTGAAGGACTTTACCCTCCAGTGTAAACTGACTTGTGTTTGAGACATGGGCTTCACCAGTGACCCAGACTGGCTTTAAACTCATCATGTCTTGCCTCTCAATCCTTCATGCTGGGATTTCAGCATGTACCTCCATACCTGGCTTTCAGCTGGCTTCAAATTCCAACATCCAGGCCCTTTCTTGAACCCCCTCTCCTGTGGTCATGGCCTTAATGGAAAGGTCTTATTGTTCAATCTTCTCAGAAATTACTAGTATTGATGGCACCACAGAACCTTAGCTAAAGGAACGTATTAGTTTCTTTAAAACTCCAGGATATCTTAAGTCATTTTGATTGAAAGGAGATGCTACTAATAACAGCTATCATTTTTCCATTATATGCTAGAACACCTACTATATTTTTAGTATTTTAGTTTTATTATTAAATTATTAGATATATTAATTTTATTTAGCCCTTTCAAAAAATTGTGATTTTTTTTCTTGATCCTTTTCTTTTTAACTCTTAAATTTTTGCTAAGTTTCTGGTAGAGGTGAGATAAGTGAATGTTGAGAGTGCAGTTGAGGGTTCAAATTAATCAATTTGAAATATCCTACTTTTATGCTTGATTATCTGTTAGAAAAGTCATTAGCATTTGAGGATCTCCTTCCGATGATTTTAATGCCCCCCTCATCCCCTCCGGTGCAACTGTATGGCATCTGTATTTCCTTCTTGTCTTCATAGCATTTTCTCCTTTATATATTTGTTTAATCATAGGGATTTTCTGAATTTACAAAATACAGATAATTATATGTTAAGAAAATGAGGAGTCATTATACAGAATGGCTTTGCTTTGTATATAGTAGACATTGTGATATAAATAAGGTAGTGACAGATGAAAGTGCTGGATTTTGGGAGGGGAGGGGTTGGGTCCTTAGCCTAGGCTATACCTGGAGCTCACAGTGTAACCCAGTTTGACCTGAACTCAGCAGCAGTCCACTTCTCTCAACCTCCAGGTGTTGTTGGGCTTATAGGTTTGAGCCACAACACCCGGAGGCAGGTGAAAGTTGAAAAAGGCCAGGAGGGAAAAGAAAAGTGAACATTGGTTGGCAGGACGTCCAGATTCTAGACTGGCCTTATGTTGTATGCATCCCAAAAGATGGAATGACTGCAGGTTCCAGATACACGTGATGGTGAGGTCTGCAGCATGGGGAGACTGACAGGGCCGAGGTGGCAGCTGATGAGCCCCGGTCTTTATAGTGAAGGACTGTGACCAGAACATCTGTGAAGGGCACGGAAACTGTCAGTGCGACAATTGCTTGGATTGTTGCTGTGGCTTGTAGGAGAAAACTGTCTTTGACTGAATTATAGGAAGAGGACTGATGGGAATTGTTGACTTTGAATGGTTCAAGGAGGAAATTAATGTTTTGCCAATCGAATTGCTCTGAAGAATTGATTCAGTTTTCTCGTAGTGTCTTTCAACGGGGAGTCCAATGTTTCCTTAGTGTGCCCTGACAGAGGAGATTAAAACATTGCATGTGGCTGAAGCACCTAGCCCCAAGTATCAGGTTCATTCTGAAACTCCTTTTCCCCATATCCAGAGATCTGGTGCTTTCATAGTGTTAAATATATAAAATAAATACATACAAAGTATTTATAAAATATGTGTAATTTTTGTATTTCCATCATAGAAAGGCATCTCTAGGACGCCTGGCCTGGGCTGTAGCTGCACAGCAACAGATAGAGCTATTTGAGTCTGGGTGGCAGCCAGTGCTGCTCTTGGGCTCGGCACTTGTGTTTCATATAATGAGTATCTAGTGAACCGAGCTTCCAGGGCAGGGGAAGATAAGACAGATCCTGAGCCTTTCAGTCCAAGGGAGATGATAGAGACTTAATGTTCTTCATGGACTCTCCCAGTCCCTGCATGCCCTCCAAGTCATAGCTTACACTTAATGGCTCGTGGGTTCTTCAGGTCCCTGGTTCATTGAGCTCTGGAATATTCACACTGGGGAATGATGCATCCTTTTTTTGGGGACTGCTCAGATCCTTTGTGCACATAGGGAATGTTTCCCTGTGCTTCCTCAGTGAGATAGCCAATGATCTTTTTCAGGTTTTCCACGATAAAAGATGATCCTGTATCTTGTTAAATCAGTGAGGACTTAAGTTCTTCTGAGCAACTGGGAGTCTGAAAACTATTTTTTTGTAGTCCTTAATTTTCCTGGATTCTTTCCTTTTTTAAAAAAAATTACTCTATCTTTTACACTTTGTTATTTGAGTGTGTGTTTATGTATGTATGGGTGTGGCATGTATGCATGGGCATGTGGGCACACATACCAGGCCGTGCATGTGGAAGTCAGAAGATGGCTTTGTGTAGTAGTTCTCTCCATCTTTATATGGGTTCAGTGATTGAATTCAGGTCTTTCAGGCTGTGTGGCAAATACCTGATCTAGATTCCTGATCTGAGGAGCTATTAAATCTTTTCAGTAAATTTCCTTTAACCAAAATCTTAAATTTCTTTCTGAGTCAGCTTTTCCCCAAAATGTTCCATTAATTGGCTTAGAACATGGATTTTTAAAGATCCCCATCATTGTAATTTCATTCAGTCAAGCCTACAGTTGACCAGATATTAAAAATTCATGGCCCTGACTGTCCTGCTCAGTTAGGGAGTGGGAGTGTCACCCTGGGACAATTTTAATGTCTGATTATTACCTTTGTCCCCACAGTTGCCAAAATACCTGTAATTGGAGGAAGAGGATAATTCAGTTTTAGTTTATACCTTGCATGAAGTCTCTATGTTATGTGCTTTTAAAAAAGTATATATCATTATTAATATAGTTGTTTATTTTGTAGTTGTTAGAGAAAATTGAAGTCCGTGATCCACATTCCTTCCCCTGCTTCAGTAGAGGTTGAATCCAGGACTTCCTGTCTGCCAGGCAAGTGCTCTAACACTGAGCTATAGCCCCAAACCAACATATTACTAATGATAGGAATCTGTGTTTTAAAATGTTTGAAGGCCATTAAAGTATCTCTTGGTTATTTGTATGTATTTACATGTATGAGTATATATTTTGAGACAGGATTTCACTCTTTAGTCCAGGCCATTCTGGATCTCACAGTGTACCCCAGATTGTCCTCAAAGTCATGACTGTCTCAGTCCCAACAAATGCTGGGATTACAGTCATGAGCCAATACATCTGACTGATTTTTTTTTTCTTAAACCTCTATTTTCTGCCTTTAGGATGAAATCATTCTGCATAGCATTGTTTAGAAGGTGTCTCCAGCTACTGAAAGAACAGGGTATCCCCTTCAACCTTTCAAGGTCTGATATTTTTGAGCCAAAAACAAATTAAAAATGAAAATTGAAGAGATGGTGGCTCACGAATTAAGACTCTGCCTCACAAGCAGAAGGACCTGAGTTCAGAGCCCATGTGAAAACACACCAGGTGGGAATGTCAGAGCCTGCACTTCCCTCTCTTGAAGGTGGACCCTAGGAAATCCCAGAGCAAAGCAAAAAGGAGGTAGAAACAATCCAGGATGATTTCTGAAATCACCTTGGTCCTCCACAGGAACACACACATACACACACACACACACACACACACACACACACACACACACACAATAAGTAAAAATTAAAATTATCATTTGTATGTTGTAGAGATCTGGTCTTGCTATATAGCTTGGACTGTTTTCCAATGCTTGATCCTCCTGCCTCCCCCTCTCAAGTGCTAGGAGCACAAGCACATATCTCTGTGCCTAGTTAGAAAAAATGACATTTAGAAAAAATGCACAAAAAAAAATGTCAGTGTTCCTTTTAATATTAAAAAAATGACATACCTTATCCTATAGCAGGTTCTTCTTTCCTCTTCTGCTCCTTCTAGAGAATTAAGGACATAGTGTTCTGACAAAGTCCTGCATGACACCTGCATAGTATTTCTTTATTCGTGGTCCTCTGTGCTGCCAGAGTCAGGACCAAGTGAGCCCTTGTTAGGAAGGAGATCCCAGGATCCATCTCTGACCTGCTAAATCAGAATTGCTTGGGGCATGGCCTGCAGTTGGTGCTGAACAGATTCTGTGGGTGATTTTCTTTTTTTAAAATCAATCAATCAATCTATCTATCTATCTATCTATCATCTATCTATCTATCTATCTTCCCAATCATACAGACTTAATAGATATCCCGGTCCCCTCCCTCTACCTCTTCCCTGTCTCCCTTGCTCCCGCCCCCCCCTTTTCCGCTTCCTTTCACCCCCTCCCTCCCTTTCTCCTAGTGCCCCCCTCTTCCTCCCCAATCCCTGGAGTATCCTTTAGTATGAATGTCAAACTTCCCTCTGAGTCCTCCACTCTATTGAGGTGTAAGAACTCAGTGGCATTGCCCAGAGCCCTTTCTTGTGCTCTTTAGTATGGGAACACTATTGTGACTGTTAATCCCTTGCCTCTAAGGATCCTAGTGCCTGTGATCCATGCTAGACCTTGGGGGGAGGAGGGGAGGGAGCTCATTGATATGTCAGTCATTGCTCAGGTCATGCAAAGCCCTATTATGGTTATTGGGGCCCTAACTTGTGTGGAGTATCTTGTGTATCTTTGCTCCTCCCCATCTTTAGGCTCTTACAGTCTTACTGCTCCTTCTTCCACAAATTTCTCTGAGCTTTAGGATGGAAAGAGATTTGGCTGGTCTGGTTCCAGGTGGTTAATGTAGGGTCTCTGATGTTCTGAATTATGGTTGGTGGTTGTTTTCAGTTTTGCTGTTCCTGCACCACCCTTGGCTCCATCTTGATTGGTATTAGAGGTCACTTCCTGACGAGCAGTGGGTCCTCCCTGGATCGTGTGTCTGTGGGTGATTTTCAAGCACACTAAAGTTTGAGATCCACAGACCTGGCCCCATGTGTCACTGAGACCAGGACCCCAGAGAGCACAGGGGAGCCTCTTCAAGGTAGACAAGGCTTAAGACTGCCTCTGGCAAGCAAAAGGGAACACTCTTGTGTCCCAGTCTTTCAGTGAACAAGTTTCTGATGTATTTAGTTAAGCTTTCCCTAATTTCCCAGGTAGAACTGGTCTGTGTGCTTGTAGCATGTAGAAAATACCACTGCTGTGGTATGCTTTATAATTACCCCATTGGGCGCTGTCTTGCTGTGTACATTTTGTTCTCTTGTTAGATTAGCTTAGCCATCATCTTTTATGATTTTTATTGTAAAATCTTTTTTTGGTAACATGCATTCCTTTGTTTATTTTGCTTTTTATTTTTTAAAATATTTGAGAGAAGAGAACATGTGTGTTCAGAGGATAACTTTCAGAAGTTGGTTTTCTCTCTTCACATGGGCTTGGGGATTGAACTCAGGTTGTCAGGTTTGTTGCAAGTGCTTTTATATGCTGAGCTATGTTGCCAGCCCTACTTACTTTGAGATAGGCTCTGTCTGCACTTCCTAGACTGAACTCAAGATTCTTCTTCCCCGGCCTAATGAGTGCTGAAGTTATGTTACCCCAGTGCATTACTTTTTTTTTGAGCCAGAGTCTCACTGTGTAACCTAGAGTAGCCCCAAACTCAAGATCTGCCTGCCTCAATCTACTGAGTACTGGGATTGAGTGTATGTGCCACCATGCTTAATATTTAACTGCTGTTTTTAAAATTATAATACTCACACAGTTTTATATTTGTTTGTTTTTCTTGTGGTAATAGAGTATCAAGTTGAAGTAAACTAGCTTTCCAACCCATGCTTCGTAAGTCAAGATCAAGCAACCCTGAAATCTATGAAGTAAAAAGACCAATTTTTGTTTTTTTGCCTATTTTTTGTGATGTTGGAGGTTGGGCCCATGGCCTCATTGCATGCTAAGTATGTGTGTTACCACTGAGTTATAAACTTAGGTCCCGAGGATATGGCTTAGCAGTTAAAGCATTTGCCTCACAAGCAAAAGGACCTGAATTCAGATCCCAGATCCCATGTAAAATTGCTGAGCAGATATGGTGGTGGCCTGTAATTCTGACCCTGAAAGACAGAGCCTGGGAAATCCTAGAACAAAGCAAAAAGGAGGTGGGGCAATCCAGGATGATTTCCGAAGTCACCCTGGGGCCTCCACAGGCACACGCACACTCAGGTGTCTTTTTGTACACAAGCCTACACATGTATGTACACCCACTCACATGCAACGCACACACATACACACACATGCCAACCCCTCCCCCAAACCCCAGTCCCCTAAAGGCTAAGTTTTAAATCCCTCCATCCTCATGTCCTAATCCTATGTCTTGAAGTAAAAAGTGTGAGAACAATGCAGACATTCCCGAAGGTGCTATTTCCCAATCCCTATTCACACAAAGAACAGCTGTCCAAGCCCTCTCTAGTCTTACCTGACCATAAGATTTTACCTGATTCCTGACTGACTGCAGGCTGGAGACCGACACAGATCAACATTCCTTCCTGCAAGAGCCCTGGCAGCTAAAACTTCCAAAGAATGCTACTTTCTTGCCTTTAGGGCACGTGCTCAACAAGCTTCAGGACTCACTGTCACTTGGATAAATTTCATGCAGCCTTTTACCGTAATTCTTAATTTGTTCACAGAAGTAAAATTCAGCCTGAGGACACATTTCTTTTGAACAGCATATAGTTTGTTGGTAAGCACATAGTTTCAATGCCAGTAATACCATCCACATGAATAGTAATCATCAAGGGAGAAGAATAATTGCTTGCTCATCATCAGATAGTTTCTGACCCCCCAAGTCATTCAAACCTTAAAGATGTATCCTGTTAGTCTGTTTGCATAAGGGTCACACTACCTGCAACCTGTAGAATCAAGGAATCACCTTCAAGCTATACATGGCCTCTTGACACATGACAGTAACTTTTAAAGATGTGATAAAGACTAGTCATGTACTCAGAAGCAGAGTGCTTGCTTAGTGTGTGTGAGGCCCTGGATTCAATCCCTGCACTGGTATGGGGAAGTAATAGATTTGTGATGATTTGTCTCTAAACACACCAGTTACTCCTTGGTATTTGCTTTAGGATTATTTGGAGAAGCTTCCTGTTGGAAGTACATTATTTTAAAAAACCTGATATATTCAAAGTGATATATACAGAAATACTTCGTGAAAGGAAGCTTTTTTTTTGCTTTCATTTGCTATTTGAGATTGTGCCTTGCTATTACAGGCTTATAATTGTAACGTCAGGAAGCCTTTTCCCTTTAGGAATCTTTAATTTCATGGTTTTATATAAACAAATCAAAAAATGTCTATATCTCCTATTTCCCCTATGAATCTATGAATTTTCAGACTATTTGCAAAAGAAGAGCTGAGAAAGACCAGATAGAGCCTGAAAAATAAGGGCCTCTGTTAAAACGTGTTTGCCAGGAGATCTGTTGCCCAGGGACCCTGCAGACCCATGTGAGCCACAAGCTCGGTGCAGCGCTTCCTCCCCACTTCTATTTAGCATGCGCTCAACTACCTTATTATTTTGATGACTGATGATAGTTTATTTTGCAGTGGTTTTTCTATTAAAAAAATCAGTAAGTACTCTTGTGTGTACATCTTTGTGCTGTTTGAGGGAGACACTCCGAGGTAGAAATACTGGTGTCACAGTTACTTTTTCTGCTGCTGTGGACAATACTCAAACACAGCTTTTGAGGAGAAAAGGAAGGGGAGATACTGTCCATTGTGGTGGAGAGGGCACCGTTAGACATCATCACGGAGGCTGAGAGAACAAGCAGCAGACAGCTTGGAGCAGACTGCTAGCAGAAGCAGGCTGGGGCTACCTAAACTTAAGGCCCACTTCCTGTGACATACCTTCCTCCAGCAAATTTCCATTTCCTCAAGTTGCCGTGACCTTCCCTAACATTAAGATCAGCTAATGGTGTAAAGACATGAGCCTGTGGAGGACAAGTCATGTTCAAAACATGGCAGCTATGTAAAAGAGAATGTAAATGTACCACATAAATGCACAGTTATAGACACTTCTTAGAGGACTCTGCAGATTTGTACTCCCATCTGCTTTTCGGTGCTATCTGGAGTCCAGGTTATTGTTAACTCTGTGATAGGTTAGTATGTGTCATTACATTGAGTAGTAGAAATAGCACCTAACAAGCAACAGTTCTGAGCTTGCCTTCTTGTTTTATAGAAGTTGGTAGACCAACGACTGTTGAGCTGCTTTGGAGCTGTGTGCTGTTTCAAAGGACTGGCACTATCTCAACCACCCTTCATTCCCACTAGCCTTCAGTTAGTGGCTGCCAGGTTGTGCAGCCGTGATTCTGCACATACCTGGGCTCTGTTCATCAGTTCTGTGGGGAGCTGTCACTGACTCCAGCGAATACTTGCTCAGATGACTTAGACCTTTATCAGGGCCAATGACAGCCTGTGGTTTTGTGTGGTTGGTGGTGATGATGTTGAGGCAGGGCCTGTTGCAGCCAAGCTTGGTCTCAAGCTCACTGTGTAGCTCAGGAAACTTTGAACTCCTGATCCCCCTTCCCCACCTCCAACTGTTGAGACTACAGACATGCTATCGTGCTCATTTTATATAGTGCTAAGGACTGAACCCGGCATGCTAGGCAAGCATTCCACACCTGAGCCGCTGCTTCTCCAGCATGTTGTTTTTGAGACTCATCATTTTTGTATGTACCAGCAATTGTCTTTATTTCTGATTATTACATTTATATGCCCTTTATTTGGTTATCCACTCATTTATGATTAGACATTGGTATATTTCTAATTTTGATCTTGTATAAATAAAAATATTATGAATTTTCTTGTGTAGGTAATTTCTCTTGGGTAAATACAAGGAGTATTAGATGGTAGTTGTATTTTTAACTTTAATAAGAAACTATCGATAATTTAAATTACCAACAGTTTAAAAATAAACTACCAAGTAATTTTCCAAAGTGGTTGTGCCATTTTATGTTCTACTAACAAGATATGATAGTGCTAGTTGCATTATGGCCTGGTCAATACTTAATAATAATATCTCCTGTTTATTTAATTTTATCCATCTAAACGGGCATGCTGTGATACTCCATTGTGGTTTCAAATTTAAATTTCATTGAGTATTTTTTTACATTTATTTGTGTGTACATGTACATGTGTGGTTGGGGCTTATCAAAGTGCCCTTGTGGAGACAGGACAGCTTGCGAGAGTGAGTGGGTTCTTGCATTCCCTCATGTGGGTTGCAGGGATTGAATTCAGGTCGTCAGGTTTGCTTCTTTGCCCACTGGACCATTTTCCTAGTGCCTCATCCAGTACAGTTCTGGTGAAGACTGTTCTTGAATTTGCTTTAGTTTTTAGTAGGTCTATAGACATGCTTGCACAAGAGAAATTTCTCTTTTTTATTTTTAAATTTCCCTTTAGGGTCTTTTAAAAGTGACTGAAGAGAATAATCCAAAATGCCTGAAAATCCTGCTGCAGGTACAGAAGCTGTTGCTATTGTTTTTGAATTACTTACTGGGTAGCAATTGGATTTTGAGATGGAAGTCCTCTGACCATTGATTATCCTTCTCCACCCAAGATAAAGGGCAGGTTCTGCAGGTCCTCGATCGCCTGAGACTGAAGCTGCAGGAGAAGGGTGACACGTCGCAGAATGAGAAGCTGTCTGTGTTCTATGAGACACTGAGGAGTCCCCTGTTCAACCACATCCTCACACTGCAGCAGTCCATCAAGCAGCTCAAGGGGCAAGTAAGTGCCACCGGCCTTCACCTCCCTGGAGTCAGACCAGTGAGGAGAGACGGCTGCTCTGGGACCTGCAGCCTGTGGGTAGCATTGATGGATGGTTGCAGATACCTATGCAAAAATGTTATTTTGGGCTTGGGATTATGAAACACTTAATTTAGTTTTGCTCCCTCCTTTATAGGGATAAGCCCAGGACCTTATGTGTGCTAAGCAAGTACTCTACCACTGAGCTCCATTCTCAGTCTTAACTTTTATTTATTTAGTATTTTTATTTGTTTATTCAGAATAGGGAACACACATGCATGCTATGGCCCATGGGTAGAGCTCAGAAGACAACTTTTGGAAGTCACTTCTCTCTTTCCACCATGTGGACTTCTGGGAATTAAACTTGGGTCATCAGGTTTGTGAGCAGACACTTTTCCTGCTGGGTTATATTACTGGCCCCTAGACCTTTACTGTTAACGCCACCTTTATTCCAGTGTGCTGGTAATTATATCAGTCAGTGTTGTTTCAGAGACCTGTGTCCTATTACTCAAGGATGTTCTTCTTTTGAATGTTAATGTGGCCCTGTGACATGTGGCTGTTAACCTTGTGTGAGGATGCCTCCCTTTCGGGCCTCACCTCTCATGTTCACGATGTGGGATGATGAGAGGTCACAGGAATATTATGAAGATGAAATGAGCGAGTGTGTTCAAGTGTCCTGGTACAGTTGGTAAACATCGAAGAGGTACTTTAGCTGTCATCGCTGTTACATACCGATGAAGGATCTTTCATGTCTCCGATGAAGACATAGTCACATCTGAAGAAGGGCTTAGTTTAGTGTCTTACACACTTAGGTGTATCTGTGTGCATGATGCCTGGTAAGATGCTAATATACATCCTGTGAACTTGGATGGTCTCTGAAGGCAGAAGACAAGAACAAATGTTAAATTACTAAACATCTTATGCAATATTAAATAAGCCTTATGAACATGAACACAAGTTTGAGGATAAATACCTTATTTCTTTCATATGTACATATTTATCTTACAAACCACATAGAGTGGTTAAAACATCTAATAAGCAGAAATAACCTCCTTTTGGTAGGTTTTTGTTGATGATGTTCTTGCTTTTGTCTCCAACAGCTCGGCCACATTCCTTCAGATTGTTCGGCCAACTTTGAATTCTCCAGGAAAGGTTTACTAGTGTTCACAGATGGCTCCATTTCAAATGCGAATGTTCAAAGACCCTGCAATAATTTAAATATATCTGGGTTATTTCCTCGAACCGCAAAATCAGAAAATGAAGACTTTAATTCAATCATTCAGCAGATGGCCCAGGTAAAACTGTATTTTGTGACATATTTAGCTTTAATTTAATGAAAGAAACCCAGGCCTACTCTTTTTGCCTTAAAATATGTTATCATGTATTTTTTCTTTGCTTGTGTTTTTGTGTTGATAGGCGGCATTAAGAAACCTGAGTGTGGGAATTTTTCTTAAAATTATATAAGGGCAGGGCAGGGTTGCACATGCCTGATTCTAGCACTGAGGTGGCTAAGGCAGGTGGGTCTCCAAATCCCACCCAGCCTGGGCTACATAGTGACTCCCTGTTTGAAAATAAAAAAGAAAAGAGAAGAGGAGAAATAAATAAAGAAAAAGAAAAAAAAAAAAGCCCCCCCCCCAACAAACGGAGGCCAAAATAACATAATAAAGTATCCTGAGGAAAGTTTTCAAACAAAGAATTTAATTGATCATATCTTTGTTTTAATTTTATTCTAAACAGAGTTAGTGGGAGTCAAAACTAAGAGAATTTGGAAAGTCTAAGGAAATGTTAGAAAAGTTAATCTAGTTATAGCCTACTAATGCCTATTAAGAATTAAATAATGAGCAGTGAAAGCTTTGGGTGTTAACTTAGCTTTGTGTTCGTTTACCTCATCCTCTAGTGAATGCCTGTACAAAAGAAATTTGGGCTTACAAATGAAAAAGAATATAAGGCGTGATAGTTAAATAATATTCTCATTCTTTGTATGATCTTACAGTTCATCCCCTTTGTGGGATGCACTTGTTAATTAATTAAGAAGTTGTCATGCTATAAATGTAGTTACTAACTAAAACAATAAAATAGAGGGTTTCCCATAACCTTTTAAAATGACCTAAAGAATGTAAGACCAATCAATCACTATAGAATTAAAAGCAAAATCATTGAAATATAGTTGGTATGACTTGGCTAAACCACAGCCTAACATTGACATATCTGATATACTTCTTCATTAAAATTGTTTATATACATCAAGAGAATTTAGGAGAATTTGTGTCTAAAGTTGTTTGGAGTTTATTGTAAGAAAGGTCATTTGGTTCTAGTCTGAAATTCATTTTATAATGTGAAGGAAGTATAAAATGCCTCTCTATTTCCTGAAGCTGCAAAATGCCGTATTCCTAATATTCTGCAGAGAAACCAAATCTAAGGGTTCCAGAGATGGACATAGTGTGGAGAAGCTGGGTTCTGTTAGTTTATTGACTTGATTCAGGAGAAGCTGTTCTTGTACTGAGCAGCTTCAGCTCTATGCAAAGCATGTCATTTAAATGTTTTTTTCTTTTTTTCAAATTCCCTCCTTCATTAGGGCCGAGAAATTGAGTATATTGATATAGAACGCCCATTGACTGGAGGCCTTGGATTCAGTGTGGTCGCCCTTAGAAGCCAAAGTCTGGGAGAAATTGCTATTTTCGTGAAGGAAGTCCATCCTGGGAGCGTAGCAGACAGGTGAGGTTGATATTCATTCTGCCATTCTGCACTCTGTTAGTGATTTTTTTGACAATTCTGAACTGGTACAATAAAGAGCAAGAACCAGTAAAGATAGTGGCATTAGCAACTAATGCTGATGTAGCTCCTTTTGTGCTTGTCAGGCCACTTGCAGCAGCAGTCCATCTGTGCAGGAATCATCAGTTCATTTTTTAACGTGGGAAAGCTAACGTTCAGAGAGGGTCAGTGCCTTTCCTGTCATGGGCCATGGTATGATTCCAGACTGCAAAGCAATGTGTATAGTTTTTCTACTTCATCATTGTTTCTTATCAGTGGAGAAACATTGGAAATCTCATTCAGTACATATTGTTTATACTTAGGATTATAGCAGGCTTTTTGGTGACTGTGTTACATTTCTGAATTATGCAATTCTGCCCAGAGAATGGTCCATAGTAGCTGTGTTTTTGGTTTTGAATGAACAAGAGACTATTTTAAACTGTGTTGTTAATACTCATTATACAAAACAAGTTAGCGATTAGAAGCATGGGCTACAAAATAGTAAAAAAAGGAGATACTGTTCTAAATTTTTCTTTTAAATTGTGTGTGTGCATGTGTACATGCACACAAACTCCAGGAATCCTTCTGAATAGTGCCGTGGTTAGAAGGCCCACATATGGCTATCGATGCTTGACTTTTGTGTTGGTGCTGGGGATTTGAACTCTGGTCTTCATGCTTTAGCAGCAGGTGCTTTTAGCCACTGAGCCATTTCTCCAACCTCTGTTTTATTCTTGCTGTCAGTTGTTAGGTTTTTACATTATGTGGCAATAGGTCTGAGGATGAAAGAGGTATTTCATTATTTGAGTATGAAGGATCTTCCAAGGCTGAAGAGTAAAGTGGCTTCTCAGAGGGAGTGTACATAAAGACTGGAGGAGATGTAACAAGGTCTTCAGAAAGCAGAAGGGGTTAAGGAGAAAAGAAAGACTGTGGACCATCAGCAGATGGTGAGATGCACATGTCTTGTGTTTGGGGAGGTATAAGGTGGTGCAGAAGGAGCATGAGAACAGGGCCAACAGGCAGGTCCTTGCAGACATGTTGAAGAACATGTATGTCTTCATGGTCTCCATCAAGTCTGTTTTCTTCTCAGAACTTTCCACATTTATCTGGTTATTAAGCTTACCAAATACAAGTTGGCTCACAAAGTCGTGCAAATCCACTGTTTATGAATGTTGTGATGAAATAACAAGAACTGACTTTACTTGCCTAGGAAGTGTGAACTCAGTGTATGTGTATGTATGTGTGTGACTATGGGGGAGTTAATTTCATATATATGTGTATAGAGTATACAATTATACATATAAATGGATAGGGGATACTACATTGTATGTATTGTATAATTGTGTGCACTTTTAAAAAATTGCAACATGGAGGAATTCCGTGGTAAACAGTAAGGGTAATAGGCCTAAATCAATTCAGAATTAGTCAAAACATCATGTTTTCTAGAAGACTGTTTCTTCTAAACATCATTTTTCTTAGGTTTATGTGTTCCCTGGGTGGATTTTAAATTGGGAGGAAAGGTCTAGAGTCTCATGGAACAGAGAATAATCTCTGACAAGGAATTTAGGGAAAGAAGCTAGAGAAAGGAGGATGTTAGTTGACAGAAAATGATCCTTGGTAATATTTATGTTTATAAAGAACTACTTCATTAGAGTTGGAGAAAATTCCTTAAACAGTATTCTCTCTCAGCCTAAGGCATGGGGATGTAATTTAGTGGAGTGTTTGACCAGCATGTCTGAGGCTCTGGGTCCCATCCCTACTGCCACCAAGTCATGCAATAGAAAGCTCTAAGACCATAAATGTAATAAGCCAAATGGCATGTCAGCTTATTTTTAGTTTTTTCAGAACCTTTCATACTTTTTCCCACAGTGGCTGGATTAGTTGGTTTTCCCACCAGCAATGCATAAAGGTTGTGTGTTCCACATCCTTTTCAGTATTTGTTGTCTGTGTTCTTAATGACTGTCATTGTGACTGGGATGAAGTCAGTGCTGTTTTAATGGGCAATTTTCTCATGACAACCAGTGTTAAATTTTCTGTGCTTATTGGTCACTTATATTCCATCCTTTGAGAACTATCTGTACATATCCCATTTGATTGGGTTGTTCGATTTCTTAATTTTTTTTTTTTTTGAGTTCTTTGTATATTCTAGCCATTAATTCTCTGTCAAACATGTAGGTAGCAAAGATGGTCTCCCAATCTGAGGGTTGTATCTCTATTCAATTCACTGTTTTCTTTACTCCACAGAAGCTTTAATTTCATGAGGCTGCATATGTCAATTGTGGGCATTATTTTGAATGACTGGGTTCTGCTGGAGAAGTTCTTCTGTGCCTGTGCTTGCTCTGCTTTTCCCTCTTAGCAGTTTTAGAGTTTCAGATCTTACGTTAAGGTCTTCGATCCTTTTGAAGTTGATTTTTTTATTTTATTTCATTTATTATCGTGTCTGTGTAAGTGTGTCATGGCATACATATGGAAGTAAGAGAGCAACTTTGTGGAGTAGGTTCTTATTTCACCTTTATGTGGGTTCTGGGAATGGAGCACTGGTTACCAGACATGTGTGTCAGAGTCTTTACCTGCTGAGACAGAATCAAACTAGATTATTATCTCTAGCTTTTTATAAAAATCAGCTCAAGGGACAAGGAATTTTTTCAGCAGTCATTCAGTACTGTTTGTTGAAAAGATTGTCTTTTCTTCGATGTATATTTTTGGTTTCTTTCAAAAATCAAGTGACTGACTATGTGGATTCATATCTGGACTGTCTCTTCTACTGCTCAATTTGTCTGTTTCTGTGTCAGTACTATGTTGTTTTTATTAATATGACTCTGTAGTATAGTTATCCCGTAGTATAGGTGTGTTGATACCTTCAGGATTATTCTTTAGCTCAGAGTTGCTCTGGTATCCTTTTTATATTGCTGCTTCAGTCTTTTTTGTATTAACATAGGAGTTTCCTAGTTCTGTGAAGAATGGCCCTGGAATTTGGATGAGTATTGTTTGGAATCTTTAGATTACTACTGGCAGGATAGTTGTTTTTACAGTTCTCCTCCAGTCCACGAGCATACTATCTTTTTTGATTTTCTAGTGTTTTCTCAGTGGTTTAAAGTTTTAATTGTAGAAGTCTTTTACAAGTATTGCATTTGATTATTTTTTGAGGCAATTGTGAATAGTATTGTTTCACTGAGTCTTTTCTGAGCATGTTAGTTATTGGTATATGAGAATGTCACAGTGTTTTTGTATGCTGATTTTGTATCCTGCCACCTTGCTGAAAGTGTTCATTAGATCTAAAAGCTTTCTGGTGGTGGTATTAGGTTTTTTATGTGTAGACTGATGTCATATGCAAATAAGGATTCCTTGGCTTTTTTCTTTCTTATTTATATTCCTTTTATAAATCCCTTTTATTTTGTTTTTGTTTTTATCATGCAAGCATGATGCAAAGTATGAGTGACCTTGTCTCATTCTTGATCTCAGCGGAAATGTTTTGAGATTTCCCCTTTAGTAAGATGTTAACTCTAGGTTTGTCATATGTAGCTTTTATAACATTGAGAGATATTCTTTCTATTCCTAGTTTCTGTATGTTTTTTATCATTACAGGATATTGAATTTTGTAAAAAGCCTTTAATGTATCTGTTAAGATGATTATGAAATTTCTATGTTTGGTTGCATTTCTGTGACTCATTACATTTATTGGTCTGTTTATATTGAGCCATCCCTGTGTCTCTTGATCATGATAAACAATCTTTTGGATGTGTTGTACTTAAAATTTGATTGCAAATATTTTATTGAGAATTTTTGCATCTATGTTCATTAGAAAGTTAGATCTATTTCTTTTTTGTGCCTTTGATTTATTTAGGAGTTTATATGTGACCTCCTTGATTTTTTTTTTTGTCATACTCTTAATCTTTCATTTGAACTCTTTATTTGGGATTGTATCTAATGTACTCTTATTAGAAATAATACTGGGTCATTAGTAATTTTGGAGGGATATTTTTAATATTTTTCATGTTTCTTCTGTACTTAGTACTTCTTCTTTAGTACTAGTAATTCTGGATTTAAGTTGTCATCAGTTGTTTGTTTTTTAAATCACCCTTCTTTCACTGGTAGTGTAAACAGTGTTCAAGAGGGACTAGGTGGTAACAAGGTTGAGATGTTGCTTCTCTACCAAAATGGTATTAGGGGACCAGCTTCATTCCCTGGCTCCTCTAAGCAGGTAGAATGCATCTGCAAGAACAGTCACTACCAAAGAACAGGCTTGCTGTGAACACAGCAGTAGTTGATAGCAAATAATTACCTCTTCAATTGTAGGAAGTAAAGGAACACCAATCATATGGTATGCAAATCATATGGGCAAAAAAATCAAAGGAAAAATTAATTAAAAAGAGGAGCTGTAGGGCTAAGAGGGGGAGTGAGGCAGTTTTGGTTAAAGGTAGAATGAAAAGAAAGAGGTAAAGAAATGTAGTTGAATAACCTGTGTCTCATGAAGTTGAGGCTCAGGTCATGCAAACCAGGCTAGTTTATGTTTTTTAGGAGGATTACAAAAAGGAAAATGAAGAGAGAAATGGGGAAGGGTGGTCAGGGGATGGGGAGGATGAGAACAGAGTAGGCAGACTGGCTGATATGTTGATGTTGGGTATTAAGTAAATGAAGAATAAATGAAGGGGAAAAGCTAGGCTGGAGAATAGTGTCGCAATGCAGTCTTGTGTGCTTGTTGTTTCCCATCTTGACACTCCTGGTGTGTCTCCTGGGCTCTCAGGTGCCTGTCACAGCCCTGGGCAGTGCTTTGTGAGGTTAGGTCTTGCATGCTAGTCCCATCAGCGGATGTTCCTACCAGCTGCTAGTCATACCTCTGGGCAGTCCTTTGGGAGGTAGAGATCTGCACTGATGCCGGTCTATCAATGAGTTCATGGTTGGATCACATGTCTGGCCACCTCTGGGTAGTTTTTCAGTAGGTCATAGCTGGTCACCTCTGGGTGATCTTTCAGTAGGTCACAGGTGCCGATCACATCTCAGTAGTTCTTCATTAGTTCCTTTAGGAATACTAGTCCCTGGGCAGTCCTTTCTAATGGAACTGTGTGTCCCCCCAGGGTTCTTGTTGAATACCACAGGTTCTTCTGCAGGGTTTTCTTTCTCACAATCTAGAAGTATTTTTCTGTCCTGGTTTCAATGTCTGATCCCATGACACTTCTGAGTCCCAAGAGTACAGTTTGTAGAGGGTCTGGGGCTGCCAAACCACCCACTCGGCAGTTGTTCTGATTGAGATCCCAGGAGAGGGGACTTTCCAGCTTTCTCCCGTCTCTGAAACTACCCAGCAGTTTTCTCCCTGCCTCTCTTCTTATTTTGTTACTGAGAGTGCCCTGCCGGTCCTTTCTCTAGTGGATTCTCTAGTTGATCTCTGAGGTCCTTTCTCACCGAGGTGGATTCTCCTCATGATAAATCCTGGATTTTTCTGTTTCTGCATCTTAAAATTTCCTTTTTATTTTGCTGTTACATTAGAAAGTTTTGGGCACTATTTACCTCTCCTGATGGTTTGTTACCCACCTTGCTTTAGTACATCCCCTGGAGATTCTTGCTGACTGTGTCTGTACCGTCTGCTCTCTCAGATCCAGTGGTATGCAACATTTTAGATGCTACATTGTGAGAGCCACCCTCAATTTTGATATCAAGAGTTAAAATATTGAGCTTGCTAATTGCACAGAAGACTTGAATATGGTAGGACAAGTTAAAATCAAACGGGGAAGTATTTAATTTGGCTTGCTCCGTAGGCACACAGTTGATATCCCCGGGTAGTTATGAGTGCTGAATGAATGTTTTAGTGCTGGGGTAGAGGATGAAGTGTGGGACTCTGTAGGGTGAAGGCTGGACTGAAGGTGGCTGAGCAGGCTGAGAAGGCATTAGTGATAGAAGAAGCAGTTCATACACAGGCAGGAAATACCAGGCATATTTCAGAGAGAAGCTGCAGATCAGAGTGTTTGGAGAAGTGGTTTCTATAGTGCTGAATCCAACTCGGGAGGGTTCGTGGGATGGAATAAATAGCTTTGAATGTCACCCATGCTTCCCTTTTGACCTGGAACTTAGGAGTTGTCACATTCTGCTTCGTGATCAGTTGTCATGGCCATGCCAATCTCCTATAAACTGAGAAAAATAAGGGCATGTGTAGATACTACCACAGAGATCTGGTTTCTTACTAACGTAGGCACACAGGGAAGGGAGCCCTGTGATCCACACATGCAGAGGAACAGGAGAGCGGAAGAGACATGGTAAGATTAGGGAAGGGAGGGAAACGGGGGATAAAAAGGGAGTGAGAGGAGAGGGGGATGACACAAGGATATAAATGTATTTTGTTTGTATATGAAAAATTCTCAGTAAAAAACGTAAGGACACAGCAATGACCTTTTTGTAATCCAGGAGCATATTCATGAAAGCCTTATTCTGTGTTCTGAAGCTAATGTCCTTCTGCACTTCAAGAGTTAAAAATGTTCTATATAATCATTCTGATAGGAGTTCTTGTTTCCTTTAGTGGTCTATTGGTTGGTGGAAGCAGGTGATCATTACACATTCTTGAACTGGGAAGTACAACATGAAGAGAGCCTAGGAAAGGAATCAAGGCTTTATAAATCAGACTTTAGGTATTCAGTTAGTGTGGCCATTTGGCATTAGGAATGGAAGGAAAGAGATGGCTAGATGCCTGAGAGACAAAGGAGGAATTGCTCACAGGGCGGAGTAACACCTTTCTATGGTGTTTGAAGGTATAAAATCAAATACAGCAAAACCTCTATCGTAGGCTAACCTTAGCATGCATGGCGTCAGGGAGACATAGTTTTAGAGGTGTGCTTTTTATAACACACATATAAGTTTGTCTAAGCTTTCATTTCTTGAATTTAAACTTAATTACTCTAAAGATGATTGTAAGAATTTAATGCACTAATGTATTCAACTCACTTAATACCTAACTTACTCATGCTTGGTAAACATTAAAAGTAATATTGCTGTTTGTTTGTTTGTGATAAGATCTTATCTATGCCTGGCTGGCCTGTAACTACTTTTGTACATCAGGTTGGCTTCAAACTGTCCTTTTGTGTGTGTGTGTGTGTGTGTGTGTGTGTGTGTGTGTGTGTAGCAAGGGAAGCACTATCTAATTAATTAGCTTCTATTTATTACTTTGGTAAGTTGTGTTATGTAACAAATGATTGTTTGGATTATATTTTGACAGAAGTATCATCATAGCCATTTAGTTATCAATGTTTGAAAATCAAGTTATTAGATAATTCACAGTTTTCCTTTCTTGTGCGATCAAGGGATCAAAGGTTAAAGGAGAATGACCAGATACTGGCCATTAATCATACTCCGTTGGACCAGAATGTTTCCCATCAGCAGGCAATTGCATTGCTGCAACAAGCCACTGGGTCCCTAAGTCTGGTTGTGGCCAGGGATGCAGGCCATGCAACAAACAGAACTTCTACCAGCTCAGCTGATACAGCTCGACCTGAAACAGTGAGTTCCATACAGGGAAGAAAATTCCATTCTGAATTATGCCATTGATGTAAGAATCATTGTCACTTAGAAGCTGTCATTATCATTATCATTTGTACAAATGATAGCACAATCACAGCAATGTGATGTTACTTTGGAGGTTTTTGTCTGTTTTTTTTTTTTTTTTGTATTTTCAGTATTCTGTAATTCTCCTTATTTAAGATTATCATTTAATGTAGAGACCAAATCGAATATTAGGTATAACTTATTTTGTGGTAGAAAGTCTTGTTTTCTTTGGCATAGTCAGTTAATTGAAAGTTGTATATGTATTTTTAGGAGGTGGGAGGGTGAGTTTTACTACGTAGCTCAGGTTAACCTTGACTCATGATCCTCTTTCCTCAGATTCCTGAGTGTTGGGATTATAGATAATGTGTCACTACATACAACTTTAGTCCAAACTTTTTATTATTGAAGATTTATTGTTGACTGAGAAAAATTGGATATTTATTTCAAAGACATTTTTTAAGAAAACATTTTATTAAGTATTTTAAAATATGTGTTATGACCATATTGACTGTATCAGATTCAAGCAGTTTGTTTTTTTCATGTAAGGATATATAAATAACATAAAAATACAAAAAGAGATGTCTCTTTTGGAAATCTTTAGCATGTTTTGTAACAGTTTAGTGCATGTGAATCTGGGTATGAGATAGATTTTCTAGTTGATACATACACACACAGGTTCACATGCACTAAATGTAGGTTTTTGGAAGCCAGAGGTTGATGTTGGATGTCTTTCTTTATTGCTCTCTGCTTTACCATTTCAACTGTCTTAGCCAGTGAGCTCCTGCGATCTACCTATCTCTACTTCCCCAGCTCTGGGATTGTGTGCATATGTGTTATACCTGGCTTTTACATGAGTGCTGGGGATATAGTTTCAGGTGGTCATTCTGGCAGAGGAAGTGCATTGCCTACTGAGCCATTTCCCTAGCAATATTTTGCAGATTCTGGTCTGCATCTTCAGAAAGAAAACTATAATAATAATAATAACTATTATTATTATTTTTTGCATGAGAGAGAGAGAGAGAGAGAGAGAGAGTGTATCAGAGGGTATTGTTTGTTCCTATGGAAACCCAAGGGAGACTTCAGGAATCATCTTGGATTGCTCTACCTCCTTTTTGCTTCGCTCTTCCAAAAGTGCAGGCTGTAGCCCTTTTTGCCTGGCATCTTTACATGGAATCTGGGCTCCAAACTCAAGTCTTTGCTTTCAAGTCAGAGCCTTAACTTTGAGTCATCTCTCTAGCCCATTTTTTCTGTACTTCTGTAAGAGGGGCATACTATCTACCTTGCCAGTCTGTTAGAGGCAACTAGTTCTATCTCCATCCTATCCACCTGCTACCCAGGGAATGCTCCCACTTACTATGGACTGGATCTTCCCGTATCAATTACACCGTATCCTACAGACTTGCTCAGGTGTGCCTTTACTAAGTAATTCTTCATTGGTTGCCTAAATGCTTAGTTCTCAAGTATCAGGTTGACACCTAAAGCTATCTGCCACACTCCATCCTTTGTCAACCTGTCACACAAGCACATTACTTGTAAACCATAACCTTCTACCGCAGTTCCCATAACGGTTATATTCATCTCATAATATCAAATATATTTGGTCCAAGATTAAAATCCATAATCCATTTTAAAATATTCAAACATTAATTGTTCAGTTCCATCTTCTTTTTTCAACTTTAGCATTTAAAAAATTCCAGTCTTTTAACTGTAAGTTCCTGTAAAATCAAAATCAGGGTCAATATTTCCAGCATATAACAATGCAGAATAAGCATTTTTATTTGCAAATGGAAGTCCAAGGACACAGCAAGAAAATATTAAATCAAAATTAAGATCAAGTCACAGTCCAGCAAGGTAAATCCCATACCATGTAGCTCAGTGTCCATCATCTGTTGCTTGTCATGTACTCAAGGGAGTTTCAAAACACTGGGCAATTCTGTCATCACTCCAGCTCTGCTGCTCGAAGCACACCTCTTCCCGGGGGGCTGGCTCGTCTGCACCTCCAGCCTTCCCAGGTTCCCACATCTCCATCATTCTGTAGTCACCATTAAAAACAGCTCGAGGCCCCACCTTTCTTTATAGGAACTGTAATTGTACTGTTTGGTTCTAGGTCTCAGGTCTCTCCACGATCTCCTCAACTTTGTGGCAAAGTGAGTATCACCTGGTGCTGCCAAATTCTGCCAACGGCTCAATTTAGCTTGCCCCACATGAACAAAAGCAGCGTCCATTTGTGTGTGTTGAGTTTGGCATGCTTCTAGGTAGTTCTTTTGGAGGAGCAAGAAATTTCTTCGGATTTGGATTTTCTTCTGCTAAATGAGATAGGATATCACAAAATATATTCTCTGTGGGTTGGGGTTCTGCCCTCAGGACATGTCCCTTACCATCCCAGTACAAAACACCAGGGTTTTTCTCTAATGATGTTAGTTTTAATTTCTTCAATTAACTGCTCCCTACCTGCACTTTCCTCATCCAAGCTTCAAGCCTGACCAGGTAACCTCCTTCCACTAAACAAATCATTATTTTTAAATTCAGCTTCACCAAAGTCCTTGTTCTTCTGTAAAATCTCAAGAGCCAGACTTACACAGTTCATACCACTCTCAGCATTACCGTTCTCCAAATGGCCTATTAAACTCTCTGTTCAATGGCTTTTCTAGCCATTTCATATTGGTCCAATACTCATCCAAAAAAACATTTCAATAGGCACAAAAGCCATATGGTCAAGTGATTTTGCAATGATGACCCCCCTCCCCATTTCTCTAGTACCAGATTGTCTTCTTAGTTCCATAGCAACATTCTACTCTTCTGGTACCAAATTTGTCTTAATCTCATATTTCCATTGCTGATATAAATACGTGACCCAAATCATTTATGGTAACAAGGGCATTTTTTTTTCCTAATTTATGGTAGTATGTTATATTCCATTATGACAGGAGTTCATACCAGCAGAGGCCAAAGGAACTGTCCACATCATGTTGGCAGGAAGATTGAAAGAGGCACATACTTTTAGCTTGCCTGCCCATCATAGCCAGTCAATTCTGTCTCTGTCTTATCTGCCCAGAGAATGGCTTTACTCACTGTGGGCTGGATCTTCTAACATCAATGTGATAATCTCCTTTAGACTTGCACAGACACTTGCCTTAAATAAATCATTTTTCATGTGTATGCCTAAAGACTCAGTTCTCAATTGTCAGATTGATACCTAAAACTAATTGCTATATAGATTCTCTCTTGCTATCCCTGACTGGCCTTAAACTTTAGACAATTCTCCTGCCTCTGTCCTTGGGTTATAGGTTATGCCCACCATGCTTGGCATAAACCTTATTATATAACAATAAGTGCTAGTTACCTCATTTAATTTTTATTTGTTGGGAAAAAGAGAAAACAAATGGGCTCACCTCATACTCTCAGCACACACTAATGTGTCAGCATTTCCCTCATGCAATCCAGTTCATGCAATATATACAGTGAATACAGTAGGGCATTGTTAAGTGCATTACCATCAAGGGCTTTGGAGTCAGGCTTCGATGTGTCCAAGCCTGTTTATTCCCACCCTAGTGTTATACCAGGCTTGTTGACCTCCCCATACTTAAGTCTTTCCTTTTTTTTTTTTTATTTTTAGTTAAGGTCTCATGTAGCCCATACTGGTCTCAAACTTACTGTGTTGCTGAGTGAGGCTGTCTTCAACTCCTGCTGTAGACTTCTAGGTGTTGGGATACCACAATTACCCACCACCCGCATTCTAGTTTCTCCTTATTGACTTGGAGATGTCAAGAGAATTACATGGAAGGATTGTGACTAATTTGGAGTCAGGTTTTCCAGCTGCGAGGTCTCGTTCCAGACATGGATTTGTTAAAGGGTGCTAGTATACCTGATTACTGTATAGACACTTTCTAGTCTTGTATAACATAAAAGCTAGATGGTGTACTTGGTCCATGCTATCTTAGGAGTTTTGGTTTCTATACTGTGTGAAGTCATGGAGCCTGCAGTTAGTCTGCTTTTGTATGATTCTGTAGCTGATATCATCTTGAGTTGAGTGTGCCTTTGTTTTTCCTCATAGGAATCTTTTCTGAACTAGTTTCTTTACAGAACAGTTTTACCATTTTGCTCTTTGGGATGCTACTAGATTAAGTTTCTTGAGTTGCTTTATTCCTTTCTCACTTAAAACCTGCATCTATCCTCACTAACCTTCCTACTTAAACACATTTTTATTATTATTTATTCAACCGTGCGCATGTGCGTGTGTATGTGCGCACGCGTGCATGTGTGTGTGTCTGTGTGTGTGTTAAACACATTTTTTTTAAAACCGTATTTTTGGCCCTTTTTCTGCTCTCAGGTTTCCCTTTGACTTGAATGATTTACTTTTTTGTAGTGTAATTAATTAATTCATTCATTTTTGAGACAGGGTCTCATGTAGCCAAGGTTGTCATTGAACTTACTATGTAACTGAGGCTGTCCTTAAACTCCTAATGATCTTGACTCTACCTCCTGAGTGTTGGGATAAAAAAATGTGTACCACTAGTACTTATAATAAGTGTCTCCTTTCTTCTCCCTTAAGTCTTTATAATGTTATAACTCTTTTTCAATATTAACAAGTGTGTTTATTGGCTCCTGCTGCATACACGACTCTGTGCTAGACTCTGGAATAAGTCGTGAAAAGTTTCTTGTGTTTTTACACCTGTAATGTCTTATGATCTAATATCCTACTTAGTATTTTAATTATTTGCATTTGTTTCTCTATTGGATTATAATATTCAAGAGTTTAAACGCTTTCTTCCTTCCTTCCTTCCTTCCTTCCTTCCTTCCTTCCTTCCTTCCTTCCTTCCTTCCTTCCTTCTTCCTTTCTTCCTCCCTTCCTTCTTCCTTTCTTCCTCTTCTGCTGGTTCTGCTTCCTCCTCTTTCTCCCCTTCTGTCTATCCTATGTATCTATATCTTAGTCTTGAGAGAGTTGACTCGATTAATTGTATGGATTTTCAATTTCTTGCAGATACATTGCATATTACTGTATAGGAAATGTAAGAATCTGTAGTTTTCTGACACTGGTTCTCATTTGCCATACTTTGAAGGTGTGTTGGGGCCATACTGAAGATGTTGAACTCATTAACGATGGCTCCGGATTAGGTTTTGGGATTGTTGGAGGAAAGTCAAGTGGTGTGGTTGTAAGAACTATTGTTCCTGGAGGATTGGCAGATCGAGTAAGTTCACTTTCTTTTATTATTTGTTATTATAAAATCTAAATTATAGGACTTGAAATAGTTTTATAGCATACTTTACTAGGATACCTGACTCAATGCCTACAATTTAGAAATAATTTTAAATGGTATGTGCCATCTAGGATCCTTGGAGGCTAGGGACTGACAGTCACAGTAGTGTTTCTAAGCTTAAGAGGAACACAGGAAAGGATTCTGGGAAATGCCCCTGGGTCCTTGCACCTCATCAGAGAGGAGGACCCAGAGAAGAGTTTGGCATGCACATTAAAGTATGCTCCAGGGATTGGGGGAGGGGAGACACTGGGGGATGGGGAGGGAGGAAAGAAGGGAGGGGAGAGCAGAGCTCCAGGGAGTTGGGGGGGGAGGTGGAGGGAGGGAGGGGACTGGTGTACCTGTTAAATTTGTATGAGCGGAAATAATAATAATAAAAAAAAGTTAAAAAATGTTATGTGCCATAAGTGTTAATGTATACTCTATATTTTATTTTAAACAGTTCATAATTCAAAAAAATTTTTTTTTTTTTTTCCGGTGCTGGGGACCGAACCCAGGGCCTCGCGCTTGCTAGGCAAGCGCTCTACCACTGAGCTAAATCCCCAACCCCCCATAATTCAAAAATTTTTAACTTGTAATTGACAAGCATATGGGCCTCATCAGAAGACAGTATATGTTTCTTATAAAAAACTATTGTTGAGGGCTGGAGAGATGACTCAAAAGTTAAGACTGTCTCCCAAGCAGAAAGTCCTGAGTTTGGATCCCAGCTCCCATGTAAAAACGCCAGGCTTAAATGGCGGAGGCCTGCACTTCCAAACCTGGTGGGTAGGGCCTGGGAAATCCCAGAACAAAGCAAGGAGGAGGTAGAAGCAATCCAGGATGATTCCTGAAGTCACCCTTGGTCCTCCACAGGGATACAGAGTGACTTCTGATACACACACACATACACACACTTATAAAAAAAACTATTAATGAATATTGTGCTTCAGACATCCATATTCTTTACCAGAGAGTCTTTCAGTGTCTTGAATAATATTAATAGATTCATAAGATACATTTACTATAAACATTTGACTCAGTATTGTAGATGTAAAGTTTTACCTGAGCTATTTTCTGGTGTGGTAAGTCAAGTGTCTATCCTCAATTCTTTAGCATTGTTCAAACTGAAATTAGGTCATGTGAAAACTTACTGACTTTTTTTCTTAATCTTGCATGGGAGAAAATGTTAAATATCATTTTTAGTTGTTAGAAATTAAAGTCTATGAAGTTACTTAACAACAAGTTATCTTGTATAGAATGTTCATGATAATTCAGAAATAACTTAATTTCCACACTAGCCCTATGGAAGAGTGACTAAATATGATTCTTGATATCACCCTTGGGCAATATCACACAGGCACACATGGTCAAGTACTCTCATGCACATATATCTTCATATATAATTCCACATACCCACATGTGGACACATACATACAGATGCATGTGCCTGCACCCCATATATGCATATGGTAAAAAGAAAAACAAGCAGAGGTAAACTAAAACTGCAAGAGTGTGAATGCAGAACAGGGTAGCAGCATCAAATTGGAGTGAGAATTATTGCTACAACAACAAAAATCCCCTAAAGCAGGTTTACTTAAGGTTCTCAGTGATTCAGTAAAATGACTAAAGTTGTAAACTCTGACTTTTCAGTGTGTATATTTCTATAACTGTGGCACTACATAGTTTGTCTGCTCATGTAGTAAAGTGTGCTTGAGAAAAGCATTTGACAGCTGAATTAGCCATTCACAAGAAATGAAACATTATTCAATTTTTTGAAAAAGTAACTGACAAAAAATTATGATTATACCAAATTAGTACTTGATGGAATTTCCTTGAAAATAATTGTATTGAGACTGCTATTTCAAGGAAAACCTGACATTAGAAGTTTGAAATATTTGCCACAAGTTTAAAGTTCCTGATACGTAAAGGTTTCTCTAAATATGTTATTGATGATAGTCTCTAGTGTTGTTTTTCTGACAGTTAATAAAATGGTCAATATTTCAAGGCTTTGCATAATTCTGCGTGTCTTTATTTTCTGAAGACCAACTCATAATACAACAAATTTACTGGTAAAAAGTCCAAGGGTTTGAGAAAACAGGGTCTGAAAGTCTGTTTGTACAGTTCCATATTGTAGCTGAGATTTAGGAAACAGATTCTTAGGGCTGGTAAAGCCCTTCCTTTTCTAGCTTTGTATGTGGTTGAAATCAGGTTTCCTTGACATGTCTTAGCAAGCCCCCTCACAGCGGACGTTTATAGTTAAAAGATATCCAGTCTGAGACAAAGATGAGAATCCAGCCATCTTTTTTTTCCATCTTTTTTTTTTTTAACATTTATTTATATTGTATGTTGGGGCACATGGATGTAATGGTGCTTATGTGGTCAGAGGACAACTTGCAGGTGTTGGTTCTCTTTTCCTACCATGTATGGGCTCTCGGGATCTAACTCAGGTTGCCAGCCTTGGTGTCATGTACCTTTACTTGCTGAATCATCTCACTGGCCTGGGCTGTCTTTTTTTAATCCAGACATTAGAAGGATTTGTACAAATACAGGAGAGTGACATTCTTCTTTTGTTGTCAAAGATAATAGATCTTTTTTAAATTAAAAATAATACCCATAGTGTAAGTACTATGCAGGTATATATGTGTTTCAGTTTCTTTTTGTGTTGCTGATAAGTACATGACCAACATATTGTGGAACAAGGGGTTTTATTCTTGCTTGGTACAGGACATAGTTCAGCTTGACAAGAGAGTTCATGCTGATACCAGGAGCCAAGGGAACTAGCTACAACATATTCACAAAAATATGAGAGAGGGACACACCTTCTCTTTTGTTAGAATGTCCACATGTCAACGTGCCAAAGTATGCCAACTACTGAACCAGCTCACTCTATCTTATTCACCCACCCAGAGAATTGTACCATTTACTATGGACTGGATTCTTCTGAATCAATTAGACATCTCCCACAGGCTTGCCCAGGGAGGGCTTCATCTAACTACCAATTCTTACAGATGTGCCCAAAGCTCAACTTTCAGTTGTCAACCTGACACCTGTATCTGATTAGCAAAGTCCACTCCTTGTTAGCTTGCAACACAAACATGGTGCTTTTAAACTATAACCTTTCAACTCTTGTGCCTTCAGATGTTACATTCATCTTATGATATGAAATATATTCAATTAAATTTTGATTCATTGTCTAAGATTAAAAGTTCTCATAGTTCAGTTTTAAAATGCTCATCACTAATAGTTCAGTATATCAGTTCTAACATTTTAAAGAGCTAAAAACATCCTTTTAAGAAATTCTAGGACTGGAGAGATGGCTCAGGTGTTAAGCCTCTACCTTGCAAGTTCAGATCCCAGATCCCCCCAAAAAATACTGGGTGTGGGGATGGCAATGGTGGCAGACTGCACATCTGGCTATGGAAGGAAGACTTTGGGAAATCCAGAGCAAAGATAAAAAGAGGTAGAACAATCCAAGATGACTCCTGAAGTCACCCATAGGCCTCCTGAGATCCACATAGTACCTTTTGATATACACAGACACACACATACACATATACACGCACATACATACATACAAGTTCCAAATTTTTTTTAACTGTAAGTTCCTATAAATTAAAAAAAAAAACAAGTAAAGTGCTTCCAATATATAATAGTACATAACAGATATCTTTATTTTAAAGTGGAAGGAAGGATCAGGACATAAGCAAAAAACAAACCCAAATTAAGACCAAAATCAAGTCAAAATTAAGACTTAAGTCTTTTCTGAGCCACTCCAATCTGTACTCACAGCCTTCCTTACCATATGTCTCAGGGTTCTGGCATCTCCAACATTCCGGGTCCCTATTTCAACTATAACTTTCATCTTCTTTTGCAGGAACTTCAAACTTGTCCCATTGTACCAAGTCTCAGTTGCTCTGCATGAATCCCTCAATCTTGCATCAAAACCAGTATTACCTGATGCTGTCAAGTTCTGCCATCAGGCGATATGTAGCATGGCCTAACTGAACTACAGCTGTATCACTTTCCATGTGCTAACCCTGGAAAAGTCTTTTTTCTAGGGATCTGCCTCAGATGAGCTGGAAACTGCTTCAGCTTAGGCTTTTTTCCTCTAAATGAGTCTGGGTTTTCACAACCTGGTATCTCCATGGAGTGAAATTCCTCTTTCCTGCTGTCCCAAGCAAAGCACTAGGTTTTTTATTAATGATATTAATTTCTCCATTAGGCACAGCTGCTCTGTTGTCTGCCCTTTCTTCATATGAGACTTCCATAGCTCTTCTCTACCAAGCAAAACATTATCTTTAAATTAATCTTTACCAAAGTCTTTGTTAACTTTAGCACTGGCCCCAAAAAGTCATATCTCTTTCAGCATTACTATTTTTCATATTTTTCATTACTAATCTCTGCTCAATAGCTTTTCTATCCCGCAGCCTCAAAATCTTCGTACATTTTCACATTTCTCCAATAAAATCATTCAAAATTTATAAAGGCCACCTAACCAAATTTATCAGCAACACATCCTTTTCTGTTATCAAATTCTCTTGCAGTTTCTACCTGCAGAATGCCTGCATGTCAACATGGCAAGATATGCCAGCTTACTGAACCAGCTATTTCCATCTTATTCATCTTCTCAGGGAATTGACCCATCTGCTACCATCTGGGTCATCTTCTCTTGTCAGTTAGACCATCTCCAACAGTTTTGCTCAAGGCTTATCCTACGTATTCTTACAGATGCGCTCAAAGCTTAGCTTCAGTTGTCAAGTTGACACCTGTGTCTAATTAACACAATATGTAATTAGCATATGTGTTTGTGTGTATGTTTATGTGTCTGTGTTTGGTATTGAAACTATGGCCTACCACATGCTAGACAAGTGCTATACTGCTGAGCTATACCCCTAGCCATCCTCTTTTGTTTAGTCTTTCTTTTTGTTTTCCCTTTCAACTTTATTTAGAGGTAGGGTCTTTCAAGTTGCACATCCGGCCTCTAATGTGCTCCTCTCCTATCTCAGTAAGTCTCTTGAGAAGTTGGGGCTAAAGACATGTGCCAGGTCAGATTTTATATTTAAATAAGAAATTAAAATAGATTTAGAATTTCTCAGTGTAATTTCTAATTCAGTAGGTATTGAACTACACAAATAAATAAGATTTAGTAAAACAAAATTACATAAAATTGCACATATGGAGAATGACATTCAGTAACTTTGGACACTTGTTTATGTCATCATTATTATCCAGGGCTCTCAAATGATGAATAAAACATGCAAATATATTAAGAATTCACTTTAAGGAATTGGTTCACACAACTCTGAGGCTTAAAATTTGTAGGTCAGGTGGGCTGACTAGCAAGTGGACAGCCTAGACACTCAGGCAGGAGTTAAATATTATAGTCTTGAGGTTGAATTCTTTTGGCAAACTGTCAGTATTCTTCAGGAAACTCAGCCAGGACTTCTGTCAATTATAGGTGTGTTACCAGTGGGTAGACACAAGTTCTACCACTATCAGAAGTTGCGAGCTTGTGTGGCAAGACTCTTACTTACTGTACCCTCTTGCCTACCCTGAGACAATCCCCTCCTCCTTTATGAGACTTTTAAATGTTGTCAATTGATTGGGTGAAGTTCATTCACATTTATCCATTCCTTGAAATCAATTGGCTATAGATGCTAGTCACATTTATAAAATGTCTGTCTGACAATTACCTGTGCTAGTATTTGACCAAACACCTGAGCACTCCAGCCCAGACAAATCCACACATATATTTTACCTTTCCTATCATTGTTGACTTCCATCACACTAGTGAATGCACCCCATAGCATAAAACAAATGATATTCTTTAATTGAGCTTGAGGTCTCCCATAAGCTGGGCATGTGCCCTACCACTTATAAATAAGGTATTTTTTTGCAGAAATTTTTGAAATCTGGAAAAGATGAGATGTTGTGGAGTATTTGCTATTGCTCACCTCTTTCACCTTAATCATTTTTAGTTGCTTGTTTGCTATAGTAGGATTTGCAAAGTACAGTAGTTATTTTGAAAAACAAAGGGCCAAATAAATAAAAATAAAATCAAATAAGTTCCTTTACTGTAAGAACTTTTTAGCTTTTTTAATATACTAATGTGCATTATGAATTTTCACAAGGACATTGTGATGCACAGAGCTTCTCAGATTAATCCCACTGAAGCACTCTTGGGAAAAGCCCAAGTCCGAATTTCACGCTTTCCTGGAAGGATCTTCATTATTTCAGATCATGAAGGAGGGGCCAAGGGCAATACCCATCAAAAACTTGTAGCAGAGGAGCGAGAGCTTGTGCCAAATATTGTTCTCTGCCTCATGTATATGATTTTAATATAATCCTCAAGACAGTAAATTTCACTTCTAAATTATAGATATGGAAACTGTTAAAAAATTACCCAGGGTTACACAGCAGAAAGTGACCAAGTTACTTCTCTTATTTTTATCTCAATTGATAGAGATAACATCCCTCCTTCCTCTGGCTGTAGACCATTTATTTCAGGCCTGCCTTCCTTTGTCCCTCAGTGTTATGTTTCCTGTATTTTATAACACCCTCATGCCCCAGAATATAGCACACAGTGTGGCATTTTTCACTGTTATCTACTCTTGGACACATTCTTCTCAGCCCTCCCATGTCCTAAGCTAGCATATTAGTTATTATTTTCACTGTTGTCACCAAATACCTGACACAAGCAACCTAAGGGAAAAAGAATATTTTTTGTTTTGTGGTTTAAAAATGTAGAGTCCAATATGGTATGGAAGACAAGAGAGAGTTAATAGCAGGGAGAAGATGTGGCTAGCTATGGGATGGTGGCAGCCTAGCCACATTCAGAGTGGGTTTTCCCTTCTCATTTGCATCTTTCTAGAAGCATCCTCACAGACACTCCCAGAGGTGTGTCTCCTAGGAAATTCTAAATCCAGTAAGGTCATTGCAGCTGAAGCTCACGGTGAGCATCTCCAATGGAAAGAGTAGCATTGTAGCTTGTGAGTGTCATGAGCAGTGAAAACTTGAACCTGGAGCAAATTGTCTTTTAATTCCATATTTCTGAAATGAATCTAACCTCACCTTGAGTATAGCAGACCTGAAGTGTCTACTGTGAAAGCTGATAGTCTCTAAGAGTCCAGAGTTTTGTTGAGTAGTGGTCACTTAGGAACTCACTGTCTACCATGTACCAAACTGTCCAACTCTGAGAAGAATGAGTGTTCAGAGAAATCACAGTTTGCATGCATAGTTTAGGTACTGGGAGCAATTCTTCCCAGATTATGGAAGGAGTCATTCCAGAACCTGAGCTACCAGATGCCAACAAAGCCATTCTTATCACAGTGTTAAACCTATGGTTATCTTCATGTTTAAAGTACATGGTCATCTTAAGTGACTACTGTAAGTATATGACCAAGATTGATCGTGATCAGAAAATGATATCACTAAGTGCTAGTAAACAACTAGCACTTTTACCAGACTGTAAAAATATGTAATAGAGAGTTAGAAAAAGTTTCTTTTTTTTAAGGAGCATCATGGGAGCTCCTTGTAGTTCTGTTTGCTTACAGATGGTTCAACGTGTGTGGATTAAAAGGTGAGGTTGAGTCTAGGAGGCGTGGTCCAGAAAACTAGTGGGTCATCACTACTCAAAGAGCTGTTGGAGTAGGTGGGCTTGGGATTTGCAAGATTTTTTTTTTTTTTTTTTTTTGGCAAGCAAGATGTTAGGGCTAGTCATTTCATAATACCGGTTCATCTTCAGAACTCTATGAGGGCAACAATTATTCTCACTTGGATTGAAGGACATTTAAGATTTAGGCACAGTAAAGCAGACAACTTGACCAAAGTAGATCCATGATTGGAACTTGAGTATGTCTGACTCCAAAACATTTCAATAAATAGCTGCTATTTATTGATTCTACTATAGAAAGTGAAGAAACAGAAGATGGCATGCATTTTTTTTAAAGCTTAGTTAATGTGAAACCGTTTAATAATTAAATATTTTTGAGACAGAGTCTTACTCTGTTGCTGTGTAGTCCATCCATGGATGATTTTGCTGCCTCAGCCTCTGGATATTAACCTTGCAGGATTGTTACCACTTTTGGCTCCTTTTGTCTTGAAATTGATAATGGGTGAGACAAAACTACTTTGTTTTGCAGAAACCTCTTCTACTTAGCCTAGAGAAATTCTGGAAATGTAAGGTCCATCGGGCTATCCCATTGTGTCTGAAAAGTAACCATTTTGACCATTACTGAAATTATACCATGAGACAGTTATATGTCTCAGGTTGACTATCTAGTAACCAAGAAGGAATGTAGCCCAGCTGAAGTTTGAGGGTGGAGTGAACTATGAGGAACTTCAGTCCTGAGCAAGCAGGGTCTAGCCCCAGTAGATGGTTGGTTTGAGTGATTTGATAGACAGTTGTTTTCTCTGTGATGAAAAAAAATCTAGGGTTTGTGGATTTGAATTAAGATAGTTAGGTAGCCTTAGATTCAGATTCTCTATTAATTTGTTGATGAAATGAGTATTTGTTTTATATATGCACTGTTTTTAATCAAGTTGCTTCTTTTTTTATTATTTATTCAATTGTGTGTGTGAGAGAGTGTGTGTGTGTGTAGAACCACAGGCAAATTCAGGAACCACTATGGACCGCCTCCACCTCCTCCTTGTTTACTCTGCCCCGAGATTCACAGGCTCTGCCCTACCAGGACCAGAAACTCAGGCCTCCCAGCGACTATACATCCGAACTCAGGACCTTCTGCCTGCAAGGCAGAAGCTTAACCCCTGAGCCACCTCTCCAGCCCCAAGTTGCTTCTTATTAAAAATTGATTCTAGAAATGATGTGTAAAAAAATGTGACAGTGATTTCAGTTTTAGAGTTAGGGAATGATTTGGCACTTTTTTTTTTTTTAGCATTTAAAGGAATAAATTTGATTTCTTTTTTTATAGCTCAGTCCTGAATTTCTATAGGATTTCTAATGCTTTTTTAAACTATTTAACCATTTATTTATTTATCTATCTATTTATTTATAGAGAAAGGGGAGTGAGGGACAGAAAACACCAATACAGTATGCACATGCCACTATATGTGTAAAAGTCAGAGTACAACTTTTCAAAGTTGATTCTCCTCCCACCATGCAGGCTCTGGATATTGAACTCTGAGCCATCTCACCAGCCCCATATGTTTTAAGTTTGTTATCTCCAACAGCATATTAGGGAACTTAAAATAGAAATTCTTCTAGCTTGGATTAAAATTATTTTCACTTTTTTTAACTATATAAATGATACCATGAGGTACTTTGCTGCTATAATTGTGTAATGCCTTGCTTAGCTAAATATTTTAATTTTCTGCCTTCTACAATTGTATTTGACAACGTATATCTTCTTTCTCTATGAAATAATCCACTTAATAAACTTTATATAAACATTTAATTAGCATGTAATCAAAGCCCACATTGCCTTGTCTTGATGTTGGTATGTTTATTGGCTTTCATTGATATGAATTCTGTTCAAGAGCAAAAATGTCTTCCCATTTTTGTGGCTCAATGCACAAGTGTGGAAAGAGAATGTTGATCAGAAAATACCAATAGAGCGCAACATTTGGGGCTGCTGTCATTTGGGTGTTTTTCCCATCTATCTGATGAAAAACTATTTTTGCACTTATGAATTCCTTGGAACACCTGCTTTTCTGTAAGAAGAAAATGTTTGACTTTCAGTGACAGATGCAAATTATCTGCATCATTTTAAATTAAGAGTTGAGGTAAAATAAGAAAAAAATAGTCCCTAGGAAGTGACTAAATATACACTTGATGGTAAAGTGTCCTCTATTAGTCGAGTGAGGGTGAACTCTCCTGTTAGACATTCTCATTCTTTGGTTGACCACAGTTCTGTTCACGGTTGTTTGTATCACATAGCAGGTTTGTCTCTCTTTAATCAGTGCCACATCATTAAAGTGGAAACCCAACCAATTTTTCCCCTTCTGGACATTTCCTGCTTGTATCTGTCATGCTTCCATTCTTAACTCTTTCCAAATCTTTCTGAACTGAAATGGATGGTGCTACCCCATCGCATTTCCTCTTCCCATCACTTCTGGCACCTTCAGCATTCACAGCCCAGCCCAGCGCTGTGCTCACTGTGTTGATCTGAAAGCCTTCTTTCTTTCAGTGTGCTCCAGATTTGGAGACTTTTTGGTCTTGGGTGTTTTTATACATCTTCCTCCAGAATTTCTACTATTATGAAGCCTAGAACCTAATTAGCACGGCGCTCACTGTTGTTTTTCAAGGTGCCGTTTTCTTCAATTTGTAAAGTACCTATCTGTTTCATGTTTATTCTATTGAAACCTTTTGTTGGTGATAGACTATTTGTTGAAAATAAGAAAGTTGCAAATTTATTATCTATGAGCATCATTTCTATAGAGCTCTGGGGAAATTGAAGCATATACAGAAAATGAAGATATGGAGAAAATATGAGTGGACAGCTTGGATTGAGCTGTATTCATTCTATCTATCTATCTGTCTGTCTGTCTGTCTGTCTGTCTATTTATTGAATCAGAGTCTCCTGTAGCCAGATGACCTCAAATGTGCTAAATATCACAGGCTGGCCCTTGAACTCCTCATCTTCCTTCCACCATCTCCCACGTGCTGGGATTATAGGTGTGTATCACCACACTCACCTTTAATACTGCCACTTATTGGCTTACTGAACTTGGTCATGTGAAACAACTTTTTAAATCTCAAATGCTTCATTTTAAGACGCTTTTTAAATGAGATGGTGTATGATTGATTTTTTTTTTTTTTTTTTAGTTTTGTGGGAAAGTATATTCTATATAGTCCATGCTGGCTCTGAATTCTCTATGTCATCCAGGCTGGTCTCAAACTTGAAGCAGCTCTTTTGCCTGCGAGTGCTGGGAGTATAGGCATGTGCAACCATACCTGGCCATGAAAGAGGTTGTGACTTGTAAGGTACTTTGCAAGAATAGATTTTAAGCCATTTATATTGACATTTTGGCTTCCTTAATATGTAATTGGAAAGTTAATTATTTAGAATCAAATTTCCTGATGAAATTAACAGAGTACAAGTGGATAAATGCAAACGTTCTAAAAAGAAAGAGTTGAACATTTTTGTTGGTATGAATTTAATGGAATATATCTCATTGGATACAAGAATATAAGTGTGCACATTTAAAATAGTAGCAGTAGCTACCAATGTACTTGTTACCCAGCTTAAGAGGCAAATAGTTGCATAGCCTTGCTCTGAGCTCATCCATAGTCAGAACTCCAAATGCCTCCTGTGTGCTCAGGTTTAAGTGTTTTGAGTTCCTCCCCTGAGCGCCAATGCTGTATGTCCATTTGTATATCTGATATTCCTTTGGATGTGTAGCGGGCACCTCTGCCTGCACCTGTCTGCTACTCAGTTCTTAATTGCCGTCAGCACTCACTTGTTAGGCTACAGTCTTCTTTAGTTCAGTTCGCGGCAACTTTGTCTTCTCTGATTGCATCAACTGAAATCTTGGGGTTGGTTTCTTCTCCCTCTCTTTGATGTCACATGTAGAAGCCAATCAGCAAATGCATGTAGTTGTCCCTTCTGCATACACAACTACTGACCTAGTCCGTGGGATTGTTATCTCTAGGTTTTTGCTTTAGCCTCACAACAGAAACTGTCTCCTCTCTTGCAGTCTATTTAGCTCAGACAGAAGCTTGAGATCTCTCAAAAAGCTGGTCACCCCATCATTCCTGCCTTTGATGCTCTCTGGTGACTCTGCTTTCCAGTCACACAGAAAACATTGGCCAGACTGCCTAGCTGTCATGTTTACCTGTTCCTCTTGTTCACCTTTCTCTTTTCTTACATGAGGCCTTGTTGGTCTGAAGTGTTCCTCAGTTGTATGCTAGAACATTCATTGTGACCTTTCCTTGTTGAAATCCAGGGGTTCTGATTTCTCCCTTATGTACAAGGACACTGCATTATAATATGTCTGTGAATCATCATAAATGATTTTAAACCTCAGAGGAGATGCTTATTATAGAGTTCTGATTGCCTACTTCATTTCAAACCCTTCTATCTTTTGTGTTCTATGAGAAGTTCTTTACTCCTTTGTAAGTCATTTAAAATGCTATATTTTTCCAGCATTTTAAGTGGCTTTTTCAGTCACTTTGTTGGAATTGAAAGACTGATGACTTTTTAAAACATTTATTTATTTGAGGGTGGGGAGGAGGGTGGGGAGGAGTAGACAAGCTGTAGATATGCCTGCTATGGTACAGGCAGAGGTCACAGGACAGACAGCTTTTGGAAGTAAGTTCTTTCCTTCCACCATGTGCGCTTCCAGGAATTGAATTCAGATTACAGGTATGTGAACAAGTGCTCTGTCTATGAGCTATCTTGATGGTTTCAGTCTGACGAATTTTAATTAATCAGTGAAATTAGTCATCGATTTCCCTGAATAATTTTGTTTTTTTTCTTGGATGAAAGGATGGAAGACTCCAAACAGGAGACCACATCTTGAAGATTGGCAGCACAAATGTGCAGGGCATGACCAGTGAGCAGGTGGCTCAAGTGCTGAGGAACTGTGGGAACTCAGTCAGGATGCTTGTGGCTCGAGACCCTGTTGGTGAAATTTCAGTGACACCACCTACCCCTGTATCTTTGCCTGTTGCCCTGCCTGCTGTTGCCAACATGAGCCCTACTCGTGTGAGTATAGACCATTCTTTATATCAGAGGACCGGTATGGTACAATGCAGTGTTAGAAATACTTTCAAATAGAAACACTACACTGGTGCTTGTCAGTGAAGCAGAGAAACCAATTTGGAAACAAATATTAGATGTGTCCAATTTTCTTTGAACTTTTATTTCTAATGTGAGTGAGTGAGTTTGTGTGTGCATGTATGTGTGTGTATGTGTGGAAATCAGGGGGCACCTTTTGGAAACTGATTCTTTCCATTCCACTTTAGACTCTGGGGATTGGACTCCAATCATGAGATTAGTGTGACAGGGACTTTGAACTGCTGAACTATTTTGTTAGACTTGATTTTCTTTCCTTCCTTCTGCCCCCTCCCTTTTTTTTCTTTGTGCGTGTACTGTATATATATATACACTTAGTAACTATATGTATGTGTGTGTGCGAAGGTCAGAGGTAAATGTTGGGCATCTTCCTATATTACTTTCAATGTTATTTTGAGGTGGAGAATGAGTCTACAGCTTGTTCTTTCAGCTAGACTGGCCAGCTAGCAGCCCCTGGAATTCACCTATCTCTGACTCCCCAGTGCTAGGATTCCAGGCACATGCAGCCACATGTAGTGTTTTCTGTGGGTGTTGGGATCCAAACTCAGGTCCTCCTGGTTGCACACTGAGTTATTTCCCTAGCCTTTCTTCTTTTCTTCCACTATTTACACCCTTCTACTTCTTCCACTGCCTCTTCAGAAGTCATTTAATCCCAAAGCTCATATACTTTGTTAAGGTAAGACAACATCTAAGTAGTGATGAGCAAGCTGCATTCTGGCCAGTGTACGAGAACTACCACACATAGAAATGCACTGGCTAAAGACAATGGATACTATTAATAATAATTACTCTATCACGAGCAAGTAATTGTAGTGAAATGATAATCATTAGTCACTGTTTACAACCTAAAGTTGTCCTTGTTCTTGATATTGAAATCCTCTTGTTGCTTCTGCAGGGTGGGTCTAACCATCCTCTAGTAGAGGAGGAAACTACGTGCTAAAACCTTGTAAGGAGGAAGTTACAGAGTTCAAATTTGAATTCAGATCTCTTAACTCCATTCCAAGTTTTTTCACACTGCCTCACTGGCTCTGAATAAAAGCATGATAAAGCAAAAACAAAGAATAGCTGTGCACAAGAGCACCTGGGAGAGAGTGAGAAGCGGCTGATAAGTGTGGAAGGTCACAGTCATCATGAAGGCATCGCTTGGGTTGTTCTGAAAGCCACTTGCCTCTCCCTTGATCCCGGAGATGGCAATTTTCTCTCTGTGATGGTACAACTAACTGTGTTTGACTTTTCCAAGTTGTAGTCAGGTTTTTTTTTTTCTCTTCATTACTCAAGCTCACTGAAGTCTTCCATCTCATGAGGTGAGGAACCAGTGAGGCTTTTTGTGTATGGAAACGTGGCCCTGTTGCTTATTTACTTTGTTATTAATGCTTGGAATTGGAAGCAGAGTGGTAAGTGCTTAGGTACCTTACTCTTCAGAAATATTTAGAAGACAAAAACCAAAGTAACTTTTAGGGTCAACTTTTGAATACTATATATAGAAAATAGCCTTACCTTTGGTTTCTAGATTCTTTTTATTAGGTTTGTGATTTCTTTCAGAAAAATAAAGAAGTGGTCATATTAATTTTCTCTTGTTATTGCAAATTGTTCTACACTGAGCAGCTGAAAGCTGAAAAGGCCTTTTGTTAGGTTTGCCACTTTGCAAGTGGGCTTGGTTCTGTGTTCTCTGCTTAGATTCTTGTGTGCCCTAAAGGTAGGTGCTGACTGCCTGGACATTCTGCTGAACTCTTTCAAACTCAGTTAAATAGTTGCCAAAATACAGCTTTTTAGCTGGAAGACAGGGGACTCTTTACTTTGTTAGTCACTAGCCAGAAATTCTTTGGGCCTTCAAGATCCCACTAACCCTTCTATCTTCAAGCCACAGGTTGATTTTGTTCCCAACAGGAAACAGTCTCTGCTTAGGATAGGACCACCTGAATGATTCACTGTGTGCTGATCTGTCACAGAAGAAACTTAGCAAAGCTTGCACAAATTGACTACCTACACAGTTGTGTAACTAAATAGCAAGTGCTAAGTTTGCTCTTTTCCTACAGGACAATTCTCTTGTTGAAACTTACAATGTAGAACTTGTTAAAAAGGATGGACAGAGTCTTGGAATCAGAATTGTGGGCTATGTTGGAGCAGCTCATTCAGGTAAGAGAATGAATCACCACCATTTTATGCTTGGAAATAATTATAAAGGGTATTACAGTGTCTAAATAGTAAAATTCAATACCTGCAGATTTTAATTTAAACCTTGAACAGTAAACCCATGGATCTGTAATAGCAGCCAGTTCTTTTCACTGAGTAAGAATCACATTTTATCTCAGTAGTTTTATAGGTGACTGTACAGTTATCATCAGCAAAGGAGTTAAATTGTCCAGTTCATTATATGACATCTGGATTATATTTCCTTTTGTTTCTGAAATACATTTTGAGTACGGTGTGATGGTTAACATATTATATTACACACCTTTTTTTTAACTTGGAATAAAGTAAATTGATTACTGCATAAATAATATATTGTAAATGTCCAAAATGTATTATTTCTGTTTAATCTTCAGAAAAGATGAAACAAATGTTTCAGTAGAACTGTTGCTTCATATTAAAGAAATGCATTTCAGAATAAATAAAATTTACTTGATACTGCCTGAAAGTTAGCTCTAGTAACTTTCAGTGTTAACCGTTAAGAGTTTTTCTTTGCTTTATTAGGGTAAGTAAAAATAAATCTTTTAAACAAATATTTGCTAGTTTCATGAACATTATTTATGGAATGCTTTAGTTTTCTGAAAAACAGCAAGTATAGAGAGTTAATTTCTTTAAAAAATTGTTATCTTACATACTTAGAACAGGTGGAGAGATTAAGATTGCTAATGTATTCATAGTCCTGAATGAAATTCATGTCAGACCATCTTGTGCTATTTTAGCCTAATGAAATACCTTTTTTTTTCAAAACTTCAGATACTTCTAAGTGCCATCATTTTTAGGTTCAGAATTTAAATAAGTCCCCCAAAGAGCTAAGTATGGATTTTTTAAAATTGTGTTGTAATAACCATATTGAGTAGTGTCAATGTGTTACATCTTGTTAAAGGAATCAAAATTCCAAAACTCATGGCTTAGTTCCTAAGTAAAAGCAAGGGAATGACACCAACTTTGATGTTTGTGTCATTGAATAAAGAAAAGACTCCTGGGCCAAAGAGATGGCTCAGGGATTAAGACTCTGCCTCACAAACAGAAAGTCCTGAGTTCAGATCCCAGGTCCCACCTTAAAACCTCCAGGCAGAAATTATGAACATCTGTACTTCCAGCCCTGGTGAGCAGAGCCTGGAAAATCCCAGAGCAAAGCAAAAAGAAGGTAGAAGCAATCCAGGATGATTAATACTGAAGTCATCCTTGGTCCTCCACGGGAACACACAATGCCCTCTGATACACGCACACACACACATGCACGCACGCACAAACACAATAAATAAATAAAAATCCCACAGCATTAAGTTAAAAGAAAAGAATGCTTTGATTTCTTTATCTTCAAAATGCTTTTTGATATTGGGTAGTGTGAGAAGGATGAGCAGGTATATATTTTAAAAAGCTAGACTTTTAAAGAACTTACCATGCTAATTTAAAAAAAAATTCTTTTTAACAGTTTCATACCTATGCATATTGAACTCTGGGCATTTTCACCACATCCCCCATTATGCTGTCATCTCTCCTTCTCTCAAGCGCAGCCTTCTAGAGTTTAGATGCCTTCTCCCTTCTCAGAGTGATCACTGATGACAATGTTGGCTAGAGAAGGTGGTCCTTTATCCATCAGAGGTACCTCTGTGCTACAGTGGGTACCCAGGTACATGCAAGGACTGACATCCCTTTTTTGGACTCGGTGGGACACAAAAGAAGGGATGCTGGGTTAGAGGGAAGCTTATTGGGGAGCAGAAGACCATGTAGAGGGAAGGAAGAACAATGAGATAGGTATGTGGGGATAATAAAAATTCCATTGTAATTATGAATAATTAAAATAAATCCGTCCCCTAAATTTATCTTTTTTTTAGTTACTGATTTTAATTATTGTTGCTTGCATGAGCATGAATGGGAGATGGGTAAAATTAATGGCTACATCACAGAAGAAAATAGCTCTCCCTCTTCAGCATTCATTAACTGTCCATAGACCATCAGTTAGGGGTGGACCCTTATTGTCTCCTCCTCCATGCATTATGAAATGGCAACTAGTCCAGGCTTGTGCAGCCAACCCAAACTGCAGTAAATTTGTGAGTGCAACAGCTGTGTCATGTCCGAAAGACAGCTTCATAGCACTCCTCCCCAGCCTCTGGTCCTCAAATTCTTTCTACCTCCTCTTCCAAGATATTCCCCCAAATCTTTGGTGGGGGCACATATAGGTACCCTCTTCAGTGTCACACACTTCACAGTCACTTGTTCTCCCCATTTTGACCAGTTGTAAGTCTATCCACTAACCACTGTCCACTGCAAAAAGAAGCTTGTCTGATGAAGACTGAGATCACCCTTCATGTGTGGCTATAATGATAAATGTGTAGAAGGCAGCTTCACACCATGTCCATTTTTCAAAACGATAGTAGTAGGCTCTTCCCTAGAGCCCATGACCTTCCTAGCCAATGCTCTTGACCAGGCTTATTATACCAGACATGAGTTCCCTCCTGTGGAATCCAGTCCGATTTATAGTCATGTCACTATTGCACAATTGACCATATATTCTAGGCAGCTTGTTATTTTCACCATGGGGTACATGGCTGGATAGGACCACTTATGATTTCTCCCACAGCAGCTTGCATAGCACCTTCCAGCACTGTCATCATGTTTTTTAGCATGTAGTCATAAAAATAAATTTTATTCATTCAATTGAATATATTTTGTGGTGCTGGGGATTGACCTAGGACTTTGTACATATTAAGTAAGTGACTGCCATTGAGCTGTATCCTCAGCGTTTTTTTCCCCTGAGATAGAGAGTCTTGCAGTATAGGCTCGGCTTGCTTAGCATTTGCTGTCCCTCAGGCTGGCCTGGAACTCAGGTTTGTTCTTCTTTAGCCTCTACAGTTCTGGGCTCACGAATGTATGCTACTACTTATTTTCTACTGGACTTTGTCAATTATGGAATGGATAGAAAATGAAGGTAGGAAAGATGAAGGATGGCAGGCATGGCAGCATGTGCTGTAGTCCCAGTCACTTGAGAGATTGAGATGGAAGAAGCTAGCTCATTGTGAAGCCAGCCTGTACAGCAGAGGGATTCCATCTTAAAAACTTAAAACAAAGGGCTTGGGAGATGGCTCAGTGGTTAGTCTTTGCCGCACAAGTTAAAGGACCTGAGTTCACATCCCTAGGTCCCATGTAAAAATGCCAGGCAGATATGACAATGACCTGTATTTCAAGTCCTAGAAATCAGAACCTGGAAAATCCCAAAGCAAAACAAAAAGGAGGTAGAAACAATCCAGGATGACTCTCGGTTATCTTTGGACCTCCACAGGCACATGCATACAATACCTCTGATACATCCACATATACACCCTCACTTACCCAGACAAAAAATAAAAATAAGTTTATTTTTTGTATACTAGAAAACCTCAAATATGATTCTGTGAAGTTTATATATTATGCTGGTAGTGACCCCATGAAAGTATTTTTAGCAGGGTGTTTTGAATTAATTTGAATTAATACATAAAAATCATTCAGGGATTTTTTTTTTTTGACTTTGTTTTCTAGTTTCCCTAATAGCTTTCTTTTATAGGGATATGTGCTTTTCATATGATTAGAATTTTTTGCGGACCTTTATTTGTGCTTAAATGTTATATTTTATATTATAAATATAATTCCATGTTGCTGAGCTCCTTCTAAAGCTTTTAGAAAACCTCATGCACTTTTTCTGTTTTCGTGAGTTTGGGTACCTTCTGTGAACACTGAACTAACAGAAAGGTCTGTTAGGATTAAATGATGAAGCCTAGGCCAAGTCAGCAGAGAGAAGGGGATAGACTGAGGTTGAGTCTGGGCTGTCCAGCCCTGTAGCTTAGACTCAAGCGATTTCATCAAGGTTCTCTTACTGATTATTTTTCTAGACAGGTAGTCATCACTCAAATCATTTTGAATTCAGGTCACTTGTGAGGGTGACAGTTTGCAATAATCCATCAATTTCTCCGCATGTGCTCAAAATAGTATTTATCAAGCTTCCAGTCAGCCTCTTTAGCTAATTAACCTCTTGATAAGAATTCTGTAATCAAATGCTAATTATAGCTTTTTCTCTTTTTCCATATGTCTGTGCGCCTACAGGGGAGGCTTCAGGGATTTATGTGAAGAGTATAATACCTGGCAGTGCAGCACACCACAATGGCCAAATTCAAGTGAATGACAAAATAGTTGCTGTGAGTAATTGCCCTCTTTTCTAGATCTGAATCGAGTTGAAAAAAGATGATCTTTGTACCATATGTATGAGAGGAAGATGGTTTCATAAGGTGATTAAAAATTGCTTATTAGCATAGTGAAATGACATTTATTTAAACTTTTGGTTTTAACTTTGATTCATTCAATCAAGGGGGAAACAATTCATTAGCCATGTTAGGTTAGGAAAAGAATTGTGTGTATATATATTATTATCCCAACCCTGTCATGAACACGAACACACACACACACACACACACACACACATACACACACACACGAAGGATGTTTTTATATTACTCTACAAAACGCTTTTCAAGTTTCTTTTTGCTTTTTGTAATCTTTATATTCACTCAGTTTATGTATAATTAATAGTATATTTATTAGGTCTTTTTGTCCCTTTGTGAATATAGTTTTTCTATTTAAAATAATTTTAAGTTATTCAAAATTGAAATATTTTGTTCGAGAATAGTTTTTAGTTACTGAAATAAACTCTTCCCCCATTTAATAATATATTTGCATCCATATAGTTTTAATGTCTGTACACATATGTGCACAATGATTTACATTGAAGCAGATATTGGGTGATCCAGTTTGAATGTTTACCTTTCATCATGATTGACTTGTTATAAGCTGTGAGTTCTGGAGAACAGCAATAGCAAAACATGCTTTGTGGAAAGCCAAAGTAACGGTTGTCCAGGTAACAGATGGAGAGGGGCCTGTTCCCAACAGACTCCAGGTACAAAAACCTCTCTTACACTTACATTTTCTGAACACAGACAGACGTAATAGGGGGAGAGCTGTATGGTACACAGTAATATCTTATAGGCATAACCTCTTGGATTTTGATAATGAATTTTACTGGTACACTTTAAGAACTATATAAAAATTCACTGGATTTTATGGCATTTTAAATTTTGATTAACATGAGAGATTAAAGCCCTTTGCCTGTCTGAGGCTCTTAGTTAAAATGTGTGATTTAGCAGGATAAATTCAAATTTATTTTCTCATTTGCATGGATGCTTTTCAATATATTTTATACTAATTTTACATTCTTATTCAGAAATGCTTTTAGTGCCTAATATAAATTTCTTGGGGTTATGTTAATTGCCTCATTTTATTCAGAATTGCCAAGATTAAAATAATGGTTGTTTGTTGATAGATAGGGTAGCTCATGCCTATAACCCCACCTGTTAGAAGTTTGATGCCAGTTTGTGCTATACAGTAAATTCAAAAAACAAAGCAAAATGGTAACGGAAGCAGTTAACTTAGAACTGTTTAATGTGTCTCTCCATGTTATAGGTGGATGGTGTCAATATTCAGGGATTTGCCAACCATGATGTTGTTGAAGTATTAAGAAATGCAGGGCAGGTGGTACGCCTCACCCTGGTCCGCAGGAAAACATCTTCATCAGCTTCACCATTTGAGCATGCTTCAGGTAATTAATCTTCTCTCATCCTCTGCTCTCCATAGGTTCGAAGAATAGCTAAGACATGAAGGTTGTTGTGGCGGACGGAGTTCAAGTATAAAGGCCACCCATCTCATGTAGTGTAGTAATGGAGAAATGAAGCCACTGTCTGCACTACACATGCAGTTTCCTTGCCCATTCCAGTGCACAAGTCTACTCACAGGCTGTGACCCCAGCTGAATGCTGAGAGCTCCTGTAATGGAGATAGAAACTATCCCTTTTGATCCAGGGGCCCTCATTTGTCTAATTTCTTGACATTTCTCAAATCTCAGATTAACACGCACGCGTGCATGCACACACACACACACACACACACACACACACACACACACACACACACATTGTAGTTGTCTATTTTTTGTAGTAGAGAGACAAATCAAATAGGAAGAAAATTTATTCTAGTAGTTTTTATCAAAACCATTATTTTATTAAAGAATATTATTTAGCATAGTAAGTCTTTGTGGTGGAACAAGGGCATGATTAATTCATGTCAGTTTTAAATTATCAACTTTAAATGTACATATTAATAAAACTTAATAATACAAACATAATTCTAAATGAGTAACTAGTTATATAACTAGCAAGTGGCAAATTCTTCTATTAACATGTGTCACAGATGAATAATTTTCTTCACTCTTGGAAATACTGGGGATATGAGCCTGGAAGCCTTTGCTCTCAATAGGAATTGATTAGTGTTTAAGTCGGAAGTTTGGTCATTTGTGTTTTGGATATGCTCTTGCTTTGTCAGATATACTTGAACTTGCAATTTTACTGCCTCAGCCTCTCATTGCTAGGATTACAGGCATGTCCCACCACACTGGCTTAAGCTGGAACTTTTAAAGTTAAAAATTCAGGTTGCATACTTTTAATAAGAATTCTTTAAAAAAAGATGTAACTATTTATAATAGCCTAAAATAACACTTGCTCTGTGTTTCTTCTGTTTAAATGATGTGAGGTAACTTGCTGGTAACTTTGGGTAACTCCTACTTTCTTTACTTTGATGAGCCAAGAAAGGGAAAACTCTCTATACCCCAGGGAATTCTTTTAACTCTCCATTGGTGAATTTAACCTATGGGCACTGATTTGACAGCATGGCGCCTCTTCTTCTGGAGAGCAGTTGGTCCAGCGTATTCTGCATGTGTAGCTCCCTGCCCATCCACAACAACAGAAAACAGGTTAACACCTTCTTTTCCTTTCTAAATCTGTATTGTACCTTATTAGTACTTTCCTTGGACTTGACCTGGCTTTTCACTTCCATTGCCTAGTTTCTCTTTTTTTGAGTACTAGTTTGTTATGTAATTGACTGGTTATCTCACATGATGATAGGATAGAGAAGTCATGGCATAAGTTATCACCATGAAGTTGTGAGAAGGGTGAATGGGAATGAAGTTAGTTCACTTAATTATGGGCATCTGTGACTAGTGATTCAAGGTATCTGTTCTCATTTCAGGAACTGTTGTAGAACCAACAAAAGCACCAGCCCTCTTGACTGAGTCCATGAAACCAGAATTAGATGTGGAAGCACAGGAAATTGGAGAAAGACTGGATAATCTAAAACAGGACAACATACAAGCCTTAAAAATATCAGGTAGTCCCAAAGCCTTATGGTGGAGTAGTTTGACCTTCTCATTTGATAATTATTTCTTCCCCCTGTAGTTAATATAGCTTCATGTCTACAGAATCAGAGACTATAACCAATGCAATAATGGCAATATTACATCAAGAACATTAGAAAACTATAAATATCCTAAGAACAAAGTAGCAACAAATAAAAAATGACTATAAAACTGAAGTGTCTGACAAAAGAATGCTGTAGAGACATCTTAGAGATTTGAAATAGGGTGTTTTGCTATGGATGTAGCCCAGCGGTAGAATGTTTGAATACCTGGATTAGAGCTCCAGTATTATCACAAAAAAAAATCCATCTCCAATAAATTAGTTAATAATATCATAATCCTAACAAGGACCAAACATGTCCTTGTTTAGTCTTTGTTGATTGTATTATTTATTAGTATGTAGAAACTATTATTGTGTAACATTTTTTATTACTACATAGTCTAAGTTGTGTATTATTATTGGTGTTTGTATCTATAGAATATAGCTAGCTGTATACACATAGTTATGTTTCCTTTTCATGAAAATTGATAATATATGCAGCTTTTAATGTTAGATCAAATATTCAGATTGCTATGCGTTTATTTTTTTAATTTTCTTGCTACTTTAGCCTGCTGTGTTGTGCTCTGTCTTGCACTCTGTTCTGCAGGCATATTGAGTCTCAGTCTCGTGGCTTCAGGAAAGCTTTGCCAGCTGAGTGAGACTCCTGACACCATCAGCGTCCAGAGGGCCTTAGCCTTTGGTTTTGTCTTATGTTAAGAAAAATGGCCTGAAGGGGAATTAACCTTTCACTAAAGCTAAAAAATTCCCTATGTTTTGGAAACCTAGTTTTTTCTTTTTCTTTTTTCTTTTTGAAACCAAATACAGTGCAATTATTCTTTTTTTTTTTTTTTAAGTATGTATTTATTAGTGAGAAAGAGAGTCAAGAGAGTCGCCATGAAATGTGTGTGGAAGTCTGTCTGTCGCAGGCCAGAAATGTGGCCTCCAAACCAGGGCTCCCCTGCGACTAAGGTGAGGCAAGGATTCAGCGAATGGAAAACAGACACACACACAACTCTCCGGCTGAGGGAATCTGGACCCACTTTATTGAAACTTTGTGACAGCTTTTATACTAGAAAATTTTGGGGCAAAGAATGCTGCACCTGCAAACAGACAGGTATTCTCCTAGTCAGCAGAAATCACCTTCAGGATAGACATTTTTTTCAAGAACCTAACCCATTGCTTGAGGGTAAAGGCACTTACAGAACCATTCTCCCAGTATTTCCAAATCTAGCTAATCTATAATGCTCCACCAAATAGCTACAGGGTCTGAGCCTACATAGTTGTCATTGTTTTAACAGAGACTGCATTTGAGACTAGTTAAAATACACAGAGGAGATTTTAGCTCCTTTTGATTTCAATAAGGAACATGTTTTTCATTACAATTAACTATACACACGTGCCATATCTATTATACACTTTTGTAAATGGTATAGATGAATCTGTTAGAGGGGGGACATGCTTTCCATTAATTTTTTTCCTTTTGGAGGATACCAGTTTCTGGCTGCTGTCATATTAAGCTGGCCTATATTCTGGCTAACAAGTCTACTTACTGTGTGTGACTAGACATGAAATTTCTAGTTAGAATTTTGATTTAAAGTTAAAAGCTGTCTTTTTCTCTAGATCAGAGAGCAGGAAGCTAGTCCCAAAAAGAACCTAAGAGCAGGTAGGAGCCACACCCAATTCCCAGAAGAATTCCTCCTGCCAGAGCCAAAATTTAATTTACATAGAGAGGAATCCCTAGCATCTGCCCATGGGTGTTACTGTGACATTACCCAGCAAGCAGGGTTTAGGCCCGAACTAGGCAGAAACACTGGGGCCTGAAAAATCCCATATTTTACTTATTTCTCTTATTTACTTTCAAATAATGCCATGTTCTTTTTTCCAGAAATTGTTTCCTTGAAACAATATTCCGCCATGCTGGGACCTTGTCCACCAGGATGGTTGGATAAGGACGCGGCAGAAGTCAGAGAATAGCTTTTGGGAGTCAGTTCTCTCCTTTTACCATGTTGGGTTCTGGGCATTGAACTCAGGTCTCCAGGTTTGCACACAGCTACCACTGTCCACCGAACCTTGATTTTTGGTATTTTAATTTATTCGAACTCAAATGACTTTTCAATCAAGTATTGCATAAAAATTAAATCTATTTTGAAGTGGGAATTAGTTTTGGAAATATTTTATGTATGCTTTGTTAACATTGTTATTGTGTATGTTGAGGCAGGGATTACTGTAAATTTTAGGTTGGTGTGGAGTTTGCAATCCTCCTGCTTTTATTTCTCTAGTGCTTCACCTGAGCTTTTTGTATGAATTTCACTGTATTTTTGCTTTCATGCAGACACAGTATCTGTTTGAAAGTAAACCAAGGTGTTCTGACTGATATAAAGCCTGCTATCTTTCTTGCCTGTGTTTAAAATAGCCACGTCATTCATGTCAGCTCATGCCATGCAACCTAGAGTTATTGAATTGTTGATTTCTTCTCTATTGCACTTAGTCTTTATGGAAGATTTCTGCAGTATAACTGTAAGGTTAAAAAAAAAGCCGGGGCTGGAGAGATGGCTCAGGGGTTAAGCCTCTGCCTTGCAGGCGGAAGGTCCCGAGTTCAGATCCTAGACCTCACGTATAGATGCCAGACGGAAGTGGGGGCAGCCTGTGCTTCCCACGGCAGAGTAAACAAGGAGGAGGTGGAGAGGGTCCATGGTGGTTCCCGCATTCGTCTGTGGTTCTACACACAATACACACACACACGGACACGCACACGCACACGCACGCGCAATTGAATTAAAAAAAAAAAAGCCAAAGTAATTGTTAGTAAAATGTCAGCATTTTCCTTATCGGGGTGAGAACTTTCTGTCATTCAATTGCCAAGTGTTTAACTTTAGAATTCAGTCAGTACATTGACAATTTTGTTCATATTCACTTAGTATATAAGAGCCTGCTGCTTAGAAGAAATGTGATAGGAATAGTGTTGAAATTCTTTAAAAAATTGTGGGGGCTGGACACAAATGTGCCCAGCCCAGATAAATTTTAATAGGTCTTTGGTTATCCCCAAATGTAATATAGCAAGTCAGTTATTTCCTGTTCTTTTGTAAATGTAGGAATTTAAGATCCTCAAATGTTCATTAGTCTTGTCTCTGACTTTGAAGTTGGCCTGTTTAACTTACTGATGTGAATGATGTAGTTAAGCATTAGCTCTGTTCAGAATGCCCTGTCTGTGATCAAGACTTAAAGAGCTGACAGTGCATGTTACTTTTGACTTTAGGCAGGTGTTTTTGTCAGCTGTGGTAAGTGTTCTATGACTTACCCAATTATACATCAGGATTGAGAGTTTTAACTTTTATTTTATTTTTTTTTTATTATTATTATTTATTATTTATTCAATTGTGCATGTACGTGTGTGCACATGTGTGTATGTATGTGTGTGTGTGTGTAGAACCACGGATGAATTCGGGAACCACCATGGACCGCCTCCACCTCCTCCTTGTTTACTCTGCTCCGGGATTCACAAGCTCCACCCTACCAGGACCAGAAACGCAGGCTGCCCCCGCTTCCGCCCGGCGTCTATACGTGGGGTCTAGGATCCGAACTCAGGACCCTCTGCCTGCAAGGCAGAGGCTTAACCCCTGAGCCACCTCTCCAGCCCCGAGAGTTTTAACTTTTAAAACAGAACTTTTCTTACCACCCACTATTAATGTGAATATCAGTTGAAATGATAGTTTTAGTGCTTTGACTTTTATCTGTTAGACATTCTTCAGACTAACAACTGTTCAGAGATTCAGGTTAGGATAGTTACTTAAAATCTGATCTCACTTGTGCAATAAAGCCAGTATTACATTAAGGACATTGTATAGCATCTACAAACGTCCTAGCAACCACGCAAGAGGCAAAAAATAGATAAAACTAATACTTTTGGGATGAAAGATTATGTAACTCAGAATTTGCCTTTATGCTTATCTGCCTGTGTGGAAGACTAACTTGAGTCACTAGGCCTTCTGGATGATGATGTTATCTAGAGCTCTTACTGTGTGTCCCATGGATGACTGGAATGGAAAGTCTTCGAAATGATGAACATTAAAGTTAAAAAACTTATATGATCTATAAAAGAGGCAAAGACAGATAAATTTTACTTGTACACTGTAGGATCTGCATGTGAACTGTACATATTCAAATTTCACTCATAACTCATCATTTCTCAATTCCTGCCTCGTCATAGTTTTGTGACGGGTAGTCTGTCTCCTGGCTCACTTCTGATTTACTTCATATAATAGACTGAAGTCAGCTCGTCTTCCCTTTGATTCATTTCCCTTTACTGAAGCAGTTATTGTTTGAGTCCACAGTAGCATCAGCATTGTTTTTCATTTCTTTTTTTAATAGATATTCTTCCAGAAAAAGTCCCAGATTCTCCAGAGAATGAGCTGAAATCCAGATGGGAAAATGTCCTGGGCCCTGATTATGAAGTAATGGTATGTGAAAATAAAGTCTTTTAATAAAAACCACTTGTCTTGCTTCATCGAGCTCCTTACCCTGCTGAGAATTATGTGAGAAACTGAAAGAACATACAGCTTGCCTTTGCTTTTTTTTCTTTTTGCCTTTCTTCCTATTGGATTCATCAGTTTTTGGAAAGCATGTTAAAGTGAAGGAATCATTAGGCGCTGCTCGCAAACATCAGTTCCATTTAGCAGCGACTCAGCTTATATGGAAGCAAGATTCACCATAGAATACTGAGAGAGCAAGAGCTGCCTTTACATTGATTACTTGTAGCAACTGCTTAAAATTGCCAGCATTTTTATATTGCTTTTAGGATCTGTTTGTTTCCTTATACTCAGAAAGGGTCATGGACATTAGCTCTGTGTTTCATGAAGACTCTTACAGTTTTATGAGGAAAATGAAAGAATAATTACCAGATATATTTAGAATCACAGGAGGCAGTGCAAATAAAGAACAAAGTTATATTTTTGGTGGTCACTGGCTTTCCTCTCACCTGTTATTAGGATTTCCCAGTAAGGACGTGATTCCATTTCCCCCAGTGACTGCACATAGAAGTAGAGAGCCAGAGCAAAGTCCTCTTTTCACCTCACAAGGCAGTGATGGTTTGAAGTAGTTCACCTTTTTCTTTCTTAGAGGCAGAGTCTTCTCTTGCCTTGTAGCCCGGACAGTCTCTTGTTCATCATTATCAACTCTGGAGAATCTCTTGTCTTTGTTCTGAATATCCACTGCTATCTGCAGGACATTTGTCAGTCACTGAGCCAAAATACTTTCTTCTTTTGGCCTACTTCAGCACTACTGCTTCTTTCTGTCACAGAACCTGTCATGGGACTGTCGCCTAGAATGCTACCTTTCCTCTGTCCTTAGTGGTTCATATTCAGAGGATATGTGGCTCACCAGTTTTATGATATGATTCCTTTTTTTGTGGAGGGGGGAGGTGTGGCATATAGCTCAAGTTGTCCTAGAGGCTATTGTGTAGCCAAGGATAGCCTTTGAACTTGCTGTCTTCTTTCCTCTAGCTCCCAAGTGCTGGGAATACAGACACAGATCTCTATGTCTGGTTTCTGCTGGGTTCTAGCCCAGGACTTCATGCACAGTAGGCAAGCACTCTGCCAGTGGTGCTACATCCTAAACTCTGTGTTGGTTTTTATTTTGCTCATTTATTCGTTCACCAAAGCTTTATTTTATTTATATTATATATATCTATATATATATTATTTATATTATTTTATATATATTTTATACACACACACACACACATATATATAGCCGTCTTCTTAGGCTTTGCATGTCACATGGTGAGGTGCATATTACAGGAGCCAGGATGTGAAGCTGGATTACAGAAGTAACTCATTAAAAGTTGTCATCATGTGGAGCACAGAGAGAAGCTGGCTCAATGTGTGCATAATCCTGTTCCTTCTTTCATTTTCTTTCCCGATCTTTTTATTTGAAATGAAGGACTTTGCTTTGTGTTATCCCCTGCCTCCAGATGTACAATATTTCATTAATGTCTTGAGTAGTATCATTAGTCCAGGGTTTAAAGCTTTGAGTGTCTCCAAGCGTCCCACAAGGGACCTTCTCTTCCTGTCTGCACCTTTCGGGCGCTTCTGAGGTATTCATTTGATCTTGTGCAGAGTCAGTGCTCCAGGCTCTCCAGTCAAACACGTCTGACTTTACTGACCCTTCAACTCTTCAAAATTTATTCATTTATTTTTATTGTTACTGTTGTGAAAGTATGGTTTGAAACAGGGTCTTCTGTAGCCCCTGCTGATCTAGAACTTGTTCTGTAGCTGAATCTGGCCCTAAATTCCTGATTTTCCTGCCCCTTGACTCTCAAGTACTGAACTTATAGGTGGGTACTGCCAGGTGCAACATGCAAATTTTATATTAAGATTTGAATTTGAAATTCAAAAGTCGCTTGGTTTTATCAAGAATAAAATGTGTCGGGGCTGGAGAGGTGGCTCAGGGGTTAAGCCTCCGCCTTGCAGGCGGAAGGTCCTGAGTTCGGATCCCAGATGCCACGTATAGACGCCAGGCGGAAGCGGGGGCAGCCTGCACTTCTGGTCCTGGTAGGGCGGAGCCTGTGAATCCCGGGGCAGAAGGAGGTGGAGGCGTCCATGGTGGTTCGCGAATTCGTCCGTGGTTCTACACATACACAGACACACACACAGACACATACGCGTGTGCGCACATACACACGCATATGAACAGTTGAATAAATAATTAAAAAAAATTAAAAAAAAATGTGTCAATTCAATGTAACAAGATGATGGACTTCTAAAACCAGTGTCATCAGTCCTCCACTTCTTTTGGTTCTGTAGTTGTGGATTTCACTCCTCAGATCAAACTGGCTATGACTAAAAAATACTGAAAAGCAAAAATACATCTGAACTGACTGAACATGTATGGACTTTTGTTTCCATATTGTCATTCCTGTACAAAACAGTGTGATATATTTACATAGTATCTTCAGTGTCATAGGTACCATAAGTAATTTAGAGATGATATAAGTAAATGAGAAGATTTAAGTAAATTACATGCAATTAATACATCTTTATACAAAAAACTTGAAGATCTATGCATTTTGGTATCTTTGAAGTTCGAGGAACCCATCCTTTGATACTAAAGGATGGAAGTGGTCTGTGTGTGTGTGTTTATTGCTCATATATTTGTATGCTGTTCTGAACTTCAATGCTGGATGTCCACAAAGGTACATTTTCAAAGCAGAAACACTTTGATTATTTGTATCTGTATGTTGTGTATCTATGAGGGAATAAATCAAATTATTTCTCACCTTTAGCTCATTTTGGATAATTTAGGAAAGAAAGATTAATATGGAAAATATGAAAAAGCAAGTTTGTGATGTTGATAAATATTCTACTTATAGTTTTCAGAAGTAGAGGACAGAGATTTCCAAATGAATTATTAGTATGTAGGTTTTGCTGATTTTTTTTAGAACACCGGGAAGTTATGCATTTACAGATAAAGACATATTTTTATGTAAATTTAGGTTGCAACCTTGGACACACAGATTGTGGACGATGCTGAGTTACAGAAGTATTCAAAGGTAAGCACTATTTTTTAAAAATTGGTTTATTTTTTATTCTCTTAGGGTTTCATACATGAATATGTGAACTTACAATATTTTTGCACTTCAATTCCCATTCTTCTTCCTATTTTTTTGTCTTTTCAAATGTGTGGCCTACAGAGTTGTCTTTGAACGCATGTACCTAAGTACTTGCTGGAAGATGATGCATGTATCAGTGAGTTTATCATGAGGAGAACATCTCCTTCCTCTCCATCAGCATTGATCCCTCATCAGTTTGTCGGGGATTGATGCCTCTTTTACTCTTTTCCCTTCTATAGTGAAATGTTGATAGGACAAGTCCTATGCAGGTCTCGTGGAAATACACAGCTGCAGTGAGTTCATGGATACAACAGCCCTGTTGTGTTTAGAAGATGATGTCTGGGTGTACCCCGCTGTCTTTCAGGCTCTTACAATCTTACTCTCCCTGTTCTGCAATGTTTCCTGAGCCCGGGGATGGGTGATTGGCTTAGATGTCTGCTTTGGGCTGGACCATCTGTCATCACTAATTTTCTACACACTTTTGCCAGTTGTGGTTTTCTGTAATAGGCACCTTCCAGTGTAGAAGGAAGCTTCTAGGTTGAGTATTGAGTACTCCTCCAATCTATGGGGATAATGACAGATATTTAAAAGGCAGTTTGATAAAGCATCTTTATAGCTAAATCTTAATAACCCCCCAAACAAAGAGCCTATGTCCTCTCCTTTCATAGGTTCTTGTCCTAGTTTACAGTATCAGAAATGTGATCCCTGCTGAAAAGTAGATCTTAAATCCAATCAGGAAGCTGTTGGGGGCCCCACTCCCACTTTCATGTCACCATGACACAGATGGTTGCCTCTTGCAGGGATGATTGTTGTTGCAGCTTGCAAGCTTTCACAGATTAGTGAGACTGTTTACTGCTTTTCTCCCTCAGTAATTCGCATAGTTCTTTGCTGTGAATGCTGTCAAGCAGAGAGAAAGCTTGCTTCCAGATTGGCGGTTTTGTTTGTTTTGTTTTTGTTTTTTATCTACGTCCTGTAATCAATGGGTACTGCGTCTTTAGAAATAGTATATTATTGTTAGTTTCTGAAAGGCAACCAAGAGCAATGGCAAAATCTATATTGTTTTGAGACCTCTCTGACCAACAGCTTAATAGGAGATATCACATAACTAGTACTTGGAATAAGTTTAAAGTGATACTGGTTCTTAAGTGTTGTAAAGAACTTGCTCTAAAATCTCACTGAAGAAGCTGAGTGGTGTGACTGAAGGATTCCAGAATTTAGTTTTCCATTCATGTTTTCCGGAAGTGCGATGGGTTCTCACTATTATGAAAGGAATTCCAGGGATATTAACCAAGTCTCTGTTCCCTGTAGGACCTGAATTTTAGTTCTATCTCCTCAGTAGCTTGGGACTGAGGAAAACTAACTTCACTTTTCAGAGATTTTCTAATTAGCTTTTTCCTTTCCATACTTTGGTGCTTTCATATGTAAAAGAATTTTTGTGTTTTCTCCCCTTACTACCTAATCCCATACTCCTTCTTGTCCCTCTTCATGTAGTCTCCTTTCTAGCCAGTCACCTGCCTACTTTTTTTGTGTGTGACACATTGGACACTTGCCAGGACATGGTTATCTTACTAGAGTGTAAATTGCTGAACGAGAATGTTCCTCTTCTCCTGTGTGGCATTGCATTAAACAGTTTCTTTAGGGAGGGAAGTGTTTTTTGAGACCTTTCCTTACGTTGTGAAGTGTGGATAGCCAACTTATAACTTTTTAACCTCCTGTGTCATATAGCTGTAGAGCTTGGAATACTTTTTTGGCTATAAAACATTTCCCAAACTAGGTTCTGTTTATCATATAGCTCAACTTTTGATTGTGCTGCTACAGTGAAAGGCAGAAGGCCCAGGCCATGGCATTTCATTACAAGCAAAAGAGAATAGTAAGCCCACTTCATACAATTTTTTTTATTTATTCAACTGTGCGCGTGTGTGCGTGTGTGTATGTATGTATGTGTGTGTGTGTAGAACCACGGGTGAATTCAGGAACCACCATGGACCACCTCTACCTCCTCCTTGTTTACTCTGCCCCAGGATTCACAGGCTCCGTCCTACCAGGACCAGAAACGCAGGCCTCCCCCTGCTTCTGCCTGGCGTCTATACGTGGGGTCTAGGATCCGAACTCAGGACTTTCCACCTGCAAGGCAGAGGCTTAACCCCTGAGCCACCTCTCCAGCCCCCCACTTCATATAATTTTAAGGAATGTGAATCTCCAGGCATATGCTTTTCTCTGACCTTCTTCCCCCTCTTCCCTAAGTCCAGCCTAACTCTGCTTTCTTTCCTGCTCAACCTCTATTCCGTACATGCAGTTGTGCACAGTGACTCTGGCTTAAAGGGATGGAAAGGCTTTGAGAGAAACATACTTGCACAGTGCGGTTTGTACAATGTCCCTTCCTGTGGCTCTTACTTTAGTCACCAGAGTTCTATTAATATCTGCTTTGCCATACAACCTCTAGAGGGCATTGTGGGTTCCAGAACAGAACAGTGAAGAACTGTTGCTTGGTAGAACTGTTGTAGTGGGAGGAAATGTGTAAGGTGTTTACTCTGGCAGTTGTTCTCAAGTATCAACTTGAGCATTGAGAGCTGAGCCTTTGAATGTTCCTGAGAAGCATATAGAAGATTCTCTAATAGAAGTGGGAAGGCCCAGTCTGTAGTGAATGGGACCATCGCCAGGGCAGATGGAGCTGGTTGGAATTTAGCAGACTAGCAAGCGAGAAGCTATGCTTTGGCCCTTGCCCTTCTCTTTGCTTTTTCCTGTGATTATGGTATGGCCACTCTTCTGCCATAATGGACTGTAAACTGAAATTGTAAGCTGAAAAAAAAAATCCCCTCATTCCCCTAAATTGTTTAGGTCCTGTATTCTTGACAGTAATGGGGAATTGCTGCCAAAATATTTTCTCTTCCACCTTATTTTTTTTGAGACAAGTTCTCTAATCAAACCCAGAAGTTGCCACTAAACGTAGTCTGTCTGGTCAGCTTGCTGTAGGAATTCCTAGTTTCTGTATGTAAAGGCTAAATTTTAAACAGGTTGCCAAATCCACTTGATAACTTTATATGGGATATTGGAATCCAAACTTTGGTCCTTTTGTTTGTATATCAAACTGTTCAAGTGCTGAACTGTCTCCCTGACTCCATATATTTTTCTGCAATTTTTTTAAATTATAAAATTTCACAAAATATTTCTCACTTTAAGTTTCTGACTTAGCACCTAAATATTCTAAGTTTTTAGATTCCCCTCTTTTTAAAAAATTATTTAGTGTGTGTGTGTGGGGGGGGGGTGAGTATCAGAGGGCACTTTGTGTCCCTGTGGAGGACCAAGGATTACTCCAGGAATCATCCTATATTACTTCTACCTCCTTTTTCCCCAGGGTCAAAAGTACAGGCCACAGCCATTTCTGTCTGGTGTTTTTATGTGGGAGCTGGGATCTGAACTCAGAAACTTTTGCTTATGAGTCAGTCTTAACCCCTGAGCGCATCTCTCCAACTTTTAAATCCCCTTTTAATTGGACATTTAGATCCTAAGTCAGTAATTGTTAATTTTCCTCCCTTCAATATGAAAAGGTAACTTTAATGAGCCAATTGAAACCCATTTCGCAGATGAGGTTATGAGTGCAGTATAAATTGAATGGCAGTTACACAATTAGATAACAGCAGAGGCAGGTAGCAGCTTGGTGTGCATTTCATTATCTCTGAAGTATTTACTGAGTTCCTACTGCTTTGACAGACAAAGTGTATATTAGTCAGGCTTCTCTAGAGGTATAGAGTCAGTAGAATGAATATATATGCATGTTTAAAAGAGGATTTAGTAGTTTGATTTACATGTATAATCTGGGTAGTCCAGCAAGGCCTGTCTGCACACAGGAGAGATTGAGAACCAAGTACTGCTCAGTCTATAAGTCTGAATGTCTCAGCAGTCCCAAACTTCTCTTGTTTTCCATCTTTAAATAGTTCATTCTTTTTTATTCTGAAGTAGTGTTTTTCCCCCCAATTTATATATCTTATTTATACTTATGGGATGTAGCATCATAACTTGATACATGTATACAATATATAGTGATCAAATCAGAGTAGTTAATATTCTGATGACTCAAGTATCATTTCTGTGTTGGGAACCTTTGCTCTTCTCCTATAGCTATGTAATTGTACATTGCAGCCGCCATTTATGCTGTAGAACATTGCGATGGTCCCCCTAGTTGACACCCATCGTGTACTCTCTCAGTAGGTGCCTCACTTCTGCTGTCTTCTTGTGCTCATCTGTTTCAAGGAGGCCACTCTGGAGACAGGGCACCAGGAAAAAGAGGAGCAACAGTCTTTGTGGTCCAGTAGGAAAGGGCTAAGCCTGTGGGAGGAGCAACAGTTGTTGACTTGAGTGTGTCTGGATCAAATTTACCAATGGGAAGAATATTGTTAATGAGGTTAGTGGAGAAGGCCAGGTGCTATTAGACCGAGAGTCTGGGTAGTAAGTGTGGACTTGGTTCTCAATTTTGTTTAAAACAGCTGTGTGGTGGCCAGAGTTCAAGGGTACAGGTTCTCCTTCTCCTTCCTCACTTTCATTGGGAGCATTGTGTCTCCTGCTATGATCTGGGTTGCCAGGGTCTGGCCCTCTTTAAGTGATTACCTCCCCATTGTGCCCACTTTTTAAGATGGAGATCTGATGATAAATAGGGTTTTCTTGTGAGGAGGTTGTTGGGAGGAGGTAGAAGCTATTTGTAGTGTTTACGCATTAGTTGCCCTGCTTCTAGGAAGCTGTAAATCATGACACCAGCGCAGTCTTCCCGCATCTGCAGAGACGTGCATTTTTAGGGATGGCTTTCTTGGCAAGTGTTTACTATTAAGATGATCACAGTGCAGTGAGGGAAAGTCATTAAGCTTGCCCTGCAACCTTTCTGCCAGGCGTCAAATGAGTCTGAAGTGAGCATTGGTAATCCTGGGATGTACAATAGAGACACCAAGTCCTGTTCTCTGGGGTCAACAAGAGAGAGTGACATATTTCACTTTATTTCCCTTCTGAATATATTCCCTGAGCCAGAAAATAGGAACATGTGGTTTTCCTCCTCTGTTAGAAGCAAATGAAATTTCCAGGCAGTGGATGTTCTGGGCTCTCAAGGGTACAGTTTGTTAACTGTGCTAACATGAGGGCCAGTTCCATACTTTAAGTATCTTTCTATTATGGATCTGCAAACATTTCTTCCCCTTTCTCATATGCAGAAATTGTGTATCATGTAGATAAAGTCACCTCCCAAAGATGATACGCAGCTATCCGAGCTGCGTGTTGCAGCACATACCCACACCACAGTCTTAGCACTTGGGAACCCAGGGATGGAGGATCATGAGCAAAGGAAGGAGAGGAGTCGAGTACAGGGTCAGGTTTGGTGTTACAACTCGATACCAGATGGGCCATGTAGTAACACAAGTGGTATCTACAGTTACATTGCAACTGATGCTCTTCCTTAGTGTGAGAGAGTTGAAAAGAACTGTACCATATTCTGCATTTTAAATTTCCAAAATTAAAATTTTATAAGTGGTGAGAGAAACATGCTGACCAAGTAATGCTCTGTGGGGTTGGTTGACTGCCTTACAGAGCTCCTGAGAGAATAAAACTAACCTTGAAGTCTATAATACTGTGGTCGATTATTACTTCAAAAGCTGTAGCCTCAGTCTTGGAAAGTTGCTTTTTAGTTTGAGCATTTAGTGGCTCTCTAATTTTTAACCATAGTGAGTACTTAATACTTTCACTTTGTGCATGTGCCCGTGATGAGGACCAACTCTGGGGTTCCTTCCATTCTGTTCTGTTTTATTTTGAGCCCCCCCTCCTTTTTTTTTCAAGTATTCTCCCCCATTCCCACATCTTTGGACATTCCTTTCCAGAAGTTCTTTCTTATTCTGAAGCAATAGCATTTGTATTTCCCTTGGATTTTGATGTCTTGTTTTAGGGTCCTATACACAGAGCTTTTAGCTAAATGCATGGGCCGCAGTTATTTTCATGACAGGTCCCTGACCTTTGAGTCAAAGGTTCTTGCTCTCTGGATCTCATTTGTTCTTCATCATTTTACCACTGACAGTCAGTCACACAGTGGCTGCATTCTCCTCAGATGCATTTCCTCATGTCTGGTTGATTAGCTTTTTCAGCTTCAGTAGGACCCCTTGCAAAGCATATTGAGCAGGCATCCAGTCCCATGGCACAGGCTGTGCGTGAAGGCGTCAGTCATCACTTGTTCCCACTCCTGTCATTTTTTCTTTCTCCTCAAGAACGCAAAGTATGGAAGGGGTGGACAAATGAAAGAAATAGATGAAATGGTTGATGTGTTAGTTGATATGTTAGTTGCAGCGGGGACAGGTAATTAACAGTTCTACTCCTCAGAAAACCAGCTGCACTCAAGATTTAGATTCAGAACTAATATTAGGAACACTGACTCCAGATTGACAGGTTAAGTAAACATCTTTCTGGTTGAACATGATTGACAACAAAGCATGTGTATTTTGTTTTCAGTTTATGTTTTCTAGGAAGTATGTTGTGTTTATAGATCTCTGAAAGATTAGACTCAAGGGGCTCAATCCCATATATCAGGAGTACAGGGGATGCTATCGGTGAGCTTCCGCTGGTCCTCAGAGTCCAACTCATTCCGTATGCTGTTGATCCATAGAGGTGGGGATAGAGGGCAGCCACGTGACGATGAACAGACACAGTTTCCTCAGATGTATCTCTTTACCCTTTTCTCTTATATCAGAATCATTAAACTCTTGTTGCCTATTAACTGGGAAATTGTTCACTTACACATTTGCTGGCCTTTTCTGCCACATGGATCATTAGTTCCGAGGCTAAAGACTGTTTCTTTCATCCAACCTCTATTTCTTTTTGCTCAGTACTTTTCATGTAATATTTAATAAATCTGGCACTGTTCTAGGATGTGTGACTTTAGGGATTGAAGGTGGGATATCAAGAAAATAGAATTCTAGCCAGGTATGCTTACCTGTAATCCTAGCACTTGAGAGTTAGAGGCAGGAGGATGGGAAGTTGAGAACATCCTAAGCTACGTGAGACCATCTCAAAAAACCAAGGACAAAGGATCTATATAGCTCAGTAGTAGATTTGCCTGTCTTTTGCAAAGTCTAGGTTTAACCTGAAGTTCAGGGATAGAGGATAGTGAGAAAGAAGAAAGGGAGTTATAGACAGTGTGTTGTGCATGGAGACAGAGTTGTGCATGGCTTGGTCTTAAACCTCACTTTGGAAGTTCATTGACTTGGATTTCTGGAAGTGACATTATTTCTATAGAGTGTGAGTCATTTGGTAATGAAGAGGCGTTAGGGTGCTTTGGGGTTAGAATCCTGTGGAAAAGTGAAGCAGAGTTTGCTTACTTGGTACTACTTGGTACTCCAGAAACATGGGGAATCTGGAGCTGGGATTTGAAGGTATCACCTTTGTTCATCCTTATCACCATTCCCAAGAACTGAAAGGAAGGAGAGAGAACAAGGTTAATAATTTTCCTTGACACTACTTTTCCCATTATTGACTTTTTTTGGGATTTTGGTCAAAACTATACTTGATGGAGGACTCATTACTCGCTGCACTTGTGCCTACTGCGGTTGATTTCAGTACTTTGTGCTTTATTATAGCTGCTGCCTATTCACACACTAAGGCTTGGCGTGGAGGTGGATTCCTTTGAGGGGCACCATTATATCTCTTCAATTGCACCTGGTGGTCCTGTGGATACACTGAACCTCCTACAGCCAGAGGATGAGCTTCTTGAGGTAACATTTATGGGGAAGAAAAGTACAATGCAGGAATTTTATTTTTATGTAAAGAATTAAGGCTTGCCTACTTCAGGAGTAGAATGTCATCAATACTTTCCAGAGTTGATCATTATTGTGATTTTATGATCATCAGTGCTAAGTATACTGCATTGATATATACACAGTATAAAATAGGAGATGTTTAGAACTATTCCAGGAATTGTTAAAAGTTCTGTCCTAATCTCAAACTAAAATTCACTTAAATGATCTTTTTTTCATGAAGTTCAAATCAGCAGCTCAAACAGCAATTTTTAAAATCAACCATTCTATCATAATTTAATTTGATACAAAGATTGATAGACCAAGGAATGATGGCAGGAAAATAATTGAACCATTATGCTTCTGTAATAGCAGAAAGTTTAAAGTACAGTAAAACCATAATATGCATTAGTCTCAAGTACGGGCCAAGGTGTTTCAGGCAGCACTTGTTTGTGTGTGACATGTGGTGTGAAGGCATGCACAGTGCCAAATGTGCCTGCTCCGTGTTCACAGCCAAGACTGTCATGAAGTCACGTGATACCCTGTGGGGGAACACTGCCAGAAGCTTCTAGGATTTATTATAAGTTCAACTTATAATTAATTATTGGGTGTTCTGAAACCTTTTACTATTGCCAAGTTTTTCACATTCGGTTACACATACGGGGTTATGACCCACAGTTTAAGAAGCCAGTTTCTATAGCACCTCTGCCTTGAAATTGTAGAGAAATTATCTTGTAGAAAAACTCTCATTACCAACACAGCAAGCAGAAAGCCAATATATACTCTTACATATAAGAAAATAAGACATTGACTTTCCCAACTTCTCATATCGAATTAATGGTAGGACTGCACCTTTTTCTTATGTTTCGTGACATTTTACTATTTGTTCAGATACATCACACTCCTCCTTAAGCCCCTAAAAAAGATAAGAGGATGGCAGTTTAAAAGCTGCCTGAGCTACAAAGTGTTGTCTGTCTCTACAACACAAAGACTAACAGGATCTACCACAAGCCCTTACATATTAGTTACTTTTCTTGTTGCTATGATAAATACCTGGAAAAAAGCAATATAAGGATGGCAAGGTATATTCTGACTTACAGTTTAGGAGATACAGTTAGTCTTGGTGGAGAATGCATGGAGATAGGAATCCAGAAGCTTGTGGTCACATTTGCATCCATAGTCATAAAGCAAAGAATGAACAGGAAGTGAGGATGGGCTATAACACTCAAAGCCCACCTACTAACTCACTTCCTCCAGCAAGGCTTCACTTCTCAAAGCTTCCATAATCTTTCCCACCAGCGCCACCAGGTGGGGATCACATGAGCCCATGAAGGGCATTTCACATTCAAAGTACAGCACCCGTATTTGATTTGATTGAACTGATCTTGTAATCATGGGCTCTGATTTTAAAGATTTCCAAAATTTACGTCTGCTCAAAGTGAAATGATAATGGTGGCAGATCTGCTATGTATTAATGTGTTTAATCCATGAAGAGCAATATATTGAGAATAATTCTGAGTTGAATTTCAGTGTCAGAGGGAAAAGTGCTAAGAACAGTTATGAACTTCTGTCATAAGCATAGGAGGATAAAGTATTGATACCCTGTTATAAGATGTAGTAAGTTGCTATCTCTCTCATCCATCTATCCTTTTGTCTGTCTTTTATCTGTCTATAAATATTTGCCATTTCTCTGTTATCTATTTATATTACTATTTATATTATTTGTTATGTTAGACAAGGACTATACCACTGGACTATATCCCTGGTCCTTATTTTTTCCACTTAAGTTATTTATCGTAACAGACACATAAAACATTAAAAATATACCTACTAATGGATTTCATGATGTTTTGATATATGTGTACATTGTATGATGTTTAGATCAGTTAAACACATCCATCTCCTTAAATATTCATCATTCCTTTATGTTTTTAGAAAGGTGTTTTTAGAGTGTTGGAGTGGTCTTTTACTGCACATGACAGATTATTGCCTTCAATTTTAATAGATGACTTATGCCTGCTTTTTGGTCTGCAGAACATGTCTTTCCCTCCAGATTGGCATGCTGGGCATAGCTCTGAGACATAATTTGTGGATAAGAATCCACCATTATAAGATGTAGTGCTTAGTTACTGAGAAACAAGATATGTTTAGGAGCTGTGGAATTATAGTAAAATCAATTTACTTCTTTTGTGTGATCTTAGATGGTGAGGTATATACAGTATAAACTTTACCATTTACTACTTTTTAAATGTGAAATTCAGTGACAGTATAGATCACTGCAAGTGGGTGCTAGGGATGTTAGCTGGATTGGAATAGAGCAGTTATACATGGTCCCCTCATCAGTGACTCCTCCAGGCATGTTAGAATGCTCTGGGCCACCATGTTGAAGCACAAAATGATGTGTGAAAGTCATGGGGGTGTTAATTTTTGAGGTTAGTGTACAGAGCAGTGGACTTTCTTATAATGTTCTTGTACACATGTACTTTAGTCTTATTCCTTCCTCTGTTTTTTTTTTTTTTTGCAGTGCTGAGAATCAAACAGCCTTGTGCATGTTAGGCTAGTCTCTACCTTTGAGCTTCATCCAAGTCCCTACTGTTTTAAATTTTGAAGTGTAGGTTTCTGGAAAAGAACTTGTGATAATAGAAAGAAGCCTAAAATTGAAAGACAGAAAATGACTTGGGGTCCGGGACTTTCTGTCTGTCCTATTGCCTGTTCTTTCACATTTTGGGGAAACTGTTCCTTCATCAATAAATTTTTTTTTAATTGTTTGTAGCAAGCTGTCAGATACACACACACTCACACACACACACACACACACCCCTAAAGCTTCTCTCACTGCAAGGATGGGCCATCATAGTGAGTTTGGGCTATGATGAGGTTTGACTATGCTGACAGTGGGAAATGGTTCTACAAAATTCTGGGCTCTGGAAGCCTGGATACACATGTACTTTCTAATCAAAAAGTCTAGATAATTAAGATTTTATGACACTCAAAGGGTCTCCAGTTGAAAGACTTTAAGAAATTAAATGTAAATTTTAAAATAAAAACTGACTTCTGAGTAATGAATATAAAATATTAAGAAAACACCTTCTGAAGTTAACCATGTGAACACTTGTTTCGTGTGTGTGTGTGTGTGTGTGTGTGTGTGTGTGTGTGTATGTATGTGTCTGTCTGTCTGTCTGTGTGAGTGATGTACTCCTTAGAGCTTCAAATCAGAAATACAAAGATATTTTGGGGTTAAAGGCCTGTGCCAAGGCTTAGCCCAGAGCAGCTATTTATGGCAGCTGTAAATCCCCTCAGCTAGGAGTTGGTAATGGGAAATACAACCAGTCCCTTCAGCAGTAGAGTAGGGAGGAAGACCACTGTTATAAGTGGAGACAATTCAAATGAATAAATAATGAGCTAAATAAATATTTAAAGGTACTCTAAGATATAAACTTGGAAAGTAACTTTGGAATTTGTTGAAGCACAGACTAATTCTTAGATGTGGTGGATTTCCTGTTTCCATTGTATCTTAGTATATTTAATATAATTGACTCTAAGACTCTGTGTACTTTTGTTGTAGGCAGCACTGTGGATACGGTATGACCAGTGAATGCATAACTCCCTGCCCCTTTTTGTGTAGAGGTTGTCTTGAGTTCTTCTAAGCAAGATTCTTTGCCTGGGGCTGAACGTGCTATCCCCCAGAGCCCTTCAAAGAATTAGGGAATGCTTCCTTTTTCTAGTAGGGCAAATCTCTGAAGTGTGTATAGTTCCTTGACCATGTGGTATTTTCTTTATAAATAATTAACCGGTAAGGCCATGTGTCTGACCTGGTAGCTAAGTGTTAGGTTGAGATATTTGAGAGTAGTTCCCAGAGATGATTGACTCTGCCCACTGCTGATAGGTACCTTCAGCAGCCAGTGTTCCGAGACTCCGGTACAGTGACAAATCTGCTGTTTTCAGTAAAGTCAGTCCTGCCATTTATCTGAACATTACCACTATACTTTTCAGAGTTTAATACCACACTATCAATATCCCTAAAACTAATCGTGCCACTAACCCCTCCTAGGAAAGTTGGAGCCACATGTGAATAGATTGTTGGTAATAAAAGTATGTATACCTCTTTAGCTTTTAGGATGCAGTAGACAGATTAGCTTTTAGTAGACAGAACAGAGGGAACTCTTTGAGGTTAAAATCATCTATTTGAAAATCACAAGAAACATATTCTTTCTTTGTCATCATTAGGGCAAAGTACTATGTACTAAAATATGTGAAATTTGCATAATTTTTGGTTATAGGGATTAGTTAGTGTTATAGTTAAGCACGGGTGTCAACTTGATTTTTGAGGGTTTGAGCTCTGGGCACAGTTGTAGAGAGTTGATGGTTGAGTTAAGCCCAGAGCAAACCTGCAGGAGATTGTCTAGCTGATGGGGAAGATCCAGCCCATAGTGGGTGGGATTAGGCCCTGGATAAATCACAGAGAGCTGGTTGAGAGAGTTGGCATCCTTCTGTTCACTTGGCCAGACATGCTGGTCTGGCAAGTAAGGATTGTCCATCTTTCAGCCGTTATGCAGTGATGGTGTGGCCAGTTCCCTCGGCCCTGGTGTTGGTGCGTGCTCTCCCGTCAAGCTGGACTAAGAACTGTAACCAGAAATCGTAAGAGAATAAACCCCTCGTTCCCTTAAGCTGTTTGATGGTCATTTATCAGCAAACATGCAGGCTGACTGCAACCCTGCAGGCTGACTGCAACAGTTATTAATAAAGAATAATCATTTTTTAAAATATGGCGTACTCACATGAAACAACTTGGAAACTGACACTCTCCCTACGTATACTTGGTGGTGTATCACCAAAACTTGCAAGAATGAGACTGATGCAAGAGATACCTGTTTCTGCCCTATACATGCAGTTTTTCTAAAATGGCATTGGGAGACATGGGATATGAATGAATGTTCTAAAGTGATGTCAAATTATGACAGCTGAGTATCCTAGAGATGGTCGCCTATTCAGTGTAAGACAAGCAATTTTTGAAGGCCGAATTTAGTGTTTATATCTATACTGATGTGATTATCATGTAATGAAAATGCAGAAGTGAATATAAAACACTAACATTTAGTATATTGAGGAGGGATGGATGCAAGAATAGAATAGTCAAGTATCAAAAGAAGAAAGCATAGTGGTGTGAAAAATTAAATTATTACCTTGTAATAGTGATAAAGGAGAGTAAAATGACCCCTTGTTTTCACTTTAGTGCATCAATTTAAGCAAGACATTATGCTTTTGAAATTTGCATTTGCCCATTGCCGACTTATCCCTTGTCTTCCCAGTGTTAACTTAGCTTTTGTCTTCCTAGGTCAATGGCATGCAGCTGTATGGGAAATCTCGCAGGGAAGCAGTTTCCTTTCTTAAAGAAGTGCCCCCTCCTTTCACCTTGGTCTGCTGCCGACGGTTGTTTGATGATGAGGCTTCGGTGGATGAGGCAAGAACCATGGAACTTACTCTTCCCGAGATGGAGGTATAGAGGGCTGGGCTGTGGTTTCTGTATATGTGTCGCTTCACCAAAAGTTCCCAGTAGAGGGAGGTACAATGTAAAAGGTCAGCACCTACCCACACCTCTCTCCTATTTAATTGAGATAATACCAAACTGTTTGCACATTGTTCATTTTCATTTCACTTTGTAAAATTTTGTTTTGAATATGTCTGTGGCATTAATATACATTCATTTTGATTTTAAAGAACCTTCATTTTATTTTAGTTTTCATTAATTACCCACATTTATGACTTTTGGTTTCTAGTCCAATTCATTTCATGCTGATGTTGTGGCATCGGTGAGTGTTGACTCTCTAACAGTCTTTCTTTCTAAGAGTCTTAAAATGACAAAGAATCCTGTTGGCTTTCAAAGTAAGAAGGTAGAAAATGGAGCAACATCTTTCTGTTGCTAGAACTCTTTTTCTCAGGACATCGTCACCACTAGAAGAGTTTTGAGCACAGGCTTTACCCTCACATGCTCTTGAAAACCTCATGTCTTGGGCCAGTTTCCCTCCTTTCCAGACTCTCACTAATAAAGACTTGTGTTCCAGCTTAAATATGTGGGTAATCCTTCTCCGCCATTTACTATTTGGACCCTTTGGGCAAATGACATCTCTCTCTGTTCATGTTCTTTTGCTGAAAGATGGTGAGGCTCATAGAACATACAGCTTTCTTGTGCTCACGATGTCAGAAGGAAGAAAGTCATAGGCTCAAGGCTCTTAACAGTTCACCTTGCACACAAAGAGCACTCTGTAAGAGTCAGTGGTGGTTGTTCCTGCCTCTTCCTGCCCTATACCTTTGTTTCTGGTTTCGTAAATTTCAAGAAATGTCTAGAATTACTGTGTTTCTATTGTGTACTAGGCTTGGCATATAAGAGGAACTTAGGAAATGTATGCTTATTGGTTGACAGTCTTTTAAAGATATATTTATTTAAGAGAGAACATATACACATGCATGCCAAGATGCACGGGTGGTCAGAGAACAACTTTCAAAAGTCAGTGTTTTGAAGAATGGGCTTCTGGGGATTAAGCTCAGGTTGCCAGGTTTGCAAGCAGGTGCCTTACCTGCTAACAATCTCACGGGCCCTCTTTTCTGTTTGCTTGTTTGTTTTAAAGACAGAGCTTTGCAATATTGTCCAGGTTGCCCTCCAGCTGGCTGTGTAGCCCCAGTCTGGCCTTGAACTGAATTACCACTCCTTCATCTGTATCTCAAGTTCTGGCAGTGCAGGTGCGTCCCTCCGCACCTGATGGGCATCTGCTTTAACGTCTGCCTTTTGTAGACAAATAACACTCAAGGAGAGGACTTGAATGTGTTAGTTTTACGGCCCTTGATAAAGTGAAATGCGTGTGAGGGCTTCCCTCTGAATGTTGAGAAAGACACCTTCCATCTCATTCTCTGGCGCATGTAAATCATCAGCCCAGCTTGCTGACTCCATGCTTCCATCCGTCTTACTTTACCACAATGGCGAACAACAGCTTGAATTATTCCAAGCGTCAGCTTTGCCGCCCATTAGTTGATTACTTTCTCTTCTGTAAATACAAGAAGTATGCACAATTGATTACATCAAAGTGATATATTTCGGTTGGTGCACAACATCTTATGCACCTGGGATGCCCTGAAAATTTCTATATATGTGTTTTGTGCTTATGTGGCTTCCTGATCATGCTGTTTTTCTCTTTCTCTCTCTCTCTTTTTCATTTTTCCTGATACCATCTTGTGTTCTTAAATTCTATCCGGTTAGGTTGCTCTTCAAAATATAGGTTTTATTAGTCTGGAGACTGTGTTCCATTAACCACCATTTGTATTGTGTCAGCGTCTGTAATTTTTTATTAGAAGTGTTTTTTGATTCCTGAATAATCAAGCCTGAATTGGAATGTTCTCCATCACTACTTCTGGATGCCTCAGCTTGGGGTGAAGAAGTATCTTGTTAAAAAGGAAACACTTATTTAGGACCAAAAGATTGTCCCTGTGCTTAGATTGAGTCCACTGTAGATGGGGTCTTTGACTTTCTATGCCCTGCAGCGACAGTATGAGATCCGTACCAGATGGTACAGATGAGATGGCTCATGAGGTAAAGGTACCTGTACACAAACCTGGTGACCTGAGTTGGACCCCCAGAGCCCACGTATATCCTAAGATACAGCCATGGCTTTTTTTCCCCTCCTCCTCCTCTCTCATAACTAATAAATAAAATACTATTCTTCAAAGAAGAAAATGGTTTTGTTCCATGGTGTTGTACTCTTTAAATTACAGAGTCCTGTCCCCTTGATTCCATTAAATGAATCTCTTTTTCCCACAAGTTATTCAAAGTTTCATTTGTGGGAATGGTACATCTTCATTTATTATTATGAAAGCATCCAATATTTTAAGAAATCTTCATTGAAATGTTGTTTAGCCATGTGTGGTGACTGATGCCTATAATCCCAATACTTGGGAGACTTAGAGAGGATAGGGTTATTATCATGAGTTTGAGGCTAGTTTGGGCTCTGTACTTGAGCTCCATTCTAGCTAAGGATACAGAATGAGATTCTGGCTCAAAAATACATAAAGCAAGTCTGTAAAAGGTCAAAGTACTTTAGAAAGATCAACTAGATGAAACTAATACAATGCTGAAGATAAAATTGAAGGAGGGAGGGCATATACTTGTGTGATATATATTCATATGTGTACAAGTGCCTCTGGGGATGCCAGAGAAGGATGTTGGTGGCCTTCTTTATCCCTTCACCTCTACGTGAAGCTGTCAACCAGCAAGCCCCAGAGAGCCTCTTGTCTCTGCTCTTCCCGCCCCCTCCTTCCTCCTAGCCCTGGAGTTGCAGGCATGGGTGCCTCCTGCTTGTACAGTGGGCTTTCTCGTCTGCTTAGCCATCTCCCCAGACTTTCCCCTACCCCAGCGAAATTGAAGATGTTTGAAGCAGCTAATCTGCCTTCAGTGTAGTGGCCTCTGTCTTGTGATTCCATCTAGCAATGGCTGTTCTAGAGGGGACAGGCATTCTGGAATAGAGGCACTTTGGGGAGTGAAGTCAGTAAAAAGGGAAAATGTATAAAGGATCCGCATACAGGCAGTCCTTTCCTATAGGATTGGATGTTCATTGTATACTTGGAGAATGACAGCTTTGTAGTTCCTTCTTGGTTTGAAGCCTTTTCTAGTAAGATGTTTTTAAAATCTTCCAGGTACCAATAGAAGTGATTTCTGTGTCTTCTTCTGATGGCCGTTGGCTGGCCTCTTTCTCACTAAAATTGTGAATGCCGGTATTGCTTTTTAAACATCTTATATTCCTCTAAGTTGTGTGTTGATTACATTTTATTAAATTGCTTATTTTGCTTTTATGCTTCAAATGGGATGACAGAACTCATTGAAGTATAAGAGGTCAGTGTTAAGATTTTCGTTGAAACTTGCATTTTATATTGGGAAAAAAATATATGAACGATTGGCATTTTTAAATGTTTTTTTTTTTTAAGTGTTATCCTGGATTGTGTGGACACCAGTGCATGCATGCCCGTTTTTGAAAACTATGCATGTTTAAAAACAAAACCAATCCTCAGCTTGAAAAGAAAACACTGAGATTTCTGGCATGCTCATTCATTTCAGGACAAAAAGACGTGGTTTGAAGAGTGTGGTGTTTGTTCTTACAGGCTGACCCCATTGTGGATGTGAATACAGAAGATGACGAAGATGGGGAATTGGCCCTGTGGTCTCCTGAAGTCAGGAGTGTTGAGTTAGTGAAAGATTGCAAAGGCTTGGGATTCAGCATTTTGGATTACCAGGTATGAGAGCTACATACATAGACAAGTTTTTTTGTTTGTTTTATCTTTGTTTTGCTTTTCTTCCTGGGGAGGAGATGGGAAAATGATTGCTTTGTGTTGAAATTATATGAAATAGTAATTGTTTAAAGAACCCATTGATCTAAGCAAAACTGTATTTCATAGAAGAAATGTTGTGCTTTCAGTGGTTAATTTTAAAATAGTAGCTTAGTAAATCTAGTGATGGCAGAAATGCAAAGTGAACAATCTGGGAAGCAATGACTTTCTATCATGATACTGAGATTAGATCTTGTGAGCTTTTAAACAATGCCTCATTGGTAAGAGCATTTGCTCCACAACCATGAGAATGAGAATTCTGGCAAGTCAGGTGTTCCACAAACACTTGTGACCCTAGCTCCAAGAAAGAAAAAGATGGGAACTGTCATTGGGGCTGCTAGCTCTCAGCCTTAGGGAAACAAAAAATAAAAAAAAAAAAAATCTTTAAAAATGTGTCTATTTATCAAAATATAGTCACATACCACAAAATTCATTCATTTAGAGCATTTAAGTTCAATTATTTTTACTATATTTATAAGTCGTGTGGTTATCCCCACTTTTAGAGCATATTCAGCATTCAAAAAGAGACCCTGGACAACTGAATGTGGTGATATTTGCTTTTATTCCTAGCTGGGTAGCTGAGGCAGGAGCCAGCTCAGTGCCGGGCGGCACTATGAAATGACACCCTGACTTAAGAAAACAAAACACCCTGCACCCTTAGCAGTCATTCCCAATTGTGATGTTTCTCATATTCATGCCACATGAAGGCTTTTCTAGTTGCCTATTAATTTGAGTGAAGTTAAGAAAGTAAAAATGTCCCTAGTGAAACTGTCTCCTAATGAATACATGATACATAACATCTGTTTATTACGTGTTCATAGTAACTCCAGTTCTAACTGATCAGTTACTGGATGCACTTACATACTATAGGATGCCTGTATTTTATAACAACTTACTAGATACTATTATATTTTTAGACCTCTGATTTTTTGAGAGAATTACAACTATGGACAAGAACTCACTTTACTGTTAAGTGAGTTTTTAATACTTTTAAATTAATTTTAAGTTAATTTAAAAATATTAAATTAATATTTTAATACTGTAGTGCTGTCAAAAACACTGGTTTAACAGAGCAAAATATATTCTATAAAAGCACATGGAATGCAAGTGATATAAAAATCAAATTTTTATATATTAAGGCAGTTAAGAGTAGATTACAAGAAAAGTATTTTCAGCATTATGCAAGAACATATATTCTCTGTTTTGGCAGTATGATTTAAAATTGCTAAAATAGATTACATTTATTTCATTTCTGTTGGTGTATTTCTGTGCCAGATGACCCTCTGCTATTAGAATTTTTCTTTAGAACATTATTGAATTATGAGTTGTTGATTCAAAGTGAATATTTTGGGAAATACTGTCATCAGAAAATGCCAATTCTGGAAGATTCTGGAAGGTAATACATTGGTTGATACTAGGGTTATATGAAACAAATGGTAAGGACTCTGTTCTCTCCTAGTTGCAACCCGGCTACTTAATTCGTAGTAAGTAGTCTGTATTTGCAGATTGTTCAGGTGAGCCAAAATGAGCTAGAATTAAACGAACGAAGTCAATGAGAATTTGTTAACTGTTTTGACAGCTGGAGTTGAATTTACAAAACACAATTCAGGCACCGTCTTAATGTTCAGCTTCTCTGTTGTCACAGGAATGTTGACATGTTTGCACTATGAGTGAAATATAGATGGTCTGGTGACCTTCTTAAATGTCAAGTGCAAGCTGTAAATATTTATTTATCTGTTTATTTATTTTGTATTACTAGGGAGCTGACTCAGTATTTCACGTATGTTAATGAATAGTTTAAGCATGTTGGAGCAGAGATGTGCTTCAGAATTTAAAAAGCAAAACTCTAATAAGAGAGTCATGTGAAAGACTTATTAGTCCATAACAGTTTAATTCCTAGTTGTCAAGACTTATTAATCCATAACACTTTTATTTCTAGTTGTCAGGAAATACTCTTAACAGTTTTGAACTTTGCACCTAAAAATATAGTTGTTGCAATGTGATTTTTTTTGTATTTTCATGGGTATGTGTTCTAAATTCTATGGGGTTATTTTTAGATTTTTATTGTTATTTATGAAAGGAAAAGGTCTTGTTTTTCTCTTCCTTCTTACAATCCACATAGATACTTCATTTCTGTATAAATTTTATAAAATAATTTTCTGTAAAAACAATGTACTAGATAATTCTTTGTCTTTGTGCTTTGGAGAAATGATATAAAAGGACTAATTTCCCAAATATTTTAATTCAAGTTTAATTCAAGTTCATTTACTTAGAAGAAAAAAACATTCACAATCAAAGTGACTTCGTGAATGTGTTTCTTAAATCAACAGGAAAGTAACTCAAAGCTGTGTACAAAACACTTTTACCATTTTGTCAATTGTATGTAGAGCCATTATTTACTATGATATTTAAATGACAGGTAAGTATTATTTAGAATTTGACTTTAGGCAGCTTCATTAGTTGATTTGATTATATAATCTTTAGTTGTACCTATGTGGTGATTACTCAAGTTGCCAGGCTAGACAAAGGTCTAGTAGGAACTGTGGAAGGCCAAATTCCTGACTATTTTTACTGTGCTTGATGTGTCCTGTCTGAATTTATTAGGTTGATAGGTAGTGCTAAGGCAGATTCTGACCCTGCCATATGTAGCATATTTATAGTAAGAAATACTGTTGGAACATTTTGGCAAGAGAGAATGTGTTTGGATGTGGAAGAACTTGCAAGCGGTAAGGACTTGCCTTAGCAGTATGAAGAGATTAGACTTCTGCTTTGGAACATTAATTTCAATTAACCACTTTTCTAATTTATGAATTTTCTCTAGAATAATAAAAACTTTCCAAGGAGCCGACTGAATTGTGAAATCTATCTCACTGGCACTTATGTACCTTTTTGTCTGTAAAAGGACAGTAATGTCCCAGTGCAGAGGACTATACAGATTAAGTGAACTCATATGTAAAGAACAGAGTGTAATGCTGCCACTATAGCTTGAGCACTGTTCACCACAAACGAACTGAGAAATAAACACAAAAGTGTTTGATGCTACCTTTAAATGTATGCTGGATTACAGTGTCCATTTGATCTGTGTCTATTTTTAGCTATATAGTTACGTTAATAAAATTAAGTAAGTATCTTTGTTGGATAAAATTCCATTCTAGTGTGCTGCTGCCTCTCAGTGAGCCATATGGGAATTATCTTACTGTGGATTAGTGCCCAGAAGTGTGATCTTCTCATAAATTACCTGAGCTTTGTAAAATAGGCTTGAACAGATAAAGGATTTTGACCTGGCCAGTGGAATGATAGACTGGCCGTCAGTGGTTCCGAATATTGGCGGAAATTGTGTAGCTGAGCAAAGTGAGCAAGTACGCCTGAAATAAGGAAGCAAAGTTCTACAAGTCAGGCATGTGGCCAAAGAGTGAATGCGAATATTCTTTTTATGCATTTAATACTATGGATTAGGACAAAGGGAAAAGAAAGTGTCAGGGAATTTAGATTAAAGCTTTTGTTGGCTATATTTTGAACAGAGGTATGGTCACTCCACACAGTGGGCTGCTAAAATACTGCCTATATGTTTGCCATGGTGGAAAATGCCCCGTGTCTGAGTAACCCTGTGATTTACAGGATTGTGTGATAGGAGCAGTGGTGGATATCATTTGCCAAGAACATGCCTATTGTGACTTGCCCACTAACTAACTCATCACTCTTCAAAAATTTGGTATATGTTTTTATTTATTTTGTTATTGTTGTTTTAAACCATTTCTCATTTATTTGTGCATGTATATATGATGTGTGAGTGTATGTTGCCATGGTGTGGCTATGAAGATCAGAGGACAACTTTGTCTCCTGTCTGATGTGAGCTCCAGGGATCAACTCGGATTGTCAGGCTTGTGCGGGACATCTTCCCAGCTGAGCAATAGCTTAGTCCTGGTGTAGGTTTATGTAGTGTATTTGCTTAGTAGACTCTTAGTTATCTTTACATTGTTTCCCTCATTCTATGTGGTGTCCTTATTTGTCAGAATAATAGGTCTGTGGATCAGTATTAATGCTCATGCTAATATTAATATCAGAACTAATATAAATATAGCAGCAATATGACCTTTATTATTTATTATGTGCTAGGCACATAATTCGCTCATTTACACCTCTTGAGAACACTTTGAAACAGGCACTGATATGATCCATTTTTGTAGGTCAGGAAATGAAGGCACAAACAAGCTAAATAACTAGGCCAAGTTCACATAGCTGGCAGATGGTAGAATTGAAATTTGTACTCAAGTAGTTGGGCCAAGGTCTTAATGTTTTTAACTGCTATTCTGTATTACTTTTTCTTTGAGTAATTCTGTGTACATTTTATTGTAGGGAGTTGGTAAGTTGATTACCAACTTGGAAAAAAAAAATAGAGTCTTACAGACTAAACTGCTAGACAGTATCCCCATTTACAGTGTTATTTAAAAGTTTAGTAAATATTAAAAATTAATTAAGATAGTGTGGTCGTGAATGTGTCAGTACCTGCTTACTGCATCAAAGAAAGTAACTGCAGATGGAAGAAGGTGAAGTAGTATAGAGCAATTTGGTGTGGGTTAGCACAGTAACGAGGCAGTTATTAGGTAGTCCGAGAGTCTGCATTTTTAATTTCTATGAAAAAGCTTGAAGAGAGTTAAACTCTATGGGTTTTACCTTTAATTGACCTTATAAATTCAGCCTGGCAAGTGGATATTTCCTGGTGTTTTGATTTATGTTGAACTTTGAATAACCCTTGTGATTATAATTCACTGGAAATGTTTGACGAATATTAGCCATGATATTGCCATCCTTAGTACTTTTGAATTTCAGTGATTTAGAAGGTAAAATTTATTAACCAATAATTCTCCTCCCGCCGGTATCCTATTCTTCGTGTTTCACCCCTCCTGACTGATTCACTTTTTGCCAGAGCAGATACTTTTGAAAGACTTTGGGTCTGTCTCAGATGCTTGAGAGAGATAAAAATAGAAAGCATAAAAACACAGTTACTGAGAGGTGAGTCATCTGAAAATACTGTTAGTAATATTTTGAACATCTGTTTGAAAGTTCATAGGTAAATGATCACTCATTAAAAAGAATATGAAAATGGTTCATTCTGTGCACATGAACAGTTTCCAATGAGATGACTTGCAAAACCAAAGTAGTGTGAGTAAAAATATTGATGCATCACTGAGTCCTGAATATGTGTATCTTTGAATTTATGAGGAGTGTTTGTATTTTTGGCTATTAACTATTTTAGAATTCCTTTTCTTGTTTTTGTTTGTTTTGTAGTGTTGGGTAAAATAAACACAAGGCTTTGAGTATATTAGATGGGGTACAACAAATTCTCTTCAAAAACATTTTTAAAGGTTGTAGTGATTGATTGTATAAATTTATATATATGAATTTTTTGACATTTTAAGCATATTACAATGATTTTAAAATTATTTATTGAGAGAGAGAGAGAGAGAGAGAGATGTACTACAACTGACAATAGTCAGTGGGTTCTTCCACCCTGTGGATTTCAGAGATTGGACTCAGGTTGCCACATTTGTAAGTAAACACCAGTCCCTATACTAATACAGGTGTAAGGCATAAAAATTCTAAAGTACTTTGAAGTTTCTCATGAAAAATAAATCTACTCTTGGCTATAGTTGCTCTCTCTTCTCTTTCCAGACAGAAATACTGTTTTTAGTCTTTCTTCCAAGATACATTTCATAATACCTGGTTATATAAGGAATAATTTTGTTGTTAGATAATTTGTGGGTTTTTGACACATAAATGGGATATTCCATACATACTTTAAGCACTTAGCTTTTTGTAATAAATATCTTCCTTCATTTTGGTGTTTATAGAGCTACCTAGTTCTTTTTAATGGTTGTATAATATATTACTGTTGATGTACAATAATTTATTTAACTGTCTTGTACCCAATGGATGTATTTTAAGTGAGACTGAAGTGGATCCTTGCCATGTTCTTTTGTTGAAAAAAAAGTGACAATAAATCTAGTGACAAATTTCTAGACGAGGAATTACTCATTGAAGGAGCATGTACCTTTTAAATTTTGGTACTTTTTTTTTTAAACTAAATTACTGGACCATAACTGTGAGACACGTCTAGATCATCTGAAGTTGATATCTTTGTATGTGAAGACATTTCTTTATTCATATAATTCCCCTGGAAAATCATTCAAGTAGGTGTGCAGTTCATGAATGTAATGATTTTTCATGATATAGACAGATTAAATATAGCAATATATAACTATTTTTGGTTTCAGCTTTAATTATAGCAGTAATTTATTGGCTTTTGTAGCTGAGGGTATAAAGTATTTACAGTCAAACTGTGATATTAATGTCCATCAGTCTATTTGTATTGCTTCTACTAAGTTTAATCCTTTTCATTAGGAAACTGAGAATTAAAATAGAGGTGGGGGACTAGGAGTTAATTTTTTACAAGAGATTTGGCATATAGAGTAAACACTGCAGTGCTCAGTAGTGTGTGGAAGCTCAGTTATCTTAGCTGGTGAACATACATAGCCCAGGATATAGAATTGGATAACTGTTGACATAATTTTAGCATTCAGCATCACATACAGAAATAATATTAAAAGGTCAGGTGCAAAACATAAGATTCATTATTGCAAATTACTGAGTTTCCTGTAATGTTTAGGCAAGGTTGGAATGTAGCTTTGGCTATCTAGTTTTCATCCTGTCTTCCTTCCTCTCTTTTCTTTCCCCCAAGAACTTTTTGGATCCATTTTACCTGGGAAGACACTGGTATTGAACTCAGTGTAGCCTGTTTGCTGCTGAGGGTCGTGTGTATATTCCTGCATGTCCATCTGAAAGCTTACTACTGGACAAACCACATAACTGCATTCAAAGGTCACTGTTTGGCAATACTTAGAGGAACTCAGAAAAGCTACTTTTTCCTTTCCTGCCACCCCACATTTATTTTTATTAACATCAAAGTGCTGTAAGCTCCCATGCCAACCAGGTCGAAGAGTTCTTTTATAGAGAATTTGCTTCCTTTGCCTCTATGGGAAAGTTCTGTATCCTTTAAGTCATTTTAAGCTGCTTCATTTGGAAAATAATTCTCAGAGTGTGCTTGTGGAGAGGATTGACTGTGACTGCTAGGGAATTTGTTCATGGCCTATGTGCTGTTTCGCCGGCCCACAGAGTGTGTGGACAGAGGGAGCTCACACCTGCCGTGTCAAGTTTGTGGTGTGACAGGCTTCCAAACCCTTCGTCAGCAGGACAGAAAGCATCACATTGGGACGCCAGAGCCACTTAACGAGCGATCAAAGAGGCTGTGTGTACATCAGCTTGATCACCAGATAGCACAGATCAAACACTTCCTTGGGGAGGCAGCTGCGGGGGGTTGAGTCAGCAAGAGGCCTGGAAGAGCTTAAAGCAGTCCCAAGGTCAAACTCTACAGGATTTCCGTGTCTCTGGAATACAAAGTTGTCAAAAAGTTGCATTGCTTCTAATGAGGACAAAAGAGAAAAGCAGCTCAGCAGACCCTTGTCAGTTTGTTCTCCTTTCTCAGGAGTCACCTTCCCTTTAAGGTTACCTTTCCTTTAACAAATGTTTTCTCGTCAGTTTTATCTTTATATAAACATATAAAAAGAAATTCTCTTCAGTGAGAATTTCAAAAATGGGCAAGTTGAACATGAGTGCTTATGAAATGACATACAGAGTTAAAATATTGTGTGATACTGAGCTATTGTCTCAAGTTTCTTTGTGAATTGCTTATCATAGCCCAGGAAGTTAGTAGGTTTCAGTCTTATTACACATCTGGTCACTCATGTAATGGAAAAACAGAACAGCTGTTTTAAAAATTGTGAGGTTTAGAGGAGATGACTGAGTGGTAAAGCACTTGCCGTACAAGCAGAAGGACTGGTGCTCAGACCCCAGGTGGGCAGATGCCATCTGATAAGGAAGTGGATGAGCTGATCTCTTGACTCCTGTTAGGCCGGACACAAATACAGTTTTCAGGATAGAATCAGTCCTGAGTTTTTTCCTAACAGTGGCTCAATTGAGAGATGGTAGTCACTTCTAATTATTTTGTTGTTCTAGAGAAGCATGCTGCTTAGCATTCTAAAAGCTTTGCTTTTTGTTATTCCCATAGCTTATAGTCACTGACTGGCCTTCACTCCAGCTTGGACGGCCCTCTGCAGATATGTTTTTTGTTTTATGTATGCTTCACCTCTACTTTCCAGGAGAATTTGTTCTTTTTTGGGGGTAGTTTCAAAGTTAGTAGCATTAGTCTTCTACATATTGTGGACTGTATATCCTCAACCCACCAAAGATTAATGTGAAACTATACAGTGAAGGGCATTCTGTGTCTTTTGCTTGCCTACAGTGGCTGTCAGACAATTTCCTTGCCTGCAGGTGCCTTCCATCCCTCTGAGAGAGAACCAAGGCTGAGGGTGCCATGCTATGGTATTAGGAGCCTCTTTGAGGATGCCTTTGAGAGGTACAAGGTCTGCCTGTCTGGAGAGTACAGATTCAGCCCTGTAGTTCATGTTAGAAGTTAGGTTTGGCAAGGGATGATACGTTTAAGTTGCACATGCTCAGATGAATGCATAATGCAGTAAACATAATGGAAGCTGTACCTCCTTGGGTGCATATGTCCTGTTTGCTTTCTTGTAATCACCTTACTAGTGATGAAGTGATTGCCTGGGCTTTCAGGGCCCTTCACAGTGACTTAGCTCCCTTAATATTTCTAATAACTCTTGTGAATATGTGTAGTCATCTGTATTTGATATGAGAAACTCCATTTGCTGAAGTTGAACAACTTGACCTCTTTGCTCAGCTCAGTATTTGTGTTTGGAGAGAGAGCAATTTGTGTAAGAAAACAATAAATACTAAAATAATATTTCAGAGTTTTAAGTTCTACATATTTGTAATTTTCTTGCATCATGAGAGCATTCAACCACCCCTCATGGAAGATCTAGGGTGTTTCTTATTTATAAAATCACTTTTTGTATTTTAAAATGTACTGATTAGGGATGGGGGGTGGGGGGAGATGGCTCAGGGGCTGAAATTTGCCTTGCAGCAAAAGTTTCTGAGTTTGGATCGCCAGGTTCCACACAAAAATACCGGTCAGAAATGGTGGCAGCCTACACACTAGAAGACACTGGAAAACCTCAGAGCAAAGCAATTAGGAGATAGAACAATTAAGGATGATTCCCAAAGTCTCCCTTGGACTTTTATAGGCAAGCACACGTACACACACACCACATGGAGATTTCTATGTTATTTTTTTTAATTTCCCCTACCCCCTATCCCCAATTGCAACCAGCAGAAATCCTGGACCAGCTGTGACTGGTAAACATGTAAACAAGTTCAGCATGAGAGAAAAGTTAAGAAGATGGAAAGGATAAGAGAAAGTAATCCTCTTGGAGGAGTGATTTCCTAGGGATGCTCTCTGGAACCTTGCTAATTATCATGGGGACTGATTGTTATTTAGGGTGGGGATACAGTTCAATGGTTGAGTGTTTGCTGGATTTGATCTCTAATAATAATGAGACAGTGAAAAAACTTTATTCTTTTTTTTTAAGCCACAAGATATACAAAATAAACTCTTAAGAAAACTTAGGCATTTTTACTTTCCTCTTTAAATGTATTTAGCTTTTAGCACATTTCCCTGCCCACTTCTCTTCCACTGATCTTTTAACTGCATTATATGTTGTGCTTACTGCGCTGTTCAGGGACTGTTTAGCTCCATGCATGATGCATGGAGGAATGTATTCTTAATGCCTAATAGTGTTTAGGAAGCAGTAAGACACAAGGAGCCAGAAACCATATTAGATTAATCTATCTTGAGTGGACTGAATGTATTTTGTGGGCACGCACTTTGAGCAGGATGATGTTGTTGTAATTGGTTTGACTCGTGTAATACTTTGCTAGATTATAAGATAGTTAAATATGGGGTTATAGTCTAGATAAGATGCTGTTCATTACTTGTTAGGATCATCTACTCATTACCCTACATTGACTCTCAGTACATTTATTTGTCAAATTAGAAGCTCTTTTGAAATAATTATGTCCTGCTATCGTAAACCAGAACTAGCTTAATGATTTTTAATTCAACTAACGTTAGGTCCCTGACATGTTTTTTTTTATTGATATTTTTAAATTGCAAGGAGAGAAAAAGTCATTTTAAGATTTGTTTTGTGAAAGGAGGGTATATTTTAGCTGAAATGTTTTGCTGTTTGCTTGTTTTTTGTTGTTGTTGTTGTTGTTTTTGTTGTCGTTGTTTTTTGTTTTTTGGTTTTTGGTTTTTTTTTTTGAATGGTAGAATACTGGAGGAGTTAGGTTTATAGCCTGTGGACTCCTTAAGAGTTTTTGAAAGATATCAGTAGCTTTAAATTTTAAATGTGGTTAAATCATTGTTAACACATTTTGTGACTGTGATATACATTTTCCATTATTAATAGAGTGTTTTTCATTTCTTTCATTATTGTTTTATTTCTTGGGCTAGGGTTCTGCTAAGAATGTGAAGCCCAGGCTAGTCTACAGCTCTTATTATATACAATGGTGGCCTTAAACTTATAGGCTTGCACTGTGCATGTGCGTGCGTGCGTGTGTGTGTGCGCTTGTGGGATAGTTGGTGGTTTTATATTTTAGAAATTAAATACAAACTTGATTCAAGGTCCTGCAAAATTTTGTTGCAGGGTTTTAGAGTAGGTGGAAGGATCAGAGCTCAGATATCCAACCAACTTTCTCATTTCAAATTTGAAGAAACTAACTCAGAGAAATAAAGAAACTTGTGCAACTGTATATAACCTGGTATGTGCCAAGCTGGAACTTAAAACTTGTTTCTTAAATTTTTAAAAATAGATTAGTTTTTCGCAATTATATGTATATAATATACATTTTTCATATTACCTCCTCACCATTATCTTCTCCCCCAAATTTCCCCTTCCCAACAAGGCTCCCACTTTCATGTTTTTATTTATTAATTATTTTTTATGATCTGCATTTAGTTAGAATTGATTACATGGGTGGGAGGTGTTTATTTGAGCAAGGACTTCACCACTGAGGAATGATCCCTCCTCATGCAGCAGCTACTTACTGTCTGTAGCTCCTGGGAGAAGTGGGGGTGGGGGTGTTATGAGCCCTATCCCTCCCCTATCCATGGTGGAATATCCGTGGGCCCAGTACAGTAGACATGTCAGCCTATTTCACAGCACTCCTCCCCATCCACTAGCTGTGTATTCTTTGTGTTCCCTCTTCCATCGACAGTCCCTGAGCCATAGAGTGGGTGATATCAATGTCCTGTCTTGGGCTGAAGATGCAGCGTTCGTTCATTCTCAGCAATTTTACCATAACTGAGTCTCTTGCATTAACTGTTGGCCACTGCAAACAGAATCTTCTTTAACTAAGGTTTAAAGCATCTATAGACATAAATATCTACAAAGCAGTTTGACACCATGTTTATTTAGCCTAACAACAGAAGTATATTTCCTCTAAGTCTATGACCTATTAACCCATGGGGTTCTGACCAGATTTATAGTCCTATGCATGAATACCCACCTGTGAAATAGACTTCGAGTAGACTTCAAATCCAGTCATCAAGCACTTGGTTACTCCCACAGCATCTCACAAGTGGGCACACCTTGCCTGGCAGGTTAGTATTGTAGCTCACAAGGTTCACTCCTGGGCAAGACAGCTGATGACTTTTCTTCCTTAGCACCTTGAATAGCACCTTCCAGCATTATAAAATCTAACTATTTCACTTTCAGTTTGCTCTCTCTGTGTCCTGTAACCAAATGTTTGGTATCTTTAGCAGTAGGATGTTACCTGGTTCTGGGAGGCAACCAAAAGCAATGGCAACAGCCTGTGTGGTTTTGGGAGCAGGCGTCCTTCATTAACATCTTAAATTTCACTTTCTCACACCCAACTGTGGAGATACTTGTGGCATGATGTTCTAGGTGTAATTCCACAGTACTGGGTACTGTGCCCTTGGCTTCCCAGGTTGGAAGATTAGTTCTTTCCATTTATAGGGCACTTTCTTTTACAGCATTGAATGATAGGCTTTGCCAATCCCTGTGCAGTCACTCTTCTTTGGTCAGGACTCTGTACTACAACTGCACAGCCGGAATTTCAGTGCAGTGAGCTGCTGTTCCACACAACCCAGAACTAGGCATACAAGGAGGACTGTATGAATTAACCGTGTGGCCCCTTGTGTGTGTAATAGTCCAGCTGCCTGTCTTCATGCACTTGGTTGACAGTTGATGTCAGAATTACCAAAGGCAAAGGAACACGTGGACACATTTTTATCTGAAATAAACTGGCGTCTTTTTCTGTCCATCTTGTGGGATTTCTGGATCCCTGGCTTTTCTCTCAATTTGGTGTCAAGACTGCAGAATAGACCTTTAAAGATACACAAGTTATTCTTTACTATGACTGTTGTAAATTGTTGTTATACTGTGGATTTTGCTTTTGCCTTTGGGACAACTCTGCCAAGCACATGGATCCTCAGTGCTGGGACAGTCCTTTGGGTGTCCCACATTCCTGATAATTTTCTTAAAACTGCCTTTTAGTAATGCATTGGCTGTTTCATTAAGTTGCAGCCAGTTTCTTATCAGCTCCTTGTAGCCTCTTCATGTCACTTACATTTTCTAGTGAACTGGCTAGCATTGCTAAATTGTGCAAAAGCAATTGTGCAATTTCATTGCAACTTTGGATCTGTTCTCCAGCTCTCCACATCTTCTTGATATCTGTCACTGGCAGGACCCATGTTTAGGTGGAACTTCTTCTCTCTGCCTCACATGACGTTCTGCATTTGTTCATACTTAATCTGGCCTCTCTGATCTCTGGGAACAGAAACATTCATATAGTGCATTTTATAGGTAGTTCAGAAGCTTTCAATCCCTGGCATTTTAGCATAATAATTGCCACATGTTTATCTATTCCTGTAGAGGCGTTCTTATGTTCACCCAATGAATGGATTCTTGAGAAACTACATGTAACTTTGAAGTCTGCCAAAGCATGTGTGAGGTATGTGCATATCAGTATGCTGTACTTCCTGAACTCTCCAGGTGTCTCTGTCTAGGGACTGAATCATAAGCTTCAGTGACCAAGTGTGACGAGCTGATGATGCATCTCCTGACATGTTCGTATTGCTTGGGTCTCATTCATTAAGCAAAATTTTACTTTCAGGTAGGAAGTAAAGCATTGCTGAGTGACTAAAAGGCATGCAGTCATCAGTATTGTCAGCTTGACACCTAGGAGGTTGGTCCCCAGGCTCACCCGAGAGGGATTCTCTCCATTAAGGTCTGCCTTTTGTGAGAAATTGATTAATTGATGTGGGAAGACTGGCTCACTGTGAATGGGACCTTTTCCTCTGGTAAGGGAATCCAGAACTGAATAACAATAAGGAGAACTGGGGCTGGAGAGATAACTCAGAGTTAAGACTCTGCCTCACAAGCAGAAGGTCTTGAATTCAGATTCCAGGTCCCACGTAAAAACGCCAAGCAGAAACAGCAGCTAGTGGGCGGAGCCTGCGAAATCCCAGAGTAAAGCAAAAACAAGATAGAAATAATCTGGGATGATTCCTAAAGTTGCCCTTGGTCCTCCACAGGGACACAGTGCCCTCTGATACACACACATACACACACACACACACACACACACACCCTCTGATAAACACACACACACACACACACAAGAATGAGAAAAATTGAGCATTAACAAGCATGCATGCATTGGTTATTGTTTCTGCTCTTGCTGGGAATGTCATATGACCTGTATAAAAGCAAGGAGAATTGAACATTAGCAACCATGTATGCATTGTCAGGGTTCTCTGGAAGAACAAAATTGGTAGAATGTGTGCGTGTGTGCGTGAGTGTGTGTGTGTAAACTTTATTAAATCAACTCACAATAAAAGCAAAGTAGCCTCCCGTAGCTGCTTCATTCTGACTGAACTGTTTCACAAAGCTAAAGGATCCCGAGGAAAGTCTCGAGCCTCTGTCTCACTGGAGGATGGAAGGAGCTGACTTTGATGTTGGCAAAGAACAGTGGGCTCTGATGTCAGCGATGAACAGCAGCAAAACCTACAGGACCAGGCTCCAAGGGCAACAGTAACAGTGACAAGGTCAAAAGGGCTGAGCTCTGAGTCAGCCAAGGACTGAGGCAGTAGTGGCAGCCAGGTATTTTGTTATAGCAACATGTAATAAAACTGAAACAAGTCAGAATTTAACTGGCTGGTTTAAATCTGATTCTATTTGCTATGTACTTTGATTAAGTCACTTAGTTCCTTTGTCTTCATTTGCTCATCTGGAATGATATGTAGGATGATATCTACTACATGGGTTCACATTGTGGGGCTGGGAGATGAATGAGTGGGTAAAAGCTCTTGCTATATAAGAATTTGAGTGCAAGTCTCCAAAACCCATGTTAAAGATAGATATGTGCATGAGCATCTGTAATACCAGTGCTCTTGGCAGAGATAAGAGGTGGAGGTGAGAATGCTTGGAAGCTTGAGAGGTGACCAGCCTGGTTCGCACAGAGGAAAAACAAGAGAGACCCAGTCTCACATAAGGAGGAAAGTGAAGACTGACAAATATCCTCTGACTTCCACATGCATACCATGACATGCACATGTTTCATTCACCACACACAATCAGTTAATCGATCACTCAGTTCATCAGTGTTTCCTTCTGGTCTTCAGAACTCAGAACTGAAGGTTGTTACTTATATACAATGTGAAGTGGCTTGCTTTGGGCGTATTTATAGTCTAACAAGGATTATGGTTGCTATTTTGTTCTTTTATGTGACAGACTCTGTGGTAGGACCAGAGGGAGCAGCAAACAGGCAAACATTCTCTCCTCTTAGCTTATTTTTAGTTATTATGTATATAAGAAAGACAGAGAGAGAGAAGGTGGGTGCATGAACCCATGGCACATGGGTGGAGGTCAGAACGACTTTCACAAGTCAGTTGTCTCCATCCAGCGCTTTTGGGATTGAACTCAGGTTACCGGTTTGTGACTAGGTGCCTTACCTACTGAGTTATATCTCATTAACTCTCTTACCTTATTAATAAGATGGTTATAATAATATAGTCATCTTATTATTAATAGGAAGATGGTTATAATAGTATAGTCCAGCCAAGGGTACTATAACATGCCGTTGTGGAGTGTCGTGGATATGTAAACAGAAAGACCTGGCATACTATAAGGGCAGGGACAAATGCTGTGATGGACATCATAGAACAGAAGGCACTCAGGTCTCCTGTAGCTGGGGAAGGCCTGTCCTTGGAGAAGATCTTTGTGCTGGTTCTAATGGTGGAGACATGGATGATTGGCAGCAGGCCGGGGACAGCACGCCCAGCGGAAGGAACAGCTTGTAGTGTCACAGAGTCAGCTAAAGCATGCCACAGCCCTGGGTTTCTGTATTACTGGGACAGGAAGTGGGGCACAGGGTAGGGGTACACGATGTGTGTGTGGAGAATGAACAGAGGTGGGAGGCTGCATGTCCAGAGGTATTTCTCTGCATGAAGGTTGAAGTTAGAGTTTAATCCTAAGGCAGTGGTGTCACTATAGTATTTTATGCAGAGGATGGTGTTGTATGATCACATTTTTTTTATTTGATATAACTGTCTGTTGTCTCTGTAGAAAACAAACAGAAGGCAACACTAGAGACTACAGACACATTAGCAGACTTAGAATGTGTCCTGGAAAGAAATAATGTCAGCTGAACAAAGGCAGTGATGTAGACATGGAGAGGAAGGGTCTGAAAGAAGAGATGGAAGTGAACGTCATCATGTCTCAGGAAGCATCTGCAGGCTCAGGAAAGAGCGTAAACACATGGCTGGGTGCGCATACACTCCAGGTGTTAGGGAGAAAAGCGTCTGTTTACCTGAATGGCTTGCCCCAGAGATGGAAACTTGCTGTGTTTACAGTATCAGTCTGGAGCATCACCTCAAGAGGCCTGGAGTTTCCCCCAGATGGCCTCTTCAGGATGATGACTTGAATCACTTGATACCCTGAACTGGCTGGCCAGAGCAATCCAAGGCTGAGGGGAGAACAACCTCCTTAGTTAATAGTGTAGCCGAGAAAGCCTGCTGTGCCTGATTGATTAGAGAGTTTGATGATATCTTTCCAACTTGCTCCCCACATCAAACCCTTTTTATAAATGGTTAATGAAAGCAAACTTGGGACACATATGTTACAAAATATGTAGTAATACCAGATTTTTGAATGAAGATGATGTCTAGCAGGCAATTCCCGTGGTCTGTGATTGGTCTCTAGCACCCTCTGTTGGCCATTCTCCCCAAGGCAGCATCTTCATTCTTGATCTCTCTTGTGTTCTTTACCAAAAGGGAGGGAACTAGAAGATTAGATATTATGATAAAAGGTGAGAATCTGATGAGAACTTTGTGGGGCCAGTGTTGTGTGTGTGTTCTAGAGAAGTGTCTTTGTACATCTCATATGGCATACTGTGTGTATGGTATTGTGCACTGAGCTTCAGAAAGTGGGCATTCTGGTGAGAAGTGGCTGGGGGACAAGATGAGGTGGCCTCCAGATAGCAGCTGCCATAGACAGACCTCGTGCACTTTCTGCAGAGAGCATGGGGATCAGTCAGTTAAGGAGTCCAAGGAAAAAGCAATCATTACATACAAGGGCCATCTACAGGGTGTGGTTTGTCATTCTTCTCTGCAGTCGGCAAGGCTGGGTTTGCATTCTCTCCTCCAGGTAAAGGGGTGAGGTGACATTTTATGTGTCAATAATCATGCATTTAAACTTGAGCAAATTTTAGTAAACAAATACACCTGACTACTATTTTTAAGATCTGAAAGAGACCGTACTTTGGATAAGTACTTGCTTAGCATAACTTTTCTATAAGAAATGCAATCTATTTATCTTTCCATTATTTCCTAATGAATCTTTCTAATTATACAGTTAAAAGCTTTCTAGTCATCATTCCAGCCAGTTGTATTTAAAAACCTGTCCACTCACCTCTTCAGGTTAAAAATGCTACTTTTCGACTCAGCATTGTATGATGCTGTACAGACTTTCCACAGCTAGTTGAGGACATTTATTTGCTTTGAGTATATTTTACTGGGCAGTGTTTCCTAATAAATTTGGTAACCATTAATGTGAAGTAATGCTCCCTGCTCTCTGTGTGTTTCATGAGGGGAATAAGCTATTTTGTAGTTTCCCTTCCCCCCCAATAAAAAAGCCTTTCATCAAAAACTGACATCCTAAATGAAGGACATAATTGTGTAGCTTATTTATTAGTGTGTCAAACTTAAGATGTAATGGTTTCATATTTCAGAATGAAAGTGTGTGGTGATTCATGGCTGCTGGTGACAAAACAGACGGCTCTTTTATATTGCTGTGCTGGCTGCCTGCTGGGATGTGCTGTGCTTTTAGCTTCCCTCCTTTCTCTTCCTATGCAATAGCTCCCTCTACTTGAAAACACTGGTGTAATTATAGCTTAGCAGGACATTCTTTATAAGGATGATCCTTTGGTGGTTTTTTATTTTAATTCATGAATATATGACAGTGTTAAACTTTAGAGAATGCAAGAAAATTGCCAAGGGTCTCTTGACAAGGGTCTTAAAGACAAGGTTAGTTGAGGAAGTCTAGGTGAGTTATGTTTGAAAGGATTTCTGAAGATATTAGCTGTTTTGTCCTTGTTGGTTCAGATAAGTATACTTTGTTAAAACTCTGTGCAGTACTTTGAAAAGGAACCCTGATGTCTAAACATAGAGGTATAGAAACTGGACCAGAAATATTACAAAAAGCCACTTCAGATATAGCCTGCAAATTGACAAATCTTTTCTTTGCTAATTCCAAAGATTTAACAATTCTAACATAATATCTGATGACTGCCTTCTCTTTGGTGAGGGATTTACTAAAAATCCAAATGGAAGAACCTCAGACTGTGACCTCTGGCCTTTCCAGGAGAGTATGTGTGCCTTGAAACTCCAGAAGCAAAGTAGACAAGCCCGAGCACTGAGCTGAGACTGGGGTGTGAGGGCTGCTAGGCCCAGAGTGAGAGCTACCTGGTTGAATCCTGACTTCACCTCTAAACAGCTTGGATATTTTATGTGATTCCTCGACTTTCTTAACTCAGTTTTTTTTTTTTTTAAATATATGTAGAATTCCTGCAGTAAGCTGGTTGTGATGACTCACACCTGTAATTACAGCACTTGGGGAAATGGACGGTGAGATTACTGTGTGTCCACGGTGAGCTGTAGGCCAGCCTAGGCTACAGAGTGAGATGGTATTCTAAAGGAAAGAAGTTGGGGGTTGGAGATTTAGCCCATGGTAGAGCGCTTGCCTAGCAAGCGCGAGGCCCTGGGTTCGGTCCCCAGCACCTGGAAAAAAAAAAAAAAAGGTAAAATTAAAAAAAGAAGTTGAACAATAAATCTACTTATATACTGGAATTACTATTTATCAATTTGTTAACTTAAAGAATCATAGTAGAGTGATGGGTTGGCATTTTCTAAGACTGGTGTGTCCTAGTTGCCAATGGAATGAAATCTGGGGGGTCTACCACTTGGCAAGAGAGATTCACAAATTGGTTTTCTTCATGAGTTTGTGTTCAGAATTCCTCTCAAGATCTGAACTTCATCCTTTTCCTCCTCCTCTCCAATAGCAAGTGAAACTTTTCCACCCATAGACAATTTGAGCAGAGTGCAGTGAGTTTTAAACTAGTCATGCTGTCTATGCCAAGCTTATTTAGGGTGCTGAGAAGCATGTCTATTCTCTGCTTTGTCTCACCCTCAAAATGGGGAAAGCATTTTCACAGAGGCCTGTGAAATATTAACAAGGATCATTGTTCTTTGGTTTGTAAACATAATCAGTGTTTACTCAGTGTTACTTAGTGTAACACTCAGCTTAGTGTTACACTAAGCTCTTTAAAAAGAACTGAAGTTTTAAAACATCTCCTATAGCTGTTCTTTGAGCCTCCTTCCTCTTTCTACAAGCAGTTTCTTTACCTTCAGTGCACATTTGTGCCTGCAGTTTGATGATATTTTCCATGTTCACTAGTTCAGTTCTTCTTGGAGCAGGAATGGGACCACCACACAGGGAACTAGGATTCACACTCAGGGTGTTGCTAGGTCTAAATACTACCTCTGTGGTGTGTGTGTGTGGGTGTGTGTGCACACGCGAGTGTACATGTACAAGAGAGCATTTGAGTGTGTATGCCTGTGGAGGCCCAAGGATGTTATCAGGAATCATCCTGGATTGCTCTACCTCCTTATTGCTTTGCTCCGGGGTTCCCAGGTTATGCTTTAAGGGGCTGAGATTGCAGACCTCCACCATTTCCTCCTGGCATTTTTGCGTGGAATCTGGGGCACTGGACTTAGGTCCTTATGCTTATGAGCCAGCCCCCTAACCCTAAACATACAATTTCATTGCAGTAGAATGTTGTATGATTTCTGTTTTTTCCTAAATTATGGTGGTTTCCTAAGAGGATGCTGTATTGGTTAGTGTTTAACAATGGAGCTTTATCTCATTTATGCTCCTCTTAGAGCCGTCTTATGGACCAAGAAATGTCATAGGTGGACTTGTCTTTGTCCCACAGTGTAACAGTGTTGGTGAATGTCAGAGACTCTTGCCTAACTGTTCCCAGACCTCTTGTGGTCCAACAAAATGTCAGTAACCAAAGGTTTGAAAGGCAAATTTTTATGTATCAAGCACTCGGACATGCAACTGAAGCTGTTAAGTTTTATCTTCACTTTGGCCTAAGCTGATAGTGGCAAGATTTATACAGTGATATTTTACTTTCATTTACTTCTCACTTTATATAAAAATAACACCAGGATTCTCGACATGTGAAGTAAACAGGTCAATTTCTTTAAACATTTATTTCAAGAGACGGACTTATCTTTCTTTTCATGGATTTGTAGGACCCCCTAGACCGCGCAAGGTCTGTGATTGTGATTCGCTCCTTGGTAGCAGATGGCGTAGCAGAAAGAAGTGGAGAACTTCTACCTGGAGACCGGCTGGTCTCAGTCAATGAGTACTCTTTGGAAAACGCCACACTTGCAGAGGCGGTAGAAGTATTGAAGGCTGTGCCTCCAGGGATTGTGCACCTGGGCATCTGTAAGCCTTTGCTGGTAAGTGCTGAGCTCCATTAATGTAGGCAGTACTGGCCGTGCAGGAAGTGAAGACAGTGGATTTTGTAGACAGATTTGTCTGGCTGTGTGTTTGAATGGGCAAGTTTCTTCATGTCTTTTTCTTAGAATATGAGAACAAATGACTCATAAAGACCCCTGATTAAAGATATTATTTGATAGATGTGACACATGCTGTGAAATAACTGACTAGCCTTTTCTACTCTGGCGCTAGACATTTCTAGACCTGCTTCTACACCTTTCATCACTCTTTTCATCTCGGGCCTTTAGAGCAGACTCAAGTAATTTTTCATTTTATTCTTAACTTGGGATGGTGCTGAAAAAGCACAGTAAGTTGAAATTCGTAAGCTCTATGGTAATGAAATTTTTATTTTTCTATCTTGACCCTCATTACCATGACCTCTGACCCTAACACCAAGAACCCTAGTGTGGTTAGGCCATCCAAGATCATCTTACTATGAGATGTACTATGTTATGTATTTGTTCATGACCAAGGATTCCTTACAGCAATGGTGCTGTTGAGGTTTGCAGCATAAATACACTTGATCATTTTCAGCCAGTATTAGGTTAGTATTTTCTCTGTGTCCCTCTGTATTTTAATTCTATTACATATATTAACTAATGTAATAGCCCTCTTCTCTGTTTAATATATCATAACAAATGAGTTAATGGGACCATATAGAGTTGAGAAACTTTTCCTGGGTCTAAAAAATAGTAAAGGGCACAGATGATATATAAACTCCACTGGGCAGTTTCAAACCCTGTGCTCTCTTACTCACACTGCTGTGCAGTCCTGTTTAATTGTGTTGGTGTGTCTATTTGTGTGTTGCACATCTGAAGCAGATCGCTTGGTTGAGATAGATTGTTGGATAAGAATGCTGTATCTTGCTTTGTTCAACATTAGCAGTGGGTCTCACTCTTACAAGGTGTGTAAAAGCCCTGCTCAAGGGTTGAGAAAAAGGCCCCTAGATCTTGCTCTGAGGTTATGGTAGTTCAGTACTCTTTCTCTTCTCAGTGGGTCTGGTTTTGATGCAGAATTTGGTACTTTCAGAAGCACTATGCTAGTAATGTGATCAAGTATACTGATTTTCTTCTGTGTAGCTTTTTTTTTTTTTTTTAATGTTTGAAAACAATGAACAGGACTAAATAACTAAGGTCTTTTTCTTAACTCTGCAATTATTTTAATATATGAACTAGACTAACACATTGCACAGATAATACTCAGACACCTCGCTAGATAAGACATTAGTATGTTCATATACAGAGATTGATGTACTACACTTATTATTATCATTATTATTTTGCATTAGAAAACCTCACTGTGGTCTTTGTGCATTTTGAAATTTTTGGTGCTGGAATTGACTCCAGGGCCTTATGCATGCAAGGTACATACTTTACCTCTCAACTGCAACCCTTAGCTGAGTAATATATTCTTCATACATTATACTTTTAAATGCCAGTGTCTTACACATATCAGACACTTTAAATTTCTTAATTTTCATGTATGTGATGTGTCATTATAGCTGACAGAGGGCACCATGAGGTGCTCAAGTTAATTTTCACATACATTAAGAAAAGAAAGCCATTAATATTTTTGTAGGACTCATTTTAGTGTTTCAAGTTATGGTGGGTACTTTTCAAGATTTTTCCTGACAAGTATGGATAGATTACCTTAGTGATTCCCTAACTCCTTAGGTCCTGTAGGATATCAGTATGATCTTTACTTTTAAGCCAGTTAGGAAGTTCAAGGCAGTGTGAAGACATGGGACTTCGTACAACAGCACTGAGTGTGTTCCTGTGTTACTTTTGGCAGAGGGACAGTTTCCAAACTTCGATCCTAGAGTGCAGCCTGGAGAGGCATTTGGCGAGGTGCGAGTGTGAGGCTGAGGTTTGCCCAGGCTTCTTCCTTTGCAGTCCAAAGCTGCCAGGAAGGCAAGACTCAGGGGAAAATAATTCTAAAACTTTTTTAGGGGAAGGGAATATAGCTCAGTTGCTAGAGTACTGAATAAACCATGTGTTGTGATGGCACATGTCTGTAGTTCCAGGACTTTGGAGGTAGAGGCAGAAGGATCCAAAACTCCAGTTCATTTATGACTAGGAGTTCGAAGCCAGTTTGGCTAAAGATTTTTTTTCTCAAAAGTTAAACAAATAAGCAAACAAACAAACAAGCAAAAGAACAAATAAAAACTTTTTTTAAAGCCATTTGACTGACTCTTTCTTTATCAATCAGGTTGTTTTAGCAAAACTGCTTATGGTTGTACATAGGGATTCTAAGCCTGGGTATTCACTGAAATCTCTGTCCCTTTTATAGCACAGTTGGTAGTTGCATATCTAATTAATCCAGCATTTACAGAAACGGGCTAAGGAATGTGAGTAAGAGTTCGGACAGAAAAACTGTAGATATGTAAGAGTCACGAGAACAAAATTACTTATAAGTTTTAAGTCCCATATCCATGTAATTATAGATTTTTCACCATATCCACGACTATGGTTTATCATCTCTTCTGCTAATTTACCTCAAACATTCTTGATCCAAAAAACAAGGAGTTAACTTTAAAAATTTAACAATGTGTCCTCAAACTAAGAGGACAGAGCTGGCACTGGAAATCTGGCACCATATTCCAAGGGCATTGCCCACTTCTATGGTTCCAAGGTTGCATATCCTCAGGCCAGTCTGAAACCTCAGCACCACCTTGCTGATTTGTGTGATGGGGACTGCTGATGTGTAACTGAAAATGGGCCCCAGTGCAGACAGGCAGACTCAAGTCCTGAATATGTGACTGTGTCAGGTATTACTGGCAAATGCCTGAGCCCCATTTACTCATCTGTGAAGCAGAGGGTGAGAATCCCAGCTGCCCAGATTCTGTTAGTATTTTAGCTAGTATATTAAGTATATTTAGAGGACTTAAGCCTAAGCCTAGTACATTGATAACCACACAGCTATATATAAGATCTTTTCTTGGATGCTTTTTTTTAAAACTTAAAGAATACTTAGAATTTGAAAAAGTCCAGCTAAAATTTTGCTTCCTTTTTCATTATGGATGAAATTTTGCTCTCTTGATTCAATTTGCATTAAACTTTGTTGTGTGCTTACACTAAATAAGAAGGGATCTGAAGAGAGATTGAAGCTACAGGATTTTCTTGATCGTAAAGATCATGAAAGTGATTTATGTTTTCAGGAAGATGAGAAAGACGAAAGTTGTTATATTTCACATTCAAGCAACAAGGAAGACAGGATTGAACAAGGAGCAATTCAAGATATGGATTCGTCTTTGATACTCGAAGCACCCAAGGTACTCAATTCATTTCCCATTGGAAGATTTGCTTTGACCTAAAGTTGCTGTGAAGACAAAAGCTTGTCTCCACCTTACTAGCTGAATAATTGCAAATGTATCTTCTCCTTTACCTCTCTTCAGTCCCTGTCATGGGTCCCATGGTGTAGCCCAGGCCGACCTCAGCTGGTATGTGCCCCCAGCTTCATTCTTTTCAATAAGTATTTTTTTAATTAAAAATTTTTTTTCATAACTAATGTCCTGCAATTTGGGGAGCATAGAACTAGGTGAAACAGATATAAATGCTGAAGAATATAGAGCTAAAGAAATAACTTCATAATGAATGCTTTCTAGAGAGGAGTTATCCATACAAACCCCCGTTATGCTATAAATGGAGAAAGTGTGTATTTATTTTATTCTCAATGTGTTCTTTTTCCCTATTGTTAAAAATATGTTTTTTAAAAAGTACATTTAATCTATTTAGCTATTTATTTTTATATACTTATTGGGGGTGTGCCCTCACACATGCATGTTAAGGTCAGTGTGGTGGTCAGAGAACATAGGTTCTCTCCTTCAACCATTTGGGCTCCACAAATCAGACTCAGATTGCCAGTTTTGCATGCGGGCACTTTTACCCACTGAGCCATCTCGCCAACCCAAGAGTATGATTTTGTTTTATTTGATCACAACTCTCCAGTGTTATTCCTGGCATACATGTTAACAGTGTCTCACGCTGTAGGCATTCCCATGCTGTCAGTCACACTTTGGAAAGCATTTTCTGTTAACATCTCATAATCTTGTGATTTGCTCAAACATACCCTCTATCATTGTTTTTGTAAACAAGCTGCAGTATTTGGTGTGCTAGAGAAATTTACATTAAAACTTTACCATATAATGTTGAGCTATAAGAAGAAGGCTGTGGGAAAAGGCAGTCTGATCCAGAAATCTGCTCTTGGTATTGCTTAATAGTCTGGGTTTATTAAGAGGATAATTAGTATTGTTGGCTTAAAGGGCCTCCTCACGCTTGGCACCCGTACACCCAGCAGCTAGTCAGAGACTCTGTAAAGCCATGTCTCCTCCAGGTGTAGCCAGGGGCTCAATAAATATTCTGCACACATGGTCATTTCATTTCAGTGGTATGTACCACCAGCTACTCTGACTAATGAAATAAACTTTAATTTTAGAATATACTATATTCATTTCTCTTTATTGTATTTTCAATACAGGTGAAAATTTGTTTCATGTCACATTAAAAGAGAATCGTATTCAAAGTAGTTGAGATATTCTGGCCATGTCTTCAAGTTATGGAGAATATTTTGGGGGGGCATGGTAGTAGAGTGTTTACCTAGCATAAACAGAGCCATGTGTTCAGTCCCCTGTCTCACAAAAAAGAGAAAGAGAATGCTTGATGAGCATTTCATTAGCCATTTCTTTTGAGTTACTTGAAGTGACAATTCAGACTTGTAAGTTTTTGCTATCTTAAATATGAATCTGTATTTATCTTTCCAGTAAATTCGTATACTACTTTTTTTTTTTTTGCTAGGGACATAGATTATGTATTTAGTGTAGTAGTTTAACAAAATTTCTAGTTGTGATGGAGAGTTTCTAGTTGATTAATGTGTAACTTTGAGAATAGTCACTCACCTTGCCAACTGCAGGCTTCCAGGCCTCCGCCTCTTGCTCTACTATATGTCTCATTTCTGGATTGTAGGTTGTGTGGAAGTGAGTTGCAATTTCTCCTCCTGATTCTGATCACCTGTCTTGTGCACAATAGTGTCCTGGAGTTCTGTTTCTGCCAATTTTTCAGTTGAGGTATATACTTCAATTTTAAGAAAAGTTTGACTCTTTTTTTTTTTTTTTTTTTTACAACTTTCATTTACAGGAATTTAGAGATGAACCGTATTTTAAAGAGCTTGTGGATGAACCGTTTCTAGATTTGGGGAAGTCTTTCCAGTTCCAACAAAAAGAACTAGACACATCCAGCAAGGAAACCTGGGAGATGCATGAATTTCTGAGTCCTCAACTGCAGGAGATGGGTGAAGAAAGAGAGATGCTTGTAGATGAGGAATACGAGCTCTATCAAGACCAGCTTCAGTCCCTGGAGCTGTATCCCTCCTCGCACATTCAAGAAACTGCCCCTGGACCTCCCAGGCAGGAACTCCAGTTTGGTGCACAGTGGTTGCGAGATAATCACTCAGAAGGTGAACTGACCGAGCCTCTTGACTCTGGATGCTTGAGGAGCATATATCCCCAGGAGATGCCACCATATGGCTATAGCACTGAAGACGTGGTAAGGCAGCACAGCACCCCCCCCCCACCTTCTTCCTGCTCCCTCACTTGCCACCTCCCCACTCATGTGACTTTGAAGTATGAAACAGAAATGTGCCAGTTTGTTCAAAGGATTGTTTGCAGGCTGTATAGCTGGCCCATCTCTTCTTCACCAGCAGCTACTCGAGGGAATGGGGATGCCAGGGTTGCTTTGTGGGGCCAGGAGTCTCACTGTGCTTTTTTGTGATGTTTTTCTATTAATTTCTCAGTTCAAAGAAGAATTCTTTTAATACTTAATATTTTCTTTCAAATTCTCTTGGGGGAAATCAGGCGATATAGTTCTCATGTAGTATGTTTGTCAGAGGGAATCAAGGGGGGAGATTAATGAAAAATTCATTATTGTTTATAGTTCTTTGCTATATATTATACAATGGTAGTGTCAGATAATTGTCTTTACATTTGAGATGCTGATTATTTACAACTTGACAGGAAAGCATTATAGTCTAATAGGTTTGCTGTTAAGTCACCAGCAGACTTTATTTTTTCAATAAAGTTATAACTATCCAGTCACTTGTTGGATTCTTTTATTTGGACAATTTTTAATATTCTATTATTATTTTTTCCTAGCTAGTTAGTTTTCAGGCAAATGGAAAGAAAATTACTGTCAGGGTGCTTTTAGAATGTGCTTTGGCAGTGTTGGCACTCAGGACGCTGCCGCCCTTGCTGAAGCTGACCCCCTTCCTATGCGGTGAGAGCAGAGTAGGGGGTTTCTTCCCTTGCCTCCTTGGACATTTCCGCTTTTCCCTACTGCAAATTCTGTGGATCCCACTCTGGGCAAGATGCTATGCTAACTGTATTTAGTGGCCCCCAGAGGATCCCCAGACTAGAAGACTGTAGGCAGTCCAGCAGAAAGCAGATGTCTTTAGACTTTGTAAATGATCCCGGATGTGAAGAGCTTGACTCAGAATAGTGACAGGACCGGTCAGTCTTTGCCAACCCCTCTCATATGCTTAGCCTCAAACAAATTGTTCCTTTACATGAGCAAACCAGAATTAAAGATTACTGGATCTGTATCTATATCCTCTTGTTACCTTTTATAGACTCCTTTTTCCTGTAAAAGAAAAATTTTCTTCTCACTTAAACCAAAGATGACCTAATATATAAACTTTTAAAGCTAGAGAGGCAACAAACAAATGCATATTCATAGTATTTACTTCATAAGTTTAGTTAGTTGTATTTTAAGACTAATAACAGGTTAATTTTTTTACATTCACTTGTATTTAATTATAATTTAAATAAAATTATTTCAGTACATATTTAATGTCAGTATCTACAGTCACAATAATCACTTTTGGATCATTTGGCACTTCCCAGATACGTCATTTTTGTTTCCATGTAGACTGTTTGAGATGCAAAAATTTTTGAATTTATACTGTCACTCAAAACTTTATATTTATCTCAAGCATTCATTTACATAACATTAGTAGTTTTTTAAATCCATCCTATCAGTTTATGTTGGTACTTTTCACAGTTGAATCACATTTTGTATTGTTTATGAAAGTTTTTTAAGAAGCTTAAAAGAGTGGTCAATGCTTACAATTTGAAGGCATGCATTCTAATTTAGAGTCTGCACAATGTTGTCTAGCTTCTTTCTTTTTATTACCAAGTCAGTCATACTTATTTGTTATGACTGTTTTTTTGCAAAAATAATAATTTAGACCTCAAACGAAAGGCAGCTTGAAGTTTTGGTTTATTTCGACACATAAATTCCTAAAATTATATATAAAATAGCCAAATATATATTCATGATTTTGGTTTATATATTTGACCATTTATAGTTTAAACTCTGCAAAATGTAAACATTTTTGCCTATCTCCAAATTTTATTATATAATTTAAGTTTATAGTTTTAATGTAATTTAATTTATATATAAATTAAAATTATTTCAGTTCTAGGATCGGGGAGATGACTCGGCAGTTAAAGTGCATGCCACACAAACAAAAGGATTGAAGCTCAGATTCTCATTTCCCATATAAAAATATTGGGGGGATGTGGAAGCACATCAGAAGCTGAACCTGTGAATCCCCAGAGCAGGCCCTATCAGCAAATTCTATGTTTAATTAGAGATCCAGCCTCCAAAGAATAAGAAGGAGCAATTACATATGATTCCCGATATCAACTTTTGGCCTCCACATGCATACAACACTCAAATACACCCACATGCATGTGAACACACAAAACATGGAATAGAAAAAGAAAAAAGATTAATCCCATTTCTAATGCGTTTTGATAAATGCTGTTTTATTTTCATCAAAGAATTACGTCGTCTTATTTGGGATGTTGGCTCCTCCCTTCCACAGTGATGGCAGCTGACACCTGTGCAATCAGGGTGGCCTTGGATCTTCCTTTGCTCACTCACTACTGGTGGACATGTGATACTAGCTTATCATTGCAATATGTTATCTATCCTAGGCTGAATAGTCCTCATCTAGCATGCTTGACACCAGAAGTGTTTCAGATTTTGAAATATTTGAATATATATTTCAATATATATAATGAATAAATATTTGAATATATAATGAACTATGTTATAAGAGCATATGGTTCATTGTTTCCTATGCAGTTATGTAAACTGAAAGTAAATTTTAAACAATCCCTTTATTGTGCATGCATTTAATTGCTACCTATTTTAAATCAAATGTGTTGATTTCTCACTAGTGTCTTATTGCTCAAAATTTTAGAATTTTGGAGCATTTCAGATTTAGGATTAAAGTTTGGGGTACTCAACTTATTATCTAATGTTTCAACTCATGATAAGATTTAAAAAACTATATTCAAATGTTCTATAAGTCTGTAATGCTCAGTATCTATTTGGAAAGTGTCCTCCAAAGAGCAGAGGACCATTGTCATTTCTATCTTGGCAGCAGTATCCATGGGCTGCAGACATCCGTGGTGTGCAATAAATCTTTGAGTATTTAAAGATAGATCTCACTCCACCATTCTCACAATTCTTTTCCTCTATTAGCTCACCATGGATGTTTATAGATGCATTTGCTTTGTTGTTAAAGCCGAGGTAATATACATGTAAGATCCAGAGTTTAGGTATATAGTTCAAGCCGTTAACTATACTTGGGTTGTCAACTCACTATCATCACTGTCCATCTCTAGAACTTATCTTCCCACAGTACTCACTAAACAATAAATGGTCTTTTGCTCCTCCTGCATTCTCCTGGCACCAAACACCATTCTGTTTTCTGTTTAAACATGCTCACAGAAGTGAAGTCATATGATAAATATTATTTCATGTATGGTTTATTTCATTTAATTCTGTCTTTAAAGTTTGTTTATGTTGTGGTATAGATATGTCACAACTTACTTCCTTTTGAGGACAGAATGCTTTTCTTTTATATGTATGTATCAAGGAGAAAGGTCTTATTTTACCTTTATAGCTTTAGAACTAAGAGAATATAAGTTAAAATGATAAGAAATGGACTGAAGAGATGGCTCAGGGGTTAAAACTCTGCCTCAAAAGCAGAAGGTCCTGAATTTGGATCCTAGGTGCCACGTAAGAACACCAGGCAGAAATAGTTGGGGCCTGCAATTCTGGTCCTGGTGGGTACAGCCTGGGAAATCCCAGAGTGAAGCAAAAAGAAGGTAGAAGCAATCCAGGGTGAATTCCCGAAGTCACCCTCTACAGGGACACAGTGCTCTCTGAGGCACATACACACACATGCCACACACACATGCACACTCACCACATATTTACAAAATAAGTAAATGAAGTTTTTTTAAAAAGAACTTAAATGACAAGAGACATTAGCAGAGTGAAAGAAAAGATTTCTATGGGAAGAACAAATAAGTTTGTTTAGGAAAGGCAAATTAGTTTTTGGGGGCACAAATTGGAGATAAGTATGTTGGCCATAGTGTCACTGTTCCAGAGACCTTACACCTAGCAGGCCAGCTGATCCTTCCGGGAGTATACCCATCACCATTGACATGTGACATGACAGCTTGTTTCCCCACATGTGCTGCCCCGCCACTTGCCCTTCAGCTTTTTGACACAAAGTCTTGCTATATAGCTCTGAGTAGCTTCAGTTTTGAAATCTTCCTGCCTCAGCTTCTTGTGCTCTGGGATTATAGGCATGTGTCACCATGCCTGGCTGCAGTTGCTGCTTTTAAGCATGTATGGAAAGTTAACAAGATTTTTTTTTTTTTAAATCTCAGCTGCTTTCAGGTTCCAGAAGAGTCCTTGCCTGTCTGCCACATTTTGCTCTCCTTCGATCTGTTTATGGTGATTGGAGTGTTTTTGCCTTTGCATTTGTGTCTATTTCTACCTTTAATTTTGTGAATATTAATGGATTAGATGAATATCTGTTCAGGTCCCTACTCTCAATTCTGTTGGGTTACAAATCTAAATAACACTTGGAGAGATTCTCCAAAGAATCCTGATTATTTATTTAGGAATGACAGTATTGCAAGGGAAGTACATCTGCTATAGTAGCTAATAAGTGATGAGCATGTTCAAGGACTTTAAGGCAAGTTTACAACAGAGAACAAGTATGTATAATATACTGTATGTATATAAAATTCATGGATCCTGCAGTCCTAAGGCTTGGCTCAACTTGGTGGAAATGTTCTTTGTTGGCAAGAATTCTGTTGACAGTAGCTTGTCTGGATTAATGCAGTATAAAAGAATGTTAAACTTTGTAACTAAAATCTCCATTTGCTTTTTGGGGCATGCAAAACATGAGGTGCAGCTAAATGAGAAGAAATTGCTTTTGGACTCTTAGGTAGACCGTGAAAATAGCTGGATATGGTGAAAATGAGCATGGGGATCTTACCTTTAAAAAAAAAAAAAAAACTTGAGGAAGACTCCAAAGCAAGCATGAATCCTCCTTGATTTCCCAGTTATAATTGTGTCAGAGTCTGACAGAAGAATGATTTGGTGTCATCAGCCCTCCCAGGGTATAGCCAGAGGTAGAGCTGCTCGGTCATGTATTAGTTCTGTTTATTTCTGAAGGAACAACATATTCTCATAGCAACTGTACTATGTTATATTCCCACTAGCAATGCACAGTTTCTGACTTCTTCAGCCTGCAGTTTGCTAGAGTTTACTCATTCATCTAGCTTATGTTTGTACGTGTGTTTGTGTTTATAAGTGTGAAACCTACCACATTGGGATTTGGTTTTGGAGACTCAGGATCTTGATTATTGTTCAATGTATTAGTTATTCTTCTTGTTCACTGTGACCTGACAGAAACAGCTCAGAGGAGGAAAGGTTTACTTTGGTTTGTGGCTTCAGAGGAGTTTCCATCCATTACATCATGACTGTGAGAGGCTCAGTTCATAGAAGCATGTGTGTGTGACTGACTCATGTGACAATGAACAGAAAGCAAAGAACAGAGGCAGGTCCAGCCTTGACTATAGCCTTCAAAGGCCCATGCATAGTAGGCTACTTCCATCAGACAGACCCTATTTCCTGACGGCTCCGTAGCCTTCAAAATACCAGCAAAAGCTAGGTGCCAAATAATGAAAACAAGAGACTGTGGGGCTCATTTCTGATTTAAACAATAACAGCCTCACTAATTGTGAATTCTCCATTCTTCTCCATTAGTGTTTTGAGTTCTGGGATGGCAGAGTTGAGATTTCAGAGTGTACTAATCACTTGGACCTCTCCCTGACTTTGATTTGTATTTCCCCGTGACTCATGACGCTAAGCATCTCTTTAATATGCTTACTGCTCGCCTTATATTAGTCTTTGGGAAAATGTGGCTTGCAATCATTTCCCAATTTTTTAAACATCTTGTGATTTTCTTTGGTTCAGAATTATCTGCCCAAGAATAATTATATATTCTTATTTTCTTCTATGTTTAGAAAAAAACAAGAGTACATCTTGGTAAAGATCTAACCTTTTGAATCTGCTAAGCTGAAATTCAGATTTGGATGTTAGTTGCTAGTAGCATAATTGCCACTGTTGCTTTAAATGTCGGTGTGATCCCAAATTATTACAAAATGTCTTCGTAAATACTCCGTGCCTGCTGTTTCCTGCTTGCTGTCTTCTCTAAGAAGTTCTGGCTTATTTTCCTCTAGTCACCCTTGTATAATATGTGACATGAATCTTGGGTTTAGCTCCATTAGGTATGTGATATTGCATTTTATCTGTATTCATCAGTTGTTGGGGGAAAAATGTAGCAGGAATTAGTACACCAGCTCATAAGAATATTCTTTCTCACCATTGAAGTCTTGCCATTTTAATTCTGTTTTAAAAAGTGCACCATTGTAAAATATATACTGCCTGCTTTTGTGCCAAACAACTAAAATCCCAACAGTAAAAGTGTTATGTCTAGTGTTGCTAGATAACATGGTACACATTTATAATTCCAGACTCAGGAGTTGAAGGCAAAGGATCACAAATTTGAGGTCAGCCTAGGCTATACTTGTCTCAAAGCAAAAACAAAAACAAAACACAAAGCAAACAGCAAAAGAGTGGTATATTGCCTTCAATTAATTAAAATACATTTTTATTTTAATTTATGTTTATAAAATTTTAAAACTACTTAAACTAATTGTGGTAATTTTTGTTCTACACTTTAATGTGTATGTTTTGCTGTAATATAAATACTATTAACCTGGAGAACTCACAAAATACAGATGTTTACTTCTTACACTGCTGGAGGCCAAGAAGTCTTAAGGCCAAAGTAACTACTGTAACTTCATTGCTTTGGAAGGGCCTGATTTCTGGTTCATAAGTGGAACCTTCTGTATGGTGGGGCTGTAAGTTGCTTTTGAGCTCTTTGATTAAGGTCACTGATTTCATTCCCAAGGACTTTGTAGCCAAGATCTAATACCTCTACCTTTAGGTCTTAAGGGCAGAAAAATTCCTTTTGTAATCTGACAGAATCCTGGAATTAAATTGCACTAAGATAGATTAATAACAACAAAAAGAGGCATGCACACTTATTTTGCAAGGTTTGCATGGCGTGAGAGCCCTCATAAGGAAAGGACTACCAAAAGAAACAACTATAGCTGGCTACTCATATACTGAATTAGCAAAGAATCATCACTAAAAAAGCCGTGCCTGGATTTTAAGGAAGACTTGGGGTCCCTTTTCCTTCTCAGGGAGAATGCCTTTTACTGGCATTCATCTCAGCTTTGTTTTCTCTTCTGAAACAGCAGGAAGCCAGAGTGATCCTTTGGTACCTCTGTGTTTCCGGTCCCTTCAATTTAAATAGCATATGCACCAGAAAAATTAGTTTGACTCAAGAATTTGGAGAAGGCCCTGTACTTTAGCATCCCATTGTAACTTTAGGAAATTTAAACCACATGTTCATAAAAGACTTAGAAGAGGACAGGGCATCAAGTTATTGTTTTTCTGCGATACTGTAATACTTTAAAAAACTTATATTAGCAGCATGGATTGGAAGCGTGTGTCTGTGAGTGCAGACATTCAGGCCTGCCACACAGTGTGTGTGTGGAGAACACTGGGTGTCCTCACTCGCCTCTCCACCTTGTTTGAAATGGCTCTCTTTCTTTTTTCTTTTTTAACTATTCTCTTATTGTTCCATACATAATTACAGTGAGTTTATGGGGCTGGAGAGGCGGCTCAGGGTTAAGCCTCTGCTTTGCAGGCAGGAGGTCCTGAGTTCGGATCCTAGACCCCACATATAGACGCCTGGCAGAAGCAGGGGCGGCCTGCGTTTTTGGTCCTAGTAGGGTGGAGCCTGTGAATCCTGGGGCAGAGTAAACGAGGAGGAAGTGGAGGCGGTCCATGGTGGTTCCCAAATTCGCCCGTGGTTCTACACACACACACACACACACACACACACACACATGCATATACACACAATTGAATAATCAATAATAAAAAAATTACAGTGAGTTTATGATCATTTCATGCCTTAATCCTCAGTTTCATCTTACCTCCACTTCTCACTGTAACTTTTCTTCTTACCTGCCAGTCTCCTTCCTATTTATTATTATTATTATTATTATTATTATTATTACTATTATTATTATTTGTATGATTGGCCCACTAGGTTTCATTTGGGTTGCCTTTGATGGCATATGCCTGAGCACTTGCTGGAACATGAATCATGTATCAGGGGGTATACCTTGAGGAAAGCATTCACTCATGTCAATCACAGGTGTCCTTCATCAGTCTCTCAGGGATATAGGGGGCCAATTTAGTTTTCTGTCCTTGCCTGATGATTTGTTGACAGGACAAATCCCATGTAGGTCTTACGGTAATATATATATAGCTGCTGTGTATTCATGAATACGATAGTCCTCTCATGTCCAGAAAATAATGTCTGGCCATTCTCCTTCCGGCCTTCAGGTTCTTAAAATATTACTGCTCTCTCTTCTGCAATGTTCCCTGAGCCTTGGAGTGGGCAAGGGTTCCTCCATTCTAAGAGTTTAATGCCAAATATTTTAAAGTTTCGATATAGTATTTTTATAACTTATCCTTGATGGTTTGAATCCTCCTGCCCCTTTTCCCTCTCCTTTCATGGGTTCTCGTTCTTGTTTACAATGCTGGAGATGTGATCCCTCCTGAAAAGTGGGTCTTAAATCTAATCAGAACATTGTTGGTTGCCCCCTTTGCTTTCATGCCACTGTTACATTGGTGGTTGCTTCTTGCTAGAGTGATTGTTATTGCAGCTTGCAGCTTTAACAGATTGATGAGACTGTTGATTTATTTTCTCCTATGAAAGCAAAGTCCAGCAAGAAGAGTTTACAGACCAGTGGAGACAGGGTCTCTACAGGCTGCTTTGTAAGCCAGAGAGCTTCCAGATTCTCTTCTCTCTACCGCCTACTTCCTGTAGATATGTTGGGATTATAAATACCTGCTTTACTACATCTGAGGTTCTTGGTATCTGCCTCAAGTCACCAGCCTTGTTCACTAAGCTCTTTACCCACTGAGCCGTCTCCTCAGCCTATCCATTAGTTTTAGTATATATGTAATCACCAGGCAGAATAAGCACTAAGGAGAGCGCAGGTCATAAGCCTGTAATCTCAACTTTTAGAAGATTGAGAATTTAAGATCGAACTTGGTTATGTAGTGAGCCCCTGTCTGGAAAAAATAAATAATACATAAAACAACCAGACAAAGCAAGAATATCAAAGAAGGTAGAGAGATGAAAGTGGTGGGAGTGGGGACCACAGATCCAGGAGGGTGTGTGTCAACAGTTGACTTTGTTGGCATGATAGGTCTTTTATTATTTTGCTCTGGAATACTCTCATTTAAAGATACTAATTAGTGCTTGTAAAACAAAAATCTCATTAAAAAAAAAAAATCTAGTGTTGGGCTGGAGAGATGGCTCAGGGGTTAGGACTTTGCCTTTCAAACAGAAGGACCTGAGTTCAAATCACAGATCCCATGTAAAAATGCCAAGGCAGAAATGGCACTACATTTCTGCTCTGGGGAGGTGGAGCCTGGGAAATAGAGTAATCAAGGATGATTCCTGAAGTCAACCTTGGGCCTACACAGAGACACATGTACCTTCTGATATATAGACAGATACATGCACACTTGCGCACACAATGCGCACACACACAAAACAATCTAGTGTTCATAAAAAACGTAGTTCACAGACCTGGACTCTCATAACTATTAGCAGCATTTGTTGCTGCTTATCACAGAGGGTGTCTGTCTGTGGCTCCTGTCCACTGTCTACTGACAACTTCCTCTGGTTGAAACACTACTAATGATGCTTAAATTACTGATGCTTTTCTTTTTCTTCCTCTAAAGATGAAAGAAGATTTCGGTCTGGAGTCCCTCTCATCTGTACCCTCCATCGAAAGAAACGGTCAACATGGCACATATGATGACATGGAAAGTCTTCATTCATTAGAGGGTAGCAGCCTGGATTTAGGTTTGTGGGTTTTGTTTCTTACAGACACAAATTAGATTATTTGCCATCTCACCGTCTGATTTTATATACAAAGGATTTTTCTGCCACATGTATGTTCATTATGATATTTGGGGTTAGATTAACCTTGACTCATATTTCATCATGAAATTTGCGTGTTCTGTATGGGTATAAGGCCTACATTTTCTGTACTTCACCTTGCTTTGTATTAGCCATGCTGATTGAAAGTAAAACTGATATATTACATTGAAATAAATCTTTCTTAATATATGTTAAAGTCTCTGCTGCTTTTAAGTGGAATTGCTAGCTCATTGGATGGAACTGTTAAATATTAATAAAGAGAGGCATATTTTAAACATTTATGAAATATCCTCATCGCCATTTATTACAGTCAAGTGTAGTACATTAGTAACTTAGTCTCCATTAAAGACTTCTGTAAGTAGTGTCACTCCTTCTCCCTAGAATACAACTGTCCTGTACTTTTGAAAGCTGAATTTTCAAAAGTTATTTCATTTACTCCACAGCAAAATGTCAGAGATTATAATATTGGCATACCTAGGTGGGACTACATGGTTATTCCATTGCACTGAGACTCTCAGAGCTTTGTTTTGGTCTTTCACTGCTGTGAAACCCTGCTGTGGCCCTCACTGGCTGTACAGCCTGTCACAAGGGGAGAGAGCCATGGATTCTGATGGCATGATGTGAGGTCAGGGTCCTGTTCCATAAAACCTACAGAACGGCATCGTGGTGGTAGACACTGAGGGCCACCTCAAATGATGACGCTTGTCTGTCCATGTGAGTCAGACCAGAACATGGGTATGTGTTGTGGTGTGACTGCTTAGGTGAGTCTGTGTAATCTGTTAAACTTGTGGCTAGGAGGAAGATAGGACTTTTTATCTCAAAACTAAGTGTATTCTACTTCTTAGAGTTCACCACATTTTTGCAGTTCTCTGACTACCAAGCACATCACTATTTATTATAAGAACAGATCATACTAGAGTTTGGTAACCATGCTGCTTTGTAGCTGTATTGGCAGTGTTTTGAACTGGATCATTAAAAAAAATTTTTTTTGTCCAGTTTATTAATATTTGATGAAATCTTTTAATCTTCCAATCATACATCTTCATGACTATTCACAAAAATAAATCCCAGGTCTTTTGGTCTTTATTTTCAAAGGTGCTCTGTGCCATTTAAACTTATTATTGCTATTATTTTTGGCCATACCAGTGAACAAAATATTTTCCCCAAGCAATCATTAATTGCCTGTAGATCTAGGAGTAGGACCCTGTGAGTGCCTTCCCCTAGCAACTGTTAACCATCTATAAATCCTTGGGGAAGAGCAGTGCCTCGTAAGCCCCTCCCTCCTCCATGATGGAATGTTGATGGGCCCAGTCTTGTTCAGGTCTTATGGAAGTAATCTCAGTTGCTGAGAGTCCATGAGTGTAATGACCAAGTCTGCCTGTAAGACATCATTTCATAGCATGCTACCCCTTCCTCCATCTCTTACATTCTTTCATCCCCCCTCTTCTACAATATTCACTAAGATTTTGGGTGGTGGTGGGGGATGATACAGAAAGCCCATTTGGGACTGAGCATTTAACAGTCACTTATTCTCAGCACTTTGACCAGTTATGAATCTTTTCAGTAACAACAAAAAGAAGCTTTCTGACCAAAACTGACCACTAATTTATGGATATAGACAAAATGTTTAGAAGGATATTTATTGGCCACACAGCATGTCTATTTAGGAATACACACACACACACACACACACACACACACACACACACACACACACACACTTCCTCACTAGGGCCTGTGACCTCCCCAGTTCTCCCCAGCCACAGTCTTGACAGGTTGACAGTTAATGCACCAGACAAGCCTTGTTGTACGTGCCTCGTACTATAGCATGTGTAGCAGCCTCTCTAATCTCTGTTCTTTGCCACTCCTTGCTTTTGGTGGTTCAGCATTAACTTGTGGCTGAGTCTCTTCAGTTTCTCTGTCTTTACTTGGCCTTCTTTTTTCCCTGACTGTGACTATTCTTCTCTTCTTGTCTCTTACTTAGAATGCCCGTCATTGTGCTTCCACCCCACTTCAGTATTCCAGGAGGTTCTCCCCTCTAGATTGCTCACTTTTCAACTTCAAAGATCCTTTTCTCAAATAAAACCACATCTGTGGATTGTGGGATATGGCTATATCTGTGATTTATGTATGGAATAATCAACTTAAAAATTATTTTTAGGGGGCTGGAGAGGTGGCTCAGGGTTAAGCCTCTGCCTTGCAGGCGGAAGGTCCTGAGTTCGGATCCTAGACCCCAAGTATAGACACCGGGCAGAAGCGAGGGCGGCCTGCGTTTCTGGTCCTGGTAGGGCAGAGCCTGTGAATCCCAGGGCAGAGTAAACAAGGAGGAGGTGGAGGCGGTCCATGGTGGTTCCTGAATTTGCCCGTGGTTTTACACACACACACACACACACACACACACACACATGTGCACACATGCACAATTGAATAAATAAAAAAAATTATCTTTGGGAACCTACGTATAAAGAACTAGTCTTGACCCTGTGGTTAATCTGAAATGCTGCATCTTTGAGCCGGGATGCCGTAGTGGTAGAGCACTTGCTCAGCTCAAGCCCCAGCACCACCAGCATAAACAAGAGCAAAAGGAAAAAATAAATTAAACAAGAGCAAAAGGAAAAAATAAATGATATCTGTAAAGTGCTTGTACTCTCTCTCCACGGCCTGTGAAGCAAAGCTTATAAGTGAGCATGATTAATAAGAGAAGGCACACAGGGTGAATTCCAAATGAAGAGTATGCTTAGTGTTATGTGATTCCAGGCAAGAAGTAGCTCCTTTCCCTTTCTCGTTATACTCAGCCCTGTCCTGCATGGATTTTGGTCATTGACCCCAAGAGTCATTTGCAGACCTGTCTCTCGTGCTGTCAGTGGAGCTTTTGAAGGGACAAGGCTCTGTTAGCACCATGATTTGAAAGAAGTATGCATCGAATGAGAAGGTGCCGTGCTGTTCCTGTGTGGTTGGTCAGCACATCTGCTTGCTTGTTTTTGCTTTCATTTCAGTTGCAAGGTTACACAACTGCCCAATCCCTTCTCTGCCCAGATTTCTTTTGTCTCTTCTTGGTCTGTTCTGCCCTTGCCCCTCACCAAGTGTAAACGTTTTGAAAGCCTCCCCATCCCTCTTTTGTAAACATTAACTTCAATTTATCCAGAGGCTTTTTTTAACCTCCCTGTTTTTATAACCTTTGTGCCCCTCTTCTGCCATCACCTAACCACTACGCGGCCCTCCAGGAATGATTTGTTTTATGAGCTCAGGGTGCTGTGAGCATTTGAACAGCTTGATGTCAAGCACCATGAGAGGTGAGGAATGTGTGTTCGTGCCCTGGCAAGACTCCAAAAAGGAGGCAGTGGGCAGAGGTTCCTGGGCAGCAGGGAATGAGAAGCCTTAACCTGTGTTAACTTGCACAACACAGTGGTAGGACTTGAAGTGGTAGAGCTGTGGGATGCTGGCTCTGCAAGTGGAGCCGTTCCCAGCACTCTGGTTTTCCAGCCACTGCTGCCTGCTTCCCACTCCCTTCTCTGGGCTTCCTGCCAGCAAAGAAAGACCCTGCACAGGAGGCAGTGTATAGAAGATGCTGGAATGGTCAGGCAGCACTTTGGCTACCATGCAGGAATGGGTCTCTACGGGTGGCAGTGGAGGTGCCAGGGAATGAGAAAGATATCTGACTTCTTTCTGTGCAATCGTTTTCTCTCTTTCTCTGGTGCATTATTAGTTGATTAGTCCTAATTCCAAACTTCCCAGACATAATGAAAAATAGAATCAGTAGTAGATTTACTAGAGAATTTGTTCAGGATGAAGAGTTTGATAGTGTATATAAGAATAGCTTTAGGAGAGATCTACATTACTAAGAGGTCAGTTCTAGTTTTCCCAAAATATATTATAAAAGTATGAAGTTAAAGAAGGCATTTGCTGTGCAATTCCTCATTTTTCTCTAAACACAGAGGAAGAAAGATTGGTAGAGATAATGGATCATTGGGTGTCCCCTGAAGGATTAGTAGATTGATGCTATCTAGGGTACAGGTCTAGCCCCAGGACTATGCACAATCTTTTGTTTAGTAAGTAAAATAATAATAATAATAATAATAATAAATAGACTTTGGTATTTCAGGAAGTTGGGAGGTATTTCAGTGTATAAGGTGACACAGCAGAGAGCCAAAGAGATCCAATAGACCAGAATAAAGGGTCCTATCAAAAGATAAAATATTCTTTTTAGAAAAGAAAAGTAGGAGGCTAGGGGATGTGGACAGTGGTGGAGCATGTTTGCAGCATACTTGAAGCGCAAGATTTGATCCACAGAAGCATGTAGAGATATCGGAAGCTTAGAAGTGTTGTTTAGACCCCAAGCCTAGCACTCTTGTAATTTCACAGTTTACCATGTCAGAGTTTGTATTATAGCAGAATTACAGCTTACTATGTCAGAGTTTATATCACAGCAGAAGTCTATGGTTTGGTTAAAATAGTTAATAAGGATCACAGGGAGCCTTGGTTGTAGTGCTATGGGAATATGAGTAGACTGAGAAGCCAGATACTGGGATCCCAAGAACTGAAGTTTATTTGACCGACTGGGACTCAGGGGGACAACTGTCCAAAGCCCAGAGTGTTCCACTTGGCTAAGTCTTAGGTTTTATATTCTCTAGTTAAAAGGTAGCTTACAGAGTATTTTGGCAATATCCTATGGACTGCCGTGTTCCAGGGACCAGTATGTTAAGAGGGGCCAGGAAGGAGACTGCGGCCTTAATTACAGATGAGTAGAGCTGGATGGAGAATGCTGATTAAGGGTTCCCACCAGCCCCCTGGCAATGACTGTGAACCAAGCAAGACAAGTAGACTTAGGGCTGTTCTTAACTTTTAACTAGACTTTAAAACCAAAGGGACATTGCTACTTGCCTTTTAGAGGCTAAAGGGCCCCTGAGGAGGGTTGGGATTCAGTAGGACTTTTTTACAGTAGAGATTTCTCCTTTCTGTTTCTTCTGTTGTGTTTCATGGGTTAAGCTTACTGATTCTAACTCCATCCTTGTGCTTGGCATGTTACTGTGTAACAGCGTTGTTTCTGGAGGCAAATCATAATGCTGGCCAAGTGCTACCCTTTTCAGATCAAGCTGCCTCCTTGTGGTTTGAATGTGAACTGTCCCTCACTGGCTCCTGTGTTTGAATACTTGGTCCCCAGCTGATGGCGTTGTTTGTTAAGGTTACAGAATCTTTAAAAAAAGCACAGCTTTGCTGGAGAAAGTGTATCACTGAAGGCAGGCCTTGAAGCCCTATTCCTGTTCTCAGGGTGTGTGTGTGTGTGTGTGTGTGTGTGTGTGTGTGTGTGTGTGTGTGTGTGTCTGTCTGTCTGTCTGTCTGTCTGTCTGCCTGCCTGCCTGCCTGCCTGTCTACCCCCTTCCCCTGTCTTCCTTTCTCTTTCCTTACAGAATACGGCTGCAATACAAGCCTGCCTCTGGTCTGCTGCCTTGTCTTTCCTGCCATGATGGACTATGTAAGCCAATATTAAACATTTCTCTTTTAAGTAACTTTTCATCAAAGAATTTTTATCACAGCAACAGTTGAGAAACTAAACCATTCTCCATGTTCTTTCTTGTATCCAGCTCGCTTACAGCTTTGAGTGGATCTGGTTCCCTTTACCAAGTCTCTGCACTTACGATGTCTTTCTATCCCCTAGATTGTAATTTCCCTTCCTGGAGCTTCCCATCTCCAGACATCCCTCCCATGTGCTCATTGTCTCTCAGAGTGTGAGCAGCAGGAAATTCATCAGTTTTGTACATTTATCTATCACCAAGGCTTACTTAGTGGATGCTCCATGCTCATTGTTGAAGGAATTCTTGAAAGCCTCAATGATTAGCATCCACATTAGCAATGGACATACTGAAGGGATTTTTTTTAATTTATGCCTTTGGCTTATTCCTCTACCAGCCATGAAAATAATACTTGAGACTTTATGTCTTCTTACATATGTGTCACATGAAATAAAACAAAGTGTAGACATCACATTAAGTCTTTTCTTTCTTATCACATCATCTAGCTTTAACTTCTGCCAGAAAAAAAATTTTTTAATCCACGAGAAGTATACAAATCAAACAGCAATCATGATAAGAGTAAGTGTCTTATTTCTCTCACTGGGATAAGTGGTGCACTGTTTATGATTACGTGACCGTGTATCATCTTACTTATGTCTGAGCTTTCAGCTAACACTTATTCACATAATTTGTGATGTTTTACATTTTCTTTAAGAACACAATTCTCAAGTAAATACAGTGTGGGTGAGCTCTGTTTTAATCTGTGATTCGTGAACCCTGTAGAGGTGGACCTACTAACTCTATCTCCCAAGAGTCAGGCTCCTCCCTAGATAGCAAACCCTCCTCTTCTATGCATAGCCGGGTTCTCCTAAAACTTCTGTTGCTGCTTGTGCTTGGCCTTGCACAAAGCTGTTCAGAGCCAGCTCTTCAGCTGTGCTGCTTTTCTGTATTCTCTGTATTCTGGAAGAACAGGAAGTAATGAGTAGTAATTCCTTAAATCTCTGTCATGTATCCTAGTATCTGCCACAGCATTTTCATGTTTACCTTTTTTGTAAAAAATAAAAAATAAAAAAATTAAAAAAATTTAAAAAATAAAAAAACAAACTATTTTAAGCTTCCAAATTTTGAGGAAATGGCATTCCCCCATCACCCAAGCTGTATTTATGATCTGCAGAATAAACTGTGTGAGGTAGACAAATGGCATCTATCCTCGTGATGCTATCTGAGCTTTAATTAGTTTTATACTTAAGCAGCAAATTCATCATTTTAAATTCATTTTTACAATACACAATAGGGTAGTTGACTGTGCATGCCTATGGAGGCTCAGGCGTGACACTGGGAATCATCCTTGATTGCTCTTTCACCTTACTGCTTTGCTCTGGGTTCCGCCTTCTAAGTGTAGGCTGCTGTGATATACACCCTGCATTTTTCCAGGGATCTGGGGATCTGGAAAGGGGGTCCTTTTGCTCATGAATAATCTCATCTATTCATTCAATAACAATTGCCCTGGGCTTTCTTTTTTTAAATTTTTTTATTATTTTTATTATTTATTCAATTGTGCGTGTATATGTGTGTGTGTTTAGAACCACAGATGAATTCGGGAACCACCGTGGCCGCCTCTGCTTCCTTGTTTACTCTGGCCCAGGATTCACAGGCTCCGCCCTACCAGGACTAGAAACGCAGGCCACCCCTGCTTACTGCCAGGCGTCTATACGTGGGGTCTAGGATCCGAACTCAGGACCTTCCGCCTGCAAGGCAAAGGCTTAACCCCTGAGCCACCTCTCCAGCCCACCCTGGGCTTTCTGTGTAGGAATTCTGCCGAGGGCCACAAGGATGGCATGTGAGACAGAGTGAAACTGCTCTGTAGAGCCTGTGTCCTCATGGTAGCACACAGTAATGTCAGCTACTAGGACACAGCAGTGAGGGAGAGGAGAGGATGTTGGGAGATGGGCGCTGATTCTTTTTTTTTTTTTTTTTTAATTTATATTTATTTATTTTTACCCAGTCATACAAAGGCCAGCTAATTCTTGTGTGGGAGATCTAGCTGGGTTGTATTAGTCTGATGACATTTAGCAGAAAATTGTATGAAATAAGTGAGCCTTCTAGGAATATACTTGTGACAAGATTGAGAAAACACTAAGCTATTACAAATGATCGCAAATATACTTAAAGATGATCTGCAGCAGCAGTTGGATTTGGTTTGAATCTTTGCAATTGTTTTCTAGTCCATATATAAAGAAAAGGCCTTTTGTATTTTATAACTGGCTCTTCAGTTTTCTCTTTTCATCCCAAGTTGTCTTGTGTTGTATTTTATTTTGTACTCAGAATTGAACTCAGGACTTCATGCATGCTTGGCAGATGCCATACCACTGAACTATATCCTCACTCCCTGACCTATTTTAACCCATAAAACCACTAAAATGCAGTCTAAATCCTTTCCCATAGTCATTGCATTAAAGCATACATATGTTTTGTGCCTTATTTCAGTTACTTTTCTTATCACTCTAACAAAACGATTTAAGGGAGGATTTATTTTGGATAATGGTTTACAAGGTTTCACAACCTTCCAAAAATGCTTTAGTGAGAGACCAAGAATTCCAACACATGAGTCTATGGGAGACATTCTGCATTCAAACCGTAACACATCTTGTGTGTTACTTTGATGAACTTGGAGGTGTGCAGCGTACTTTTACTGCCTTTCACATGTTTCCTTAATATTATCAGTCTCCTCCTTGGGAGGCTCCTGCCTTCAGTAGCTTCTCTAGCTATGACTGAAGGATGAATGACTCTCTCTTATATTTCCTGTCTTCTGGATTCTTCAGGCATGATGACTGCAAGTGACATCCAAGACCCTGGCATGCTTGTTGATATTCCTTCTGTGACTCAAAGAAAGGAGCAAGAAGATTTGCCTTTCTACCAACTCCCCAGGACACGAGTTGCTTCCAAGCCTCCAGCGTACATGGGAATGTTGTCTTCTAGGCACACAGCTGCTACATAGTATGTTCTTGTTTTCTTTCTTCTCTTTTTTAAAAATGTCTTTTTAGTATTTAAGTCATCATACAAAGCAATGGGTTTCATTATGACATTTTTCACATGTACATGTCATTTTTTGTCGTAACTGTCGTCCAGTCCTCATCACCTCCCCCTGTATCCATGACCCCCACTGGCTAGTTTCTTCATGATATAAAATAGGGATTTGCTTTGGTTTTGCTTCTTTAAAAAATATGTAGTTTTGATGGAATGTTTGAATGCATAACAATATTGCAACTGTATCAGTTACTGTGAAAAGTTTACATAGTACTTAAAATTAGGGATGCATAAAATTTTATATTTTTGTGCACAAAAATGGATTGCATTCAGTATTTCATAGAGAACGGAATGTTAATTCAGAGTTTATGTGGCTATGCTTTCTCATTGTTACAACTTCTCCTTACCTTTGGAAGTAGGACTTGTATAAAGTGGTGATGCTCTTAATACAAAGAGAAGATGTCTGAAGCCAGGAATACATTCCTGGGGGCAGAATGCTCTAGACATATCCAGGTAAATTTGTTCCAGTTATTCTCTGTGTTTTCTAAGGTCATTTGAGACCCTGTCCTCAGAACTTACCTGGTTTCCTTCTTTTGTCCCTCACTTCTACCATCACCTGCTATTTAAAGACATATACATGCCCAGAATGGTGGGCAAGAGTATTCATCAAACTAATGGGATCTCTACAAACAGATGTTTGTTTTTTATAATGATAAGATCAAATCATAGTAAATCAACTCGACATCAGAGACCGATCCTGGAAAGATAATAAACTTAAGGTAAAATATCTGTGTTTGGAGTTGAAAAAAATCAACAAATACAAGAAAAAAGGAACTCATATACACTGCTGGAAATGTAAACTAGTCTAGCCACTATAGAGTTTTGTTTTTGTTTTTAATTTGCGTGTAAACCAGCTGTACCACTCCTGGGAATTTTCCCAAAGCCTCCCAAGTCATTCTCTGTCATAGAGGTCCTTGTACATTAATGTTTATCACAGCATCATTCACACAGTTAAGTTATAAAGCAACCTGTTTCTCTAACAATAGAGGAATAGATTTTTAAAGGGGGATTATTTACACAATGAGATCATTTTCAGCCATAAAGAAAAATAAAGGTATGTTGCTTGGTAGAAGTTGGATGCAACTGGAAATCATCGTATTTTTCCAGTTTCTCTTCTACTGCTGTTATGAATACATGTCCAAACAATTTAGGGAAAAAGAGATTTATTCTTAGCCTACAGGTTACAGTTCATCAGCATGGCAGGAGAGTACATACCAACATCAAATGCCGAGTGCACTGTTCACACCGCAGAAATTGCTGAGAGAGGTACACAGTTCCTCACTTGCTAGTCTGCCAATCTGCCAGAATGCTGATCCAGCTTTCTCCATCTCATCCACCTATCCGGAGAATAATCCTACTCACTATGAACTGGTCTTCCTATAATATCAATTACATAATCTTCCATAGGTTTTCTCAGAACGTTACTGAACTAAATAATTCTTCACAGATGTGCCCAAAAGGTCAGCTTTCAGTTGTCAAACAGGCATCTGTAATTGCTACACATATTAAATGAATTTAGCCAAACACCATGTCTTCTTTCATGTGTAGCTCCTAGAGTGTATATAGACACACAAAATATAGTGTGTGTATTTACACATAAAATAATGTGTGTGTGTGTGTGTATGTCAAATATGACATAAAAGTAGAAATAAAATTATACAGGGAAACAAGTGGGTCCAACAGGATGGGAGTAAGAGAGATGAGTGGGGAGTATGGAGGGAAATATGCTCAGTACACAATATCTAGTTGTATGAAATTGCCTTTATGCAGTATAGTATTTACACTTGGAATCTATAAAGTGAAATTTTTTAAAAAGGAAAGTGCAGTTCTAAAATTCATATAGAAACACAGAAAACTCCCAATGATCAAGACAATCCTTAGCAGAAAGAGCAATACTGGGGTTGGTCACTTTGCCTCAAATCACATTATAGAGCCATAGTAGCAAAATAGCAGGATGATGGCTCCAAAAAACATTGACTAATGCAGCAGAATAGAGGACCCAGAAATAAACCTAAAAGGCTACAGCCATCTAACCTTTCACAAAGATGTCAAAAACTTTCATTAAAAACATTCAGTAAAGTGCAAAGACAGCACACAGAATGGGAAAATGTCTTTGCTAATTATACATCCGACAGGGATTGTTATCTAAAATGTATTAAAAAAAAACTCTCAAAATTACATTTAAAAGTAAATGGCTAATGAAGTAAATACACAGGTCTGAAGGAAAATGTTTGGTGAGGACTCAGGAAAGGTACCTTATACTCTGTGTTAAGAATTTAATCTGATCCAGAACTATAAAAACCAATATCAAGATCCCTCAAAAAATTAAAATCATACATACCATATGATCCAGCTATGCCCTCGGTGTATACCTGAAGTGTTCTAAGTTAGCACATTGCAGAGATTTTTACTCATCCGTATTTATTACTCCACTGTCCACAATAGGCAGGAAATAGCTTCCTAAATGTCCAACAACAGGAGAACTGATTAAAAAAAATGTAGTACATCTGAATAGTGAATTTCGTTCAGTTATAAGAGGAATAAAGATGTCTCATTTGCAAAAAGAAAAAGAACAAGAAACAAAACCGAAATGGATAGAACTAGAAATCATTGTGTTGAACAGAATAAACCAGATTCGTGACAAGTAACTTCTGTTCTTTCATCATGTGGAAAATAGATTGAAATTCACATATTGATATATGTTTACCTGTGTGTGTACCAAAGTAGAATAGGATTATGACAGGGAAAGAAGGGATCTAAAGTGAAGGGAAGAGGAAACAAGAGGTGGTCATGAAATTTGTACGCAGTGAGCAGAAGGAGGAAGACCACTTAGAGGGTGCAGGCAACATGAGAGAAGACAGGGAGGCAAGTCAGAACAAATTCTAATGGCACCTACATGTGAACGTCTCTATGAAATCCACCACTTTTTATGCTAACTAAAAAAGTTTTGAAAAAAATAGAAACTTCTTGCTAATGTTTAAAATATATCTGTCCAGGCTCACATGTTAATATGTACAACAAAGATATTTTGCTTACTTGAATTCAGATGAAAAGATATCTCATGGTAAATAATTATATAACTGTTCATTTGCACAATCTTATGTTTCTAAAACTAATTGAACTATACTGTGTGGATAAGCTTTTACAAGTTTCAGATTTTGTTTGATATGAATAATTTGAATAAAGTATGTTCACAGAAAGATAGTATTCTGTGAAATATTAGTGAAATCTCTTTCAGTACAAGAAATCCTTTATTATACTTTATCTGAGATGATTGTTCTTTCATGCACTAGACAGAGGTTCCTTTGGTCTCTTCTGTGAAGTTGTATGTGAGAACCAGCAGTTATTAAAGCTTCCTTTCCTTTGATTTTAGATCCTTTTAAGTTGAAGGACTTAATTCCTGCCAGAGACTTGTAAACGTGCCATTAAATAATGTGTCCCTGGGAACCTGGCATGGTTTGGAATTCAGAAAATAAATAATGAGGAAAAGAAAGATTTCAGTTTTGTTTTACTTCTCGTTTTTAATTTTGTTTATATTTATTTGAAGAAATATTCCGAACCGTAGTACAGCAAAAGATGTTCCCTTTACTTCTGACCATATTTCAAAAAAAATCTAACCTAATTATCATGTATTGGAATAGATTGTATCATACCAGGAACAATGAAAGTATTGAATTAAAATGCTGAATATTTTGGTAATATTTGGAGAAGTTTTTCATATAAATTCAATTAAAAAATTATAAAGGAATTAGGAATGGGTTGAGATTCAGTTGAATGGCATCTAAAGCTCATCTAATAATTGTTACTTTTTGAAAAACCTTGTGTTTGTATATGTGCGTGCGCAGGTCTGTGTGTATGCACGCGCACACATGTGCCATGATGTGAATGTGGAGTCGGGCTTCACCTTCCATCTCTGCATGGATTCTCGGGATCAAACTCAGGTCATCAGGCTTGCGCACAAGTGCCCTTACCCACAGAGCTGTCTCACTCTCTCCAATTCTTTCATTCTTCCACTGAATCTGCAGAACATGATCGTTAGTGCTCTGCCAGCTGCTGAGTGAGTGAATCTCTGCACATGAGCAGAGAATAACACCTTGGGACAAAACAAGTGCTCATGACTGCCAAGAACACGGGGTGTGTCATCTAGGGATGGTGTTGGCTGTAGTGTGGCTTGAGCAAACAGCGACTGAATTTTGCCTTTTCACATAGAAAAGGGTGAAGCCATTCTTACCATGCACTGTCCCGGGTCAAAGTAAGCACCTTCTCTCTTGCTGCTTTCCCACTCTTACTAACGTGGTCTTGGGCCTCACTGCATCTCTAGGGTTTGAAGATAGTTTGAATTCTAGGTGGAACAGCCTAGCACAGAACTTTCCTGCTAGTCATGTTTCCCAGTCTTTAGTGGCTTCTCCTGGGAATGTCCTCTAGAGATAATAGCTTCCACATCCGCTGAAAGACATTCTGCAAATGCATGTTTTCCCAACTCACCTCATGCTGCCAGGAATGAAAGAAAGCTTATGTTGGTAAGGAGAAGGGAGAAGAACTGAGTCACTAGAAAATATCGGCCAAGGTAGTTTTCTATGTGCTGTGAGACTTGAATTATGGAAGTGGAGACTGGCTGAAGGATTATTGGGAGTGAGTGAGATGTTACTGGTCCCACTTTCTGGTGTTTGTATTCTTCAAATACCTGAGCCTTTTCTCTGCCCAAAACGAATCAAAAGGACTTGTGTATGGATCTTTAGCACTCCTGTAAAAGTGGCTCATGGGGTTTGGGGGAGGGGATGAGTGATTTTGGGTAACTCGCCACCCAGTCACTCTAGACATGCAGTGAGCTCTGAGCTCACTGACAGATCCTGTCTCAAAGAATGATAGAGGAAGCAATCAATGTCAACTTTGACCTCCACATGCATGTGTGTGCATGAATACACACATAAGAATAAGAGTGTATCTTCTAAGTTGTATGTATTTTCTCCCCTTTTCCCTCTTAGTGAATTACCTGAGAGGGAAGAAGGTGAAGGAGAAGAAACACCAAACTTTAGCCACTGGGGCCCACCAAGAATGTAAGTATTGTTACCATCCCCCTGAGGGCAGACTCTGCCCTTTCTTCCACTTAGGTTCCCACTGTGGAGGCGGAGACCTACAAAATTCATGTCTAGTGGCCTAAGTATTATTTGCATTTTGTCTTATCTGGTGATTTTTTTAGCCAGCTAAAAAAGACTGTAATTAACATTAGGTAAATCTTTGACACTACTACAGAGAAAGCAATTTTCAAATGTCCTTCTAACAGCAGTAGCCAATAATAACATATACTTTATCACTGAATGATTGTTAAGCGGTGCTGGCTTGGATACACTGAAAATGGTTTTTTTTTGTAAGTACCAATTTCTCTCCAACTTCATCCCTTTTTAGAAAATCTGAGTTGGTGTCTTCTTTAAACTCACAAAATTTATGAACTTGTCTTACCATGGATGCGGTTGAGGTTAGACGTACCCATCAGGTCTGCTTGTGTTTTTAACATTATAGAAGTTCTCCCTTAGCTATTTACTTTGTTTAATATGTTATAGTAATGCTACCTCCTGCCAGCATGTTCTTTCAGTTGAGTTTTGACTTCTGTATTAAAAACTCTTAGAAGCTGTTTTCTGATTTAGTTTTTCATTTATTTACTGATCATATCTTTGTAGTTTAAGCAAAACTCACATTGTTTACTTGGGCAATTCTCATTCCATATTGTCTTTTCATGGAACTAAAAAGTGTATGTGTGTGTGTGTATATGTGTATGATTGTGTACAGATTTATATGTACATATATGTATATGCATATATTCAGACATACACACAGTGTCATATGCCTGCAATCCTGTACTTGGGAACCTAAAATAAGAGGATCATGAGTTCAAGGCCAGACTGGCTACATGGTGAGACCCTATATTGAAACAACAAATTAATTAATAAGTAAAGAATAAAAACAAACTGGTATGTGGAAGTAAAAGGAAAAGAACACCTGCAGCCATGGGAGCAGATAAAATTTGTTCACAGACTTAGAACTTCTGGCCGAGAAAAGCAGGGGCCTATAAGCTGATTGAGAACAGTTTTATTCTATTCTGAAAGTCTGAGCTTTTTACTGAAATAATGTAGACAGACTCTTGGCTTTTCACATGTTTATTTGTTCATAGCATTCTCTATTGATGTTATGCTCATGAATGAAATGCACTGATGACAGGGAAAGTATTATGCTAGGACAGGAGTCATAGCATTTAGCCTGAGTGAAATTTCTGGATCTCAAGAATGCAATTTATTGTATTAGAGATGTGTCTTTTTTCAAAACATAAACTCTCTATCACATGTCATAAATTATTGACAGCACTTTGTTACTTTGGAACTAAACATAATTTATGTAACATTTGTAAAATACATTAAGAAATTTATTCTTGTAAAACATGAGCCACAGTGTTATACACAAAGGGAAAACTTAGAATGACTGTAATATATTAAGTTGACTTATTCATGAGTGAGTTTTATTTGTCCCATTTATAGTGTTGAGATTTTTAGAGAACCCAATGTGTCTCTTGGCATCAGCATTGTTGGTGGACAGACTGTTATAAAACGCCTGAAGAATGGGGAGGAACTCAAAGGTATATTTATCAAGCAAGTCTTAGAAGATAGTCCTGCAGGAAAAACCAATGCTCTTAAAACTGGAGACAAAATACTTGAGGTAAGTGATTATAAAATACTATTCTTGCTTGAAGCATACTTGAGTCAGTAAAAACCGAAAACAAAAGAAAAATCATTTATCCAGAAGACTTGGCCTTTACTCGTTAAAATGTGTAGATATAACTGTTGATTTCCATTTCTGTACCTCAATTTGTATAATGTAAATACAGCTTGTACATTTTTCATGCTTGTGGAAGTAATTAATACATGATAAAACAACAACCTCTGCTGACTGAAAAAGAATTCAGCCAAGGGCTCTGTGGAGAATGGCACACACTGTACTTCTTTCACATTTTAACAAGCTCTGAAGTTTATATTTGTGTCTCGGCATATACTTGTCTACAGAAAGGAGTTGACTTTGGACATGGTTGGATCCATTGGCTCACATGTGATAAGTTTTGTGGGACTTAACTTTTAAAGACCCATGAAGACACCAAGATCTGAGTGCAGATGTTTTTTCATGTTGGACTTGTTGGATGACACCAGAGTAGGAGTCTAAACCTAGAATCTGCTTGTTTGTTTTGTTTTTGAAATAAGGCCTCATGTGGCCCAGGTTGGCCTTCAACTTGCCATATAGGCAAGGCCGGCCATGAACTACTGATCTTATAGCTGAATAAACATTCCACTGTGCATGTGTATCTTTATCCCTTCATCTGTTGGTGAACACTTGGGCTGTTTCTATGTCTTGATTCTTTTGAGTTGTATAGCAGGAAACATGGGTGAACAGGCATCTCTAATATTCTGACTTACGTCCATTAGGTGTTGTATAACGGTTACTCTTTACTATTGCTGTGAGAGAACACCCAAATTAAACAACTGATGGGAGAAAGAGAGATTTATGCACCTTAGGGTTCCAGAGGGAAGACCCATGGCAGAGACAGCATGGCTGGCTGGATGAAACTGGCAGGAGGCAGGCTAAGTCACAGCAGACCTCCATATGGCTGGAGTATTCCTGGAGCATCTCTCTTTCCTATATTCTGTGGTCCCTTTTATATGGGCCATTACTGGGAGGTTCCTATGAGATCTATGGAGGGTCCGATGGGATCTAGAACCTGTATAATCTCTTCAGGTGGTCTCAGCTGATCTTTCCAGGTGTGGTCTTAGCTGATCTTAGTTAATACCAGGTGTGTCGAGTTGACACCCAGGATTAACTATCACAGGTGTGTAGAGCTAGATGGTATAGAGCATGTCTTATTAGTTTTTAATGAACCTCCATTCTGACTCCATAGTGACTGGTCTAGTTCACATTCCTGTCAGTAGTGTGTAAGGGTGCTACCTACCCAGTTCTCACCAGCATTCCTTATCACCTGGTTTTGTTGTTTGTGAGGGGTGATCTTAATGTAATTTGGTTTGCATTTCCCTAAAGGATAAGGACGTTTAACTTTTTTCATGTTTATTGACCATTTTGTTAATTTTGTTAAATTTCGTTTTTTCCACTAATATTTGTCATTTCGTTATTGCTTTTTTATAAATCAATGAATTTTTAAATTTTTTTATTATTTATTCAATTGTATGTGTGTGAGTGTGTGTGTAGAACCACGGGTGAATTCGGGAACCACTATGGACGCCTCCATCTTCTCCTTGTTTACTCTGCCCCGGGATTCACAGGCTCCGCCCTACGAGGACCAGAAGCGCAGGCCACCTCCGCTTCTGCCTGGCATCTATACGTGGGGTCTAGGATCCAAACTCAGGACCTTCTGCCTGCAAGGCAGAGGCTTAACCCTTGAGCCACCTCTCCAGCCCCTAAATCAATGAATTTTATCTAGAAAACAAGTGAGATTCTTTTTAAAAAATATTTGAGAAAGAAGAAAGGAAAGGGAGGAATTGAAAGACTATTTGAGAGAGAGAGAGAAATGCTTACATGTGTACTAGGTACACAGGTCAGAAGACAACTTTCAAAGTCAATTTCCTTCTACCGTGTGGGCTTCCAGTGATGGAAAGCAGGTTGCCAGGTTTGTGAGCAGGTCCTTATCGGCTGGGCTATCTTGATCTAGTTAACCTTAGTTCAGTTACTTTTTTCCATCTTTCTTCCTTTAGCTTCCTATTTTGAAATAATTATAGGTTCACAGGAAGTTATAAAAGAAATATCCTAAGAAAATCCCATCTGTCCTTTCCTCCTTGGCCTCCACTCTAGTGTCTGATATGATGGTGACAACAAGAAATGATACCACAGCTCCACCCCAATGTCTTCACTTGGGGTTAGGATTTCAGTGAATGAGATGTGGGGGACTTGAGCATTCAGACTGTGGCAATAGAATTCACTGGCATGAATGTTCCAGTTTAGTTTGCTAATTGCCTAATGAAAGACATTTTGGTAGTTTCTTGTCATTAGTGGTTTCAATAAAAGCTGCTGTGAATAATTGTATAAAAATTCCCAAATGAAATTAAGTCTTCACTTCTTTAGGATTATTGTCCAAGTGTATAATCTCTGCCTTTTCTGATAACTCCATTTGTAAATTTGAATGGAACTAGCCAACCATTTTCCAGAGTAGAAACTATCTTATACACACAAGCCATATGTAAACAATCCAGTTTCTCCATATTCTCACCATGGTGGTGGGTGGTAGTTTTTATTTTGGCCATTCTGATAGGTATATAGCGAGAACTCTTTGTAATTTCAGCTTGCAGTTCTATAATGGTTAAGCTAGAGCACATTCCCAGTGAAATGTATGTGTGTGTTTTCTGCCTGTTTTGTAATGGTTTATGGTTTGTTTGGTTTTTTTTTTTTTTACTTTGGATATTTTTCTCCCCTTTTGAACCTTAACTGGTTGGTTTTATTTTCTATTTGTTTTTTTTGTTGTTGTTAGCCTGTCTTTGCCAGTTGAATATGTAAAACATTCTCATACTCATAGTTCCATCATTGTATCAAATTTACAGCTGACTCTGCAGTTGCATTTTATTACAATTGTGCCAAGTAAAATGAATCTTTACTTTTCTCTTTTCTGTCTTAAGTATTGTAGCATTTTTATTTGGTTTGTTTTCACATGAAAAGTATTTTAGTAACCAGGAAATTAGAATTTACCTTTTGAGAAATTGTTCTTTGTCCATATGAATATGTGAATTCTGAATTACAATTCTGAAACGGAGAACAGCAAAGTCTTTTTCTGTTGCAGCGTAACAGAACTCCCTATTACGAGAACTTCCCTCCTGACGGTAGAGATCTGTTACTGAAGCACCTGCGTTCTCTCCCTAGGCCCTTACAGCAAGCAGCTGTCTCAGAGCGTTGCTGTCCAGTGTCTAGAAACCGCCTTGTGAATCACATAGGCTTCATGAGAATTCATACTTGAAAAATCGGTTCTGTCAGCAGTAGCTACTGAGAGACCTTGGAGATCTGTAGGCTTGTTAGTAGGTGGAGTTCTTCAAATTTCTGTAACAGGAAACTTTTCAGAGTTATCTGAATTACTGAGCACAGTGCACTTTTAGTAAATGAGTAGTGGGTGTTGGGGACTTCTTTTTAACACAGTCTGAGAAGTACTTGTGTGAAGGTTACTCTTAACTATTGCTATGAGAGAGCACCCAAAGTCAATCAACTTAAGGGAGAAAGGGAGGTTTATTCAGCTTACGGATCCAGAGGGAAGGGCCAGTCTCTCGAAGCAGAGGCGGCATGGCTGGCTGGCCAAAGCTGGAGGAGGATAAATCACCGCAGACATCCTGGAAGCTGAGAGCTGCAAGACTGCTTGCTGCAAAGGCAGACTTCTCCTGGAGGTAGGGTGGGACTAATCCACCTCAAGACCCACCCCTTGTGACTGCCTTCCTCCAGTGAGGCTCCACCTCTCAAGGTGCCATGACTTTGCCAAACACATGAGACTGTGGGGGACACATTTCAAACCATGACATTCCACCCCTGGTCCCCACAGGCTCATTGCCATCTCATTATATAAACCATACTCAGTCCAACGTTAAAAGTCTTCATAGATTACAATGGTAGTCCCAGCAGTCCAAAAGTCCAAAGTCTCCTGTAAAATCAAAATACAAGTTACATACTTCTAACATACAATGGCACAGAATAAACATTCCCATTCCAAAAGGAAGGAATGGGGGCATATCCAGGAAAGATTGGTCCATAACAAGACTGAAAACCAGCAGGACAAACTCCAAATCTTGTAGCTCCAAGTCCAACAGGTGAGCCTCTTGTCGAAATCATCTCAGTTCCAAAGGGCTTTGGTTCCATCCCTCCAATGCAGCTGCCCATTGAATAAGTTGCTCTCTTGAGCTGACTCCTCCCTGGGTATACAGCTCTCCTTGGCAGGTGTCCCACTTTGTGTCTGGAATCTCTAACATCTTTACTTCTCAATGGCAAACCAGGCTTTAACTCCACAGCACAAACTGCCCTTCTTAGGCCTCTAAACTGCAGGCTTCTTGCCTCATGATGCCTGGATTCTGCCAATTTTTGAAATCTTGGAGGACTCCGTGATCTCCTCCCTCTTGCATCACTGATGCCTCTAAAACCAGAACTACGTGGACGACTTTGCCAAGACTGGCCCCCTTGAATCACAGCTGATTCTGCTTCTCTATGTTGACCATCTCTTTCACTCCTGGGCAGTTGTTTGGTAAGGGAAACCAACTCCTGCTTTGGAACTCCACCCTTTAGCTCCAGTCTTCTGAAAGGATTTGCATTCTTATGAGTGGGAGCCTTCCTTGAGGATCCTGCCCTCAAGCTAGGGCCTCTCCTATTATCCAAATTGAGAGCAGGCTTTGATTTTCAAATGGAGCTAATCTCTTCAACTGCCATTTTGTTCTCTGCTTCTTCCTGGTTTGACTCTTTAAGTTTGGCATTGTATTTTTCATCATTAGATTTTACAGTTTTTACTTCTTTCTGCCTGATTCTTTGCTCTTTTTCGCAACTCTAAAGACATCTAAAAAGTAGCCATATCACATAGTCAAGACTACATTGCTTTGAAATTTCCTCCACCAAGCACTCCAGCTTAACTTCAGGCAAACTTTCAGGATTAGGGCAAAACTTCACGAAACTCTCAGCCAACACATGGGTCCATGTGTCACTCGTCCAGTTGCAAACACAGTCTCTGTTCCCCTTTGGATCATCGCAAGCTGGGCTTCCACTGTCTGCGTCTCTCACAGCATTGCTCTCCTCTGAGCTCTTATGAGAAAGGCCCCTTTGGCCCAACCGCCAAGACGCAAAGACTTTCTCAGCACAAAGTCCCAAAGTTCCAAAGGCAAGTTAGCCACATCACAGCAGTGGCCATGCTTCTGGGTACCAACTTTTCTCAGCTTCACAAACAACTTCACTTTATGGTACCAGCTGTTCTTATCTCACAGCAATACCCCACTATCTGGTACCAATTTCTCTAACAGTTACTCTTAACTACTGCTGTGAGAGAACACCCAAAATCAAGAAACTTAAGGGAGAAAGGGAGGTTTACTCAGCTTACGGATCCAGAGAGAAGGGACAGTCTCTCGAAGCAGAGGCAGCATGGCTGGCTGGCCAAAGCTGGAGGAGGATAAATCACCACAGACATCCTGGAAGCTGAGAGCTGCAAGACTGCTTGCTGCAAAGGCAGATTTCTCCTAGAGGGAGGGTGGGACTAATCTACCTCAAGACCCACCCCTTGTGACTGCCTTCCTCCAGTGAGGCTCCACCTCTCAAGGTGCCATGACCTTGCCAAACACATGAGATTGTGGGGGACACATTTCAAACCATAACAACTTGTTTCTTAATTGTAATTGTAACAACAGGTAGTTTGGTTTAGATATTGCTCACATTAACGGAGACACAGTGGAAGTCTAAAAAGATTGCCCACTCCCACTTTATTTGGGACACTGTGCTCTGCAGTGACATGTGTGGCACTTAGTGTCCATGACATAAACCTGCCATTTCCCAGTCACACCATATATGGAACTGCCAGCCACCAATTTTATATCAACAGGACTGTTGGTAATGTATCCATCTTCGGGGTATTTTGTTGTTGTTGTTATCGTTGTCGTGTTCTCCTGAAGGTGAAATATTGTTTTCCTAAACATTTTCTGGAACAGGGAAACCTTTTATAGTCCAGGTTTTAGTTTTTCTGGCAGTGATTTTACCTGTCAACTATGGCTTTCTCATGCAAATAGTAATGCCCATGACTTCAAGTTAACTATCCACAATACTGAGAAAGAATTTAGTCAGAACAAATTCTGCTTTTGTTGTAGGTGTCTGGCGTAGATCTGCAAAATGCCTCCCATGCAGAAGCTGTGGATGCCATTAAGAATGCAGGGAATCCTGTGGTGTTCGTGGTTCAGAGCTTGTCACCCACACCAAGGGTAAGTTTCACTTTCTGTTTTGAAAAAGTATCACAGTGTTCTTATTCTTAGTAATTGTGGCTGCACTTTGCCTCCAGATATTTACCTACATACTTTATTACTGTTAGAAAAACTTTTAGCTTCATAAAAATTGGGTCTTTGTCCACAATATCTGATTTTTAGTCCTCATTTGAACTACTGGCCAAATTTAAGTCATTGCAGCATGATTTAATTCACAAACTGTGGAATCAGACCTTTTTTTAAATGCCTTTATTCCCTGGTTAGCAGCTTTGCTAATATAGAAGTTAATAATTTCAGTTTTATTTTTAAAAATATTTTATTAGAGAGAGCAAGAGAGGGACCATAATGTACATGTGGAAGTCAGAGGACAGTTTTCCAAAATCATTTCTCTTCTTTCACTGTGTAGACTTCTGGGGGATTGAATTCAGGTTGTCAGGTTGTGTGAAATGCCTTTACCTGTCATTTTTCCTGCTCCAAGTGCTTTGTAAAATGCCTTGCAATGAAAGGTCAAGTATAGAAACATTGCAGAAGGACCATTTGCTCTTGTGCGTGCTTACAGCATGGAGAGGTGGCTGGGCTGCTTTGCCGTGCATTTACTTTGACAGGATCTTTTGGAAACTGGTAGTCATTAGCCATAACAATTTTCTTTTATAATTAATTGCATTCAGTATGGATTTGAACCTCTGACACAAAGGCATCAGTGGCAGAACACATACATTATAGCATGCTGTGGAGCAGACGTGCCATCCTTAAAATCCTGTACCTCAAAGAAGCGTCTTCCTTTTTAACAGAGGTTGGCTATTCAAAATATGGCATTTCTGACCAGTAGAAAAACTGTATAACCAACAGAATTATTTTTCCTCAGTGTAGTAATATAGTCCTTCAGTGCATAAGAAGACAATATCCCATGGACAGCTGGCGAAAGTCAGTGGTTGGCTGCTGGAACATGGGGCTTTGGTGGGGCAGATGCATGCTGAAGATTGTCCTGTGTGGACAGGCAGGCCTCTGCCGGCCCCCTTGGGCAGCTCTGCTGTGTCTCAGCATCAAGGCACTGTGCCTTCCATTCTTGATGCTGTGCTTATATCAGCAAGACTAACTGAGAGGGACAAACTGCACAAAGTCCTGTCATTCTCATGACATGCGGAATTCAGTTAGGTTTGTTTAGAGTTCAGTTTTCTAACTCATTAATATTGATAATGTAGCTGAGACACTTTACTTCTGAAAATTGCATTCCATAGGCAATTCATCTAGACTAATCTTTGCCAAATGGTACTTCCAAAGAAATAATTTTGAATGGAGATGAGTCAGTCAAACTATGCGCTGTATGGTTAATCTTGAATAACTTGGTAAAAATGTTCAGAGTATTAAAATATGTTGTAAATTAAGTCCAAAGGTCCAAATTTTTAGTTACAGTCTTTGCTAGTGAGCTGAAATAGAAATATTGGGTGTCATGAACACTGCAGATTTCTTTCAGTTGTTAAAATCTCTTCAGCATCAGGCAGTATACTTGTCTCTTGTCTCATGCAGAAAAGCAGGTGGCCACACTGTACATGCATGTGCCTGTGGTTCCAAGTATTTCTATGACTTACTCCATTTCCAACCGGGTTCAGCCCAAAATGATTCCTGCTGAAGGAGGCAACTAAACAAGTCAGGTTTCATTTTTGCAATGAAGGGGTGCACTTTCTGTCTCTGTCTCTGCCTCTACCTCTGTCTCTCAAATAGGTTTTTCTAAAGAATCAAAACTTCTTTATAAAATTGAATTTAATTTATTTATAAAGCTCTGAACACCACAAAAATTATGTGAATTTATCACTAAGGTCCTACTGATATTTAATGGTAGAAATAAATTTGCAATTTATCTTTATGCTAGCAGTGATAGTTAGTTATTTGTATGTATAGTCTGGTGAATAACCTACTTTAACTGGGAACATAGTGTGGTTCCTATATTTCAGCATTTAACTTATATCATCACTGAATCTTCATTTTGTAAAAGGAGATATTTGGACAACAGCATTATGACATTGTTAGACTGCTTCACTTTCTAGATCCAGACACACACAGATAAGTGAATTTCTAAGCTCTGATTTCACATGCACATACACCCCCTTCCTGCATCCTGAGCTACATATTAAGAAAAGCTGCCACCACCACAGCAACAGGAAGTCCAAGATAGCAGGGAAGAAGGAAGACATTCCTTTGGGGTTCCTTTTAACTGTTTTGAGACAGAATCTTACTGTTTATCCCAAGCTGGCTTTGAATTCACTCTGCAGTCCAGTTTGTCCTACTTCTTATGGCTCTGCCTCAGCCTTCCATGTCTGGGAATTAGGGCACGCACTATCACGCTCAGTTAAGAAATAAGACATTTGAACTGACTCATTTTTCTTCTCCTTTTTTTTTCTCTCCTTTTTTCTGTGGTGGTAGATCATCCCCAATGTGCAAAACAAGGGCAACAAAGCTGCCAGTAATCAGAACCAACATACCCAAGAAAGAAAGGCAAAGGTAAGCAGAGCCTCTCCAATTTTTTTTTTTTTTAATAGCTGAACCTTAGTGAATAAAAATGATCGGAAGCCTTGGAGAAGTGCTGTATGTGCTACATGTGAGTTTCCTCCCTATGCACATAACTGGTTCTCACCAAGATGGAGATACTAGCCCAAGGTGGACAGCATAGGTCTAAGTGACCTCTGAATGTCCATTCAACCTAGGACATTCGTAGGTCTGTAGCTCTCCTTCCTCTTGGGCTCCTCTTGGGAGCTGTGACACTTGATCTTGCTGTTCCGTTAGCCTAAAGGTCATTTCCTTACGTTTCTCTTTCTGAAGCATTATTTTAGTTCTTGAAGAACCAGATCGAAAGTTGCCTCTACCAAGAAAAAAAACACCTTTTTAAAAAATTATCTGTCAGAATTAATCCCCCATTCCTGTTCTCTACCTCTATGCTAGCATAGGTTACTGACTTAACATCTTAGTTATGTTATCAGGTCAAGATGAATTTTCATTTTTTTCCTATAATGATAACTATTGTTTCAATGTTTCAAAATGGAACCTCTTTTACCTGCTGATTTGCATTCAAGGTGTCTTAGCTGAATTGGGGAGGGGGGAAATTTTTGGTTCTGAACTTTCTCTGTGATCAATTTCTATTCTAGCATTCATGCTATACTCCTAAATTATGAAAGTCTAGTAATGAGCCTTGTATTTTAATGGGGCAGTTTCTTTTACATATTTCTTCCCCTAAAATCTTAAACACTTATGTCATTCTACTTTGTAAATTTAGAATCAGTTTGTCAATTTTCATAAATCAAATTTCCTGTAATTTTGATTAAGGATGGACAAGTTATAGATTAATTTAAAGAGACAGTGCATTTTTTCTGAAGATGAAACATTTTAACTATAGCATTTTCATTTTTCTATTTATGAAATTTTTTTTCAATTAAACTAATTTTCTTGAGAAAGGTATCTTGAACCTTGATTTATTCCTAGACATTTTTACATTGTGTGTTGTTAATCACATGGCTGTGCATGTGTCTTTGTGGAAGAATATAAATTTCTTTGGGATCATGTCTAGGAGTTGGTGTAGTAGTGATTCTAATGTTTTGAGAGACCTCCAGACTGATTTCAATGCAACCGTACAAGTTTATACCCTACCAGAAGTGTGAAATACTCCTTTTTCCCTACAAATACAACATAATTTATGATTTGTATTCTTTAAAAACATTATATTTGCAAGAGGAGAGGTAAAGGGAGAAAGTTGACACACGCATGTCATGGTGCACATTTGGAATCAGAGAGCAACTCTCATCAGTCAGTTCTTTTCTTCTACCAAGTGAGACTCAGCTTGTCAGATTTGCTTGTGGATATGTTTACCTGCTGGGCCATTCACCAGCCTTAGTTTGTATTCTTGATGATGGCCATTCTGCCTTGGTGAGATGAAGTGTTTTAATTATTTCAATCTGCTGTTCCCTGATAGCTAAGGCTATTGAATACTTTTTTTTAAAGTTTATAGTGCTTTTATTTTTTTTGAGACCTCTGTGTTTATTTTCACAGCACACTATAGAATTGGATTTTTGTTTTCTTGATAGCTTTGATTTTTGAGTTTTTGTATGTTTTGGACACTAATGCTCTCTCAGATGCATAGTTGGCAAAGATTTTCTCCCATCTGTCAAACAGCTATCTTTTCTCTCAATTCATAGCTTCCTTTTCTCTATCGAGATTTTTTAAGTAATGAGATCACTTTTATTGATTGTTGATCTTTTTTCCTGTGCTACCAGAGTCCTATTTACAAAGCCCTTCAGGGTGCTTGTGTGTACAGCAAATGTAACTTGTCCTGCAACAGTTTCAGAGACTCTTGATGACTTGTTCTTTTCTTGAGTCTCAAGTGACCTTCTTTATCTCTTCTGATTAGTTTACTTTGTCAGATAAGAGAATAGCTCTGCCTCCTCTTTCCCTAGTTCCATTTGCTTTTTCCATCTTTGTATCCTGAGATACTATCTTTGAAAATAAGGTATTTCCTTTTTTAATTTTAATTTAATTTTATTTTTTTGTGTGTGTACAAGAGGGCACTTGAGTGTACGTGCTCATGGGGACCCAAAGGTAACTCAGAAATTGTCCTGAATTGTTCTGCCTCCTTATTGCTTTGTTCTGGGGTTTTCCAGGTTCTGCCTTTCAGGGTCAGAATTGTAGGCTGCTGATATTTCTGCCTGGCAATTTTACATGGATCTGAATTCAGATCCTTTTGTTTTCAAGTCAAAGTCTTTAACTTCTCTCTCTCCAACTTAAACATGAGGTATATTTCTTTGAGGCAGAACAAAGATAGATCCTGTTTATGGTCTATGTGCTTGTCTATGTCTTTTTTGGGGGGGAATTAAGTCTATTAATATTCAGAGTTATTATTGAAAGATGAGTATTGATCCCTGCCATTGTGGTTTTGTAGTGTTTTCTTAGACTTCTTTTGATTAACCATCCTGGTATTCTTAATGTTTCCTCTGTGTCTTCCTTTGTGTGTTTATCCTTCTCTGAAGGCCTTTCTATTCCCCCCAATGTCCATTTAGACCTGCCTTAGTAATCATAAGTTTCTGTAGTCTGTTTTTATCATGGGAAAATTTTATCTCTTCTTCAGTTACAATAGTATTGGATATTTTAGTCTGATATAGCAATTACAGTCTTTTATAACTTGAATACAGCTTTTTTAGTCCTCTGGCTTTAAAAGATTCAGTTCAATATTCTGATATTTTGATGGACCTGCTTTTATATGGGGCTTGGCCCATCTCTGTTACAGCTGTCAATGCTCTTCTTTTAGCTGGATTTTTGATCTTTTATTGGCATAATATATCATGATGTTGTGAGCTTTTTCTTTTTTCTGATCCTGTCTGATGTTTTATTTGTCTCTTACACCTTGATGGCCGTCTCTTTCTCTAGATTTGGAGAATTTTCTATTATTTTTGTATGCCTTTTACGTGGTATTCTTCTGTGTCCATAATTCTTAGGTTTTTCTTGGTGTCCTAAGCTCTCTCATGTTTCATATGATTTTTAATTGATCATTGACCTTTATTGAATGGTCCAGTTCCTCTTACATTGTGTTCAAACCCTGTTTCCACAGAGCTATTCTATTGGTGAGTCTGTCCACTGAACTTTTTGGCTTACTAAGGTGTTCATTTCCAGCATCATTTCAGTTTGGATTTTTTCAGCAGTTCCCTTCCCCTTCCCTTCCCCCTCCCCCTCCCCTCCTCCTCCCCCTCCCCTCCCCCTCCCCCTCCCCTTCCCTTCCCTTGTCTTTCCCCTTCCTCCCCTCTCCTTCAAATCTCCTTCCCCTCCCCTCCCCCTCCTATCTCTTTCCCTCCCCTTCCCTCCCCTTCCCTTTTCCTCCTCTCCCCTTTCCCTCCCTCCCTTCCTTCTTTCTCTTTTCAAGTCACTTTTATTCATTCTGAGGAGGAATTTGCATTGCTTAAGAGAGCACTGAATCTTGATAAGGCTGGATTGTTATTTTCCTCAGTGTTACTGGTATTGCAAGCCTCAGGCTTTATCTCTAATCTTCCTCTGAGAGCCTGTGCAGTAGCAGTCTTATCTAAGGAACAGCACACCTTTAGCCAATCCTTGCCTCTGTTGCCTTCTGGTGTGTTTCTCCACACCTGGGTACCCTTGTGGGTCAACTCTAATTCTCTCCCTGCTTCCATAATCTCTGCTACATTTTGTGTGACTCTGCCTAGACACCTTGCTGTAAGTTGGTTTTGTTGGCTTTGGCCCCTTCCCTGCTTCTGTAATGTACCCTGAACCTACTTTATAAGTTTAAATTTCCCATAGGAATGTATGTAAAGGGAAAACTATCCAGAGTTTGGTGCTGTTCTACTTTCAGGCTTTTACTGGGGTTCTTCACTGCTAGGGGCTAGACTGCTGTGTGTACTAACCAATGAAATTGGCCAAGACTATTTTTTCAAATATCTATCATATAGTTGTTGTAAAAGTTGTATTTATGGTTGAAAAGAATGGCCATGTTTTAGTTACTGAGTTTGGGTTTTTATTAAAAGTTGTCAGGGGAACTAAATTGAGATAGTCATATATTCTTCATATTTACCGAGTTTTTTATTATTAGTATAACGTAATGATTGCTCATTTTGAAAACTAAATTAGTGTTTTTCATGCAGTTCTTTGAGTTTTTATTTTATATGTTTTCAATTTAATTTATTAGGTGCTTATAGTGGTTGTGTGTGTGTGTGTTCCTAGGGAATATGTGAATGTAGTGTGTAGTAATGCCTTAATGTGCATTTTATTTATAATACTGAAAGCATACGAGGTTGCTTTATCTACCTATCTGGTATTTATTTTGGCTTGGAATTTTTTTGAACTACACACATTGTATGAATCTTAGGTCAATCTAGATTTGAATGGAATTCTCGGGATATTCATTTTCTTTCTACCTTTTGCCAAGTATAAGGCCAGTAACTATTACTACGATTTGCCATGATGAGGATTTTGATCTGTTGGGTTTAAAATTTTTTCCTTTATTTATCCATTACAGATTTAACAAATAAAAGTTTTAAGTAAAATCACTTTGTAAAACTTTATAGACATGGAGGCCCATCAAGAACTGACTCCCTGAGAAGTTGGGGGGATTGTTCCGAGGAGATCAGCACCTCAGAGAGTCTATCACTTTTTGGTGTTCTGTTTAAGCTGTAAGCTCCTGTCTCTAAATTCAGACCTTAACCCCGCATAAAAGAAGGAAAGAAGGAAACGTCCAATTCTGTCAACCTTGACCTGCTTCATTAAACCACTTTGAGCTACAGTTCATAGCAAGGATGTCTACATTAAGTACAAATCCAAGGGGAGTCTGCTGACTTCCAAGTCAGTTTAAGTCTATGCAGAGCTGTGTTTGTTGCCCAAGTGATCATTAAGCGTGTGAGAAGCATTCAGAGCCCACATTGCTCCAGGAGGAAGGATCTGCTCCATTGCACGGTTTCTTCTGCAGTTACATCTTATATTGTAAGAATACTACCTCCTGGAATGACCCACCACCTCCCTTCTTAGAGGTCACAGGTGTGGGCAACCCAGGATGAACTATAGGAAGTACTTCATTTTGATGCTGGACATTGCCTGTGGGGCAGGGCATTCTTTCCAGGGTCACAGGTTCAGGAAGTGGCTGCCATATGTCTATGGTTTCCAACAGTTAAGTTCATTCTTTAATGCATTCTTTTATTCTTAATACAACAGCAGTGCAGATTCTCTAGAATTATGGAGAAACAAAAAGAAGGCAATAATAGTAATTATCTGCAATTCATTCCCAGCAGAGGTCTAGGTTAGAAGTATAAATTTTACCTTGAAGTCATTTACATTTAAAAAAATTCTAAAAAATTAAGTCAAAAAATTTTATTAGCAGGTCTTATTGTTGTATTTTTTGTAACCCATACTGTCCTACACTTGCAATCCTCCTGCTTCTGCCTCCCAGGTCTGGCTCTGTAGGTACATGCTTCCATACCAATCTGAAGTTTTGGGGTTTTGTTTGTTTGTTTGTTCAGTATTTTCTGGCCTGGTTTTCATTATGCAGGGTATGAAAGAAAAAGCAATCAGGACCCATAGAAATAATTAGTGAATTCGTAATGACTTTGCTATTGTCTTTCTACATTTTTTTCAGTGTCATTTCACTTATCCTATGAGATGTGTTACTAGAAAAGTATTTTTCAAATTATTAGTTCATCTTCTTTTGAAATATTAGCCAATGAGGTGTTGTCTTCCAATAACAGTAAGAGGACCCAAGACTGAAGACCATTACACTTCCAGAATTCACCTGTTTGGGATGCATATGCTTCTTAACTTATCCCTATAAACCATCATAAATTGACTTAGATATCTGAACGCCATAGGCAAGCAGCACACAGTGCTGTAGGCCATCATTAATTCCATGATTCCGTGGCTGTCTGGAAACTATGGTTCTTGCCACTGCATTTGTGGAGAATGATGGACCCTGCTTTAGCCACACTTGAGAAACAGCAAAATTCAGAGTTGTCTCTTTCAAACATGTATTGTTTTTGCAGCATTTGTATAATTGAGCTATCAGAACAATTTTTAGGGGTCTTATAAGACTCTTGATTATCCCACAGAAGATAGGAAAGCATTTCACAGTCAAAATGAGCAGTAAGCACTCTCCTTAAGTATACTCTGAAAGCTTTTAGTTTCTCTCCTCACTCTGTAGCCTTATGTTTAATGCAGATGCAGAAATGCAAAACCCATTGGCCTGTTTGTCAACAGTTCTTGATGCTTTATCACAAAAATCAACAAGCAAGCAGAAAACTAACAGATACATCTTCAGTTGCTTCTCAGCCAGTAGGAATGAGGTCTCCATGTAGCCAGTTCAGAATAGATCTCCCAAATGTTACGGATAGTGGAAGTCTAAAACCAAAGTCATTGATCACTACTGCCAGTGGGGCTTAGGTTATGGCCCAAGTGCACAGCAGACCTAGTACCAGAAACAAAAACACAGAAGTGTTAATTGAAAATAGATAAATGGGGCCAGAGAGATGAGGCAGGGGTTAAGCCTCTGCGTTGCAAGGAGAAGGACCTAAATTCCAATCTCATATCCCATGTAAACTAAAAATGCCCAGTGGAAATGGCAGTACCCTGTATTTCTGACCCTGGAAGACGGAGTCTGGGATACCCAGAGCAAAAGCAAAAAGATGTCAAGCAGTTCAGGATGATTTCTGAAGTCATCCTTGATCTTCCACAGAGACATATAGTTCTCTCTCTCTCTCTCTCTCTCTCTCTCTCTCTCTCTCTCTCTCTCTCTCTCTCTCTCTCTCTCTCTCTCTCTCTCTCTCTCTCTCTCGGTCTCTCTCTCGGTCTCTCTCTCGGTCTCTCTCTCTCCTCTCTCTCCCTTGGACACACACGCACGCGCACGCACAAGCACACACACACACACACATCTTCCCAGACCCCCCCCACCTTCCTTTCTCAACTTAAAAAAAGTTAAAGATACAGCAGTCACATTCTCCCTTCCTTCTCCCTCCTCTTCTCCCTTCCTCCCTCCCTCCCTCCCTCCCTCCCTTCCTTCCTTCCTTCCTTCCTTCTTTCTTTCCAAATACACTTTTTATTTATTAGTGTGTGTGGAGCACATGTGTGGAGGTCAGAGGACATGTTTTTCTTAATGAACACTTTGTTTGTTCATTTCTTCCTGAATTGCTCTTGTATTTCTGGACTTTTCACAAGCACTTAATAATCATTGCTTTGGTCAGACTTTAAGAAATAATTTTGTGGGTTGTCTTTGCATGATTCCCCAGTGGTATTTTCCTTTCTGAAGGAGTTCTCCATCCTCTCCACTCACTCTCCACTCACTCAAGTGTTTCTTGCCATTAGTGATTGTCATTTAAGGCATAATTGAATGTGGGTTACTGAAGCCCTGTAGAAAAACACATCTTTAACCAATTACTCAGTTACGTGAAGGGCTCAGAAAGAGCCTTCTGTCCTCTTGAAGAGGTCATATCTCTGTAAAATTTGGCATGTTTTATTTTTCTTCACATTCAAGAAAATGTCTTCGTTCTGTGAAGGTAATCCAACCATAGAATGTTGTTCTATTTTCATTATCTACTTGAATCAAATATTGATGTGTTATATTATTTGAAAATGTCCTTGGACTAGAATTATTCACTTCAAAAATTTCTTTAACAGTAAAATATGTGCCACCAACTATCTACAAATTATAAATACCTCTTCAGAAAAAGTATTTCAAGTTTTTTTAAAAGAATAATCTGTAACTCTTATAATTGATAAAAATTGATTAATTGTAGAATTAATGCATGGAATCGTTTTTGCCTTGAGATTGATTTTGGAAATGTCTGAGTTGTTTTGCTAATGACAGAGAGGACTGAGTTTCCTCGCAGGGCTGGGAATATATTCTTCTAGGTCAGGCTCTCCTAAGCTTTGGATTCATGTTTGGTGCATTGCTGTATTTACATCAAAATACTGTTATACAGAGCGAGCCTGAGGAAGAGATACCGTTCATTCACTGAAGTTGGCTGCAGTCTTTTTGTGCTCTTAGGCACTGAGCAAGGAAATTGTAGGAAAGCAATTAAACCTTTTTCTCCATTTTTGCACCTTCAGAGGCACGGAACAGCCCCGCCTCCCATGAGGCTGCCCCCTCCTTACCGAGCTCCTTCCATGGACAGCGATGAAAATGAAGAAGAACATACCCCTGCTGACAGTGAGTTCCTTTCTGTTACTTAGGGTAGATTCAGAATTTACTGAATTATGCTGCTGTGACTTATACACAGGGCTGGGGCTTCTTCCAAAATATGCCTGAACATACTAAAAATAATATTTTGTCTTTGAAATTCCTGTGACTTTTATTTTCTAAGCTTTTCTAATAGAAGTTGACAAAATATATTGAAGAATGCTATATTGTGCAGTTTTTTTTTTTTAATTTCAGTGATTGGTTGTGAATACAAGAATGTTAAATCCATGGAGTTAGAGTTTGCCTTACATGAATTTGAGTTGGGAATGAATACCAGTTCTCAATTACTTAAAAAATATCAAGAATGCAAAATTATGGGAAATTCACTGGGTCAGAGCTAATACTTTGGAATTCATATCATGATTTTCTTTTGTACCAACTGAATCAAATTCATACGAAGATTTGTTGATAGCTTTACTTAAAATCACATTTCTTTTATGCAGTACAATATGTGATATGATTGCTAATGCATATGGTATTTTTCTCAGGGAGTGATGAACGTAGTTCTAAAGCTAGGTAGTTTAAATACACAACATTTCTTCTTAAATTTCCCTGCTATAGCACAGAAAAGGATTTTAATGTAGAAATTGACAGAGTTAAATCTGGCTCTAGCCCTTTTTGCAGTGTGACCTTAAATCTGACCTCTTGTCTAGGAAGAGTAGTCTCTACTTGAGGAAGCAATAGGCCCTATAGCGAGCCTTCAGTGGGTAGATCTTCCTGCTGTCCTTTCTTGTTTTTACGCTAGCTTCATACTATTTGGACACATGAATAAACTGGAATGATACATAGGTATAAGCTGGCTTTATGGAAGTTTGGCTTGTACTCTAGCTTCACAGACGCTTTGTGATTATTATCATCATTTTCTTAGCAAGGCTTCACTGATGACTTGCCACTCTGTAGAAGCAGTTTCAAGCTTGCTATAAGATAAATAAGCATGGCTCTTTTGTCCTTGGTGAAATTGTCAGTCTAGAGAGACATGTAGAAAGGTTGGGGACAAAGCGCAGTAGATATGGGGCTGGCCATCTATTCAGGGTGGGCTCCATGTGAGAGATGATCGTTTGCATGGGATATACTCCTTGTTCTGATGTAGACATTAAAACAGCTGGCAATTGGTTGCTATCAAATTCATGGTTCACGTGCTTATAAATAAGCAGATGGAGTGTTTTATGATGTCTGCTACATAGGAGAAACATTTAAAGAACTTAGTACAATACCTAGTAATTATTCTGGTTTGCGTGTGCCAAGCATTGTTCTGAGACTTTTACTGGTGTTATTAAGTCTGTCACGGTAATAAGTGTGTGAGAAAAGAACCAGGGGCCCAAAAAAATCAAAGAATGTGTCCAGAGTCATATACTAATTGTAAAATGGGGATGTAGTAAGTATGGGGTGTCCCCATCTCCTGCCAACACTAACTCCAGAGTCAGTGCCATCCCCACATTTGCTGTCACTCAGAGTGATTACTGTTGTAGACAAAGACACAAAGTAATGTGGGGTTCTCACTAATAGTACTTTCTGTCATAAGATTGGCAGGACAACAGCATCATCCCCAAAGTTGCATTTTCATATGTATATCACACACACACACACACACACACAGTCTCACACTCACACCAGTGGCTTGCAAGAATATGTTTTACACTAAATTCAGAGAAACTCATAATATCTCTCAGCTATAGAATTTTCATTTCATAGATTCTCTAGCAAACCATTTGGCCTATGTAAGTGACTCTTCTCTCTATTTATTTTTCTCTGATTTTTTTTTCTTTTTCATTTCCTTCCTGTCTTATATCCCATTAATTTCAGTGTTAGCCTTCTCCAGTAGAGTTTGAACTACATTGGGTTTTTTATTAGATAGCTCATATTTAAAACGTGTACACCCTAAGCCTCTGGCCTTCTATATTTGTGTTGGAATAGATCTTTTGAGTTTTCCTTTGCTCTATTCTCTAATTAATTTAATACTACTTTGCTCTTCTGCTCAAAGCTAAAAGCAGATTGAGTTACTGCTTTATCTGATCCTTACTGCTCTTTTTACGGAGAGATGATAGACACTTTTTGCTTGTGTTTGTGTATGTGTGCATACATGCATGCCAAAGCCCATTAGTGGAGGTCAGAGGACAACTTTCAAGACTCAATTCTTCCAGTGCATTATATCCAGGCAGGTTCTCTCTTGTGTATGCTGAAGTCTACTCATGACTAGCTAGCATTCTAACTTCCAACTGATTCTCCTGTCTCTGCCTCCCATCTCACTGCAGGAGCACTGCATTGTAGGTACATGCTACCGTGTCACTTTCTTTATGTGGGTTCTGGGAATCAAACTCAGATTTTCAGTCCTATGCAGCAGGTGCTTTTACCCACTGAGTCATCTCCCCAGCCCTTTTTAAAATATATTTTATGAAATATGATTCTATTGTTTCACAGTCCATGACTGATGTATATGACTAGATTTAACCTTTTGGCCTACAAGGAAGTACTTGTGGTTAATAAGAAACATTACAGCCATGGTGATAGCCTTGTTAGCTGTTTAGTTGTAAAATATGTCTTGGTAAGAAGGTTTGCTAAGGGAATATTACAGGTGTGGGGGAATTATTCTATGTGTTTGGTACATGGTAGGGAATGCTCCTTTCATTAGCTAATATTCCAGTGTAGAAGAAAAGTTATAAATGATTAGATAGCTTAAGTAGTGATGTGCATTATAAATAAAATATAATAGTAAAATAAAGTTGAATATAAAGCAAGTAGATTGAGAAAATCAGTGCATTGGATGACATAGCATTCAGCAGGACAGTGAGAAAAGCCAAGATAAGTTCCACACACAGAACATACTAAGGTCTGGCTCACCTAATCATCATGTATATCAATTTTGCAAATGTCCACAGTAACATCTAAGGCCCTGGGACAAAGTCAACAGAGAAAGGGTTTCTTCTGGATCCACAGTCAAAAGATTTCAGTTCCTCTGACTTGTGTTGGCACAGTGCATCACGTCGGGAGCATTTGACTAGGAGCTGCTCAGATTATAGTGGCAGGGAGAAAGGAGAGAGAGAGAGAGAGAGAGAACACACAGAGAGAATATGAAAGAAAGGGGAGCCTGCACCCAAATATCCCCTTTCGAAGCTCACCTTTAGTGACCCTCGTTAGACCATCTCACAGTTAGACCATCTCACAGTAATATCACCAAACCAATGGTACTTGGAGGGACATGTAAGACCCAAACCATGCCAGCAAGTAGTGTTGATGCACACAGAAATATGGAAATACAAATAAGGCCAAAAATCTCATGAATGTGATGAATTTTACTCTTTTTCTGTCTCTTCATTTTTTTCAAGCACTGGTTGTGATATAAACCTGTCATTTTCAAACTTTAGAGTTTGTCAGAAACACTTGTCAAGATTATTAGACATTAATTGATGCCCTACCTCCAATTTCAGATTCTTTATGTGTATGAATGAGGTAGATTCAAAAATTAGTATTTTTGAAATAATTTCCAATTGATTCTATTACATCTCACCCAAAAACAACATTCTGAAAACTGCTGATGGAATGCTAATGATGAATTTGCTTAAAAAGAGTGTGGAGATAGGCACCTACTTCACAAGCCAGCAAGTAGTATCCCAGTTCAAGAGCTCTGCCATGAGAGCATGAGACAGAAGTGTCTGAGAACGCCTTCTACTCCTGAGCCTGGGTGGAGGGCTGCAACATGCTGCTGAGGAGGACAGGATGCTGGAGACATGCAGCCAAAACATTGATACCAGGTTACTGATAAAGGGGAGCGCAGAGAAGGGGGAGTGTTGCTCAGATTGTTGGCAACATCACATACTACGCCAGTACCCATTCATGTGGGGCGTGGAATTTTAGAACCCTTTGCCTGCCTGAACATATTGATGACTTATGATGCCCACTTATAAGAAAACCTGTAATCATCAGTTGAACCAAGTTGCTTGAATTTTAATTAAAAATGACAGACCAAGAATTAAGAGGCAATGTGCTGTATGAATGCTTACCTCTTGACAGAAGAACAGGGATTTGCCTGTGACACACATTTGTTGTGTAAAACTTGATTCATTTCTGGTAATGACCTTCAGAACCCAAACAGAAAGCTATAGTTGTTTTATCAGCAGTTAAGATGGCCGTGAACATGACAGATCTCTCAGTTCGTAGTATCACAATGACTTTGAGTCTGCCTCCAGCCTTCCCTCCTTTTTAGTATCCCGTGCAGATCTTCAGTCAGCTGTAGGAAAGATATCCCGTGTTTCTCCTTTCACCAAGGCTCCTCTTTTAGTTTTAAACATTACCACATCCCAGCGTAAACTTCTCTCATTTACTATTTCTTTTTCTGGAAGGTGTAGATGCATTTTCATTCTGTCTTGTACTTGTGCCAATTTCTTCACATTTTCATTGTGATGGTTTTAGTGACTTTACAGTACAGCCTGCAATGTATCTTGCAGTATGTACTTTCAGTGCATCTCATTTGAAAAGCAGAAGAATCACTTCAGGCTAAAGAATTGGCCAATGTCAGGGTCTTGATGTCACCTGTGGAAAACCTTACCTGACTCTTTAGTCTGGTATGAGTTTCTGTCTTTTTAACGGATTGTAGCTTTCAGTGTAATTGTCAAATTAGTATTTGTCTCCCTCACTAGGCTCTCTCTATTTTTTGAAGCTCGTGACCATAGAACCTATTTTGGCTGAGTATGTGGAAAGTGCTAGAGTGTATGTGATTTGCATCATAGGCAGTGGGGATGCGATGAGAATCCTCACCGCCCATGGTGCTGCACAGACACCCTTTCCCCTGACCTGCCTTCTGTCATGTTCCAGAGCCTTGTGTCACCCACCTGTCTCCAGAAAGTACAGCTTTGGTGCCCAACGCTAAATGCCTTCACACCCCCAGTCTGTCTAAACCTTTCACATTAATTCTTTCCACTCTGTTTTCAAAGAGCAAACAGAAGGATTTGTAGCATGAGATGGCCAAGAAAACATACCCAGGACCATACAGAAGCTGTTCTCTTCAGCAGAAGAGATAGTGGAGGGAGTGTAGTTAGTGGTGGTCACTTGGATTCAAGAGGAGAACAGCTTGAATTCTAGAATAGTGTACTGTCTTTGTGTTTTGCTTTCTTGTGTTAACTTTTTCTACAGAAGGACCTAGCTTAATTGCTGAGCATACTATATCTCCGTGCCCTTTTCTGTAGACCCCTTCATTATATGTTATTAATGAAATATTTGGATTGCATGATAACTGTGATCCGGTTTATGCAAATAAAAATTAGATTGTCATACTTTGCATCTTTATAGTTTACTTTAATTCTTGCTGCTTGTTTGCTTATTTTGGTTTGGAAGGGTTTTTTTTCTGAGGCACTCTCACTTTGCTGAGACTGCAGGCAGGTAGCACCACCAGCTGAAACGTGGCCATTGACAAAACCATTACTGAGAATCTAAGTATTTATAAGTTTAGAAGTGATGACTTTAAAAATTATGTACTATAAATTAGCCCACTTAGAGTATGCAGTTCAGTGGCTCTTAGTATATCAGAGTTGTATAGTTACTATTATTATTTTTTAGAACATAATACATTTTTGTCACACTATCCTAAAACTGCACTTATTAGAAGTTATTCTGTTACCATATTTATTTAAAATTCTTGATATGTAAATGTAAAACCTACATGTATTTAATTTTTAGTTAAATTTAAAAAAATTTTTTATTATTATTTATTCAATTGAGTGTGTGTGTGTGTGTGTGTGTGTGTGTGTGTGTGTGTGTGGAACCACAGGCGAATTCGGGAACCATCATGGACCACCTCCAACCTCCTCCTTGTTTACTCTGCCCTGAGATTCACAGGCTCCGCCCTACCAGGACCAGAAAAGCAGGCCACCCCCGCTTCCGCCCGGTGTCTATATGTGGGGTCTAGCATCCGAACTCAGGACCTTCTGCCTGCAAGGCAGAGGCTTAACCCCTGAGCCACCTCTCCAGCCCCAATTTTTAGTTAAATTTTTGCAGATGATTCTCATGTGCTTTTATTAAGTAGAGTGGGGAATCCACCCCAAAGTTTCTCCAGAAAAACAAAATTTGCACTCAAGTTTGGAAGAAAATAGGGATATTTTCTGGCCCCACTATCCTAAGAAAGCTAGCAGTGTATTAGGCATACCTCCTTTCCTGCACTTCCAGTAAATCAAATAAATAAAAAAAAAAAGGCAAAAGCACGACAGAAGAGAACAGTTACTCAGAGATGGTATTGTTAATCTGAAAAAATTCAAAATCTAAGGATCTTTTGGTTATATCTAAAGCTACATATTGGTCTAATACCTATATCTATATTCTCCCATTTATATATATCAGTCTTATGTACTTAGGAAATACTATGAATTTTCTAATAGCAATAAAAGCAAAAGCTAGAAAGAATCTTGGGCTGTGGTCTACAATGGTAGAGTCTGTCTGACATTGTGAAAGTCTAAGTCTAAGTCAGTCTGCAAGATATTGTTGCTTTCTTCAATGTGGTAATTTGAAATTTTGATGTAGAAAATAAATGCTATACAATTTTGGAAAATAAAAAAATAGAAGGTGGGGAAGTACCTTCAATTTGTCTGTGAATCTGTTGTGAATTGGTGTTTTTCAAATTCCATCCAGACCTTATAGATGTGAGGGGGAGTGCTCTCCCAGCCTCATATTACTGCTATCCAGGCTGAGTAAGTCTTTGTGTGGGGTCACCATTGCACTGAGATACATTTAACAGCATAGCATGCCTAGTCTCCACCCACTAGATGTCAGTAGCACCCTCCCACCCACTTATAACTATGAAAAATCCACACATTACCAAGTGTCCTCTGAGCTAAGTGAAGGTAGGGGTCCAACCATCACTGCCAGGGTCATCCCATGTACTGAGATTTATCTTATCCAGAGGTAGTGGTAGACTTGCTTAGAAAAATATTGTCAAAACTGGGGGAAAAAAGGTTAATCAGGTCAATGTTTACATGAAAATTAGTATAGAAGCTGGTCCAGAATTTAGAATATAAAACATTTTTGTGAAGTATTAAATACATAGATAATTTAAGATATGTAGTTATTTAAGGGAGACTATATAGATCACTTCTTACCAGAATTACAACTTAATTCTAAAAGTCATAATTTTAAAAACTGACACATAAGATATTATAAAAAGTATCTTTAAATATATTCTTATTATGTACAGGAAAGGCCTTTTTTTTCATTGAACCAGTATAAAGGAATATAATCATAAATTTTGTAACATAAGTAAAAATAGTTCCTGGAGTCAAATGAAAATGAGAATACTAGCCTATTAGACCAAAGCACGACCAAAGCAATCTTAAAGGAAAGTTTATAAATACTAATATTGAAAAAATAAATCTCAAACACCCTAATGGTATACCACCAGCCTTTAGAAAAGCAACAAAAGTCAAACACAGATGACAAGAAATAGTAATGATTCGGGGAGAAATTAATGCTATAGAAACTGAAAGAACAATACAGAGTTGATGCTTTGAAAAGTATCAAGACTGATAAATCCATAGTCAAATTGACAAAAAGAGAAAAGATTCGGATTAGCAAAATTAGAGATGAAAAAAGGGTATTATTCCAACATACTCCAATAAAATCCAGAACATCATTAAGTAATATTTGGAAAGCTTACATTCCTAAATGCTGAAAAACCTAGAAGAATTTCTAAATGTTTTTGACTTTCCAAAATTAAAGTAAGAAGACCCATTATAAGCAGTGAGACCTAAGATATAATCATAAATCATCAAAGAAAAGGTCAGGATGGATTCACACTGAATTCTCTCAAACTTTTAAAAATGCTCTCAAAATTTATACCAATACTTATTAAATTATTCCAGTAAATAGGGAGACACTACCAAATTCATTCTACAAAGATAGTATTGCGCTGATATCAAAACCTGACAAAGGTTCAGCAAAAAAGAAAACAACAGACCAGTTTCCCTGATGAAAATCAATACAAAAATTTTCAACCAAATACTTAGAAACTAAGTTCAAGAACACATGAAGAAAATCTTGCATCACGATGAAGTGTGCTTCATCCCAGAATTGCAAGGGTGAGTCAACATACAGAAAACAAAGACAGAAGTCACATGATCATCTTGATAGAGAAAAAGGCACTTGACAGAGTTCAACCTGCCTTTATGACAGAAGTCCTGGAGACATTAAGAATATATGAAACATACCACAAAATAACAAAGGTCATACATAACAACAGCTCTGCAGCTGAAGCTGTACAATACATAGAAAGCACATGAGCATTTCCTATGAAATTAGATATGAAGCAAAGCTCCCCCCCACATTCCTATTCCTAGAGTGCTTGAAGCCATATCTAAAGCAGTCAGACAAGAGAAAGAAAGAAAAGACAAAAAAAGGAAGAGAACAGATGACATGATTCCATTCTTGAAAGCCCTTTTACATCCAAGAAAAATTTTCAGTACAGTTTCAGGATCAGAATCAGTATGCAAAATGCAATAATCAGTGAAATTGCAGAGAAAGAAATTAGGAAAAATATCCCATCATAAATAGCTTTTTTAAAAAAGTACCTAGAAATAAAGCTGGCCAAGGAAATGTAAGATTTTTACAATGAAAACTTCAAGACATTGAAAAAGGAGACCAAAGATGCTCCTGAATGGCAAAAATTAATACTATGAAAATGACTCTGTTACCAAAGTAATCTATAGATTCAATGTAATTTCCTTAATATTGTCACTCTTCACAGAACTGGAAAGATTCATATGGAACCCCAGAAGACCATGACTCGGCAAAGCATTCCTAAAGAAAAGAACACACCTGGAAGCATCACAATACTTGATGTCAAATTATACTACAGCGCCATAGTAATAAAGACAGCCTGGTACTAGCATGAAAACTGGCATGCAGACTGATGGAACAGGATAAAGGACCCAGAAATATACTGACCACTAAACTGACTACTATGGCCGCCTAATATTTGACAGAAGTGTCCAAAACATGCACTGAAGGAAAAATAAAAAGAACAACTAAAAAAAAAAAAAAGCTTAATTAACAAAAAGTAGTGTTTGCAAAACTGCATGTCCATCCACTCTCAGAGGAATGAAATTAGATCCATATCATTCACCCTGTAAGAAAAATCAATTTGAAGTGAGTCAAAGACCTTAATTTAAAACTCTGAACACTGAAACTGCTATTAAACTAAAATTTAGGGAATGCCTTTCAAGATATAGGCACAGGCAAGAACTTTCTGAACAATATTTCAATAGTGTAGCTCCAGGAATTGATGTATTTCTATGCAAAATTAAAAAAAAAAACAACTATGCACAGCAAAAGAAACTAAGCAAAGTAAACACACACACTGCACAATGGGAGAAAATCTTTACCACCTGTACTTCAGATGGGAAATATCCAGAATTTACAAGGAGCTGAGAAAATTAAACATGAAATCACTCAACCAATCAACAAATGAACTGATAAAATAAAGATGCAGTTCTCAAAAGAAGAAACACAAATGGATGATAAATATTCTAAAATACATTCAACATTCTAGCCATCAAGGAAATGCAAATGAAAAATACTTTGAGATACCACCTCACCCCAGTAAGAATAGCTATGTTAAATCTGACAACAAATGCTGGCAAGAGTGTGGAACAAAAGAAACCCTTATTCACTGCTAGTGGGAGTGAAAACTAGTACAGATATTACAGAAATCAGTATGGGGTTTTCTCAGAAGACTAAAAATAGAGCTACCATATGACCCAGATATACCTCTCCCGGGCACATTCCCAAAGAACTCTACATCTTGCCAAAGACATTTGCACATCCATGTTCATTGCTGTTCTATTCACAGTAACAAGGAAATAGACCATGTCTATCTATTCATGTGTAATAAAAATGTGGAGCATGTACATGTACAATGGGATTTTATTCAGCTGTAAAGAATACTGAAGTTACAAAATTTTCAGAAAAGCTAGTGTATATGGAAAGTACCATTAAGGAAGGTGACTGTCACAGTTACTCTGCATGTTGCCTATAAGTTGATGACCAAACAGCCTAAGGGAGATCAAGGGGTTTATTCTCTCTTAAGAATTCTTCATTACACTTCCTTATCCAGCTTGGTAGGAGAACTCATACCAGCACCAGGAGTCTAGGAAACTGGTCACACCATAATCATAGGACTGCCGAGAGAGGGATGGACAGTCCTCACTTGCCAAGTCAGCGTATCTGGCCAAGCATACAAAGAAAGCCAATTTTCTCCATCTTATTCCCCTGCCCTGGGACTAGTTCCACTCACCGTGAGCTAGATCTTTCTCATCAGTTAGATAATCTCCTGCAGGCTTCTTTAGGGTGTAACTAGTAATTCTTTAATGAGTTCACAACTGGGGTCTTAAATTATCAAATTGACACCTATATCTTACTATGACTATGACCCAAACTCAGAAAGATAAAACACATATTTTCTATCGCATGCATGAATTCTTGCTTGTTATATATACACATATGTACATATAAATGGGTGTAAATGTGGATAAACTCTAAAAATTTAGAAAGGAGACTAACAGGGTTAAAGAGAAATGCTGGGTGGAGGAAGGGAAAAGACGTGGCATGAAAGTAGAAGGGAGAATGAGTGCAGGGGATCTGTGGGGGAGATGAGAAAGGAGAATCTTTTAAAACACCTTGCTCAAGAATGTTGTAATGATACATAATATTGTGAATGCTAATTTAAAGAGTAAAAATAAGTAAAATCTTGTATATGATGTATAAAACACATAAACACATGTATCTGAATATGCAGAAGGAAAAGACGTGTATAAAAATAGAAACTTGATAGATGGATGCAGCAAATAGATTTTGACAACTAGTGCAGAAAGCCTGATATTTGGCTTCACTAAGATAGAAATGCAAATATATAAATGTGGCAATCAGATTTTTGTACCTATCAGATTACTTAAATTCTAAAAATTTCTGCCTGAGACACACCATTACTAGAAATTTATGTTAAATACTTATGTACTTATATAACTACTTGTAAGAGGACCCATTTGGAACTATGTACTGAAGAAAAAAATCTTTCCCACAGCTAGGGATGAAACCCAGAACTTTACATGCTACATACTCTACATGGAGCTACATACTCATCTCCAGTTAGGAAAAAGAAATAATAAAGTGAATATTTTTGACTAAGTAATTCAACCACAAACCACCTCTGAAATTCGCTATCTGTTCAAACACAGTGCATATGCATTATCAAGATGATTTTCCACAGTGGTTTTCACAGTAGATTTATAGTAAGAAATACATGTGTCTAATGTACAAGACACATTATCTAAGTTGCCCAGTATTCAAGTTCTCTAGCCATTTGACATTGAGTTTTTTCCCTTTCCTTTGTTTCCTTATTTGTAAGATATCTGAGGGTCCACAGATTAGAAGCTGGACCTAGGATAACTCAGTATGGTGTTTGCCTAAGCATGCTCAAGGCCCTGAGTTCAATCCCTAGCCCCACCATCTAAACAGATACAGGATGTGGTCTGGAAATGTTACCATTACTTTTTATTATCTTCACTAGGAATACAAAAATTCTTCAACATGCAAGAAATATTTCTGCTAAAGAATAAAGTTTGGCATAAGAATATATTAAAATTGAGGCTGTGGCGCAATGACCAACATGTCATTGACCCCCTCCCCCCAAAGTCTAACATGGATCACAGGCTCTAAGATTCTTAGAGGCAAGGGATTAATAGCCACAATAGTGTTCCTATACTAAAGGGGAACACAAAAAAAGAGCTCTAGGCAAAGCTACTGAGTCCTTACACCTCATCAGAGAGGAGGACTCAGAGGGAAATTTGACATGCACACTTAAGGATGCTCCAGGAATGGGGGGGAAGGGGCACTGGGAGAAAGGGAGGGAGGGGGGAAAGGAAAAGGAAAAAGGGGAAGGGAGCAAGGGGATCCAGGGAGGGGTGGAGGGAGGGAGGGAGGAGAATGAGTTACCTATCAAGTTTGCATGAGTGTTCCCTAGCTTCCATAGCTGTTGCATTTTTAAAAGCAGTTTGTTATTATGAACTGTGAAGCAATAATATATAAATATTCTTGTGCATGTAAAAAAAAAAGTTTGTATGAGTAGAAAAAAATAAATTAAAAAAAAAGACCTCGGGGGGGGAGGAAATTGAGGCTGTGGCAGAGATTTAGTGGTAAAGTCTATGATTAACATGTACAAAGTACTTTTCCAACCTAAGTGCCAAAAGAAAAAGTATGTAAATTTTTTTCCTAAAAAATATTGAAAGTTTTGTTCAAGGGCCTGGTTTCCCATCCTTAGTGCCAAAAGAAAAATGGAAGCATGCAATTTTTTTCTTAAAAATATTGTAAATTTCTTGACCTCAATTCCTATGGTAAACGCTTTGCCCACTCAGCTATCTCCCAATCCTGAGAAAGACATATTGTAGTACTTCACTTTTCCTGGGTTTTATTTAACTCATGAAGATTTTATATGACAAAAGCATTTTTACCTTACAGCTTGATAATAACTAATCTAATTTTTAACAATTGGTAAAAACATGGAATGATATTTCACTAATGACATGTTAGTGGTTAGTAAGTGCATAACGAGTAACTATTACCAAAAGTCACATTAGACCACTGCATGTGACTAGAATTTTAATTTTAAAAATAGGCAATAGCACTAGAGCTGTCACACATCACTTTAGGGAACTCCAAAATGGTTCAGAATTTGGAAAACACTTTAGTCCACATAATGTTAAGCCCACAAAGCATTCATCCATGGGAATTTATAGCAGTATCATTCCTTACGGAAGAACTACAAATAAGTCAAATGTCCATCAACTGTTAAATTTCTTTAGAAACAAAATATTGTATAACCATACAGAGAAATAGTGTTCAGGATTGAAGTGGAACAAAATGTTGATTCTTATTTAATATGCCAAGTGAAGTAGCCCATATAATTTCATTTACATAAAATGGCTACAGATATCAAATATATGGTGATAGAAATCAGCCTAGGTCTGGAATTGAGATGCATGGAATTTGGGTCTTATAAGACTATTCTGAAACACAAAAATGATTGACTTGTACATTTGTTGTGTATAGTTCTACTTCATACGGCTATTCAAGTGATTTTTAATTTATGAGTTAAATGTATAAGAGATAGAAGTCATTAAACAGGTCTACATTAAATTTAGGAGAAGGGGTTTCAAGTAAATTAAAAGTGGGATTTGGGAGATGGCTCAGTGGTTAAGGCCTTTGCCTCATTGGGAAAAGGACTTCAGTTCCTATCTCAGATCCCATCTAAAAACATCAGGTGAAAATGGAAGCAACCTGTATTTTTGGCCCTGGAAGACAGAGCTTGGGAAAACCCTGAGCAAAGCAGTAAGGGGTAGAGTAATCCTGGATGATTCCTAATGTCACCCTTGGGATTCCATAGCATACACACTCAAGTGCTCTCTTGTATACACACACACACACACACACACACATACACAAAGTGATTAAAAGTGTAGAAATCATGACTGGTTCATAGAATGATATTTGATGATCATCTGCAGATGTCTAATTTTCCAGTTAAGAATCTTCAGACCCAGGAGTCATGAATCTTTTTGGTCTTTTAGTATTGTGGACTTTGAGATGATCTCTGCCTTGCCAATAGATGTCACTGCAATCAACAGCAGTCACTGCCAGGCTGTCTGAATCACATCAGCAGTGTTGGCTGCTTCTGGCTGCAGGCACCTTCATTGGCTAAGTCTGTCTCCCTGTGTGCTCTCCTCCTTGTTTTTAACAGTGCAGAACTGAGGGGAAAATGTGAAAATAGAGGTTAAGGTTAACTTTTTTAGCTTGATAGAAGCAAATTTTCTTATTAACTGTATAATTAATTGTTCTTTTATGGACCCTTCATTTTTATACTTAAGCAAAATTAATACTTTTTGTCCTAATCATATGTGATTAAAGCTGATGACATTGGTTTCTCTTTTAACAGTTTTCTAATTGTGAACACATCCTAAGTTTCAGCCCTGGATATAATTAACTATAGCTATAAATAAATAAGTTTATTATTGAGTACATTTGAATAACATTTAAATTGTTTCTGGAGTTCTCAACTTTTTTCTAAATGATTTATGATTTAGTAGTCACCAAAGTGGCTTTTTTATTCTACAATTCACAGAGAAAGGCTAGAAGACAACGGAGTGTCATAATTGACAGATAATCCCTAAGTAGTCATAGCTGGTTGCATGCGGTGCTTAGTAGGGATGCCAGATTGCTTCAACGGTTTTCACTACGGTTTTCTGAGTTCCTTTTCTTTTTCATAATTTTTCCTCTCAAAACTGCTTGAAGGTTTGGCTACCTAAATCGAATGTCTGCTATGTGTTTAAAATGTCCCAGAAATGTAAATGGATCTCTGTGGGGGATTGTGACATGGGCCGATTTCTTTTTGACAAAGATGATCCGGTACTGGGAGCCGTTAAGGGAGAAAGAGTTGGCGCCTGTGCGCTGACTTGGGGCAGACTGAAATCCACCTCTGGCTTCCCAGAATTTACATTAGAAAGATGCCACCCTCTGATGCGCTGCTTCTGGGCGGGAGAACAGGGACACGAATTGATATTAATTGAAGCTTGCCACAGAGTGAATGGTTATGTTTATACTGCCTCCTGCTCTGGAGCAGAGCTCTCATCCTGACGTGAGTGTCAGAGTCTGCAGCGTGTGTGCAGCATCCCAGGGTCGGATAGTGGAAGCCAGGGAGCTTGCTTCTCCCGGCGGACTCACCCAGGCAGCTTTCACGTACTGGCAGATGTGGCTGTTGGATTGAGAGCCAGCTTGAATTGATGACTTCTTGTGATAGACGCAGACTGACAGGTTGCCCTGGAAGAGAATAAAATCCCAGGGAAAAAGGAAACAGGCCCAAGGTCATCAGAAGAGAGAGGACAGAGTCAGTGGGGAGCATTGGAGCAGTTTCCAGCATTGGCTGTCAGGAATGCAGATACCCTGAAGGCAGCTCTGGTCCAGCATGGTCCAAGGGGGGTTCCCAGGTAAGATTTCTGTTGCATGTGTGAGCTGTGGTCAAATGCTGTTGTGGTGTTAATGCAGAATGTTGTTTTAAGGGTCTGAAAGCGATCAGCCAGAGACTGAGGGGACAGATGACTGCAAGGTGCATACCAGCCCCTTGTTTCCTCTTACAGGGACTGTGGCTTGAATGGTCTGTCTACATGATCCTTTTAAAAAGTCCAGCAATTGATCAGACTGTCAAGAATGTATAAGGAGTTTCTGTGCTCAAATTCTTGACTCTCTGCTTGTGCAGAATTCTTGCCTTTTGGAACTGAGGAACAGATCTCATGGACATGTATTAGTGTTAGTGCTGCGGTTTGTGGCTTCCCCTATTAAGATGTGTGTGTGTGGGGGGGTGATTTTATAGCTGTAGGAGGTTATTCTGATTAATTGAAAAAACTGACCACTCAGCGTTTTGAATGTAGCCGAGAGCAGAGTGTCACTAAGGAACTACAGCAGCTGTCACAAGGCTGCTTTTCCACATTGTAATAGCACCCTAAATAGTATTTGGTGATTGTTGATTGACGACCTCTGTGTGCTAAATAGTATTTGATAACTGTGATGGACTACCTCTGTCTCACTGACCTCAGCCTAAGCTCTGAATTCATTAGAACTGGAGGCTCAGCCTTTGGAAGCATTACCTGTGACCTCCTTGTTAAATGTGTACTTGAGATTATAACTAGACTGTCAGTAGATAGCAGGGTACTTAGCATATGCTTTTCTGCTTGATTTAAAAAAAAATAGCTTCATTTTTATCCAGTTGAGCTATGGAAGAGTTAGACCTAATAAGGGCCTTCTTGCTTATGTGTTTTTATCTAAGGACATCAGTTGTAAACTCAGAGTCAGAGACCACATTATAGCCTTTCTTTTTATCTTCAGCAATGCACATGCAAATTAGGTTGCTGTAACAGCATCCCTGGTTTAAGTGAGCAAGTTTTGTTCCTGCTATGCTGTCAAAATAATAGAACAGGAACTTTTCCTACAATATAGTTTCTGAAGATTTTTAGGTTTTGAGTTGCCTAGTGTCCAGTGTTGCAATTTTCTTTTTAAACCGGATGCATCACAATGGCCCTGTAGTGGCAACTGTCCACATTATGTTTGTTGCTTTTCTTTATCTGGTCATGCTTTCAGATAGCTACGTTCCCTCTTTTCCATATGACTTCTCAAACTTGCACTGACAAAGCAACTGAGGAGATGATCTGAGTACATGTAGCTCCTGCTGCTTCTCTCCAGACTCCCTGGACCAGTTGGCTCATTTTTCCTTGCATTTCAAATTCAGCATTGTTTTTGGTTTGTTAATCTAGATTATAAATACATGCACTGTAGCCTCCTCACAATCTGAATTGGCCTTTGTCTGTACTACAGAAACCACAGTAGAACCCCAGGACTATCCATAGCAGTTTTCAGAATTACATTCACACATGCAGTCACTGGGCACTTTGTGTCCTTTGCATTTTATTAAAATGATATGCGAAACTGTTTTAAAACTATTATTCAGCTTAAATATGTGTCTCTTAGTGGCATACATTTGAATATTATATATATTTTATAGTGCTTCTGCTCAGGATTGATTGTTCTTAACATTCATGCTAAACATCTATAACATTTTTAAGGTTCTTATGTATACACATTTAATTCCAAAATATTTACGTGTGTAATGGCATAGACTGAAATTATGCTTACTGCTTCTGAGTTCAATTCATTTTAAAATTATATTTCACATCTCTTACAAATAGTTTGGCATAGTAGAAAGGATGAAGTCTCAGTCTGCAGAGAATCTACTAAGTATTGTACTTATGTGGAAATGTTATTTATAGGAAATCCATGTCATAATGAAATATTGTACAGGTATATGTAGGTTAAGCATTCATCATTTTAATTGATATGCTGCTAATCAAAACTTGTAATTTGAACTGGAGATAAAATAACAAGTTAAGTGATTTTTTTTGTAGATACTGTCTCTTTTGGTGCGAGGAAGAAGGTTAAAAAATTGATCTCTTAGATCTCTAGTGTGATGTCTTTTTTAGATAGGTAGTAGGTATGAAGTTCTTAAGATAGCTCCTTTTATCTCTAATCCTTTGCATTTATGATATGACAAGATTCTGTGGTACATATAGTGTGAAGAATTCAAATGGTATGTTTTGAATATGTGTTCCATCAGCCAGTCCCATCTTTCCACTTAATGGATATGGAACTTTGCTTGTTATTGTTATTGTTGTTTTGTAAGGCCTTACATAGCCCAATCTGACCTTAAACTAGCTATGTTGAGGTGGCCTTGACCTGATCATCTCGCCTCTCTTCCCTAGTGTTGGGATTACAGGCTTCAACCATCAAACCCAGCTGGAATAAACATTTTTGTGTGTATGTATTTGTATGTGTGTGGGAGTGTGTGTGGGTGTGCCAGAGGGCTCTTGAATGTGTGTGTGTGTGTGTGTGTGTGTGTGTGTGTGTGTGTGTGTGTGTGTGTGTGTATGTGTGTCTGTAGAGGCCCAAAGGTGACTTTCGGGAATTATTGTGGATTACTCTACCTCCTTATCAATTTTGCTCTGGGGTTTTCCAGGCTCCATCTTCCAAGGCCAGAAGTGCAGGTTGCTTCAATTTCCACCAGGCATTTTTATGTGGGTCTGTGGATCAGAACTCAGGTTCTTTTGCTTGGATGCAAAGACTTTAACCCCTGAGCCGTTTCCTGGATCAGATTCCCAGATCTCACATAAACACTGGATGAGGATGTAATTCCTCCATGCCTACTAGAAGTGAAAGATGGATTGAGAATCTCTAGAAACTGTCTGACCAACCAGCCTGGCTTCAGCATTGAAAGAACCTAATAACAAGCAGGGTGGAAAAGTTAAGAACAACGCCTGAGGATTGTCCTCTCCCTGCGTGTGCATTCTGTGGCATATACATGCCTGCACTCACATGCATACACATATACATTTATATATGTGTATATATACATATATACAATCAACTTTCTTTCCATGTGTATGTATGGGGTGTGTGTGTGTGTGTGATGTGTGTGGGAAAGTGTGCAAGCATGTCCTGGTATGTAGAGGCCTGAGGTTGATATTGGGAATCGACCTTAATCATTCTTACTGTTCTTTTTGAGACAGAGTCTCTCTCAGAACTGGCTGATAGGGCTTGGCTAACCAACTTGATCCTGGGATTCCTTTCCCTGTCTCCAATTTATAAGCAGGCCTCCATGCCTGCCTGGCATTTTTTTCATGGGATCTGGGGATACAAGCTCCAGTCCTTTTGTTAGCATGGCAAAAGAAATCTTCCTAGCCCCAAGACAAAACGTTCAAGAAGCTCAGAGTGCTTTATCCTTGGGTTTCTGCAAGCTTCCGCTTAACTTTTACAGTGTCTCATCAACTTTTGGTGTCTGAGCCAGTCCATTTCCAAAGGGAGAAATGCACTCAAGAAGTTTATAATCTTTCTTTTTCCATTTTTTTATTTTGTTCTTTAACACTTTCATACATAAATACAATGAATTTATGTGTACCAATTCCTCCCTCCCATCCTATTTCATGCTTTCTTCTTTGCAGCCAGTCTCCTGCCTGTTTTCATATCTTTTCACATGTCTGACCCATTGGGTTTCTCCTAGAATGTCTGTGCTAGCAAGTGCCCAAGTACTTGCTAGGACATGGAGGACTTGTTGGTGAATAACTCAAGAAGTTTAGAGTCTTTCTAAAGAAGTAAAGTTTAAAAGTTGGGTGAAGCAAAGACATTCCTGTAATCTCAACAACTGGGAGGCAGGGGCAGGAGGACTAATTCAAGTTCAAGAATGGACTGGGCTGCATAGGGAGACCTTGCCTACAGAGAGAGAGTGGAGGGAAGATCTACACTACAAACAGGAACAGAGGGAAGGAAAACAGAGAAACTATCTCAACCAATAAGGGTGTTTTGATACCAAGTTATAAAACTTGAACTCCAAGATCTGATTTTCTGAAATTAAAATTGCAGAGGTAGCTAACCCAAGGAGACCTCATGATAGACCATTGAAACAAAATTTCTGGTTTCATTTCTTTCTCTTTTTGGGGTATTTCTCTTCTAGGCTCTGTACTAAATGCTTTTAAGTATTTTATTTAATATATAATTTTATACAATTTTATGATATTTTATTTGTCTTATTTTATAGTCAGTACTAAAGCATGTACACTTTATAGATTTTAACTTTGCATATTCTCACGTAACCATTTGCAAGTCAAAGTGACTAATGTCCTCTGTTGGTATTTTTTATGTCCCTTCATTGGACAGATAGACAAATTAGTGAAAATTGTTCACTGTAGTCTTTAGCAAATCACATTTTAATATTAATAGTTTCCATTTAAAGCACATGAAACAAAATTGGGGGAAATTACAGTAATGGAGGCATACCACCAGCCTGATGATACCCTCCTCACTGTGGCTCCAGCACAGCGAACCAGACCTTACCATGCTAGTGAATTCCTTTTCCATCATTCACAAGGCTACATCGAAGAGAAGAGATAGCAACTCTGATGTTAACCAGATGGGAGTGGGTGAGTTTGTAGGTTTAGTGAGATGTTCCAGTGAAATCTGAAACAAGTATACTTAGACTTGTTCTTTTTATCCATCCTTCTCCTACTTGGGATGGAAACACATTACCATGTTGTTCAGTGTCTAAAATTGCCTTCAGGGTTTATCTCAGTATTTCCTGTGCTTGCTTCAGGTCTCCTGTGTTCTTAAAGAACTGCTGTCTCAAATCTAACAGAATCCAGTGTAGATGTAAGAGCATGCTGATAATGATCGTTCCTTATAAGATCTTGAGGTACACAAGATAATGGGGGTAAGAGAGAGAGAGAGAGACAGATTTGTATACAATGTGTAACGTGCTAGCTTCCTAAGTAATGTTTTCTTTTTTGTTTGTTAGGGTTGTTTTGTTTTGTCTTTTGAAACATGATCAGGGTCCACTCTAGCCCAGGGGGGCCTGGCGCTCATTGTGTAACTCAAGTCTGATGTTGAACTTGTGACAGTTCTTCCGCTTCAGCCTCCTAAGTGCTGGGATTTCAGATGAGAGCCACTACGGTTTCTTAGAAACATTCCGATTATACCTGCAGAGATCAAATATGTCTGCATTTTAATAGCAAACAGTACTTTGTCAGTTATGGCTGCTTCTCTGTACTGTGTAACATTAGCTCATAACTTTGTTTATTCAAATGGCAGGCACTGTGGTTGGTAGGTGGCTAAGTCATGTTCATTAGCTAAGTTGTAACTACCTATTTTGATTTTTTTTGTATCTTATTTTTTTTATCTAGTTATACAAGCTCAGTGGGTATGTACCTTTCCCCACTTTCCCCTCTTCTTCCTCCCTCAATTTTCTTTAAAGAAGAATTATTTTATCAGATACAAAATTTTGACTTTCATAAGTCACAGAATCTATAACACTTACTTCCCATTTTTAAGGTCCCTGGAATGTGTTCTTTTCCTTGGGTTTATTGATCTCTTTTCCTCAAGCTCTGCCATCAGTGTTAATTCCAGTGCTGTGTTGACAGTAGGCATCTAGGTTTTGTTCTCCCTTGTTCAAGCCATTTTAGGTAGTAAGTTTGCTATTTTAAAAGTCCATCTTTTCTAGTGAACATTCATGAAAGAATGGTTACACCTATTCAACCTATAAAGTGAGGATTTGGGGGGGATAGCAGCTCAAATAAGAAAATGACATCATTCTACTATCTACATGAATCACTTATAAGTTTCCTTACTGTGGTTTACGAGTGCAATGATATTGTGCAACGAAATGACATTTCTTCAGTAGACCATTGGTTTCTGTTGGTTTTTTCCCTGTAATCATAAAGAGTTTAATATATTTGAAAAAAGTGAGTAGAATAATAGACAGGAGATTGTTGCCCCTGATGGTATGCAATTGTGCACAGAAGTGTGCTCAGATGGAGCCTGATAGTTTCTTGGCTGGTAGAGCAGCACAGCCTTTTCTTGTTGCAGCCAACTAATCTCTACAATGGAACATGACCCACAATGTGTTTTTGTAAACATCGTCACAACCATTCATATCATCCCTGATTCCTTCAAGCCCCATACCTACCCTCAAGGCACACACATAAGGGTTTAGATGATTGTAACAGACCATATGGCCCCCATTGCTTAAAACTGAGGGAATCCCGTGTCATAGTTATCTTTGAAACATGGATCGGATACTACAAAATTCTCTAAACTTTGTACAACCTATCTACCTACCTCATAAGGTTTTTCTGGTGATTAAATTATCATAAGCTATATAAAGTACTAAATAATAATACATTGCTTTCAAAATGGTAAGTGCTTTGAGAAGGTTTCTTCTATACAATATGATCATGTGTGCACATAAAGACATATATTGCGTTGGTAAGTTGATTGTCCTCTGTGCCAGACTGAAACTTGTTACTTGTAGTTCACTTTGTGAAGTAGTTTATCCAATGGTCACTGAGGCAGTTGATAAATTCACTACATGTATGGGATGAAGTTTTTGACATTCTTAAGTAACTTTGTACTCTAGTCAATATAAAGTTCAGTTGTCCATACAGTTTTGGCAAGATTGATATATATTCATACAAGACAAAAATTATAATGTTCTTTTAACAAAATCTATTGATGAATTTTATTCTTTGACAATTTATAATTTTATAATATTTTCTGATCCTATTCCTCATTCCCTTTTCTTTTTCCCTCCCCCACTGCAGCCCTCCTTCCCATATTCATGTTCTGTTGTTTTATTTTATGTCCCACTGGGTTTAACCAGCACCTTTTGTATAATACTAGGTTTAGTACTGTTTCCTCAAGCCTAGTAGACTTTCTGGTGGGTACACAGCTGGATACTTCCCCCACCCCTCTTCCAATATATCAGTTGTCCATTGTTGGTTGGCAGTTAGTTTGGGTTTGTCTTGCCCCACTTTCCTCTCCCCCCACAATCATCCTCCTGTCCATAGTTGGCCATAGGATGGACCACTGTAGGTGTGATATCAGTAACCACCTCTTTTATGGATTCATGATTGCCATGGCTCTGTTGCTTTTAAAAGATGACTTTTCACAGCCCTTTTCCCTGTCTTGTGGCTATTACATTATTTCTATTCCCTTTCTTCAAGGGTCCCTGAACTCTAAGGAGTAGCAGAAATGCTGTGCTGAGGGCTGAGGCCTCAATCTTCACTGGTCTCAGCATCTTGTGCAGTCATGGGTCTCTGTGTTTCCCCTCTGGTCATTGCAATGAGAGGCTTCTCTGCTTAAGGCTGAAGGTAGCCTTTATCTGTGGGTATAAACAAAGGTATTTGGAAGGTAATTTGACCTTTCATCATTTCAGCTTAGGAGGTTCCTCCAGCTAAGGAACCTAAGACTTCCATAGTCATGGTGTTTTAACTAGGTTAGCAGTACCAAGCATGGATTCCCGCTCATGGAGAAATCCTCTAATCCAATCTGAGAGCAGTTGGTAGCCTCAGAGCAGTCATGCCACTATTATACCATATCTCTTGCTGGTCTTTGGTGTAGTTCATTGAGTTCACAGCTGGATAAGACTGCTTATCCCCTAGTAGCTTGCATAGCACCTTCCAGCAGCAGTGAGGAAGTTCTAGCTTTGTTCCAGCTTGATTCTTCTACATTTTACATATAAGATGTGGCTGTTTTCAACTTTAAGATCTTATCAGCTAGTTCTGGTGGGGAATTAATGGGTAAGTTTTATCAGCCAGATGAGTTGTGGAGGTTTCCCCTAAAAATATTAAATTAACTTGAATTTAGTGATGGCTCTGATTCTTTCTGGCAAGTCATAATATCAAATAGTACATATTTCATTCCAGATCATTGTAACATAAAATATCATACTTCATGTTGGAGTCAGCCTGCATGGTTGCTGATAAATGACCATCAAACTCCTTAAGGGAAGAAGGGGTTTATTTCCTTACGATAGTCTAGTTACAGTTCTTAGTCCAGCTTGACCGGAGAGCACACACCAACACCAGGGCCAAGGGAACTGGCCACACCATCACCACATAACAGCTAAGAGATGGACAATCCTTACTTGCCAGACCAGCATGTCTGGCCAAGTGAACAGAAGGATGCCAACTCTCTCAACCAGCTCTCTGTGATTTATCCAGGGCCTAATCCCACCCACCATGGGCTGGGTCTTCCCCATCAGCTAGACAATCTCCTTCAGGTTTGCTCTGGGCCTAACTCAACCATCAACTCTTTACACTGTGCCCAGAGCTCAAACCCTCAAAAGTCAAGTTGCCACTTGTGCTTAACTATGACACTTCAGTATATTATTCTCTATTTGTCTCTTCAATAATTGGGAAGGATCTCCAGATGACTTGAAAGTCTTGAAGATTTAACTGAAAGGATCTACATATAAGCAGTGTCTTCGGGTTCACTTGATAGATTACTCTGTCCCTGTGTCTTTGCATTTTGAATCTGACCTCACATTTTCAGTGTAGTTCACATTTTCTTCAGGGAGCAAACTGGGACAAAAGGAGAAAGAATTCCCATATCCTGTGGATGTAGTCTCTCACAAGGCGTGAATGTACTCCATGAGTGGTACAGGGGGGCAAACTTCAGCTGCTCCTCACCACATCAGCCTGGCATCCTTTGCAGTGCACATGCTGCACAACCAAATATGTCATTGATTATGCTGCTTGGTTTCTGCAACTTAGCTCTCTGACTTCTTCAGCATTCCTCACCTAAATAGAAGCCCCAGCAAGAGATGAGAGAAGAGATTCATAGGCACCAAAATGGATGTAATGACATCCTGACTTATTTACTTTCCTAAGAAGAAGTATCCCTCATTAAGACTTGTGAACTACCAATTTGCAAATGAAATGGTTATAGTTTTCCATATTTTTATATTTGTGTAGGCTGAGACAGGAACTGTATTTGGCAAAGCGAGTTTAGGCAGGTCAACAAGTGGAACATACCAGTCAGGCGGCACAGGAAACAGTTAAGAAACTGGAGAAGCATCTCTGTAGCCAGTGCCCCATCTCTTGCTAGGGGAGCCTGTTCCCAGTCTGTCCTGCAGGCCTGTCTTCTGGAGCCCTCACCATCAGTGCCTGCATTTCAGCTAGCACTCGTTCACTCTCTGTTCATGCAGGTCACCCACTACTTTCATTGTGCCTTGATTAGTTAACCCAGCCTGCCTTGTTAATAACCTCACAGAAGACACACCAGGGAATGAGAGTGAAGGAGTGGATGATGATCGAGTGAAGGGATGAACATGTGGATGGGAGATGGCTATGCCAAAAACTCATGAATATGGACCAGCTGTGACACCGACTGGATTCTACTGACTCTTGAATATTCACTTCAAATATCCATTCTTCACTTTAGAGCTGAGTTTGCCAGTTCACAAAGAGCATATAAGGCAAACCAGCCTAGATGTGCTATGATTGGGCAAGGTTTGTAGTTTGAAGCTGCAGGGTTTTAATGTAGTTAGTGGGAGGCTCATCCTGTGATTGAGAGGAGAATTACCTTGCCAATTAATGGCAGCAGGAGGACTAATTACTAGATGCATCAGGCTCAAGTCTGACAGTGAAATAAATTATAGCTCTGGTGTCTGTTTCAGCAGGCGTGAGGCTGCACGACCAGCACTCCAGCCTACCTCCTTTTGAGAATGTTTCTGGAAAGTTGCACAGAGCTCTTTTTTGTTGTTCGTTTGTTTAACTTGTATTCCATTGTCTAGAGTGAGTTATATAATCAGTTACTCCATTATGTAAGTAGACAGAAATGTCAGTTCCCTGCTGGGCAAACATCGTGTTCATCTGAATCCATATTGTTCTATTAAGAAGGAAGTGATGATGGATATTGGAGTTCAAATGGCAGACTATCCATCTGAGTGTTTTTGTTTTTATTATTCTAAGCAAGCTAGGGATGAGGCTTTAAGCTGGTGTGAATGGAATGTTTCTTAGAAAGAACGGTGCACAGGTATTTACTGAGAACACCATAGTTCCTTGTGTAGTTTTAGGTGCTGAGGGCGTCTTGGGTATAGGGCCAGTAATTTTATCCACCTTCCCAGAGGATGGCCCCACCATGGACTGGGTCTTCTCCTGTTAATTAGGCAATCTCCTGAATGCTTACTTAGGACTTCACTAACAAATTCTTTATAAATGTGTCCAGAGCAGTTCTCTAAAGATGCAGAACTGACACAATGAATATATATATATATGGAATGTATTGAGTTGGTTTACAGATATGGCTGAGGTAGTCCACCAATGGATGCCAGTAGCCACTCAGGTCGGAGGTCAAGTGGATGATGGCTGAAGGCTGGAGAATTCCTAGTCTTTAGTCTAGCCGACGACTTGGAGGGTTGGAAGGCTAGAGGGTCAAAGAAACCAAGTGGCCGGAAGGAAGAGCAATTCCTAGCATAACTGCAATAAGCATCTCTTCTCTTTGGTGACTCCTTTTTATATGGTCCAGTACTAGGTGGATTCTATGAGATCTTTGGAGGTTCTGATAGGATTTAGGGCGGGTATACTCCTTTCAAGTAGTCTCAGTTGATCCTTCCAGATGTGGTCTCAGCCTATCTTAGTTAATACCAGATGTGTCAAGTTGACACCCAGGCTTAACTATCACAACACTGTATCTGACTATGAAATATCTTGTACAAATGTCATTCTACTTGCTTTGCTGAGGGTCTCTTCATTGTGGGACATGTTGGGAATGCTAGAAAATGCACAGAGTTCATTTTATTTTTATTTAAGAACTTGTCTTTTTTCCCCTAAACTTGCTTTTTAGAAGACTGTGGAAGTTTAAGTGAGATCATTTGTTTGAAGATAGATGTCACTCAAAAGAGTAGATCTGCACGTGGCAGTTATAAATTTGAGTTTGGAATCATCCCTTACAGATTTGGAACTAATCTCACAGAGCTGTTTCTGGGTTTGCTTTATCCATGAGTCTTCACTTGGTTTTTTCCTGAGGCCCAGCCCCTCTCATTTGTCTGCCTTACCTTGTGATCGGCCACATCATCAGCTGCTTTCTGTGTTATCAAGTTAGAGCTAGGACACAGAGGATAACAGGCTCCTGGCGCTCCTCAGAGAATTCCTTTGTCATGTTGCATCTCCGCTGAAAGGAGAGAGGGAGGGAGCGAGCGATCAGCCCCACAAGAGCAAGCATGGATCGCCCTGTGTGAAGGATATGAGTGACTGTGCTGTCATCTGTTTTGATAGCCTTCCTCTCTGCTCTGTGTCTTGATTGTGGTCCTGGCTGTCAGGGTTTCAGAACTGAGTCTTTTGTGCAAGCTTCTTTGGGCGTACAAAACAGTTGCCTCTTCTCCTAAAGTGGCATTTCTAACTCGTGCTCGCCTTCCAACTCTCTGACTCAGTTGTTCTTTAGATAGACACAGGTATAGATCACAATGGAAATAGAAATAAAATGCCAAGCCTTGACTTTTAAAAATAGGTGCTTTTTTTTTCTGTAGATATCAGTTTGTCTGTCTGTCTGTCTGTCTGTCTGTTGAACTACCTGCCTGTCATCTTGACCACTTTGCAAGTGTACAGTTGGGGCTGGCTGTTTGCATTGGTGGAGATCACATTCCCAGAACTGTTGTGTCCTCTGAAACTGAAACTCTACACTCATCAAGCAATACCTCCCTTTTTATTCTTTAAGCTTTATAACAATACCTTTTACCCTTGTTGGGAAAATTTTTATGATCTTGAGTACTTCAGAAGCTTCACATACAAGGAATCAACACAGTATTTGAGCTTCTGTAAATGGCGTGTTTTATTTGGCATAATGTCCTCCTGGCTCTTCTATATTGTAGTATGTGACAGGTTTCCCTTCCTATTAAAGGCCCCATAGTGTTTCATTACCTATACCACATTTTATTTACCTGTTTGTACAAGAGTGGACACTTGGGTTGCTTCCATTCATGACTGTTGTGAATAATTTTGCCATGAATATGGATGTGGATCTCTTGAAGAGTCCTCAGTCTTATGGTACTTAGATTTCTAAGTTTTTGAGGAATTGTCACACAATGTCCATGGCAGTTGCACCATTTTCAGTCGAAACAGCCTATGAGAGTCTCAGGGCTATAGTTATTCCAGTTCCTCTCAGCACTCATTCGTTGCTCTTCTGCTAGTCACGCAGATGAAATGATAGTTCATGGCAGTATTCCATTAGACAGTTCTGTAACGACTAGGGATGTCCAGCACCTTTTCACAAGCATCTTCGCTTACTGGGTCATATTGGAGCAATGTCTGTTCCTGTCCTTTGCCCATCTGAAAGTTACTTATTTTTGTTGTTGAATTCCAGGGGTATTTCACGTGAGTGTTCACTATGTGAATCCTTTGTGAAATGTATTCTCCATCAGTTGATTGTTTTTTCACCCTGGTGAATGGAAGTTTTTTTGATGTAGTTACCGTTTCTCTCTTTGCTTCCCTCCCTTCATCCCAGTACCTTTAGTATCCTCTAAGAAGTCATTGCCAAATCCCACGCCCTGAAGCTTTGCCCTTATGCTTCCTTCTGATATACAGTGATGGATTTTATTTACTTACTTAACTCTATTTTAAAAAAAAAAAAGTTTAAGATCATGGGAAACAAGCCAAAAGTACACAGAATTCCCACTCCTGCTTGCCCTCTACTAACTCCCCGCTGCCAGCGTCCCGTGCAGGAACACATTTGCTTTCAGTAATGAACCCATTTTGACCTGCCATCATCACTCCATCTACAGCTGGACTGGCTGTGCACTCTACAGCTTTTGACAGATGCACAGTGAACTATGAACATCCTAGTCAAAAACACCCACATCATAGAGCCATGCAGAGACACTTCGCTGGCCACGAAGTCCTGTGCATTGTTGCCCTCATCCCTCCCTGCCTGCTACCATTAATTTTTAATGAAGAATAATTTGATTTTCAGAAGAGCTCACTGGCAAAGTATTCGGCAGCCAGATTGCAGAACCATAATATGTGCCTGAGGTTTTCATTCTCCTGGTTTCAGTCGTTGATGTTTAGACTTAATAGGGTGCTCTTTTCTGTCAGACTTTATGAACAGAAGCTTTGGAGCCAAAGAACTTTAAGAAAGCTGCCAGTTCCTTTACAGTTGTCACTTTATTCTTGCACGGGATCCTTTGATCAGTTATGAATTCCATGTGATAGTGAGGCCATCAACAATACCTCCTTTTAACTGTAAACAATCCCAGGATTTCTTGTGTAGGAGAAAATGGGAGTCCACGTTTTCGCTGCCAGTATGTAGCTTCTGTCCATAGTACTGCATTGCCTCTTCTATTGGTCTTGGGAATGTGCAAACAAACCAGTGCCCAGTGCAGGAGAAAGGGGGCTTTGTTGGGGACTGGTCTGTTTGTCTAAGCTCTGTTTACTTGATCATTCACTTCTGAAGTGCTGGCATTCAAAGCTTAGGGCATTGTGGTTCAAGGCACTGAACTGTACTCTATTTAAAATCTCATAGAATCTCAGAGGCTGTGAGATGAAATTGTTCAATACAAGTATCTCTTACTGTTTAAAATTATTTGACCCAAGGCTGGAGAGATGGCTCAGGGATTAAGATTCTGCCTCAAAAGCAGAAGGTTCTGAATTCTGATCCTAGGTCCCACATAGAAATTTCCGGCCCTATTGGGCAAAGCCTGGAAAATTCCAGAGTGAAGCAAGAAGGAGATAGAATCAATCCAGGATGATTCCTGAAGTCACTCTTGGTCTTCCACAGGGACACACAGTACCCTTTCTCTCTCTGTGTCTGTCACACACACACACACACACACACACAAAATTAAAAATAAAGTTATTTGATCGAGATATATTATGTTTAGGTCACATTAAAACAAATATTAAAATTGTGGGGGGTTTTCCCCCTAAAAGCAATTTTAAGTGGTCTCCTAGGAAATTTTTTATGATTATTTAAGAATTAAATTCTGTTGAACCTTGTGCCTGTTTACTCTTGTGTAAAGTAAAGACAGTAATAGCAATTTTAAAACATGCTATGTAATTAAAACTGGTTTAATGGTGCTTTCAGGAGCTCTCTGGCAGGTCGGAAAGCAAGCTGTGACTGGCAAGGGAACACCCTTAGGTACATACAACTAGTGGTGTTAGGCATTAAGCTAAGCAGTCTGCATCTGTAGTGTTGCGTTCTCAGGTTCCTCAGGCCTGAAAAGTGATGCTCTTATTTTCAAAGATTTTGAACAATTTGCAACAACATTCACAGGTACAATAGAGCAAAATAAGATTTTGAAAGTAGCTCTTTTCAACTTTACTTGAGTCTTTGATTCAAGTTCACAAACCTTTTTGCTGAGTGGCTCTAGTTCAATACACTTACAATTTAGTGTTTTCTGGATAATAAGGAAGCATGAATTATCTAGAAAGAGACATCATTACTAGTTCTATCTTCTCAAGTTTTTACTCAATGTGCTGGCTTGTTGTTGTTGTTGTTGTTGTTGTTGTTTGTGGTTCACTTTAGGACTGAGAATCAAAAACCCAGAGCCTTGTGCATGTCTGTCAAGCCTGCATCACCGAGATTCATCCCCAGTTCTATAAGAATTTTTGACCAACCTAAATAGATTTTCTTCTTGATCAGTTCAGGCAATGAACAATTCTTAAGTTTGTATTCTTAAAGATTGTTCATATGTTTTTGCTATTTCTGGAGTTCTGCCTACTCTTAACAATGGTGTTTCTTCCCTCATAATGCCATATGTCATGGTTTGAGATGTGTCCCCCACAGTCTCATGTGTTTTGCAAGGTCATGGCATCTTGAGAGGTGGAGCCTTGCTGGAGGAAGGCAGTCACAAGGGGTGGGCCTTGAGGTGGATTAGTCCCACTATACCTCCAGGAGAAGTCTGCCTTTGCAGCAAGCAGTCCTGCAGCTCTCAACTTCCAAGATGTTTGCAGTGACATAGCCTCCTCCAGCTTTGGTCAGCCAGCCATGCTACCTCTGCCATGAAAAACTGCCTTCCCTCTGGAACTGTGTAAGCTGAATAAATCTCCCTTTCTCCTTTAAGTTGCTTGACTTTGAGTGCTCTCTCACAGCAATAGTAAAGGACAACCTTTACACCATAAAACGTACCATTGATTGTAAAGAGTGCTTTAAAAATTATATTTGCTTTTTATCAGTACAATTCTCAAAATATTTTCACTGATTTCCCTCTGGATAGATTTAAAAATCTGAACTAATAGTCAGACCTTCTGCACTCCTTGTCTTCTGGTGTCTCTGCCACTGAAGCGATGCAGCTCAGCAATATTCTTTAGAGATCCACTGAATTTGTCCCATCTCTGTCCGGATGTGGGATGAAACAAGCTAGAAATAGAAAAATGAGGCTTTCCTGTGACAAGGGTTTAGGAAACACAGTAGTACAGTGCTCGACAGACCTGTGCTAAAAAGAAATGGGGCTGGGAGTGGCTCAGGGGTAAGCCTTCGCCTTGAGCGAGAGTGACCAAGGTGCCCAAGTTTAGGAAACAGACAGCGGTCATGGTACATGGTGCTGTCCTTGCGGGTGGAAGCGGCAGAAGGAGGGGAGTGTCCATGTGTCACGATCGTCGTGGTTCTACACACAAAGACATAACGCGCCATACACGCCATCCAGTTGAATAATATAATAATAATGAAAAAAATAAATGAAGCCTGTATGAATATAGACACCTGTATTACTGTCTTCCCTAATTAAGCTTTCTTTAAGACTAAACAATTTCATCTTGTTTTAACTAAGAATGTGATCAATGAACTTACATTGCCTTTTGTAGACTGATTTGCCAACTCTGTCTCCCCAGTGCATGATTACCTCAAAGAGTCTCCACATCTCTTCTTTCACCCAGAGGGAATTTGCAGAGTGATCAATTTCTCCTGGCATAAAGTAAATAAGGACGGGATTAAGGTTAAAGCCATGGAAGTAAGAGATGAGGATAACCCACCTGTCACTTAAGTTCTGACCTCACTTTGTCATCCCAGTGTTGCAACTGACATAGCGAACCTACCCTGACTCTGGGGATTCAGGGTTCTGTTACTGATGCACCACTCATTGTGATTAAGCTAGTCTGTGATGTCCTTAACATTCAATTCTAGGCTGTTTCTTTCTCTTTCCTTGGCATCTAGTTCCTCTTTCTTTTCTTTCTTAGTTCCCCTTTACAGTCCTAGGAAGTAGCATAGTGCCTGGTCCAGAGTTGGCATTCAGAATTTTTTAATGAATAACTGGAATAAATTAGCTATCATACTTTTCTCTGCTTTTATGAGTTACTTTTAATCACTTCCACTTAATATGCTTCACCTGTTTTAGATCCATTTCCCATTACTCTTGGGTATATAGTAGCATCCTCTTAAATGTTCACACTCCCTGTCCTTCCCCTCTGAGCCATCCTTCCCACTGTGGAGTAGTAATTCGTATACTGTATTTAAGTCGTTTTATCTACATATTTGGAGCTTCCGTACTACTTGGTCCTGAAAGCACTGCCAGCCTTATCTTCTCCTCATTCCCAAGGCAGCAGCTGTCTGTTATTCATACCATAAACCATCCCCTTCAAACCATTGCTACCCTCTTTCCCTCTGTCGCTCTGAGGATCAGGCCTTCTTTTACTCACCACTCTTCCCCTCCCTTACCTCAGCCACCCACCCATTGGTTTGGTCTCGTGAATCATTTCCACTACCTTGTGCTACCATTGCTTCTTTGCTTCTGCCACCCCACTTTTATAGATCGTTCTGTTTTCCTCTCAAGTGGAAATTCCGAAAGGACTAAGACAAATTTCAAATTTCTCTTCTGCAGCATACATCCTTATGTAGGGTTTGGAGTGGGGTATGTTGAGATCTGGCTTCTGCCTGTACAAATTATGAATCACAATCCAGGCGAATCCTATTACCTGCACTGACCTTGGTTTCACCATCTGTAAGAATAAATGATTATACCTTACAGGGCCATTGGGAATATTTTGTTCTATTTTCTTTTAGTTGTTGAAATGTCAAATATTTGCCACATGGAAAGAACCATCAGTGAATTCCCACATGCCATTCTTTCTGAGTTAGTCTTGACTCAATAATTAACAAATTTTACTATCCTTTTTTCACCTACACATTAATTTTTCTTTTATTCTTGCATTACTTAGGCCTCCTGTCATTTCATACATACCTATAATCACAGTACTAGAAGCACTGAGGCAAGAGAACCAACCTAGGGGAGATCCTGTCTCTAAAAATGATCGTTCATGTACCCAACACATGTTTTTTCTAATACATATATCAAAAAATATTCTAGTTGGGTCATTCAAACCAAAAGCTCGTATCTCTTAAACATTAAATGTAGATACAAAGAACTGGAATACTGAATATGCATGAATTATTCCTGTCTAATTACCACCCAGGTCACTAAGAACATCACAGTGCCCCTTTCATTGTGTGTTCCCTTTTTCCAAGATATCTGTATCCGATATATCCAAGATATCTTTGTTCCGATATCTGTAGCCACAGATTAGTTGTATCTGGTTTTGACCTGGACACAATCAAAATGTGGTACGCGCCTTTTTCTCTTGGTTTCTGTAGCTCAGCAGCATGTTTCTCATATCCAGTCATGGTGTTAGTTGTGGAAGGCACTTGCTCCTCCGTGTGGGATGTTCACTGTAATGATGTGTAATGGTTTGTTCTCTCTGCTGTAAATGGATGTCTTGAGGATCATGTTTTATTATTCAGGTTTGGCAAAAGGTCAATACAGTGCCTAATACAAAAGGTTCACTTTAATATTATTGATTGTTTCACTGCATATTGAGTGATTCAAATTTTGATTCATCTAATGGGAAAATCATAGATTTTTCGACGCCTTTCTGTGGTCTGTTAAGGAAATAATGATTTTTGCTCAAATTGGTTGTCTTAACTCTTGTTACTCTAAATTCACTATTTTTCTTTTCCACTGTTTATCTAATATACATTGAGTTTTTATGAGCAAAGGGAAGAGTTTTACAACTTTGTGTTTTTCCTTGAGTTCTGCATATGATGCCCAGGTTCTGTCTTGAATTCCAGAGCCAACTTCTCTGGATAAACCCCAACTTCACCGTGCATTCGCGGTACTACCCACCCTGCTCATGACCCTTCTTTCCTGTTTCCTCCTATAAAATAGAGGATATATATACCTTCCTATCCGAGTTTGCATAAAATTTAGGTGAACTAAGCTATCCAAGCACTTAATATAATGTCTTGTGTATAAGAGGGATGTAAGTATTAGTTACAGGTTTCATTCTTAGTTTGGATTTTATGGGTTTGTGTTTTATTTATTTATTTTTTTAACAGCCTGCTTCATGTTTATTTATACAACAATACAGAAAACCAGCCATCTGCAAAGGGTGTGGGGGGAACTACACCAGCCCATCTGTCTTCACAATGGCAGACAGAGGCCTTTACTTGAGGCCTTCACAGGGCCTGGGCTCCTCTGGGAGCCTGAGCTGGAGCAGGAGCTGCAGTCTTGGCTTTAACTGGGGCCTTGGTTGGGGCCTTGGGTTCGGCTGGGGTTTTGGCCTTTAACTGGAGCCTGCAACCCTTGGCCATGTAGGTACAAATCCACTTCCCAAGCTTGGGATGGGCGATGAGGACGTGCTGACTGAGCTTTCAGCTGGGACCCTCGGGCACCTTGGACTCACAAGAGCTTGATGGCTTCAGCGCAGGCGCTCGTGGCCTTCGTGTTGTTCGCCTGCATCTTCTTCAGGCCCTTCTTGGGTTTTTTTTTTGTTTTGTTTTTTGTTTTGGTTTTTTGTTTTGTTTTAGTTATTTGCCTTTTTTTTCTTTATTATTATTATTATTATTATTATTATTATTATTATTATTTCCGCTCATACAAACTTTACAGGTATACTGGTCCCCTCCCTCCCTCCACCTCCCCCTATCCCTCTGCTCCCCCCTGCCCTCTCTCCTCCCTCCCCATCCCCCAGTGCCCCCCCCAATCCCCGGAGCATCCTTTACCGTGCATGCCAAACTCTCCTCTGGGTCCTCCTCTCCGATGAGGTGCAAGGACCCAGGGGCATTTCCAGAACCCTTTCCTGTGTTCCCCTTAAGCTTAGGAACACTTCTTTTTTTTTTTTAATTTTTTTATTTATTATTTATTCAATTGTGTGTGTGTATGTATGTGTGCGCGTGTGTATGTATGTGTGTGTGTGTGTAGAACCACGGACAAATTCGGGAACCACCATGGATGCCTCCACCTCCTCCTTGTTTACTCTGCCCCAGGATTCACAGGCTCCACCCTACCAGGACCAGAAACGCAGCCCCCCCCCGCCCCCGCTTCCACCTGGCGTCCTGGCGTCTATACATGGGGTCTAGGATCCGAACTCAGGACCTTCTGCCTGCAAGGCAGAGGCTTAACCACTGAGCCACCTCTCCAGCCCCTAGGAACACTTCTGTGACTGTCAGTCCCTAGCCTCCAAGGATTCTAGTACCTTTAGTCCATGCTAGACTTTATGGGGTCACTAATGTGTTGGACATTGCACAGATCATGCAAAGTCCTATTATGATTGCTTCAGCTCTAACTTGTGTGGAGTATCTTGCATATCATTATCAGGCCTTTCTTGTGCTTCTTGGCAAAACACATGTTCCTCAGGAATTTGGGGTCCACCCCCTTAAGAGACTCATATGTTTGTGAACAGGGTTCCTTGATGCCATTTCTGTGCCATTTTCAGGATTGGCTGGGTGTGGTATGGTTCTTGGACTTGGCCATGTCTCCCACGGCTCCCAAAGCTGGGGTTTGTGTTTTAGTTATTAATTTCCAATATGGATTTGTATGGCATTATTCTATATATTTTCAAAACTACATACTATACTCAACTATAGTTTATACAAATATTTTCATTTTTCTCTATTTGATATGATTATTCACTTTAAATTTGCTACTTGAGTTCACACTTTGTTTCTCCTGATGAGCTTTCATTTTCCTTCATATATTTTTACTCAAAGCATATTGACTAACTCAGAGAATTGAAACTTGCTGCATAAGAAAAATGAGCTGAGAATGTTTATTAAAGCAGATATTTTTAATCCAGTGGTTTTATTGTCCTGTGTAGGAAAAGCATTTCAAAAATCTTTCCTTTGTAGTGCATTACTCTTTGTTACTTGGAAACAGACCAGGTAACTCAATCTTCTGAAATTGCATTGAGTCATTATTCCAGTGTGTTGAACATTTGCTTTTAAAATACTGGGCAGCGACTTGAATTACGTTTCTTTCTGGGAGAAAGACTCTGTTACTTAGCAACACCTAATATCCTGTGATGCCAGGAAAATGCTCAGAGACCCAGGAGAGGAATCTTACTGGACAAGGAAGAAGCATTTGATGCCTTGATACAAAATTATGAGCACCATGGGGTTTTCTTTCCTCAGATAACATCATCACAGGGCTAGAAGATCTAGGCTTAAAGTGAACACGACTGTTCACTGAGCCAAGACTGTTCCCATTCTGATCTGATGTCCCTGCTTGAGCAAAGCCTGACATAGAAAGAAGGCTGCTTGTGTCCTGGCCTCCCTTTGTCATTTACAAGAGGGAGAGCATCCCAGTTATGTGAAATGGGAGTTGCTCCCCATCCACGCTCACACACACACACACACACACACACACACACACACACACACACACACACGCCTGACACATTGGGAACTATAAGGCAAAAGAAGTATCTTTTCATCATAGATTCTTGGTACGGATTAACAGAAGAAAAGCAAACAGTTGTGTTCAGTATGGATTTTGTGCTGCACGAGAAACCTTCACCAGAAAGGAAGTATCTTGAAGAAGGGATCAGACAGAAGTGTGATCTAATGGTGCCAGACTGGGGAAATCACTTGGATGCTCAGACTCTTCTCTCAGTCCTGTGTTTTCAGAGATAAGCATGTTCCTTGCCTCCCAGGGAAGCGGGCACCTCCTCAGTCAGGTGCTTGAGGGAACATCAGAGAAATCTTTCTTGGTTTATGGCCTGCTTGGGATGGCGGGGGGGGGGGATGAGCTAACCTTCTGGCTTCTGGTTTTTTGTGGTCACATTACTGAATGCTGGGGCTCTGAAATCCATTTTTTAAAAAAAGCCAATGAAAATCATGAAGATCAGTAACTCAGGTACACCTGTAGTCCTAACTTCTTGCAAGGTGGAGACAGGAGTAGTTCAAGGCTATCATGGGGAACACAGATGACATGGTGCAACACTGTTAAAAAAAAATAGGGGAAATGGGATTGGGAACTAAGGGGTCAAAGTATCACATATATTCACATGTATAACACTAAAAGAATAAAAATAAATTTTGCAAAGTAGTTCTCTCAGCAGTTAGAGACCTCGCCTAGCTTGTTTGAGGCACCAGAGTAAAGTAAGGTGAAATAATAGAATCATATGTGGTAAGATTCTGCATTAGTCATAATACTATTATTTATGTAATTTGTAAGTGGATATGTACAGTGTATATATGTATGATTTTGTATATAGAAAATATGGGTTCTTTGGTGTTTTTTTTTCCAAGTAGTTTAAAATACCCCCCCACTACTCAGAAAAAAACATATTGTTATTGAAAGTAAAGTGACTGCATTTGAAGAAAACTATTCAAGCACTTTCATCCCACCTGTGGTTGTCATGAAAACAGCTTTGGGGGGGGAGCTCCGGCCAGCTCACCATGATTCCCCCACTGTGGTGCTGCAGGTCTGAGGCTGAGGAGTGCCTGCTCTCGCTCCTCAGCCAAAGTTGGGACGTTAACTGCAAGATGCTGTCCTGGTTTATTCAAGAAGAGCGGGTTCTGGTTTCAACATACACACACAGACTTTCTTCCCTTTTTGAAATTCTAGTTCACCTTTTATTATAACTACTGTAAGGGAGCTATCATGTTAGAAATTAGAAAAGCCCATGGGTTTGAGAGTGATGTCAGGTGACCTTGGAGGTGGGCTGGAAAGGAGAGGTCACTGGGATTCTGAAGTGCCCTTTTGGGGGTATAAGAACAATTAATAGGTAAAGGCACATAACCATCTGACCCCTCCACACATACATATGCATGCTTTCTAAAAAAAATAATAAACTTGTTAATTATGAAAATAAAGGGCTCTGTATTGTGTCTAATCCCAAAGCATAGCATTGGAGACAAGGAGTCTTGTAGTTGAGACTTATGAACGGCATATTTAAAAGATTTGCTTAAAGTTGGTGTCTCGTGAGGTTTCATAATTGATGGCTATGATCTTTACTGACACTCTTGCATGGGATGGGTAAGAGAACATGTGTCTGCAGGTTTCTCAACTTCTCTCATGTTTGGGATATCATGTTCTGAGCCCAAAGAGCAGCCATTCTGACCAGTAACCTGAGGTGTTAGACCCAGAAGCAAATGTTCCAACTCCTTTAAAGAGCACTTATTTAGAGATCTTGAGCTTCAGGCTTGCCAGGGACATATAATCGGACCCACTCTCAGTCAGTCAATCAGTAGACCTTCTTAATAGTCACCATTCTACTCACCTGAGAGAAAGCACCAATATCCACATAAGAGCAGAGGGGAACACACTTTCTCTCTTACCAGAATGCTCCATGCCAGCATGCCAAAGTACTAAACCAGCTCTCTCCGTCTTATCCATCTGCCCAGGGAGTAGTCTCACCCCCTGTGTTCTGGGTCTTCTCTCATCCCTTAGATAATTTCCCACGGGATTGCTCAGAGGCTTCCTGAACTAAGTGATTCCTCACAGGTGTCCCTAAAGGCCGGGGCCTCAATTCACTAGTTGACACAATTGCATCTGGGCCTCAATTCACTAGTTGACACAATTGTGTCTAACTTTGAAAAAACCTTTGAGTAAACCTTAAGTAAACTTAAGCTCTATCCCTGAAGCCCACATGGTGAAAGGAGAGAATCTGACCTCCACACATGTACCATGAGGCATGCACACACCTATGCATTCCCCCCAATACTAACTAAATGAATAAAGAAAGAAAATATTTTGGGGGCTGGAGTGGTGGCTCAGGGGTTAAGCCTCTGCCTTGCAGGCAGAAGGTCCTGAGTTCAGATCCTAGACCTCATGTATAGACACCGGGCAGAAGCAGCGGCAGCCTGCATTTCTGGTCCTGGTAGGGCGGAGCCTGTGAATCCTGGGGCAGAGTAAACAAGGAGGAGGTGGAGGCGTCCATGGTGGTTTCTGAATTCGTCTGTGGTTCTACACACACACACATACATATACACATACATACACGTGCACACATGCATACATGCACAATTGAATAAATAATTTTTAAAATTTTTTAAATATTTAAAAATATAAATTTTAAATTTTCTTTTTCTGCCTTATTAGGACTTTTTATGTTATTTTCCTAGCTGTAGTGCAGCTGTCATGTAATTAACCATCTCACTACAAGTCCATGATAGTCAGGATGTTAAGAGATCATGTGAATTATTTAAATCTGTCACATTAGTGGTGGTATGCAAGCATCTTTAAAATTTTTTCATTGTCTCCATCCACTGAGTTTCCTGTGTAGCATCTTGTTCTTGGCAGCTAATGAACAGAAATATTCTAGGTTTACTGGCTTCTATCTGTGTGAACATGAGTTAGGTTTCTCCCTATATAGAGAATAGTTTGGTTGTGTTACAGTGCTTTATCTTACTGCACTTTGTTAAATGTCTCCATTACACATGTTTTGTCTTTGCAAGTGCTTTAAGATTTTTTTTCAAGTGCCTATAACATAAAAATGAAAACCAATCATGTATGTTTGGTGCTTTTCAAGATAAATTTATGTAGAGAATTTTTAAAATTTTATTCATTATGCATGTGTAATATGTGTGTAAATACAGAAGGGTTCATGCCATCGCATGTGTGTAGAGGTCAGAGGGCAACTTTATCTTATTAGTTTGTTATTGAGTCTAAATGTGTCCATTTTTTAAACCAGTATTTATATTTTATAAAGTGATATAATAGTCTAGTCTGTTTTTCTTTCCCTTGTTCCTTAGGCCATTTGTGTTAAGCTTTCAGTTGTCAAAGTTCTGTCCTAAGCACAATCCAGGTAATCTAAATGGAGCACTGATCTGAGCATTGAGACTCAAGATGGTCAGGACTTGATGTCCAGCTGACAAAATGGTTATTCAGACCACAGCAGAATGCTTGGAGCCTCCGAGCCCTGGCAGCATACCTGAGGACTGTGGAGGATGCAAGCCTGCTTTGAGCCAGGCCGTCCCATACTGATCTACTAGTATGGTTTTGTTGTGTAGAACCAACACAAGTGAGAAGTCGGCAACCAAGACCTGAAATGGGTTATGTAGGTCATAATGCACAGGTAGCAACATGGAACAGAAGATAGAAAAACAGATCATAGAACACTCACAAAGCCTGAACTATTAGGGCCTTTAATATATATATTGAATTGAAAGTTTCCAACATCCACAAAATGAGTATAATGTCTGTTTTAGAGAAAGAAGTGGTTCCCACTAAGATAAAAGATACTGGTTTATGGGTATTGATAGATTTGTGAGTTGGGTTTAAATTAACTTAATCATGATTGTTAATCCCTCTTCCCTTAGCTCACATAACCCAATGTCAATTTGGACTGTTTATGTATCTTAAAAATAGAATTTTGGACCTCTGGTTTATAGATCAGAGGTAAGATCTGGATTTAATCCCTAGCATGGCAAATATATACTTCTAAATATTTTAAATAAATATATTTTAAGAATAATTCGTATTAAAATCAAATAAATTTGTTTTTCTTTCCTTTGAACTGTGACACTATGAGAATAGAAGCAATCATTAATTCAGTTTTTTATTTCCAAATACAAATGCTTGGCACCTGACTGTTGTTCCATAAATGTTTTTATCCATTTTTTTGGGCAGGAGGGGAACATTAGGGCTCTGCATTTTGGTAACTATCTTAAGGAAGAAAACGGTCCTGGGCTGGAAGATGGCTCAACAGTTAAAACACTTGCCACACAAGCAAAAGGACCTGACTTCACATCATCAGATCCCATGTGTGTTGCCCCACCTATAATTCCAGCTGAAAAAGGGAGAGACAGGGATTCCCCAGAGAAGTGAGTTCTGGCTAAAGATCTAGCCTCAAAAGAATAAGGTGGGAAACCAATGGAGGATCATTCCCAATATCAATTTCAGGCTCCATACAAACACACACACACACAAACACGATCATGCATGTGCACATACACACACCATCATATAAACATATACATGAAAATGAGGGGTGGAATCTATAAAGATCTAGGTCTCCATAGTATTCCTATGCTTAAGGGGAGCACAGGAAAGGGTTCAGGGAAATACAACTGGGTCCTTGTACGTCATCGGAGAGGAGGGCCCAGAGGAGAGTCTGGCATGCACATTAAAGGACTCTCTGGGGATTGGGGGGGAGGCACTGGGGGATGGGGAGGGAGGGGTGAGGGGAGGGGGAGCAGGGGATTCGGGGGCAGGAGAAGGGAGGGAGGGAAGTGGTGTACCTATTAAGTTTGTATGAGCAGAAATAATAATAAAAAATGTTAAAAAAAAAAAAAAAGATCTAGGTCTCCAGAATATGAATGGTTTTGTGGATGAGCAAAACTGTTTAGGTCGAGATAAAAATTATTAACTTTAGTTTGCACATGGTGACCTTAAGTGCTTCATTCTGAAAGAACAGCTGCTCTAGAGGAATTCCAGTAAATATGGAGGAAATATTGACATCTTTGCAATATAGATTTACCTGCTCTTTTTTTTTAATAGAAAAAATCAGGCAAAGATATGCAGATCTGCCTGGAGAACTGCACATTATCGAACTGGAAAAGGACAAGAATGGCCTGGGACTCAGCCTTGCTGGTAATAAAGACAGATCACGGATGAGCATATTTGTGGTGGGAATTAACCGAGATGGCCCCGCAGCCACAGATGGACGGATGCGTATTGGCGATGAGCTGTTAGAGGTGAGAGGCATGCTTTCAACTTCCCTTTTGGTAAAGCAGCCAGGGTCAGGGAAGTAGTTTCAGAAGCACAAGAGGAAAGGGCAGAGTTTTGATAAATTATGTTTTCTGCAGCTAGTTAAAGTCATTGGTTGAATGTGTTATTGCTGCTTGGGTAAAGACTTATCTCATAAGACAAGTACCCTTATGTAAAGTCTCATGTAATCACATTAAAAGCCCTTATCATCAATTTAAAAAGTTTCAAAACTGATTGTATGTTAGTCTGATATTGTCACTATTTCTCTAAATTCTTTTCAGAGTTAGAATAAATATGATTGTTGTTTGATTTTCTTGTGAATGTGGTAGAGCCAATAAAAGTCTGGATAGCTGGGTGTTTTGGCACATGCTTGTGATTTCGGAGTTTGTTTATGCAGAAAGATGTGAGATCAAGACATTAGAAGCCCATTTTGGGGTATATGAAACCATGTCTCAACAAAACGAGACAGCAAACACTGGAGTTTTTGTTAGGAAGAGCTAATGTCTGTCACACTGGAAATTTGTTAAAGACACGTCAATTCTTTGGAGCAGACTAGAGGTAAAAGAAGCTAAAGCTAAGAAGCAGTCTGAGCCTCAAGTTGTTACTATCTGTATGATTTCACCAGTAAACTGAAAACATGGTTCTATTTTCCTGAACTTAAACTCAGGGCATTTGTCCTGAGTGTAACATAGTTTGATACTCATTTTCTTGTTTGTTCATTCATCCAGCCAATTTATTTTGAGCATGTGTTAAGACACAAAGAGATAAATACATCTAGTGCCTCCACTCACATAACTTCCAGTTTAGAGGAATGTTCTGCAATCATGAGGATTGTAGTGTAGATCGCAGCACTCATAACAAGCCAGATATCCACTGCAAACACCTGTAAATCCCAGCAGCATGAGGGCAGAGACAAGAGCATTGCTGGGCTTGCTGGCTTCCAGACTGGCAAAGAAAACATTGTGTACCACAGGCTATACTTTCGTAACCTCTCTTGAAATGACTCATCTCCAGCAGCTCTCAAGGGCACAATGTGTTTTGAATACCCTTAGCTATTTGCTATTTGCTATTTCCTTTCTCTTTCAAAGAGTTAGATATCCAGCCTTCCTCCAGTCAGGGAGCTTGGGACAAGGTAGCTCATCTTGTTCTCTTTTTTTTTTTTTTTTTTTTTTTTTTTTTTTGAGTTTTTATCTTCTCTTTACTGTTTATTTATTTAATCCATTTATTTATTTTATTTTGCATTCTTGTGTGTGTGTGTGTGTGTGTGTGTGTGTGTGTGTGTGTGTCAGGGGACACTGTGTGTGTGTCCCTGTGGAGGACCAAGGATGACTTCAGGAATCATCCTGGATTACTTCTACCTTTTTTTTTTGCTTCACTCTGGGATTTCCCAAGCTCCTCCCACCAGGATGAAAGTACAGGCCACTGCCTCACCCCCACACCCCGTTTTTACATGGGCCCTGGGATCCAAACTCAGGACTTTCTGCTTGTAAGGCAGAGTCTTAACCCCTAAGCCATTTCTCTAGCACTTGTCTTGTTCTTAAAGACAGGTCTCAACAATTGCAAACAGCATATAGCAATGTACTATTGTATTTTATATTGCAACTGTGCTTCAGTCTAGCCAGTCATAAGTTCAGGTTCCTAAGACTGCCTGCTCTGTTCTGATGATTTGCTAGGGTGACTCAGGGAGCTTCGTCAGTGTTTACGTACACATTATAAAGAATATTTCAGAGCACTTTTAATAGATCACTAGAAGAGATACATAGGGGGTGGGATACGGAAGCAGAGCTTCCGTACTCTATCTGCTTATGCCACACGTTCAAGGGTCCAGCAACTCTTCAGTTCTATAGTTCATGGGTTGTGTGTGTGTTTTTGAGATGGGACCTCCTGTGTCACCCAGGCTAGTCCCTAACTCCTGAGACTACAACCATGGATGATCATGCCGGTTTAGCTTAGGGCTTTTAACAAGGCTTTATCACATGTTCACCATTGATCACTAACTCAATCTCTAGTTCTATATTCTTCCAGAGGATGGGGTTTAGGGTGAAAGTTGAAAGCTTTTAATCATGGCTTGATCTTTTTGGTAGCCATCCCCATTCAGGACTCATGAAGAGTCATCTCGTTAGAGACAGGGTTATGGCTCAGTGGTAGAGTGCTTGCTAGCATGCCCAAGACCCTTGATCCCAGTACTAGGATTGGGATCCTCGTTGTAGGACCTGGTTGTAGTCCTCATTGGAACCGAAGTCAAGAATGTTAGAACAAAAGATTCCACTGGTGCCCGGGTCACTCAAGAAAGTAGCTCCATGCCAAGAACTGAAGGTAGAGGCCAAATATGTACTTCTCTCATCATATGTAACAGAAACTAACACTTCTCTGTATTTCTGTCCTTTTAGTTTCTGAAAGCACATGTTATAGCGAAGCTGTGTTCTTTAATAACTCCATGTCCATCCTCAATATTGGAAAAAAATGCCACATCAGATACTTAATCAGTTGTAGTCCATCTTTTCTTGTGATTTTTTTTATACCCTATCTTTGCAAAGAGTTATTATTTTTCTTTTTTCTTATATGTCATTATATATCATTAGCATATGATTAGGCACTTGAATCAGGTATGGTATATCAATGAATATTACCACCAAAGAAAATAGTTCATCTTCCCACGGCCAGTATTAATCCCCTACTTGTCCTCAGAGATGTGTGGTGCCTTATAAACCATTCCATGGTGAAATGTTGAAAGTTCGAATCCTATGCAGATCTTGTGGAAATAAAGACAGCTGAAATGAGTTCATGGGTACAGCATCCCTGCTGGGTCTAGAAGACATGATCTGGCAGCACCCTTTCCCATCTCTGGCTCTTAGATTCTTACCATCCCCTCTTCAGTGATGTTACCTGAGCTTTGGAGTGGTGGTGATAAAAGTCCTATTTAGGGCTGTGGTTATTATTTTTTGTCTTAGGTAAAAGATGTCAGGAGAATATATATAAGAAACATTTCTCTGGTTTCTTTTTATAGTACAGAAAAAAATTCAATTTTTTTCTCTTCGCTGTGTAAAGAATTGGTATGCAGAATTACTTCAAAATGAGTGTATTTGCTGGCTGAGAATTGGAAATCAATTTCATAATGTGTATCAGAAAGCCAAAAGTCAGGGTCAGGACAGTGGTTCCTTGGATGTTAGAGAGTAATAGATGATTGAAGAGTCTTGCATTATATAGAGCACATTTGCAAATTAGACCTTGGGATTTGTTAGAGTTCTAGGATAGAACAAACCTTATATAGGTTCTCACCCCTAGAGTGATACAATAGCTTGATTATCTTTAGAATTACTATTAGGTTATTACTAGAGTAACTATAAGATTATTATTTTGCCACAGGTTCCCTCTGGCTTGTCTACTCTTTTGGGGTTCAGGCCTCTGTAGCATACCAAGTTGTCCTTCCTCAGGCCACTCCACTGATAAGGGTGTTCCCTTCATTCTACCTTTAGTTTCTAAGGTTTCCCCTGTGTGTTTTATCTCTCCAGTTCCTCATAGGCTATGGGGGCATGTTGGTATTTCAGTCATTATGCAGGTCTGGTAAGGACAAATCTCAACGCTATACGTTTCAGGATGCAGCATCCTTGCCTTAAATGGAATGTCTTATCCAGGACTGGACCTTCCCATCTTTAGTTTCTTGCAATCTTACCTCTCCTTCTTCCACAAGGTTCCCCAAGCCTTGGAATGGGGAGAGATTAGGATGGTCTGATTCTGGGTGAACATTGCCGGGTCACTGGTAATTTGTATTATGACTGGTCATTGTTTTCCACTTCACTGCTTTTCTGCTGGCATAGGCTCCATTCTGTCAGGTGATGAAATTCTCTACCTTTCTTGTAGAAGATTTCCAAGCTGAGTGCTAAGTGCTCTTCAAATCTATGAGTATAATATAGCTATTTACAGAGCAATTTGGTGTACTGTCTTCTTACCTTTATGTTCATTGGCTGTTTTTTTTTCCCCTACTGATCTTACTTCCTTTTTTTTAGGTTCTTGTTTTAGTTAACAGTAACAGGAATGTGTTCCATTCTGACAAGCAGGTCGAGAGTTCAGTCAGAGAGTCGTTGGTTGTTTCTGAAACCCATGCCACTATTAAACTGGTGGTCACCTGTTGCCATGGTGATTTTTATTGCAACTTGCAGATTTCATGAGTTGATGAGGCCTGTGGTTATTTCTCCCCAAATAGCTTCTACAGTATTCCTTGGTACTTGTAAGTTTTTTAGCTGGGATGAGGTTCTCAGACCATTTTCATTTGATGTATTTTGCCCATGTTCTGTGATCCATTTATGTTGCATCTTTAGTAATAGGGTCTTACTGATTTTTTTTTTTTTGAGAGCAACCAAGAGCAATGGCAAAAGACTAATATTATTTGAGGGCTTTGAGACCTCTGACCAACATTTTATCAGGAAGTGCCACATTCCTGTTACTTCTAGTATATCTCTAATTGTCACTGGGTAGTATGTGAATCAGCTCTGGGCTTGCTTGTTTGTTGTTTGTTTGTTTGTTTTGCCCTGCTTTCCTCACTGCACTTCTCTGCATAGGGGCTGCCCATTCTTATTCCTTATTTTAAAAGACATTTTTGACATATTATTAGCATATAAGGTTCCTATGGGTTACCTCCCACAATCTTAGGGTATTTCTATAAATCCCTCTGTCCCTTATATCTTGCTTAAGACTCTTATATGAGGCTAACCAGTAGAAGAATAATCAGTCTTCTTTAAAATCAGGAACATTGCCTTTCTCCCAGAACACTGTGTGTACACATTTTTAGCACTACATTTTTCTCCTCCTCCTCCTCCTCTTCCTCCTTTTCCTCCTCCTTCTCTTCCTCCTCCTCCTCTTCTTAAATTAATTCTCTTTCAAGCATATTGAGTAATCATCCCTGCCCTGTCTCCCTTTTTCTTCCCTCCTTTCATTAATCCATCACACTCCCTCCCACCTTCTTGTCTGTCTACTTCTGTGGGTCCCAGGGTTCCTTCTGGATCATCTGCTTTAAAAAGGTTTCAGGTCTCGGTCGCAGACCAAGTGGCCCTTCCTTGGGCACATCCGTAGATAGGGTCATTCCCCTTCATCTGTCTAGCCCTAGCCTCTAAGGTTCCCAATACATTTAATTATTTCTCCTGAGATTCTCCCTAGTCTATGGGGGTATGTTGGTGTGTCAGTCATTATGCAGGTTCGATAAGGGCAGGTCTTATTTCAGTGAGTTCTGATACTATATTGCTGACTTCAGGATGTAGAATTAGCTTCAGGGAATTCTGTGGATACTTCAATTCATGTGTGAAAGATTTTTACATGAAGTCCCCAGAAGACAATATGATTAAATCTTCTTTCTGTTACCCTTTCCTTCAGTCCTCATGTGGGGTTACTGAATGAATTTCAAAAGGCACTAGCATATAATTACCATACTAGAGCGTTGGTTCTTCCCAAGCAATTAGGCCCGGGAAATGCCCCAGCCAGGCACAGGGCTGTCACAAGAATATAAAAATCTATAATCTTCCCTACTTTGGAAGGGTGGAAGACAGCTGACAGTTCTGTGCTGGCAATTGAAGTGACTGATCAGATTACAGCAAAATCAAGAAGGGACAGGGTACCTGACACAGTGGATCAAGCTAGCATGTAGTACCTTGTCTCCCCAGGACACCTGAGCTACATGCTCTTTGTGGCTAGTACTTGCAGGATAAGCTAGATTGAACCATGTGGCATGCACATTGGAAGGTTGAAAACATGAATGCTTCCTATTCTTGTCAGGCCTGAAGATATAAAACAATGTGTATATCTAGATATTACCCCATCAACAAATATTTTTATGAGAAATCATAAAAGTGACTTATTCAGGTACTTACCTCTTGTAGTGTGGTGTTTTCCTTTAAACAAACAGCTGTCATCTTTGTCTTAGACTATTAAGATTGTTCCTTTTAACCGTTGATGTTCCTTCAGAAGCAGGGGATGGGTATGAGCTACAAATGCACTTGCCAACCCACATGTCCACACATGTGCCTACCCATGGCCCACATACCTTTGCAGTCTTCAGATCTTGGAGAGTATATAAGCTGAGGAAGTTTAATTAAAGGATGTTGCTTCTGTGTAACCATGGGAAAACCATTAGCCATGCTGGGATGGACTTTCTGGTGATGTAGATGCCTTTGAGCATCCCTGTTATTGTCAGTAACCCTCATCCCTACTCCTGTAAGTAAACTCCAATGAACCCCAATTGGTTCATCAAGTTGGATCACTCCAAAAAATACATTATGTATTTTTATATTATGCAATCAGAATATTATATAAAATTACATATGTATAATCACACATATATATTTATATATTATATAATGTATAAAAGCAGTAATTAGTATATTATATAAGTACATCCATCATTAATGTCTAATAATACAAAATTGGCTGATCAAATTTTTTAACATAGCATTGATTTCACAAATGTCAAAGCATAACAGATCCTACATTCTAGGTGGGAATCCATTCTATATTAAAGCTGTACTTGAGTTTTGATTTTTGAGAGCTATTGAAAAGTTAAGCTAGTGAGCAGACCCTGAATATGATCTTTCCGCATAGCAAACTGAAGTCATTCGTTTTGTGATTCACAACTCTGAAAGGCTCCAGAGCGTGTGGTGATGACCGAGTGACTGGTCGGCCCCCCTCACAGACCATGGATCCTATAGTGATCCTTGTAGCATCAAAACCCCCCTGACTATCTCAGCTTGTGTTGCTATTACTCTGCATAGTTGCTGATAAAATTACTATCAAATAACTTAAGCGAAGAAAGGGTTTATTTTCTCGACAACTGTCTAGTTACAGTTCTTAGTCCAGCATGCAGGGAGAGCATGCACCATCACCAAAGAGCGCAGGAAACTAGCCACACTGTCTCTGCATAACAGCTGAGAGAGGGACGATCCTTACTTGTCGGTCCAGCATGTCTGGCCAAGTATACAGAAGGATGACCCTTCTCAAACAGTTCCTCCTTTTTATTCACCTGCCCAGGGACTAATCCCACCCACCATGAGCTGATTCTTCCCCATCAAATACACAATCTCTTGCAGGTTCTCTCTGGGCTTTACTCAACCATTAATTCTCTCCAAATTGCCCAGAGCTCAAACCCTCAACCATTAAGTTCACACCTGTATCTAACTATGACAGCTTGCAAATCCTTCCAAAGTAATCAGTGATACTGTATCCCACTGGGCTTGCTCATTAAGAGAAAAGGGAGATCAAAGCTGGAATTTATATTGGGAATTGTGCTAATGTTAAGTACTTAATTTGACAGTCATTGCCAAATGTTTTACTTGCATCTTGTGTTCAAACTCTTACAGCAACCTTAAATAGTAAGTGTTCTTTCAATCCCCAACTTACTGGTAAGGAAACTGGGATGGGAACTGACAGAGCAAATAGGCAAATACTGGCTTTCTAACTCTGAGGCTAGGTTTTATGTACTTCTAGATTGCTGTTGATTTTAAAAGCCGTAAGTGAAATCTCCTACCATTTTGTTGGGCTGGTATGGACGAGGCACTTGATCAGAACAGGTTGAATGTATCATATGTAGTGTGTCATTGTCCAGCGGGAGATGCAGCTGCCACCTGCAGCAGCCTGAGTTCGCTTAGAAGCCTCCAGCCAGGCAAAGCTGAGATTTTTTTTTTTTTCACTGCAAAAAAGACTTTAAGGACAAATCTGTGTGAAACAAAGTTAAAGCATATTTATTTACTTATTTTACATGTGTGTATGGGAGGGGGCAAGTATATAAGAGAGCACTGTGTGTGTCTGTGGAGACCCAAGAGTGACATTGGGAATCATCTTGAATTGCTGTACCTCTTTTTACTTTGCTCTGGGGTTTCCCAGAGGCTGGAAGTGCAGGCCACCGTCACTCTGCCCGACATTTTTAGTTAGGATCTGAACTCAGTACTCAGGTCCTTTTGCTTTCGAGGCATCACCCTTGCCCAAAGTCAGAGTTTATTAAGAAAAGTTTTGAGTATACATTTAAAAACAGACAGAAGGAAAGAGCCGCTGGGGAAAGGCCAGAACACACTGAAGACAAGGTGTAAACATCTCAGGCATTTATGCTTAATGTCTGAGCATTAGTCGTGTGTAGGATTTGGGTGGCTTCCAAAGTTAGTTTGTTTGAGGGTTTCTAAGAATTTTTTTCTTTTTTTGTAAATGAGGTCACAAAGTTTTTTGTTTCCATAGATCACAGTGATTAAAGAAAATCCTTACAGGTCAGATGTCCAAAGGGATTTAAAACATATTTCACTGTAAATGAGGTTTATAATCTTATTTGTGAAATTTCTAGAAATTTACAGGTTTGCAGCTGGAAAAACTTTAACTCAAAGGCCATGAACACTTAGGCCTTAAACATGCTTCATTGCAGTTTTGAAATTCTTACTTTGCATACCTCTGTAGGCACACTTAGAGCAAATGTTGTTAGTTGTGACAACATCCTCTGCTCTCAGCTGACAGAAGTCACAACCAGACTCCAGTGAAGGAGCTCCTTTCCCTTTGCACATTCCCACAATTTTTCCATTTTTTTTCTATCTTGCCTCATTTTCATGATTATTTTGTCGTTTCATACATGAATACAGTGAATTTATGATAGTTTCATGCCTTAATCCCCAGCCTAACTCTCCTTCTCTTCTCACTTTTTAATATTTAACACTACATTGAGTCATTAAAAGAAAAGTATGGCTGGTGAAGCTGTGCCTATCTCTTTAAAGGAAAGAGGAGAAACAGTCCTTCTTTGAGCGTGTTCTTTTGCAGGTGTGTGAGCTCTGACTTCGTAATTGAAGGACACTCCCCCTCGTTTCTGCTATAAACTTGGGGTTTTATTTGCAGAAACAAGTATGTAATACCTTATTCCTCTTGGGTGGTTTCCTTCTCTTCTGTTTCCCACTGTGATTGATGTCTTTGGGTTCTATTTTTACCTTTTTTGCCTCTGATTCTGGCTTGTTTGGAATGTCTTTATTTAGCTAGTTCATTGTCTTTGCAACATGTTCTCTGGCAGGAATGACAATGGTTCCGGTGGCAGTCCTGGCTGAGAGATCTCTCCAGGGAGATCCTAGAAAGAAAGTCATGAGAACCAAGTGAAAGCGAAGGTTATTAGTTACTTTTCTCGGTGCTGTGAGTGCTTCCTGGTGGAAGCAACTTAAGCAAGGAAAGGTTTATTTTGACTCACAGTTTGAGGAGACATAGGACACAGGACCATGACATAGGACTGTGAGGTGGCTGGCCGCATGGTGCCCTCGTCAGGAAGCAGAGAGACGAGTGCTCATGTCCAAGTCATTTTCTCCTTTTTTCCCTTTAATTCAGTCTAGAACTCTTGCTATGCGGTGGTGCTGCCACATTCATTGTGAGCCTTCTCTCAGTCACACCTTTCCTGATGTGCCCCCACAGACGTGCCTTGATGGGTGTCCCCTGGGTGGTCCTAAACCTAGTCAAGCCAGCAGTGAAGATTAACCTTCCCCGAAGGTGTTGAAAGAGATCACAAGTGGAACTAAAGCACAGTGCTCAGCTGTGCCAGGGAGGAAACAAGGTTTGAAAGAGCTGATTTTTCTTGATCCTGGTTTCTGCAAGTCTTCCCTGCATCCAACATGATTGATTGTGACAAATATCTGATCCTCCATCCTTCCTATACTCAGCATGTTTTCCTGGTCCCCTTTGCTGTTTTAGTGACTGTACTAAATGTAACCTAGGAAAATATATACTGAGGGTATTCCACACACATAGTTAATTTCTGTATTTTGCTTTATTTGTACAGTAGACTTTTCCACTCCACTAATAGTACAGTGGTTCCCTCTTATCTGAGGGAGATGCCCACATGGTAGGAGAGAACTGACTTTCCAAAGTTGTCCACTGATCTCTGCATGTATGCTGCATGTCTGCACACGCTCTCTCTCTCTCCACTTTCATGTATTTGACCACATGTATTTCATGTGTATTGAGCACATGCTTATATGCATGCTTGCATATCTGTAGGTGTATATGTATATGCAAGTCAGTATGAACCACCTTGTTTGGGTTTTCCCAGGTTCCTGCCTTTAGGAGGTTGAAGTACAGGTAGACTCCATACCTACCTAGCATTTTACATAGGGTCTAAGGGTTCAAATGCATGTCCTTTTGCTTGTCTGGAAAGCACTTTAACCACTGAGCCATCCCCCCATCCCTAGCACCCTTCTTACCATTTCATGCTTGCGAATTTTCCATTTATTCCCTCTTCAGGTAAGCCTCCCCTCCTCCAACAATAGGTTGTTGCCTTTTGCTTTATACCAGCATCATCAGATGACAGTCAGCTGCTAGTTTACCAGGCCATCTCTCACTCAAGTGCCAGGAGTTTGCAGACACGTAACTATGAATTCAATGATTCCTATAAAGTGATTTTCAAAGAGTCTGGTATCCAAGATAAGTATTTAATAAAGTCGTCATGGCAGTGGAAATTTCTCTATACTGGTGACCCTACTGAATAAGTGGATAAATGTACAAAATATCCATTATATATTATTAGAATATTTCTTGATCTGGAGTTTTTACTTTATGAACCTTTCAAGTTAGAATTAATGTTCCATAGAATTAAAATAAATTCCTTATCCTGTGGGTCTTCATACACTGACAAAGTGTTTTCTAGTTATTAACAAAGTAAGTTTTTGGACTCACAGAAAATTGGCTATATACTCTGATTCTCAATGTATTATGTTGGTCGATTTCTTGGACTCATTAAGCTCCAGTTTCTCTCTTTGCCAAGGTACTGTTGCACCTCTGCTGATTCATGGCAAGAAGTGAAGTATGTCTTTAAGGCATTCTTGTGTGCATGTGCATGGCATATGCCTTGTTTGTGGTAAACATTTTCAAGTAATATTGCTACACTTACAAAGACCGATATAGTAAAATAGTTACCATAGATCCCACCTGTTAGAGATACTTTTTAAGCCTACCAAGAACTTTTATTAAAAAAAAAGGATTAATAAATAGAATTTTTGAAACTTAGTACATTTTCCACTCAGCAGTGTTATCTTTTGTGCTACCATATCCAGATACATAGCACCATCCTTATTTCCTTATAATAGAATGATTTTTTATTCATTAACATGATGAATCTTCTGTTGACACTTTTTTTTATACTTCAATAGACATTTCACTATCTAAGTTTTTTGTCTTTTTAGGGTAAATCCATAGAAATGGAATGATTTGATTAAAAGTTAGCTAAAAGCTGGGTGTGATGGCACATATCTATAAGCTGAGGCAGAAGATTTTTAGGCCAGTCTGGGCAATTCACCAAGAACCTGTCTCAAAGTAGAATTAAAAAGAATTAGAGGTGTACTTCAATGATAGAGTATTTGCCTAGCCAATATGAGGAACTGGATTGATCCCCAGAAGTAAAAAGAATTTTTAAAAAATCATAAATAAACATGACTTTGTTCAGTGATTTATGTTTGATAAAGAATTGAGAAAAAGTTTAAGTATAGAATGTAATGTCTAAAATATGAGGTTCATAAGATGAAAGTAAAGTGGGAAAGGAGCTCTCGGTTCATCTTCAGTTCTCACCTACTTGGCGTTCCAGTAAAACTCGTCAGCTTTCCTGTTAAGCCCTCTTGCTTAAAAGAGGAAAGCATTGGTGGGCAATCACTGAGTGTAATCCATTATCGCAGGATGTTCAACCTCAGGGAAATCTGCTACTCGAACTCAATTTTAATTTCATGTAATTAATATTTTCAACTCTAGCTTAAGTTAATTAACTTTGCCTCCAATTTGATACGTCTTCTGATTAGACTTCATTGAGCTGCTTTGCAGCATAAATTTATATTCATGTTCAGCTACACTATAGGAAATTAAGTAGTTGAGAACTTATCTTTGTGATATTTTTGAATAATTAATTTTATTGAAACAAATCTCATTAAAGACCTGTAAAGTGAAAGTTTATATAGTCTTAGAAAAGGATTTACATTCATTTAGTTTTGCTGACTGTTCACTGGATTAACCCTAATTCTACTTTTGCTACAAACTATAAAATATTGCAATTCATTATCCGATCCGAATGCATAGGGTTTATCATTTTAGAGTTGTACTTCCTTTCCCAGTGCAGCCATGAGGGAAAAACCAAGTGCTATGAAAATCCATTCCAGTGTGAAGTACATGCTGTGCAAATACAGGTGTACGTGGGGCGTTGGACTCAGTATCCAGAGCAGCCCTTGCAATGCTTCCTGAATGATATTTTACTGGATTTGCATCCAGAACATGGGAGAAAATCAACTGCCTAATTCATAATATTACCTATTGCCATCTTCCTAGAACCAAGAGTCATAGAGCTGACAGAAGTTATGATCTAGATAATCTCAAATGTCCTCCTTTGTCAGTAATCAGAAGAGGAATCCAAAAATAGATAAGAACATCAGAATATCTATTCAGGAGCCTAGTAGGCACTGAGCATGGTAGTAAAAACTTTCAGTCATAGTACCCAGAATGCTGAGGCAGAAGGATTATGACTTCAAAACTAGCCTGGGCTACATAGTGGGACCCTGTCATAACAATACAATACAATACAATACAATACAATACAATACAATACAATACAATACAATACAATACAATACAATACAATATATAACTAACATCGCACAGTAAAACATAACGTAACTTGAGATAGGGATATTACTGAATGATGTAGAACTTGTTCAAACATATACAAGATTCTAGGTTCAATCCCTAGCACCATAACTAATAATAAAACTCATATCTCTTATAAATAGCATGTCTATTTTTTTCTTTTTTTCTTCTTTTTCCTCTTTGTGACTGTCAAAAAAAAAATCTGAGTACTTAGAATGAGAAGGAATCTCAGAAACTGTATCAGAGGAGACTTTCAAGTGCATGGAACAGATACTATCTCAGATAATTGTCTTTGCCACTCAGGGTGGCTGTAGTGAATGACAGAGGTGACTTAAGCAATACATATCGATTTCACAGAGTCATAGAGGTTGGGAAGTCTTAAGATCAAGGTGCCAGTTTCCTGATAAAGGCCTCCTTCCTGTTTGCAGCGGGTCTCTTTGTTACTGTGCCCTCATATAACAGAGAAATCATCTCTGTCCCCTCTCCTCGAGCTCACAGGTCAAGGTACAGTCCATCATGGCAAAGAAGGCTAGACAGTGGGAACTTGCAGCACCTAGTCACATTTCACCTACAGTCAAGAAGCAGAGGGCAGTTATTGCATCTCACATGTCTTTTCATAAAGGCACTAATCTATTAACTAGTGCCTCACCTCCAAATATCATGTATTAAGGATCAAAACTTCACCTATGATTTTGTGAAGACATGACTCTTAGTCTGTAGTAATCATTTGTCCAAAAAGGGGCTATTTGTTGAAGTGCTGTAGGAGTCTCTCCTGGAAACTAAATTTGAGAGTCCATCGTGCCTCAGAAAACAATGACTTTTGCCGCCTCTTTATCCATGTAACAGAATATGGTCGTCTCATGAAGTTCAGCCAGCATGTGGTCTCAATTCCAGTTTGAAATCTACAAATAGAGAATCTTGGTCATGTCAATCTGTGTCACAGGCCTCCAGAGCTTATTTGTAGTGTCATGACAAGCAATACCAGCTAGCTGCCCATTAAGGGAGAGCGTGATAGGAGAATTTGCTCCTAGCAAATGGATGTGGTTGTGCTGACAAAGATACCCATGGTCTCCACCACACTCCTCATCTAGCCCGCCTTTCTCATCTCAGTGACGTGGAAATTTGGGTGGAATAGCATGGCATTTCTTCCCACAGTCATGGCTTCATGAACACGAGACAAATGTATAATTTATCCAAACGAAGTGTCTTCTTAGAAGGAGTGTTGTCAATCCTCAGCGCGGCCTGTGTCACCGAAAAGTCAAGAGAACAGTCACTCTTGAATGGAGCAGTTGGTCTCAGGTTCTAGGATGACAGATTATCTGGGAGTAAAGGTGGGACTTCCCACTTTTCTGGGGTCATCGCAAAGGAAAGGACATGTGCCTAAGTAATTTACTCTTATCCCCTTACGTCACTGACTCAACTTTGAAAGGAGAAATTTAGAGCACTATACTTAGTTTCTCCACTTCTCAGTATGAAAGTAAGGTGGAAATAATGATTTTTTATATTTGCTAAATACTTTGGTCACTCACATTATGAAACAACATGAGTAGTATTTGTCTCCAAATGAAATAGTATAATTGTTTACCTTTGGCTTGGGTCAGAAAAAGTTAAAAGAATGCATATATGCCCATGTATCATTTCAAAAGGACAGACGTGTGCGCATGCACACACATACACACATACACATTTGTAGATGAAGAACTATCATTAGGGTGCATTACTATGCCAAGCACAGTTCGTTTGCATAAAGCCACATCCATAGTCTCATGGGATTGTCTGGCAGCCTTGGACACTTCCTCTATGTTTGTGATGTGGCTGATTCGGACCTGTGCAGCTCCAAGTCCAAGCCTAAGATGTTGCAGTTTGCCTGCGTGTTGCCAATAAATATGTTCCGCCTCTGCTGTACTTGGAAGGCCTCCATCTATTGTTCCAAGAATAATGACCTCAGGAAACAGCAGCAGCTTCTTCCTAAACAAGTCAGTCTCCAGCCAATTGAGCTTAAAGTGTGTCATATTTTTTCTAATTACTCACTGCATTTCTCTGGAGTTTATTTCATTTAGGAGTGAGGAAACATAAAATCTGTGTGCAGAGTTGGGAAGCTCTCTTCCCTTTTGTTTCAACGGATGAATTTTCACATAAAGTTAGATCACAAAATCCCAAAAGAAATCCACTCTTTCTGAACACCCATTCTCGAGGCCAGAAACAAGCAGACGTTGAGGGTGACTTTTTGTTTAGAGACTTGCATTTTCCATTTGTGTTCCTTCTAATCAGGTTCCTCAGTGTCCCTGTCTCGGGCTGTGGGCATGCAGCTAGCAGCTGCCTACAGTAGTTCTGCATTGCTGGCACTGCAGTAGCTGCTGCCTCCAGACTGCCACTCAGAGCCTCTGGGCATTTAGAACAGCACAATGAGACTGTGGGTTCCCTGAGGAAATGTAAACCTACTTTCTGCATATGGGACGATGCTTTTTTCCTATTAGATTTCTGCTACCTTTCACCGTATTCCATCAAAGTGCACATTCCCAACTGGACAGCAGGCAGATCTGTAAGTGTGAAGGAGTTTTATTTTCTGTACACTCAAGGTTTTTGCTGCTCAAAAGCAATTTTTTAAACTTTTTTTTTAAAACCTGAATCACAGTGAGGGCTGAAGCACACATCAGAGCTGATTGGAGCTAATTGAATGCCCTTCCACAAAGTTAAGTAACTTGGCATGTCCTGCCTGAATGCCATAGTGTGTGAGCTGCTGAGAAGCACCAAGAGGAGCGTGTGGCTCCTGGCATTAGAGAGTCTGCCTCACTCCAATAAATTTGATATGCCTGTATAGGTGCTCAGCCTGGCGGAGACTGGCATCACCACATACATTTGTTGGGGTGAGATGTTGGTGCATTCTAGTGTCATAGAACTCCATGGCAGGAGGATTAGATAAACCCTGGTCTGGAAAAGGCTCTGTGGATGCAGCGACCAGGGGTGGCTATGAGAACACTTGAAAATTACCCGAGGGCCAGGCCTTGAACTGGCTCTTTCCATTTTAGCCTCCTGTTGTTAAGAGTGCTTTTTCACATAATCCCTAATGGTTGTATTTCTCAAAGATTGCCTTACATCTAAGGTAAGAAGACATTATTTAGCTCCATATTGTAGAGAACATTCTTAGCACATGCAGGGCTTGGGGCTCAGTCTCTATCGATGAAAAGAAAAGGAAAGGAAACTGGAAGAAGGGGGGAAGGGGAGGGGAGGAAAAGAGAAGGGAGAAGAGAAGTAGGAAGAGAAGGAAACAGAAAGAGAAGAAAAAAGGAAAGGTTGAAAGGAGAGGGGAAAAATAAGATGGGAGAGGAAGTGAAGAGAAGGGTGGAGAAGGAAAGGAAATAATGGAAGAGAAGAGAAAGAAATAGGAAGGAAGGTAGGAGAGGGGGAAAGGGAAAGGATCATAGGGTACATAGGTATATGAAAAATATAACCATGGAATATTAGTATCTTCATATTATTAATACATTAACATTCAGATTCTGGAAGTTGAGCACATTGTTAAGTGCATGAATATTAAAGATTGACAACAGAAAAAGTGTCTGAATATATTTTGAAAAGCTTTATTTAGGTATCACGAGCACTATAGATAAAATGTGACGATGTCTCCCCTTATATTTCTAACAGCAACTTTTTAGTAGTGCTTGGATTCCTTTTAGAGAACAGGACACCAACTCACAAAAAGTTAAAAGTGTGGCTATCATTTGATTTCTGTAGGCTGTAGGTATTGGTGAAGAGCCAAAACTGATGGAATAGAGGCAGAATGGAGAAGCAGCCAATTAGTCACTGCCTCAAGTGTGAATCCTGGTTTGACCTTTCCAGGCAAAGTGCTAGACGAGCTTCTGTGGGGACAGTTGGAAGCATTGTCAGTCCACTCCATCCTTTGCAGTATTCACCTTCATCTATTTTCTCATTGTAACCGTCAAGATCACAATGACACTTCCAAAGACATCAGCTATGTGTTCAAATCTAGCATGACAGAGACTTCAGGAAAAGGTAGATTAGGCACTGATCCCAAAGACTCCCATCTGCTTTTACTATATTCCTCCATCAGATAATGTGTATTATACCCTCCATCAGATAATAGACAGGATCCAGCCATAATCACACAGGCAGTGTAGAAGAAGCTAGGTCATCAGATGTACATCCAACAGATGGGGGAACTAAAACTGTTAAATAAGAGAAACATTGTAATTATCATCATCATCTATCAGTGAGAAAATGTGAAATGAAAAACATTTAGAGCTAATGTTCTATCATACTTGGGTGACTCTGTTCAAATTAAAACTCCCACCACATCTTGAACATGAACATAGGGCTTGTTGATGGTATACAGCAAAAGTCTTCTCTACCCTTCATCTGAAACTTGACTTGAAGCAGTAGTGTGGTATTTATGAGTGTAGTCACCAAGCTGATGCTATGCAATAGTCTTCACACACTTACAGGATTGTGTTTGAGGGGCCCTCCAGAATTCAAGAAAATGGTCTGCTTTCTACATTTTTATGGATCTGGCAAATGTGTAGGAAAGAAATATCTATCATAAATCTCTGACATTAAACTCAACCTCTAGTCTCGTAAAGTTTAGCGAAAGGAGCAAGGGCTGAATGTATTTTATGCACTGTAGCCCAAACAGAATTCAGGAGATTTTAAATGGTTGCTCAGGATTAGTGTTTTAAACTGTCGCACAAGGAATATTGAGCTTTTTAGCATTTGTAAGTCTTATATATGCGCACTTTAAAACAACGGCTTTTGGGGTATAGTGGCACATGCCTATAATCCCAACATTTGGGGGTTGAAGTAGGAAGATGAGGTGTTTGAGGTCATCATCAGATACTGAGAGAGTTGGAGGAGAGCCTGGAACACATAAGACACAGAAACAAAAATTTTTAAAGACTTTATTGTTTATTTCCTAGTATGTGCATATATACATCTATACATATATTTATTATGGAAAATATACAGACACTGTTTTTACAAGTTCACGTTATTTTTATCCCAAACAGATAAACAATCAGATCCTGTATGGAAGAAGTCACCAAAATGCATCTGCCATTATTAAGACTGCCCCAACCAAAGTCAGGCTGGTTTTTATCAGGTAAGGCACACAGACCCATTTTTTCTAAAACAGTCTCTTACAAAGAAGTAATTACTGGAATAGAACTGACTATTTCCTTTTTGGTTTGTCTAACAAAGTCACTGTTGATTCTAAAACTATACTTTCCTGTCACTTTAAGAAAAATGTTTTGAGGATGAGAAGTTTTTTTTTTTTTGTTTGCTTTTCATATTTCACAAGATAAATTGGTAGTTGGATTGATTATTGTAATTTACCTTTAAAAATTCTTTGCACGCTAGATCTACTCTTCCTGTGTGTCGTGGCAAAGCCCTCTAACCTCTGTCATCATTGTTTGCTACATTTACTGGTTCAGTAATGTCTCCTTGAGAGAATTAGCAATTGATGCGTTTCTGGGCTGGCAAGAAGACTCAGCAGGTAAAGGCACCTGCTGCCAAATCCAGTGACTTGAATTCAATCTCTAAAACCCACATGTTGGAAAGAGAAGACCAATTTCCCCCAGTTTTCCTCTGACTTCCACATTTCCACGACATGTGCCACTCCTCCAAAACACATTAAATATGTGTTTAGCACAAGTTTAGGTATTTCTTGGTAAGCTTGCTGGTATGGACTGGGGTACATTACACTGGGAGAACCCTTGCCTACCATCTGCTTCCAGCCTCACTTGCTCCTGCTGCTTTCCTCCAGAAGAGTCCTACACTGGCCTGTTTTCCTTCCTACTGGCTCTTTCTTCCTGTCTAGTTGTTTATTCTTCCCAAGAGGATACCTTCTTCTATGTCTTTGTGTAACGATGTAACCCCTCAAGCTTTCTCAAATTGATACTTTCTGCTAGGCACAGATCTCTCTTTGTGGTTTCCTTGTTCTTCCAGTTGCCAAAGGTCGCCATTGAGAGTCTGGTGGTAAAAACTTGAACACATAATGATGATAGGTCAATCCCTCAAGAAGATAAGATGTCAGTCAAGAAAAGCCCACACAGAACACAAAGTCTGCCTTGCTGACTTCCCGTCAAGCTGTGTAGGGTTGCACTGGTGTGTTTAACACTGCTGTGGTTCCAGTGCATTGCAGGTGTGTCCCATAGGCTTTGTGTGTGATGGTCTGAAGAGGAGAGGGACCTTTGCGAAATGAGGCCTAGAATTGGCAGGTCAGTGGGATCTGCCCTCAGGAGTATTCTCATAAGATGCTAGTTAATCTTCTTGAAACCGTGTTCTTACAAAAGTATACACTTGGGAGTGGAGTTGTAGTTCAGTAATAGAGCACTAACATGCAGAAGGCCTAGGTTCCATCCCAGCACTAAACAGAGATTAAAAAGGACAGAAAAACCAAAATGAGTCTGAGCCCTGAATCTCTGTAGCCTCCTATCTCTCCGTCTCTCTTGCCCTTGCAAACTCCCAACATGAAGCCCTCTGTCATTGGTCCTCACCAAAGCCTGCACTTTGCTGTTTGGACTGTCAGCCTCTGAAAACTATGAACCAGGCAGATGTCTTTTCTTTATATTTGCCTTGTATTTTAGTATAGCACTTAGCACTCTGTGTTTTATACCTGATTGTGGCTGCAGCATTGCCTCCTTGGCATCTAAGGCCTAGATTACCAGTTCTGAGCCATCTTGTAAAGAGGGCAAGAGGAAACTGAGTCAAATCCAAAGGAAATCACTTAGTACAGAGAAGTATCTGAAGATTAGAACTCTCCTTCCCCTCCTCCTCCAAAGAAAGAGAAGCTGTTAATGATATTAATAACAGTGACAAAGACCTATTAGTTTACTTTTCGATTATTTCAGTCTTGTTCTTTTTCGAAGTGAAACAGAATGAAAATAGAATCTGAAAATAGCTCTCTAAATGAATGGTGTATGCAGGACTAGAGAAGGAGCAGGGGGCTGGTTTGCTGCAGTGATTTAGACAATTCAGAGATGTTGATGTTCAAAGGTTTAATCTGATTAAGAACTGTCTCAGTTCATTCAGGCTGCTGCAACAAAATATGGTAAACCGAGTAGTTTATAATCTACCGAAGTTTCTTTCTAAAGTTGTCAGCAGATTGGGTGTCTGGTGAGACTTATCCTATCTTAGGGTGTGTCTTTCTATCTGGACTTCACAAAGACTAGTTTATAAGAACAAGAATCCCATTCTTATTTTAAATATTTTTGTTTATTCTTTGATAGTTTCACACATGCATATAGTTCTTGTATTTCCCCTTTCTTCCCTCCTGAATTTGCCTCCCTCCCACCTTCGTGTCTTCTTGTAATTTACTGAGTCCTATCCATGCTGGTCAGTGAGGATTGGTGCCATATGGAACATGGGTACTGACCAGTGGCTGACTCTCCCTGCCCCAACAGCCATCAACTGCCTTCCCACCCTGGAATGCTGAGTGGCTTGGTCTCATCAGGTAACCATAGCTGCCATGAGTTCATGAGTACAACAGCCATGTCATACCTAGAAAATTCCCTGAGTCTAGAAGGAGATGATGCAGATATCTTTAGAGCTGGGCTCTCAGCACTCACTTGTTTTCAGCACTTTAAGCTGCAGCCCACTCCTGAAAGAAGCTTCTCTGGGGTTGAGGAGGTGACTCAGGGCTAAGCCTCTGCCTTGCAAAACAGAGGGATCTGAGTTCAGATCCCAAATCCCACTTAAAAATGCTGAGCGGAAATGACAATACCCTATAATTCTGGTCCTAGAAGGTGGAGCCCAAGAAACCCCAGAGCGAAGCAAAAAGGTAGAGAGAACAGCCCAGGATGAATCCCAAAGTCACCATTGGACCTTCATAGGCATACACAGTGTTCTCTGATACACACCTCCTCCACCCCTCCCCACACACACAGAGACATGCAAAAAAAAAAAAAGGAGGAAAAAAAAAAGTTAGAAGTAGAAGAAGCTTCTCGTTGAGAAAAGCCAACACTAATCGAGATCATTCTTGAGAGCTCTGGCCCCACGACAGTCACCTCCACAAGACCTCACTAACTGATAACTTTACACTGGTGACTAGGGTTTAACATATTCATTTGGAGCAAACACAAACATTCTCATCACTTCATGTACCTTTTTTTCAAGGTCATTAAACTATACAGTGTTCAGCAAATGCTGGGCATTCAGAAAATGTTATTGAGCAAAGCTCCTCTTAGCTAAAAGCAATTCTAGACACTTACTTCTCCATAGTAACAGTCATAGTAAGTTGTTTTTCACCTTCATCATCATATAAATATGTATATAAATGAAAATTCTTCATATCTCCATCCTACTCCCTACAATTTTCTAAAATTTTCCAAATTTGGAAGATTTTTCTCTATTCTTACAGGAAAATAAAAGAGACTAGTGATGTAGTTCAGCGCTAGAGCACATGCTTAACATGTACCAGACCTGTTCTCCACCTTCTTGTTGCAGTAAAACACAAGACTATAGAGAGAAAAAAGATGTAGCAGTGGTTCTAAGCAATCTATTTTCAGATTCACTTTGAGTCTATAAAGGAAAATGAGTGCAAATTGAATCAGGAGAAGCATACACAATACTGACAGCCAGCCTAGTGTTTGATTGAATAGATATGTATCTGGTACTTTATGTACAAATAACGAATTAATCATCCACTTGCCAAAACAGAAAGAACTATTCATCTGAGAAGTCTTAAAAGAAGATGATTTTTTTTCCCTGAAGTCTGGATGAACTGTTCAAAGAAGAGCCCCTGGTCTCAGTGTCCCAGGATTTAAAATTCAGCGATTCCACCCTAGCTGCACAGCCCTGGTTAGTTTCCTGATCTGCAATATGAGGATGATGCAATCACTTCAGAAACTGCCTAATTAATAACACGTACAAATTACCTGAGCATGTGGACTCAGCAATTTCTACTGATAAGTTGATAACCATGATCATGATAGAAGAAGATAAGAGAGAGGGAGGAGGTGAAATAAATCAGAAAGGAAAAGGTGTGAGTCCTCTCTCTTGTGTTTCAGAGTTTCAATTTTTTTTCAAGTTAAACACATGCATAGTTTGAGAATGCTTTTTTTAAATATTATAGTGACTAAGCACTGAAAAAGATGACCATGCACATGGTACAAAACCTCTTCTGGGAAATATCATTAGAGAGATCAGATGCCCTCAGTAGTTTCTGTCTTAAAATAATTGTCTGATATTATAATAGCAAGGAGAACACTGTTTAAGGGATGTATGGAGAAAGATCTAAGTAACACAAATTAATCCCATACTGATAAAATACAGATTATTTTACTTGTGTAACATCAAGTAATGTTATGATATGAGGCACTTTAAAGGAAGTGAGTGTTCACACACTATTGATATATGTGTATTGCTTAGCAGATGTGTTTTTGAGCAAGGGAGATATAATGGTAGGTTGGTACTGCTTCCTTTGAGGTTGCACACAATCAGTAGGCACATGGTGGTAGATTGTTCTATTCATATGCCTGTGCCATCGTACCTGTTACAGCCTGTGAAGTATTAGTAGCTAGTTTGCACCTGTTCATGCCTGTACCACTGCTGGGGTAAGAAGCAAGGGCTATAGCCCACACAGTGTAGGTGCTGTCCTTTTCTGTCTCTCCTGGCTGTCCAGCTCACTGTCACTTAGTTACATTTCTCAACTTCTTAACATACCAGTACTTTGAGACTATTATTATGAAATCCCTGACTTCATCTCTTTTGGAATCAAATCCTGAAGGTACTGAATATTGATTTGTTATAAAGTTTCAACATGGTAGCACTTGAATCATTTCACACATAGGGGGGTTGCAATTGTACTGTTAAATCTGTGTCACTACATTGTATTTCTTTATAGTAATGCTTCTATTTGACAAAAATCTAGAAAAAATGTTGGCTTTTGTACACTGGCAACTCCTCTTCAAATTTATTTACAATCAAAATAGCAATGATAACTAACTGCAGGTTGAGCGGTATGTTTACTAGTAATAGCAAAAAGTAATGAAAATGTGCTATACTCAATGTTTCAATTAATTTCAGTCTTTAGTCTATAACAATATATATGTATGTAATTTTGTCCTCGGTACAGATTAGTAATGTGCAGGGTATCCGTGAGTCTGCAAATTAATGAATTGTTGCTGCATGTACATAGTTTATTTACATAATCATTTTTCCCTTTTTCTTTTTATGAGCTAGACAATTTTGTAAGTTGTATCCTAAACATATGAAGTTGTATATACTAAATTGTTCAGCTCAGCACCATCCAGATGCATATTACTTCCTTGGTCCTGCCTGTGCACCACACATTGGTTTCTGTATGCTTTCCTATTCAGCTTTGTCCCCTGGACAGGAGCAAACCAGTTCAAGCAGAGGAAGAGACTGTGTTAATATAGTGGATGGACGGCTGTACTTGGCAGTTCAGGGATCCAAGGAGATTAATGATCTTGCCTGCAGCTCCTGTCATGCCTTTCCCCTGCTATCGAAAATTAAATGTCATGTATAACAGCTCACTCTCCATTACTTAATCACATGTGGAAAATGTGTACTGTGTAAAAACTCCTGGGGCTAAAGAAGGCCAAGTGAAATAAAACCTTGGAAAGATCTAGTGCTAGCTGTCAGGCCCTGCTGAGTAAAAGTGAACTCACCTTGGGAGACACTTTGCTGTATCGATTGAACATATGTCTTATTTTTGCAATTAAAGATAGTGTGACCTGTTATCCTCTCTCCACATGGTCCTGAAAGAAGATACTGACTTGAAATTAATATGAATGTCAGTCATCTCTAGATGTTATCTGAAGAACTTAAGCATGCTTTCAAAATTCTTACTGTGACTCTTAGACTTAGCTTTGATAAGTAGGAGGGAAAGATTGTATACGTATCCTGAGCTCCACCCAAAGAAATACTCGTTCATTTTTACCATTTTTCATATTTGGTTGGGTTGGGTGTGGGGGGTGTATACATACACATGCGGAGGCTCAAGGTTGTTATTGTAAATCATCCTCATTTGCTCTTCCACCTTATTCTTTTCAGCCTAGGCCTCTAATTAAACTCAGAGTTTGCCTCTAGGACTGCTTTGGCTATGTAGGTTGCTGTGAGGATTCCCAGACTGTATCATCCAAGGCTGGAATTGCAGGCAGGCTATCACACCCACCCAGCAACTTTACACTTGGGATCTGAAGGTCTAAACTCCTAACTTTTTGTTTGCATGGCAAGCACTTCAACCAGCCCATCATTCTCTTATTTAATAAGTTTTTACTAGGTATAATAGTTGCAGTCAGTAGTGCAAACATCACTATAATCTGTCCAAGGAAATGGTTCAGCAGGTAAGGAAAGCGTCTTGCCACCAGGCCTGATGACCTAAGTTCTGTTCCCAGAGCCCACAGGATAGAAGGAGAAAACCACCTCCTGCAAGTGACCTCCACACATTCACTGTGACATGCACATGCCTATATTCACAAATACACACACAAGATAAATAAACATTAAAAAAGAGTATAATCTCTACCCTAAAGGAAGGCAGCAAACCACTCATCTGTTACCTCATCCAGTGATGTGAGTAATACAGTGCTATAGGAACATAGTAGAGATACATCTGCCCTAGTCTTTGGGAAAGTGTCACAGAAAAAGATGCTTAGCTAAGAGCTGAAGAATAAGTAAACAAAGGCATAGAACATTTGGAAATCTAGAGGCTCAGTACATGTGAACATCATGGCCCTCTTTAGAAAGTACACCTGTGTGTTGGCTATATTGTTCTGGAAGGAAGCGTCCTATGGCTTTTGTGGCCCATTGAAGAATGTGACACCCCTTTTCAAGAGCACTGTGAATATCCCCCACGTGACAGGACATATGAGGCGTGAAGTTAGCGCTGAACTCCACAAGCAGTTTCAAAGGAAAAGAAAACAGACGCTGGTGGGTTGCAGACCACCTCTGTTGCTCATCTGGTTGTACCAGCTGGTCGACCCCCTCTATGATCTCTTGCCTTGCTCTGAAACACTGATTCTTTTTTTTTTAATTTTTTTTTTTATTATTATTTATTCAATTGTGCGTGTGTGCGTATGTATGTGTCTGTGCGCATGTGTGTGTGCGTGTGTGTGTGTGTGCGTGTGTGTGTGTGTGTGTGTGTGTGTGTGTGTGTGTGTGTAGAACCACGGACGAATTTGGGAACCACCATGGATGCCTCCACCTCCTTCTGCCCCGGGATTCACAGGCTCCGCCCTACCAGGACCAGAAGCGCAGGCCGCCCCCGCTTCCGCCTGGAGTCTCTACGTGGGATCTGGGATCTGAACTCAGGACCTTCTGCCTGCAAGGCAGAGGCGTAACCTCTGAGCCACCTCTCCAGCCCGAAACACTGATTCTTGCTTAACGTCTTCAGTGCTTCTTTCCTACAAGTGTTGTCCATTTTAAATAATTTTATTTAGCAAGTAGAATTTGTAAACATGTTATTTCTAGACTAAGAGTTAAATAATTTGCATCTTTTATCAAAGACAGACACATGGTAACATAGGGAAGTTGTACATTGCATCCAGTTAAGATCCCATTTGTCGTACATTTCTGGAATCTTTGTCATATCCTTTAAATGTCCTCTTGTGAGGGCGATTTGGTCATTCTGAAATGACCAAGTATTTTATAGAGCCATGCATGAACATGAATCAGTCAAATTCAACAGATTGGAGTAAGTGTTGTGAATAAATAGAATGCCTTTCTTTTCCCTTTCCTTTTCTTTCCTTTCCTTTCTTTTTTCCTTCTTTCATTACTTGAATATGGTTCTGCAGATTGAATGTGCTTCTTCTATGTTAAGCTAGTGTCGTTCCACTGCACTGTACCCCCAACTCCTATCTTGCCTTAACAATTCACGAAGTGCCTTTGAAAATCAGTTTAATTTTTTCTTAGAGAAAATTGGTAGTTTCTCTTTGCTACTCCTACTCCTTGACAGTACCAGCATGTGTCAGCTGAATGTAACTGTTTACCCAGCTCCTGTTTGTGGTGGTCATCAAGGACAATGTGGTCAGTTTTTCTTTTGTTCGGTATCTCAGCTCTTTGGGACTGTGAGTGTAGTGGAATAGTAACCCTGGGTTGTCTCTAGCACTACAATAAATTAGGTAAAAATACATGAATTGAAAGAAACAATGCTATTTGCCCCATTGAGGGCCTGTTTCCTCTAATGGACTTCTCACATACTTGGGAATTGACTGGAAGATCAGTCAATCCAGAGGCCTGTGCCTCATAGGAGATGGAGGCGTCAGATCCTCCTCTCAGTAACAAAGTGTGGCTGGTGGGCGTTCAGATGACTGATCTTGGGCTTTGAGGGGAGGAGAAACAGGTATTGGGAACTCATCGTAGAGGAGAGGATTTTATTCCCAGAGAACTCACAGTATTCCTGTTCTGACATCATTCTGCTTCCTGCTTCCTTTTCCTCCAGGGTGTGTTAATCCCTGACTGTTCCAAGCCTAGTCTTATAGCCTTTCTGTTTATTTGGTGAGATTCCAGTATCTGTCAATAAATTCTGTTTTGCGTAAGTCGGCTCAAATTCAGTTCAGTCACTTACTACCAAAGAACATTAATGGATGGGCAAAATAGGGGAAACAGAACAGCCTGAGAAAATCATTAGCAGTGTAGTGAGAGATTGCAGTTCCTGCAGGACCTTTTTTGTTACACAGAGGCTTTGGGCCTGGATTTTCTAAGGTTGTTATCCATCGGACATCTCAGGAGAGCTTAAGATCTCTAAATAAGTCTCCACAAAGAATGTTCATTTCCAAACTGTTCATTGATTGTTGACGTGAGATTTTCAGATCACTGCAAGAGGAATCGGCGGGATGTTCCAGGGGCCTCCCCTAGGTGGGAAAGTCACTTCCCAGCACACAGCAATAAGGTAGGGATAGCTGAACATGTGGGCTTTGCCAGCCAGGATTCAGAAGGGAATAACTAAGGTTATCCATTGTGCTGTCCTTCAGAATCTCTGTGAGAATCAGGTGAGGCTAAGTCACTCATTCCATTCTGCTCCTAGACACCCACGTCAACCTTCCTGCCAACATGGGTTGACAAGTGTTTTAGAGCCCCCTTTTCCTCTGCACACTGTAACAGCTCTTGAGAACTCCAGGGACATGTGTGTGAACTGTGGGTCAGGATGGTAGACTCCTCCCAGCAGCCCTCAATAGAGCTGGCATTGTTTGGAATGTCAGCAAATAAAATCCATCATTCTACTATCGCCGACTTGTATTCCAGTGTAGCATACCCATCTAGTTTGATGGAAGTTTCTTCCCTAGTTGTGAGCTGTAAGCTGTCTGGTATTCTGGAGTCTTCAGAAAGGGACTCTGTTCCCACTGAGGTTTAATGACTTTGTTTTCCTAACTGAATATTAATTCAAATGTCATGTTCCAATTAGTATAAAGTGATTCTATGTGTCAGCAAGTGTAAAGATTTTTTTTGTCCTGAAGTATCTCAGATCATTGTATTTAGTGCCTTCAGAAAATAATATTCAAGCCTTTTCAGTCATGTCTATGTGTTCCTTATTTACTCAGTGATTTTATGGCATACATCCAAGTCACATACATGCTGGCCACCAAATTATAATTAGATGAGGTTGCAAGAAAAATAACCAAATCAGCCTGCTCAGCAATTCACACTGTTTTGTTAGCAGTACACAGAGTAAGATCCCGTAGGTTTGTGAAAGTAGGTTTCAGAGAAGCTGCCCAGCACATCACCTCCATCTGTCCGTAGACACTGCACAGCCCATTATCTATCCCCAAATACTTTCATCTTCCAATCTGAAGTGCTACCTATTAGTTACTTTTCTTGTTGTTGTAATAAAATTCCTGATACAAGCAGCTTAATGAATGAAGGGTTGGTTTGGACACAAGTATCAGGTTGAGAAGGCATGGTGGTGGGAGCTTGAGACAGCTGGCCACATGACAACCACAGTCCGGAAGCAGATAGTGATGAATGCTGTATCAGTGGTGCTGCCCACATGAAGGATGGATCTATCCTCTTCATTTAGTGTTTTCTGGAAACACCATCGTGTAAATCTCATCAAGTTGACAGTGTTAGCTATCATACACTGTTGTCCATTAAAAAATAATTCTTCATTCCATTCTTTCCCCTAGACCTTGACAATAATATTCTACTGTTTGGGTCTGAATATTTGTGTGTTACTATGTACTTAGTTGTATGTTGGGCCTACATTTCACATTTAACCTACATTATCAGGGCTCATCCTTGTCACATGTGGCATTTGCTGTATTTCTTCTTACTTGTTCATTCCTGTAGCATGTATCAGATGCCATATTTTTTTTCACTTGTTCATTCACCAGTGAAGACGGTTTGGGTCCACCTTTTGACTCTCTTAAATAATGCTGCTATGAATGTAGGTGTGCTCTGTCTCCTCTGAGATACTGCTGCTCTTTTTTGGATATATCCACCTGCAATGGGCCTGCTGAGTCAGGTGATTATTCTTTTTTTTTAGTCTTTTAGGAATCACCATTCTGTTTTCTACACACTTTCACCTCTTTCTATTCCCACCAGTAATGCACAAAGGTTTAGATTTCCTCATACCTTGCCAACATTGTTTTTATGATAGTCACCCTAATGTGTATTAAGTGGCATTTCAAACTGGTCTTGATTTGCACTTCCTTGAAGATTTGTGATGTTGAGCATCTTTTTTCTATGTTTTCATAATGTGTAGATCTTCAAAGAAAATGGCCATTTATGCCCATAGTAGGTAGATAGTTCCAGGTGTCCATCTTGGCATTGAAGGCTGAAGCTCTGGGCACATTTGTAAAGAATTACTAGTTGAGCCCAAAGCAAGCCTATAGGAGATTGACTAACTGATGGGAGGAGACCTAGTCTATGGTGGGTGGGACCTGAGCAGATGGCTAAAATGGAAGGAACTGGCTAAGTAAGTTGGCATTCCCCAGCCTACTTCGACAGACATACTGTATGGCAAGGAAAGTTTACCCCTCTCTCAGCTGTCCTGTGGGTATGGTGTGGCTAGTTCCAGGCCCCTGGTGTTGATATGGACTCTCTGGCTAATCTGGAATGAGAAATATAACTGAACAATTAAGCCAGAATAAAATCCCTTGTTCCCCCTTCAGCCATCTTGTAGTTAATTTATAAGCAACATGCAGAGTAACTGCTATTTGTTCTTTGTCTGTTTTCGAATCAGGTTATGTGTTTTGCTATTGTTATGTTATAGAAGTCATTATACCTTGTAAATGCTAATCTTTTATCAGATTGATAATTTGCACAAGAGAGAACATTAATTTTGACGTGGTCCCATCTGTGTACTTGATGTAGTCTTACCTCTATATTTTTTGTAATCCCATCTGTTTACTTTGCCTTGATCACCTATGCTTAATGCATCATTTCCAGTTAATCAATATCAAATTCAGCGTTACAAAACTTTTCCCCAGATTTTTCTAGCACTATTTATTGAAGAAATCATTATTTCTCCCATTGATTGATCTTACTATCCTTGTGGAGCATCATTTAATCAAGTTATGCAAGGACTCATTTCTAGTCATCTTTCCACTAATCTTTATGCCAGTATCACACTTCTCTACTGTTAACTTTGTAGTAAGTTTTGAAGTCAGGGAAAGTGAACCTTCTAGCTCAATTCTTCTTTCTCAAGGTTTTTTGTGTTTGTTTGCCATAGCTATTTGGAATCAAAATGCGTGATAGAGAATACTTTCACTTTTAAAGGAAGTAAAAATATTCTTTGGAGCTACTCAAAACATTATCACATTGGACAAATGTAACTATACCATATATTAGATATCATCCTTTATTTTTCCTCATTCAGAAACACAACTACTTTTGACCACAGTTTGTAATGTTCTTCTACAGTCTGTTTTGAAGAGAGTATCTCATGTTCATCCTAAGAAATTATTCAAGTGTCGTTACATTAATGCTTCCAATGTCATATTAATGACACCCCTTATTAGTTTGAATTATAGTTACAACTTTAATAGTGCAAAAATAACCATATAGAATTACATCAATGCATCTCTGTCTATGGCGTGACTATCCCTGTAAAAATGCATTCAAGTATCTTAGACAAATAGAATAATGTGTCTAAGAAACCCAAAATAAGGAATTAAGAAATACAAGAAGAATGATTATGTAAGATCTACATTTCATGAACTCATTTAAGTATTTATTGAATACTACATGCTGGATAGCCATGTTAGGAAATTTTCCAAGAATTTTAAGATCTCCAGGCCAGCAGGTAGTTTCAGCAGGTAAAGGTGTCTGCTGAGTTTGAGTCCCTAAACCCATATTGTGAAAGAAGAGAACTGACCTCCCAAAGAAGTTATCCTATGACCTCTCTCTCTCTCTCTCTCTCTCTCTCTTACTCACTCACTTTTTTTCTAGAATTTTAAGACATGCAGATAGGTTCCTGAATGTGGAGTGGAATAGCACAGATGAGATACTCTTTGATGCTGGTGACTTGTTCTTTGTTGCCAAACTGCTTCCTTGCTTCCAGAGTAATTTTCACAGGTCAGACAGGGGAATGGCTTGTATTACTTCACAGACAGAATAAGAAACCAGTAGGGACGTTCTTGTCATAGTTCAGGCAACTTGAAAAGTACATGAATTAGGGTGGGGACCATGGGATGAGACACAGGAAGAAATGAAGCCTTCAGTATGAAACCATTGGACTTAGTGAGTTTTTGATTAACGGCTGAATAAAATAATGATCATGAGAACCTAGCACCTACAACTTTAAGTATATGACAGTCAATGTAGTAATTATCTTAACTATTGTTTACATTCTATCTTCATTCTAGAGTTATTATCTCAAGTTTATTGGTTAAGAAACAAAGTTATAGAATACTAGCGTTTGTCTTATTCACAAGTTATCAGTGGTTTGATCTGTTCCTTTACCTCGTTTCTTTCATGAATAGCACAGATGTCTCATAGGGCAAATTGCCCTGTAAGGTTTTCTCACAGTGCATCACTTGTGTTTCTTGTTGTTTCTAACTTGTATTTCTAATTGGTATACCTTTACACTCCATGCAACAGACCTTAATCATCAATTTGAGTTTTATAATAATGAAATTCTGTGTATCATCATATATGTCTATGTAAGCTCTACTCAAAACAGAAATATGGCATATCCATTTCCCCCAAATTCTGAGGGTGCCACTTTTCAGTCATTCCCTTACCTTCCTTCCCAAAGAGCCAATCACTTTGATTTCTATCATTCTAGGTTAATTTTTTAATTAATCTTTTATTGTTTTATATGTTATTACAGTGAATTTATGATAGTTTCATGTCTTAATTCCCAGTCCCATTCTTTCTCCCTTTCCTACTGTAACAGTAGATTAGTTTCTACTGTTCCTTTTCTGTTATTAAGTTTGTCATATTTAGGATTGAATCCAGGGACTTGCACATGCTGTACCACTGAACTACATCTATAGCACTTTAGACTGTTCTCAAATTTAATAGCATAGAGTCCCCCATATTGATGTTCCTGTATCTGACTTTTTTCATTCAACATTCTATTTTTTAGATTTGTCTATTTTATGCTTATGAAGTTTGTTCCTTTAATTACTAAGTCATATTCCATTCTGTGAACATATATTTTGTTGATTGATTCCCTAATAGGTAGACATTTCCAGTTTTAGGTATTATGAGTAAGATTTCAGTGAGCTGGCTCAGCACGTATAGGTTCATAAAGAAAATCTGGTGGTTAGATCCCTGGAAGCCCATTTGTTAGAAGAAAGAACCCTTTTCCCAAAGTCGTCCTCTGACTTTCATATGTGCACTGTGACATCCTCCCCTCACCCTCAATGAACTTGTATACAACATATTTAACTCTATATAACCAACAGCCCCAAATCTCAGAAGCTTCAAATGACAAATGCTTATTTCTTTTTCATGTTACATGTCAGAAAAACCTTTCCCTAAGGTGGATCTGGTGATCCTAACAGTACTCCAGGGCAGGCTATTACAGTGAGGAACAGTGTGGTGCTTGGTTAACAAGAGGAGGCTGAGAAATCAGACCACAACTTTAAATCTGAGTTCTGCTGTTTCACAGCTTGTGATTTATTAGCCTTGTCACTTTGGCCCAGAGGTTAACCTATATATAAAAATGAGGAGGAAATTTTAACTACCACACAGAGTCATTGTGAATTCTAAATGGTACCTAGTAAGTCCTCAGATGCTGTTTCTGCTGACCACATTTTCCCAATCAGAAGTATCTGGTGCAATTAAGCATGGTAGTGCATGCCTGCAATCCCAACAATCCAAAGGCTGAGCCAGAAGGATCCAGAGTTCAAGGCTAACCTGACTACATAGTAAGATCCTATCAAAAAACAAAAACGACTCACCGAATTTTTGCTGTATATTAGTTTTTTTTCCTAAGTGACATAGTATTAAAAATTAAATAGTGGAATCCCTCACTTGTTAGCGCATGGTTCTGTGAGTGGTAGATAGACTGTCTTGGTTCTTTACTCAGATCTCACAAGGTGGAAAGCCAGGTTAGTAACCCTGACTGTGTGTGGAAAGGCATTCTTTTGCATCTTTACTCCTATGGAAGTCTTTTTGCTTATTGGATGGAATCTGCTCCCAGCTCTTGAGAGCTCCCATATTTCTGTTAGGCAGCCCTTCATTTGCCTAGTAATGGTGCTTCTGTCCTCACACTTCCTCCTTCTAACCTCTAGTTATTCAGTGAATCCATCAGCTTCAAATTCATGTATCAATCTGATTTAAAAAATCAGATTACCAAGGTTCTAAGAAGTGAAATATTTCAGTTTCAAGGTTTTCTCCTGGTTAAGTCAGAGATACTTGATGATCGATCTCCTTTACCCTAAGGTCACCCGTGCCAGAACAGCCTAATCACGGTGCAGTTCTTTATTGTTGCTGGCCACACAACAGGGGAAGAAATGTCAGGAACCTTCTTAACAACATCTGCCTAATACACACCAGCATGAGTATATATATATATATATATATATATATATATATATATATATATATATATATTCTTAAAGAACCTGAATATAAATCAGTGTCCAAAATAAATATTCTGCAAATAATAAGAAACTGAATTAGTGGTGTTCTTATCATTGAGGAAAAACTAAACACAGCCACTGGATACTAGTTCAACAATTGTAATTGTCTGCTTATTAACTGTGTTCCTCGTTAACTCATCAATGGCAGAAATCATGTTTTATTCATTTTTATATCCAGAGTATAAACATTTGTTAATGAATATAAGCATTCAGAATAAAATGAAAGCTATATTGTTGAACCTCAGACAGCTTTGGTTAAAAGAACACAGGGCTGGGGATGCAGCTCATTTGGAAGACTAGTGTGCAAAAATCCTGTGCTCCATCCTCAGTACAGGATATGCTGGCACATATCTGTGATCCCAAAACTCAGGTGGCTGAAGAGAGAGGATCAGGAACCCTAGGTTGTCCTCAGGATACATGACACACTGTCTCAGATAAAAAAGTAAAACTACAAAGACATCTGATGGACTTTTACAAAAGGTGTCATACATACCACTGAGCTGTCTGAAGAGAAAGTTCCAGGGCATCTCTAGAGATGTGCAGGAGAGAGTTCTGAACTGTGTGTCTGTTCTAGAGAGGGAATTTAGTTGTTCCTAACTAAGGCAGACATCTTCCCCATGCTTCCACTCAGATGGGGGTGAAGCTGTTTGTGCTACCTTCTTTGGAGAGAATGGTGCATTCAGATGCTAGCAGTGAACTAGACCCACGCCAAGGAATGTCCCCTCCACTTGGCAAAGCTGAGAACTGTCTGACTATACGGCTTCACTGTCTCAGTGTAGCAACACTTAAATTGCTAGAACACTTATAAACAATTGCAGTTCTAGATTATATCTTACATGATGCCAAAGAAACTTATTATTGCTCTTTGGAAAAGTGTTGCAGTCCGCCTGCATGGTTGCTGATAAATGACCATCAAACAGCTTAAGGGAACAAGGGATTTATTTCCTTACGACAGTCTGGTTACAGTCTGTAGTTCAGCTTGGCGGGAGAGCATGCACCAACACCAGGCTGAGGGAACTGGCCATATCATCACCACATAACAGCTTGTCCATCTCTTGATGGACAATCCTTACTTGCCAGACCAGCATGTCTGGCCAAGTGAACAAAAGGATGCCAACTTTCTCAATCAGCTCTGTGTATCTCACCCACCATGGGCAGGGCCTTCCCCATCAGCTAGACAATCTCCTTCAGGTTCGCTCTGGGCTTAACTCAACTAATTCTCTACAAATGTGCCGAGCTCAAACCCTCAACAGTCAAGTTGACAACTGTGCCCAGCCATGTACAAAAAGCTTAGTTATAAAGCAAGAGATTTGATTTCTTATGAGATACTAGACTGTGGAGGGAAGAGTCCCAAGAAGTCACTTGGGCTAAGTGCTTGTTTGAAACAGAAATCCATCTATTCCTCCCCTTCCCTTTTCCTGTATCCTTTCTCTTTGAATTGCTAGTGTGTTAGCTCTTGCTGCCTGACGCTAGTGTGTGAGCAGTGAACAGTCCTATTGAGTATATTATAAACAGTTATGAACTATACCCTCTTAGACATTTTTTTCTCTCCACTAGGAATAAGCATAGATTTTTTTCTATTATGTAATATTTAAAAATATTAATGAGCTTTAAAGAATCATTGAAGGCATGCTAATTAGTAAAGAAAAAAAACCTATTAAATTCTGCAGAGAGGACATACCTGGTTTGAGGTGGCCCAGTCTTGCTAATTACAATCTCTCAGTACTGGTAACCTTTGAAAGAGAGATGGAAAACTGTCTGCTTTATACTGTCAATGTGTTCCAAATGCGGAACAGATATCTGCTGTTGGCTTTTGATCTAATCTGAGTTGAGTTCTGTCTGTATTGTTCAGCAAGAAAAATAGATTTGAAGGGTGGAGATTACCTATGGGAAAATGCTATTACCCCAAGGTAACTGATTGCTTTTCTGTGTGTAACTTCTGAGAAACAGTTTGTACCCTCAGAAAAACAGTAGTTATCGCTTAATGTAACAGTGCATTCTCAAAGCGTCTGTAATGTTGGCAGGGGAAAAAAATGAATCTTCCATGCTCTGTGGCACTTCATAGTTTTAGTCTTCCTCCAGGTTTTTTAAAGAGTTTTTAAAAATATTTGTGTGTTTGTTGGTTTGGGAGAGAGAGACATAGAAAGCAGGCATACACACATGCATGTATGTGGAAGTCAAAGGACAGCTTTTGGAAGTCATATCTCCCCTTCCACTATATGGACTCTGGGAATGGAACTCAAGTCACCAGGTTTGCACACAGGAGCCATTACCCTCTGAGCCATCTTGCCAGCCTTCACATTTGTTTTGACTTGGTGCAAGTACTAGACAACCCAAGAATCCACAGGAATCCAAGGAGGGAACAAAGAAACAGTACCTGGACTTCACTTCTTTTCTTTTCTGTTTGTGTGCATAAAGTATATGTGCATGTATACACATGTTTTAGTTTGCCTGAATATTGCCAATAAATTCATGACCAAGACCTTAGGGAACCAAAGGCTGTTTTTTTTTTGGTTTGTTTGTTTGTTTGTTTTCCTTACAATTCTTAGTTACAGTTCTTAGTACAGATTGGCAGGAGAGTTCATATACTAGGTGCCAAAGAAACTGGCTACATCTTATCTATAGGGATTGTTAAAAGAAGGGCAAACCTCACTTGCCATTCTGCAAGTCTGTCCAAATATGTCAAAGAATGCCAACTTATTGAACCAGCTTTCCCTGTGTTATCTATTTGCCCAGGGACCTTCCCCACCCACTATGTGCTGCATCATCCCTCACCTATTCTGCATTAGTATAGCAAGTAGCATTCGCCTGACCCACAAGGCACCGTCTTTCTAGATCTCCATGCTCACCAGCCATCTCTTCCTCTCAGTCTCCCAAGCATCCTTCATTCAGAAGAACCAAGTGAAGAGGCTGAGAACCTCTCAGTTTACAGAACAGAGCTCTGCAGACATTGGTTGGGCCTAGAGGTCATGTATGCCCACTTGAAAAACTGATATTCCACAGTTCTGAGAGTGGATACTTTTTCAAATCTATCTTCTATGCACCCAATTTTCTAGGCTGGGCTTCACTAGCTCCTAGCATCCTCCTTCTTTATCACTAACAATTGTATCTGAGTATCTCTTTTTGTGTTTAATATCTTCATGCTTGGAATCTCTGTACATATGCTATGTTGCCATGTGCATTTTGACTTGAGAACTACTGAAGTATTTGTAGTCTGAGTCAGTAGCTTATCAAGTGCTAATCCTGCCTGTTTCACCATTTCACAGAAATGAGGACGCAGTTAACCAAATGGCTGTTGCTCCCTTCCCGCTGCCGTCGAGCTCCCCATCATCTATCGAGGTAAGGTCGCCACTGATCAGTTCTCACCATTTCCACAAAGCATGACTTTTTATTTTCAGTATTTAATATCCCAATCACATAATATAAGTACATATAAGCATTGAGGTATGATTATAATCATAAAGAATTTCAAAACATTAAACTTAGAACCTCCTCATAGGAGTGCTACCTTCTCCAAAGTTATAGTTACAATGGTCCTTGGGTATGTTGGAAGTTGTCCAGCAATAGCCATCTGATGCTGGAGAGCCAGAGAACCCAACTACTGCTCACAGTGAGGAGCTGGAAACATCAGAACAGGGAGAACCAGTTCTGCAGCCCCATCCCAAGGCCTAAGGTATAAGGCAAATAAGCTGGAGTCTGACACCCACCAGCCATGGTATTATAATGGACACACTCAGGCACCTAGTGGCTCCTCCTCCTCCCTCTTCCATCTGGGGACCCAGCCCCGATGGTGCTGCCGCATTCACAATTGTTGACCTATATGTCAACTGTCTCCAATCATGCCCTCACAGACCCACCCAGAGGTGAATTCTGCTAATCTCCCATGCTTCTGTCAATTCCATAATCAAGAGTAATCATTTACATTGAGTCAAAAGCTATTTTGGTTTAAAATTTTAGTCTATTTTGACTAGTTACTGGCTTAAAAAAATTGTATTAATAGGCAGTGACTCCATCAGCAGCAATTTCACCACAGTCTTAGCATTAGTTTTAGATTGTTTTGTTTTGTTTTGTTTGAAGTGAGACCTCAAAGGGTCCAGAGATATAGCTCAATAGCACAGTCCCTGCCTCACACATACTGGGACCTGGGTTCAATCCCTAACACCGAAGGGAGTATTAGACTTAGAAGGAAGGAAAGAGGGAGGAAGGAAGGGAGGAAGAGGTATGGAGGAAGGGAGTGGGGGGGGGGAGGGAGACATACATCTCTGCATTACTAAGATGTAATGTGCCCTAACATAAAATTCAGCTTTAAGGAGGTATGCAGAGAATCTAGATTCTATTTCCTGTTAAAAGAGCCACTGTTTTCTGCTGAGTAGTCAGATGTTAAAATACATATCATGCTACCAGATGTGGTAGATACACCTCTCTCATCCCAACTCCCTGGAGTTTACAGCAGGAGGATCCATGAACCCTGGGATTCATGGCAACTTCAAAGTCAGTCTGGATTACCTGGCAAGATTCTGTATATGTTTAGATAGAACATGGAAATCACACAAACAAGAACACAAACACAAAAGAAGAAAAACAGCAGGTGTGGTGAGATGCCTCAGTAGATAAAGGCACCTGTGCACAAACCTTGTGACTTGAGTCTGATCCTCTGAGCCCACCTGGTAGGAGGAGAGGACCAACTTACAAAAGTTGTCTTCTGATCTTCACATGTGCTGCATGGCACATATGTACCTATAGTCTGTCTGTCTGTCTGTCTGTCTGTCTCTCTCTCTCTCTCTCTCTCTCTCTCTCTCTCTCAAATTAAATAAATAAATAACAAAAGTGGGATTGTGGGTAGAGTATAAGAGGATGTGAACCAAAATAACAGAAAATGAAGTTTGAAAAACAGACTGAAGGGGGCTGGAGAGGTGGCTCAGGGGTTAAGCCTCTGCCTTGCAAGCGGAAGGTCCTGAGTTCGGATCCCAGATCCCACGTATACACGCCGGGCGGAAGCGGGGGCAGCCTGCGCTTCTGGTCCTGGTAGGGCGGAGCCTGTGAATCCCGGGGCAGAGGAAGTGGAGGCATCCATGGTTGTTCCCAATTTCGTCCGTGGTTCTACACACACACAGACATGCGCGAACACATACATGCACACACACGCACAATTGAATAAAAAAAAATTAAAAAAAAAAAAAAAAACAGACTGAAGGGGCTGGAGAGGTGGCTCAGGGGTTAAACCTCTGCCTTGCAGGTGGAAGGTCCTGAGTTTGGATCCTAGACCCCATGTATAAACGCTGGGCAGAAGCAGGGGCGGCCTGCATTTCTGGTCCTGGTAGGGCGGAGCCTGTGAATCCCGGGGCAGAGTAAACAAGGAAGAGGTAGAGGGAGTCCATGGTGGTTCCCGAATTCGTCTGTGGTTCTACACACACATACATACACACACGCATACACACACACATACATACACACATGCACACACACGCACAATTGAATGAATAAAAAAAAAACAGACTGAAATTGAAAGACAGAGACTTGAGTTTTTGGTCCCAGAGCATGTGACTGCCACACCTTGAGCTTATGGAGTTGTTGGGGCATTTGAACAAGGTCATGACCTGATGAGGTTAAGTTTCAGGTAGGTTAGTTGAGTAGCAATATGAAGATGTCTTGAGAAGGGAAACCCAGTTGGTGAGCATTGCAGCATAAGAGATCACCAAGGTATGCGTGCATCCCTCCAGAGTATCTACATATAAGCAATAATCTTCTTTGGTCCTTTTCCTCAGAGTGTGTGCTCTTTGAATACCAAGTAAGATGAAGCACGACCTCATAAAGAATGAGGCGCTGATTGCAGAAGAGTGCCATTAGCATAAAGCCCATCTTGTCTTTGATTGCATCCTGCCTTTCTGGAAGTCTGACTTTTCCACTAAAAAAGAAACTCACTCATCATGTTTAGTAAATATATTTGTTTACCAAAAGACATGTTTATGACTTTAGGTTGGCAATGGGAGTGCTAAATCATTTGTTGAAACATAGAGATAACAAAATTTAAGTCAAGAAATTTATTTTAAAGATAAAGAACTTTTAATTGCCTGGGGAGTTAGGCTTACTTTTTTTTTTTAATTTCCCATTGTTTAATGGCATTTCAGATCAAAAGCAAACCAGCTGTTTGTACTGATGGAGTCTCATCTTATTAAATTGGGAAGTGGAAGGAAAGAACCTTAAGTGTTGTTCTGATGGAAACATTTCTGTGAATCATGTAACATCCTGACTTGCATTGGTGATCTGCTCTGAACTGAAGCAGCATCTCCACTTTCGGGGTTCTGTTTGTCCACTTGGTGAGAAACCACTAATGAAAAGTAGATATGAAAAAGTACAATAGGGCTGGAGAGGTGGCTCAGGGGTTAAGCCTCTGCCTTGCAGGCGGAAGGTCCTGAGTTCGGATCCTAGACCCCACGTATAGACTCCAGGCAGAAGCGGAGGCGGCCTGTGCTTCTGGTCCTGGTAGGGCGGAGCCTGTGCATCCTGGGGCAGCGGGGCAGAGTAAACAAGGAGGAGGTGAAGGTGGCCCACGGTGGTTCCCGAATTCGTCCGTAGTTCTACACACACACACATACATATGCACACACACATACACACACACGCACACACGCATGCACAATTGAATAAACAATAAAAAAAAGAAAAAGTACAATAATACTGGGGTGACAAGATGGCTTAGTGCATAAAGCCTCAGCTTGATTGCCAGAACTCAAGTGATAGAAGGAGAGAATAGACCTGCAAGTTGTCCTCTGGCATCTTCCTATACACCATGACACTTACATGCACGCACACACATATACAACACGTGAAATAAACATATAAAAATAATTTTAAAAAATAAATAAGTAGCATAAAGATAAAATAATCCAAGCATGATAGTATGCACCAATAATACTTATACTAAGGAGGTAGAAACAGGAAGACTTGAATCCAAAGCCAACCTGAGCTACGTAGTGAGACCCTGTCTCAGAAGTCATTGAATTAGTGGCTTAGAGCAATGGCTCATTGGTAAAATGCCTAGTATGCATGAATGAGAATCTGAGCTCAGATCTTCAGCACCTATGTAAAAGCTGGTGTTGGTAGCACATACCATCTGTAATCCTAGTGCTAGAGGGGAAGAGGTGTGTTAGAGGCAGAAACTGGAGGATCCTTAGAGCTCATTGGCTACCAAGTACATCCAATCAGTTAACTTTCGAATCAGTGAGAGGTCCTACCTCAAATATTAAAATGGAAAGTAATTGAGAAAGATGCCCAATGTCTACCTCTGGCTTCCATGCACATGCACACACACACACACACACACACACACACTGATATATACAAACACACCCCAAAACACTTTTTAAATATTAAATTAAAACCTTAAACTAAAATAAAATTGACCACTGTTGCTTCATCTGGAAGATTTTGGATGAACCCAGCAAAGGAGCATCCTGACGGCAATCCATAGGGATCCACACCGTCCTACTAGTCTTTGGGTGATAGCTGTATTCGTGTACACTCAGAGCCCTGCCTTTGCCGTGTGTCCATCTGTGGATCTCCATGAGCAGACTTGGTGAAGCTGGCCACGTTGGTCAGGTGGTTTGAAAGACAGCAGGAGAGGACAGTGGCCATCTGGAGGAGTTGAATCATCTTTGGTATCACTAGCTACCTTCCCTCAGCCAGATGGTCCTCCAGCCACAGAGATGCACTCATTCCCTAGAAGTCCTGCTGCTGACCTACTTCACCTTCCTGCCTCTGGCTGCGTGCCGTGTTCTAAGCTTGTGGCAACCAAGGTGTTGTAAAAGCCCCTTACTGTGTAAGACATTCTGTTCCTAGAACAGAATCCACAGTTTTGTTCTTGCCTCCTTGCTACTCAAAATTCTTCTTTCTTTTTTACCTGAGTCTCCCCTTCATTTTGATTTGGACTTCACATCCTTCTCAGTGGAGTCATTTCAAGCTAAAACAGAAAAGAATATTTAAAGGGAGACTATATGGGCCAGTGATATGGCTTAGTTGATAAAGGTGCTTGCTGACAAGCAGTTTAGTCCCTGGAATGCCCTCCAGATAGAGTGAAACTCTTCACAAAGTTATTAGAAGAGGTACCTCTGGTCTTATTTCACTCTCTTAGCATGTTGTGTTTGTATACCATGGCCTCAACCTACATTCCTAAACCAGATATATTAGCAAGTTAAGACTTTGAAAGTTTTCCTTAAGAGGTTGACGAGATGGCTCCTGTCAGGAAGGTGTGGCAGCAGGAGCCTGAGGTAGCTGCTCACATTGCAGCCATCATCCAGAAGCAAAGAGAGAGAAACACTGGTGCTCAGTTTGCTTTGTCCTTTTTATTCAGCCCAGAACCTCTGCCCCGTGCTGATGTCTTCCTTGCTCAGTTAAGCCTTTCCGGAAACCCCTCATAGAAACACCTAGAAGTGTATTTTCATGGTGATCATGAATCCCATCAAGCTGATGGTAAAGATGAGCAGTTGCAAGTGCCTGCAAATCAGTACTGAATACTCAGTACTGAAAGGCAGAATGAGACAAAATGACAGCCTTGCTTAGTTACAGCCTCATATATATGGTTTCCAGAACATAGCCCTGGGCAGTCTTGTTTTGGTTCCTAGATCAATTCACTTCTTGCTAGCTAGTAGTCCTTTAGCAATTTGCTTTAAAAAACTGCCTCATCTTTCTCATCTGGGAATTGGAGGTCACAGTGATATACACCTATAGACTCATTAGGAAGAGTAATGAGACTGGGGGATAAAAAGCCTGCCTCAACAAAAGACTGGAAACAAAAATTAACTGCCCCTGGTGATGTGCAAATAATAGTTTGCACATGTCTCTTGACATTCCCAGGGAAACTTCTATTCACTGAAAAAAGAGAGCAAGCTGACAGACCAAAGAAAGATTATGAAGAATAGATTTTTAAATCCGTAACTTAGTTGGGATTATTTACAGGAATATGGGTGACTCACCAAAAAGTCCCCTCTGTCAATTTTTTTAACCTCTTATATTCTTTCTTTGTAGCTGGAGTGGATGGGCATGATTAGGCTCTCGGGGAGCACCCTATGACTCTCCCATCTCCCCAAGGAGGAAAGCTGGAAACCCTACAAATATGAGCCTAGCTGTTTATTTTACTGCCATGACTGCAGACCAAGGACTACTATGGGTTACTGCATGATGGCTATGACGACATCAAACACAGACATGTTAGCTCATTATCTTCAGAGTAACCCAGTGGGATAGTATCTTCAATCTAGTATTTTTGTTGGGGCTTCAAGCACAGTGTAGTAATCTGTCACAATGATATGGGGAAACTGACACTGTGTTTGTTGCTTTTCTCATCGCCATGACCAAATGCCTAGCAGAAACAATGTAAAGGAAGAAAGATTTATTTTGGCTCACGGTTTCAGATGGTACAGTCCATGGTTCTTTTGCCTCCTGTGTTTGGACAGAATATCCTAGCAGTGAGACTGTGATAAGGCTGTTCACCATCTCATGGACAGGAAGCAGAAGAGTGGAGCAGGAAAGGACCAGCCCCCAGTGGTCTACTTCCTCCAGCTAGGACCCACCTCTTAAAGTTTCCAGAACCTTCCAAAGTAGTGTCACAAGCTGAACACCAAGTTTATACCATATGAAACTCATGGGAGACACTTCAAATCCAAAGCATGACAGATTATCCCAAGAAATATGTCATTGAGTAGTTTTATCATCATGCAAATAGTAATGTATAAGTACACTTCCACAAACCTAGACAAGACACCCCACTCACTGTACAACTATACAACATGAGTATGTTAGACGTAGTATAATCTGATTCTTATGAGACCATGCTGAACAGCTGAAGATCAGATCAAAAACACAACAGAGAATGATGCACCCCAGAAACACATCAAATTTGGTACAAATGGGGGCCAGTGCTGGTAGAACACCACCTGTTTTACAGAAAACAATTTTATATAATGATGTGAAATACAGCATAATTATGAACTTAACTCAGCAAATACCTATCCTTGTGATCACACAATAAACTCTACACATAGTTGTTTTGCTGGACCTTTATGTTTACACCAACATCACCACTACGAAATGACTGTGACAGGTAATAGGAACTATTCCTCCATTACCATTGTGTACAACTATATTTTATACATATATTTTATATATATATATATATATATGTTTGATTGTTTGCTTGTTTTTGAGACCAGGTTTTGCTGTAGCCCAGGCTGGCTACACAAACTTGACACCCACTCTCCAATGCATAAGCTTGAAGATTTAGTTTCTTTATTTTTGAGACTGGTTTTCTGTGTGTTTCCACTGACCGAATTAAGAACTGTAACCAGACAATCATAAGCCAAAATAAAATCCTTTGTTTTCTTAAGCTGTTTGATTATGAATTTATTATCAACATGCAAACAAATTGCAACATATAACAAGTGATTTTACCTGCTCAGCTATCTTGCAATCCCTATTTTATTTTCATATTGTTTTCTACTTCTTTCATTTCACTTTTTGACATGCAACAATACAACTAATTTTTTTTTTTATTTATTCAATTGTGCGTGTGTGCGTATGTATGTGTGTGTGCGCGCGTGTCTGTGTGTGTGTAGAACCACGGACGAATTCAGGAACCACCATGGACGCCTCCACTTCCTCTGCCCCAGAATTCACAGGCTCCGCCCTACCAGGACCAGAAACGCAGGCCGCCCCCGCTTCCACCTGGCGTCTATACGTGGGATCTGGGATCCCAACTCAGGACCTTCCGCCTGCAAGGCAGAGGCTTAACCCCTGAGCCACCTCTCCAGCCCCCAATGCAACTAATTCTTGAAATAACTAATGTAGAATTCTCATACTTGAGTCCCACTCTTTAGAAGTAGAATTTTTCTATTATCTTATTAATACTGATTTCTCTGTTGTTGTTGTTCTGTTGATCATTTGCTAGCTGAAAGAATTCTCTCTGCTTTCATTTGTATGTCATAAAATATAAATGATTTTTAATGTCCTAACAACCCAAAGCAAACTATCCCACCCAAAGCCCAGAATAGCGGGGCTTTATAATAAACACCCAGATAATTACCATGCAGGCATTCCATTTATCATCTTTGTTCCTCTCATATTTAAAAAAACCTTTCTCTTCATTAGCTATAACATTTAATATGCCATAATTCAATTCAGTTGAGGATTCAATTAATGTGTTCTTGAATTTTAATGGGGCTTTTTACTATCAGATGTCTCATTTATACTAAATACACATTTTTACGATTCTGTGGAAAAACAATTAGAAAATAAGTGCTTCATTCACTGGTTTGGTTTTTGTCATGTGCCACACAAGGTGCTAGGTTCTTGACTCAAATATGAACAAGTCTTACGAGTCTTGTCCATAAAGTAAACGACCGTCTCAACTAGAAAGCTTTGGTTAGGTGTAACAGAATCAACAGCTAACTCAAACTTGAAGCAGTAAGGCAGTTCATTAGCCCTCATTAGAAGGTGGTTAGGGCTAAGGCCCTGCGCCAAGCTTGCTTTTCACAGTGGCTTGTCAGAACCTGTCCCTTCCACCTGTAGCTTTACTGCCACCCCCCCACCCCCCCCACCCCCCCACCCCGTGTCAGCTTTCTTCCCAAATAGTTTTCAGACTTTTGGGAGTTCCTATTGTTATAAGTCAAATGACCAGAGTCCCTACTGTACTCGAATAGAAATATTCTCTTCAAGTACTGGTCTTTATTGCCTTTGGATTCTATGCCTTGTTTTCTCCCATCGAGGCCCTGGATCAAATGGAGAGCCTTGTGCATGCTAGACACTCACTCGGCCACTGAACTCATGATCTCTTTGGCTGCTTGGTAACCCTCCAGCACTGAGCTGCAGGCAGAGCAGGAGCACGTGGTATCCACCAGCACTGCAGCTCTCAGATAGTCCTCTAAATCATGACCCCCACATCTACAAGTGTTGTAGTGCTGTTAGGTTTTGGATAACAGGACTCTTGGCTCTGCTGGAGTTACAGCTGGATAAGCCTAGGAAGTCAGGATTTCTTAGTCCCTGTACTAGCCAGCAAGCCTAGGTATCAGGATTCCTGCATCCTTGATAGGAGCCAGTGTTACAGCTCCCAGACGTAGGCCTCCTGAGAGCCGCTGCCCTAAAGGCTTGGCAGCTCTCTAAAATTTTCTAAAACTCTTGAGTCTCCCTGTCTACTGCTCTCTGTGTTGCAGCCTCCCTGCTTCCATCGTCCCTTCATTCCTCCCTGGCTGCTGTCTTGAACCATTCACTTGCGTCCCTCAGCAGCCTCCTCTCCACTTCTGCATTCAACTGGCCAACCACTCACCAGTCACTGCCCGTGCTGCTCCCTACTTTCTCTCCAGAACATTTGAGGAAAAAAAAAATCGGAAGCTTCCATCTAGAAGTATTGTTTCAGAAGTACATATCTTTAATGTCTTTAATCTTAACTCAGGGGTTAAGACTCTGTCTCAAAGACAGAAGGTCCTGAGTTCGGATCCTAGGTCCCACGTAAAAACACCAAGCCGAAAAAGTTTCTGCCTGCACTTCCGGCCCTGATGGGTGAAGTCTAGAAAATCCCAGAATGAAGCAAAAAGGAGTTAGAAGTAATCCAGGATGATTCCCAAAGTCACCCTTGGCTTTCCACAGGGACATACAGTGCCTTGTTATACACACCCACACACAATAATAATAATAAATAAAATATTTAATGTCTCCAGACCTGCCCCCTACCCGGCTAAAACAAACAAACAAACAAACAAAACTTAGCCCTAGAGTTAATTTAGTGTTTATATTCTGAGGTCCAGAATACAGCCCTTGCTTTCAATCCTTCCTGTTGGTCTCCCTCCTACTTTCATGCCTTTGTGCCGCCCACTGGGCATCTGGGATGCCTGTAGTGCATGGATGATGTATCAGTGAGTGCACCATTGAGGAAAGCAGCTCCCCTGCCTCATCTAGCATTAATCCTTAATGGTCTCTTAGGAAGGCGTGGTGCCTCTGAGCTCTTTCCATTGCATGGTGAGATGTTGATAAATGTTGTTCAAATCTGTGCAGGTCTTTTGGAAATACACATAGTAACAATCCAGTCCTGTCCAGAAGACAACGTCTGGCCACACCTCTCCCCACTTCAGTCTTTTACATTCATGCCAACCCCTCTTCCAAGATATTCCCTGAATCTTGATGTGGGGGTGGGGGAGCTGATTTAAATGCCCTGTTTAGGCCCAACCAATCCACAGTCTCTTATTTTTTGCACTTCCATCAGTTGTGATTCTCTGTTTTAAACCTGGCATTGCAAAAGGAAGCTTCAAGGTTGAGTGCTGAGTGCTCTTCCAATCTATGTGTATGTAATAAATTTTTAGAAGGCAGTCATTTGTTTCATTATGTAAGTGGTGAAGTGGTGCTGTATGTTGGTGACTAATATTAGTTCAACTATGCCTTGATGCTCTATGGGAATGTGTGGTTATGATTCTGTGGGAGAAATAATTTTTCAGTGTTATCAGCTTGTAAAAATCTAGTGAACAAGCTTACATATCTAGATAAATGATAAAATACAAAGAGAAGAAAGAACAGAAAAAGGTTAATGAAGAACTTTTCTGCAAGCCTCCAGCACCTCTCTCTTTGTCACACAGCAAAACCAACAAAAATCTATTCCCAAGATGTTCATCCCTGCACAGGGCTGCACAGCGCAGATGAAGGCTCACCTCTGGGCTCTTTCTTTTAACTCTCTGCAGGACCCTGTCGGCACCGAGCCTGTGAGTAGTGAGGAAGAAAGCAGTCTGGAAGTTGGCGTTGAACATCTGACTGAAAGTGAAAACTCCAAGCAGGTAAGAATCCTGGCTGTTTTTCATCCTGGGTCCTTTTGGGAATGTACTGATTATATGTTTTACTACTCTAGACAGGACTACCTATTATCTTTGCTCTTCGGGCATCCTTTTAAAATTTGTTCATTGTTGTTATAGTAGTAGTAGTAGTAGTAGTAGTAGTAGTAGTAGTAGTAGTGTAGTATGTGTGGGAGGGGTGGGGCTGGGGAGGTAACATGCATGCCACTTTGTATACTGAAGGTCAGAGGACAACTGGACAACTGTGGAGCTGATTCTCTCTATCACAGTTAGGTCTAGCCTAAGGCTTGAACTCAGGTCATCAGGCTTGTGCAGTAAGTACTGTTACCCATTGAGCTACCTGACAAATTCTTGTCCGCCATCTTGAGCTCTGAGATTACAGGACCCTTGTATTTATCACAGTGAATGGCATCTTCTCCATCACACTTGAGCTGTGCATTTGGGATTGAGAAACAGTTATAACTTCAAATGAGATATTATCCTGGACTGGACTGAACTCCCCTAGAAACCTAAGAAGAGACAATAAATGATTTCCATTACTTCAAAAGATACATAGTTATCCATGGTCGAATGCATCAGAAGAGAAAAGTTTTAGCTCTCTTTCCTTGAACGTGACATTGTGTTGCTTAACAGATAGCAGTCATTTGCTGTCTGTCAAGTCCTGTGCTATGTTCTATGTTCATGAGGATGGTAGCACTCAGTTACAAATGAGGACAAAAAGCTAGAGACATTAACTAATGTGCAAAGGTCAGTGTCCGATACATAGTATGCTTGGAGGACTACCTCTTCTCTCTGCCGTCCATGCCTTTTTTCATTATCTACATTTCTGTTTTGCCATTCCATAAATTTTAGAAAAAAAAAAACATGAGTCTGTTTTTAAATTTTTCTCTAGGCTTTAAAATATCTTACAAATCTCCAAAAGCTAGTCACTCTTATTCTAAGGATTCAAAGACAAGCTGAAGTTTCATTATATTTCAGGAAGTTTGAGAAGCCTTCCATCTTCTGTCAACTTTTAGCTAGTTTGTATTGGGACTGGTTTAGCTTCTGTCTCCTACAAAGGGAAAGTTCATGTAGGCTTAAAAGAAACAACATTGGAAATTGTAATCGGCCACATTTGGGAAACCTCTTTGTTATCCGAGACCCCCAGTATCAAGAAAAGTAGGAACACACGGCAGGACCCCTGTGCCAGAGTAAGGTACCCCAAGGTCTCACAGTTCCCTTTTCAAGGAAGGACTGTGTTTCTACACTGAAAAGCAGTAGGTTTCCTCAACAAATTCAAACTGAAAGCCTCTGTTGCAGTTACCTTTCTGATGTGAGACAATATTTGCAATATTGCAAGTTAAGGGGAAAAATATGAGATTTATTTGGCTTACAGTTCCAGAGGGAAGATATAGTCTATTTAGGCAGAAATCTCATAGCACAGGGCATGGCTGGAGGCAGTAGCTAGAAGGTGATTTAGGTCACTGCAGAGAGAGCAAAACAAACAAAAAGGGCTAACAAACCTCAAGACCTGCCCCCTGTGTGAAATGACTTCCTACAGTAAGGTTCCACCTCCTAAAGGTTCAGCAACCTTCCCAAACATTATCAGTAAGTAAAGGATTCAAACACATGCACCTGTGGGGGACAACTCACATCAAACATAACAACCTCTTTATTTTAAAATATAGGGTGTGACCTTTCGACCTATTGAAAGCCTCACATTAAACTTCTTTTGAAATTGAAAAAAATAGGGTATTCTATTGGTAGATGTGTTACCAAGGTTAAGTTACAAAAAAAGTCTTTCAAAGCAATGGGATATTTTTAAAGTAGGGTCCCTAATTTAACAGGAATAGGAAAAGAGGAGGGAGGAGGGAGGGAGGAGGAAGGAGGAAGGAGGAAGGAAGGGAGGAAGGAAGGAAGGAAGGAAGAGAAGGAAGGAGGAGAAGAGGAAGGAAGGAAGGAAAGGAGGAGGAAGAAGGAAGGAAAAAGAAAAAAAGAGGGAGGGGCGGGAGGGAGGGAGGGAGGGAGGGAGGGAGGGACACTAGAATTCTCTTTATGGAAGAGTCCGATAGTTCTTACAAAGCTCTCATGTAGGGTGCAGATAAGAGACATCCTTCACCTTCTCTCCCCAGGCACCTCCAGTGAGGAGCCAAGTGTTAAAACAACTCAGAATACTGAAAGGTCTGCTTCATTTTTAGATATTAAAGCACTCAAGAACAACAGGCTTCCCCAAGCTTGTTGATTAGTGTCTCTGTCTCCTCTGTTCCTTCCTGTGTTCTTCCCATCTTCCTCTTTTTCTGTTATTTATTTATTTATCATGTTTTATTAAATTAAATGAATTTTAAGCCGCCATTCCTAATTAAATGTGTGCATGGTCTACTTGGAAAAAGTAAAGCCTGAGTTTGAACAATATAAAAAGCCTTATATAAATTATTATAATGGTTTTCGATAAGTTGCTTGATCTCAATGAGCCTCAGTTTCCCCATCTGACAAATAGCAGTAACCAGGATGTTAGGTGGAAACATTCTGAAATATAAATTACATTGGCAGGAGAAAGCAAATAATTGGTACTTAATTAACTTCTTACAATAAAACATCTGTGTTTCTTATAAAATACCAATAACCATTTGTCATCTAGCTGTCTTTTGGCTTTTTATTTCTTTTGTGATATATGTGAGCTCTCTGCATGGCTACACTATCTCAGGATTGAGGGCCAGAGACAATTTTACTCTTACTTAATATCAAGACAGTTAGAAGCAGTAAATTCCAACTCTTAAAAGTTTCTTATTGAAGTGAAAGTCTAATTAGTCACTGGGTGGGACCCAGTGGATATTACCAAGAGAACTCAGACCTTGTACTTCACAGATTTATCCTTATGATCAGTTAGGGTAACAAATTCGTGTCTGGAAAATCATACCAGCTTGGGGAGGAGCAGAGATCAGTGGACAAAGAGCAAGAGCAGGGTTTAGAGAGAACTCTTAGACTCAGAACCTGTAAGGAAGTCCTGGAAGATGAGACGCTAGTACACTTGCTAAGGTTGGCATGCACTGGTAACAATCTACCTGATGAACCAGGGTAATCGGTGATAACATACATGAACGTGTGCTTAGTGTGTCAGAGGCTGTGGGTGCAACCATTATCAAAGAACACCAAAGAGTTTGGATTACAAAATGTCTTAGAAAGGATTAAGTTTTTGTAGGGTGGCATGGGGAAAGGGTTCCAACAGTAGAATCAGGACAAAAGGACTTTCCACTGCAATTGCTCAGTGACCCACTTAATTTATTAAATTGGATGATTATTCATCTTCTCTGCCTAGTGCTCATTCCATGCTGTTGATTGCTGAGTGGCCGCCAGCTTACACAATGCGCCGCCTAAGTGACTCAGGAGAGCTGTTGACTTGCTTCTCAGAGCGTCTTCAGAGCTGAGAGGAGGCCGCTGGGCTGTGCTCACCCCGTGCTGCCTCTGTATTTCAGGAACGCCGCCTGCCGCCAACACCCATCCGGGTTTATAATAACTCAGAAGCTGTTCTTTCTCTAAAGCATTTTTGAGGGGAAATAGCTTGTGTGTAGGTCAGATAATAGTTATGAAAAAAATAGATTGCAATTGCGATAGACTGGAAGCAGAGGAGAGTCTGGAATCTATTTCAGAATCTAGGTGAGAGAGCCTATTAAGACTACTCATTAAGCTTTTTTTTAAGAGCCTTAAAAAAACTTTTAACAGAGTTTTGTAATTTGAAAAAAAGCAAAATTAATTTTTATAGCTTAAATTTTTATAAAATGGCATTTAGTTTATTTATGATCTATGTTCCCTATGAACATAAGAGATCAGAAATGATTTGTCCACAGATGAATCCGTAAGTGCTCAATGAAAAGTAACAAAACTGGAAATGAGGAAACTGGGACTGATTGAGAACGATCCCCAGCTTGTTTGTAGCTTGCTGATATAGTAGCTTATGAATCCCTGAAATAACTGTTTTTTCCTTCACCATAAAATCTTTTGTTTATGGAATGCTCAGAATTTCAGTATGCTTATAATATACCTTTCTGAGGTAGTATAACTATTTTTCCCCTTTGGTTGGTTTTACACTTGCTTTTTTGAAGCTGGGTCTTGTGCTGTAGTCCGGGCTGGCCAGAATGGCCCCAGACTTGCAGTGGTCCTCCCGCCTTGGCTTCTGAATGCTGCCACACCCAATTGTGACTAAATCATCCCAAATGCAAACACGGGCACCAAACTACTTTGATTCAAATCTTTTCCAAGCTCTGAGACCTCAGGGATAAGCTGCCACACCCAGCTTAACTCCTGCAATTCTTACATCTCTTAGTTTCTTTCCCCCATTTAGCAGATGTAAAAACTGAGGACAGAGAGGTCAACCAATTCCCTAAGATTATATTTCTATCAAAAGGGTAAAGCCAGGATCCAGTGAGTCCCAGCAGTCAGTTTTCATCGCTTGCTAATCTCAAACAGTGTGATCCTCCTGCCTCAACTTACAAGTATTGAGATTACAGATAGGAGCTGCCAGGCATGCCTTTATTTTTATATTTATGTAAGACAGAGTACAGAGTAGAGATCACAGGAAAACTTTCAGAAGTCAGTTTTTTCCTTCTCCCGTGTGGGTTCTGGGGATTGAATTCAGGTTGCCAGGTTTATACACAGACAGCTTTATTCACTAATCCATCTCACTGGCCATGTCTTGCTTTATAATCACTGTTTAAAAGAAAGCATTTGGAGAAGTTGGTGCAAGTTTCAGTCAACATGGGCTACAAAGCAAGTTTGCGGACAATTAGAGCTATAAATGACGTCATGTCTCCAACAACAACAACAATAAAAGAAATCTTGATTCTGGTGCATAATAATTGTATGATCTTGCAGGCAGGCTACTTAAAGTCTGTGTCTTTGTTTTTTTTTTTTAACCTTTTGAAATAATACTATCTATCTCATGGGAGTTTATGAAGCATACTCTTAATGTGTATGCTTATTTTAGTGCCATGTTTATAAGATGTCGGTTAGCATGGGTTAGTAGTCCAAGAACCATCTGCTCAGTATATAGTTCTTCACAGAAAGCATGTCTTAATTATTATATTGATGATGGATATATTAAGTCCTTCTTATAGAAAGATGTGAATAAGTACTTAAATTTATAAGTAATCTTTTCCAATTAATTAATGTATTAATCAATTTTTTTAAAAAAAAAGGATCCTGGTAGTGACAATTTTAAAATTCAGGTTAAAATATTAAGAGTTCCATTATAAAAGGATTAGCTATTCAGAGATAAAGCATTTTAGTGATTCAGGCATAACTTGGAAAATTGAGGGGAATTTGTTAACTCCCCAAAATGTAAGTACTGATGTGCTAGCTCTGGGTCTCCAGGTAGACATTTGAGAGGCAACTCTTGACGGTGGAGTCTGAGATGACTGTAAAATGGAGAGCCAGGTGGAGTCTGAGATGGCTGCAAAATGGAAAGCCAGGTACAAGCCTCACGGTAGACTGGGGAGCCTGTTCTGAAGCCCAAGGGCAAGAGAAGGTGGTCCCTGCCCCAGGAGAGCGAGGGAGGCATTCTCCGCTGTCCTGTGTAGGAAAGGACACTGAATAATGTGACATTAAGTTGCCGAACTCACCCCGTGAAGCCTGACTACAGCTTGAAGGTGGCTCTGCCATGCCCCACAGAGCACCCATTATGCAGCACCGCCTCTCAGACCCCCGTACTCCACAGCATCCCTTCTCAAACAGAGACAGAAGAAAACCTGTTGAGCACTGAGAAAAATGGAATTTGAGCTCTTGTCATTTTCATCTCCTTTTGTCTAATCTTGAACTCTAAAATCAAAAATTGTGGGATCTGAACTGGTCATTAAGAGCCTGAAGTTTACCTGCGGTACTTTCGTGTTGCTAATTGAAGCTGTAGAGACATAAGCAGATGTGTCCTGAAATGAAGGAAACTAAATGTTCCCAGGAGCCACCTTTCACCTGTGCCAAGCATCTTCACACTGGAATCCTGATAGCACTGCACACACCACAAATCTTGTGTTTCTGACAGAGAAATGCACCTGGGGAATGTCAAGTCCATCTCTGAGCTCCCACAGCTAGCAGGCAACATAGCCAGGACTCCAATCCCAGATCATTGTTGCTAAAACTCCCAGTTCCTATATAATTTCACATAGCTTGTTGAACATGGAGGAAATATTGTAAATCCATTTGTTCACGCATTAAGTATCCATCATTTTCTTGTGTATTAAACAAACATAATGCTGTGTGCAAGGGATCCATCAGTAAGCAGAATGGTCAGAGTTTTTGCTTGGCATTGGTTTCTTTTTTTTTAAATTTTTTTATTATTATTTTATTCAATCGTGTGTGTGTGTGTGTGTGTGTGTGTGTGTGTGTGTGTGTGTGTGTGTGTAGAAGCACGGGTGAATTCGGGAACCACCATGGACCGCCTCCACCTCCTCCTTGTTTACTCTGCTCGGGTATTCACAGGCTCCGCCCTACCAGGACCAGAAACGCAGGCCGCCCCACTTCCGCCCAGTGTCTATACTTGGGGTCTAGGATCCGAACTCAGGACCTTCCACCCTCAAGGCAGAGGCTTAACCCCTGAGCCACCTCTCCAGCCCCTTGGCATTGGTTTCTTGAGACAGGATCACTCTAGATAGCCCAGGCTGATCTCACCTGCCTCAGCCTTCCAAGTGCTGGGATTGCAGGCATGCACCACCATGTCCCATTGTAAGAGCTTTTTAAAGACCCGTGATGGGCAGTGCTCTCATTAACTTCCCACCTTTAGAAGCTTGGTTCCTAGGTGGAAAGGAAAGAGTGAAAAGGAAGGAAGAAGGAAAGGAGGGAGGAACAAGAGGGAAAGAAGTAAGTTTGGGAGGAACAAAGGAAGAAAAAAGTAGGCACTGCTTTCCCCTAAGTCTCTGCCCTCTACCTTGACTTCTGCCCATTTCTCAAGCCCTGTCTCAATCTATAATTTTCCACTGGGATGTAAAGTCAGTTTGATTTTCTTTTGTTCTTGGCAAAGTCCTCCTCTGTTGATACAGCTACTAAACAGCAAAAATAATCAAAAGCCACTGGCTTACCACAAATAAGTGTTTGCACTAAAAACTAAGTTGAACAGAAAGGAAACATTTCTTCTATAAATTTACTTTATAACTGTGTCATAGGTTTGTTTATACTTTGTAACAGCAGAAATAAAAATAGTAACTAATTTATCACAAAATAATGACAAGTTAGATAAAATGAATAATCGGAAGAAAGCCTGGCATTGCTGTAAAGGTAGACGAAAATGAGCGGCTTCTGAGGCGGTCTTCAGCCTCTTGACTGCGAGAGAAACGCTGACAGCAGTTGCAGGAGCCACTTCCCAGCCAGGCATAGGGCTGTAATCAAAGCAACACTAATAGTGCTCCAGGATGGGGGAGGGGGGAGACTGGAGAACTCCTATGTGACTGATAGGGTGGAAAACACCAAGCGTGGTAACTCTTTGACCCTTTCTCACTCTGTGCAGGAGAAGCGAAAACATACGCCCACACAGGCCTACACACAGATGCCTATAGAAGTATGTGCATCATATCTGCTGTATTAGTTTTCTCATTGCTGAAGAAATCCTGACAAAAACAACTTGATGTAGCAAGGGTTTGTTTTGGCTCATAAGTCAAGAGTCAGTTCATCATAATGCCAAAGTCAGGGCGGCAGGAGGTGGAGGCAACAAGCTGTATTGTGTCTGTCCACAGCCTAGAAACAGAGAGCATAAATGTGGTGTTCAGCCCCTTTCTCCTTTTGATTCAGTCCAGGTAGGTGAATATAATTGGGAATGGGTCAGAAAATAAACAAAGAAGAGTTCTAGACATTCCTAGATCCTGGTAGACTAAATGTTCGTGAGTGCTCAGACTGGCAAGATGGAAGTAGCTCCAGGAGTCAGCAGAAGCCAGAAGCCAGGTTACATTGGGGAGGTGCTCCCTAAGCTGCCAGCTTTCCCTTCCGGCACAGGAACTCCAGGTGCATCGTTCAGGTTGGAGTGGCTGGGTAGAGTTTATACAGCCATGGCAGTCTGCCAGCAAGGTGGCAACAGTGCCTGTTCATTGTGCATTGCAAAGTGTACAAAGTGCACATGCTACCTTCCACACTGCAATGAGTGCATTTACCAGAAATTTCCACAAAGAGGCACCAATAAAGAAATTCCCTTTCTGGGCTGGAGAGGTGGCTCAGGGGTTAAGCCTCCACCTTGCAGGCGGAAGGTCCTGAGTTCAGGATCCCAGATCCCACGTATAGACGCCAGGCGGAAGCGGGGCGGCCTGCGCTTCTGGTCCTGGTAGGGCGGAGCCTGTGAATCCCGGGGCAGGAGGAGGTGGAGGCGTCCATGGTGGTTCGCGAATTCGTCCGTGGTTCTACACATACACAGACACACACACACACACACACACACACACACACACACACACACACAGAGCGCGCGCGCGCGCACACACACACAGAGCGCGCGCGCACATACACACGCATATGCACACAGTTGAATAAATAATAATAAAAAAAAATTAAAAGAAATTCCCTTTCTGTGTTCACATTGTGCCAGACCTCTACTGCACGTGGTTTTTGCCTGTGAGCTTTCCTGTGCCTGCAGGTTTTTATAACCGCGGGTGTCAGACTGCCTAGGTCCTCAGAGCAAGCGTTATACCCAGGGCTTGGCTGGCAGCCCAAGATCGCCCTGCTAGGAATGTCACAAACAGATGTGCTGTGCATTCTCTCTCTGTTTCGTGAAACTGCTTAGCAACCATGCAAGCTGCGTGTCAAATCTTGTTCATTGCTAACACCCTCTGTAAGATTTTCCTTTTTTTCAAGTTTTTCAAAGTTATTTGATTTTTCAAGCTGTCAATGGCATTTGTCTCTCATTGTAAGATGTATTTCTGACCCTCAGCACAAGAAAAGAACAGAAAGATGAGAGTATTCCAGGCAGTGCAAAGTGGCCTCCAACCTTTAGTTTCTTTGTAGTGATTTTAGAATTTACAGGGAGGGTGGCAAGATGCCTGGGATAGCATAGGCTGTTTCTGGAATTAACTTCCCAGTGACCTAAATAGTCTGTGATGTGGAAATTCACACTGCAGCTGACAACACATTTTCCCATTTCAGAACCCCACCAGTTGGACCACCAACATCCTAGGAACACTTTACCCACCACCTCGAAATGCTCAATCCATATGAAATTTGCAAACCTGCTTCTTGAAGGATCGGAGTTCACATTATAAATAGTGCTGGGCTCACATGTCCAAATGCATGGATTGCCCTCACCTTCCTCTCAGATGTGGTTCATGTTCCCCCCCAGTCACACAGACCTGATTCCTCTGTCCCTCACTTGCTTTGACCTGTCTGGTTCTTCCTCCAATCTACAGAAGGTTGCATGCTACTTTGCTGTGAGGACGGAGCTTTTACTCATGAATATCAGCATCGCACTTGACTGCAGCAGGCTTAATAAATAACAGCCAGCATCAACACCAGACTTGGATTTATAAAATCTAGATATGTCAGAACTCTTACTTTTCAGTACATGTTTTCTTAAAACCCATGTACTCATTAGATACATGTGTCAGCTTGACATCCAAAGACTGAGCTCTGGCCACATCTATGAAGAATTAGTAGTTAAGGCAAGCCCTGAGCAAATCTGCAGGAGATTGGCTGAAGGAAGACCCAGCCCCCAGTGGGTGGGGCCCTTCCCTGAGTAGGTGGGTGAGGAGGAGGGTTCATCAATAAATCTGGCATATATTAGCATAGTTTGACAGTCTCATTGTCTGACAAGTGAGATTTTCCCTTCTCTCTGCAAACCTGTGGACATGGTGTGCCCAGTTCCCTCAGCTCCTGATGTTGGTATGAACTATCTTTCTAGACCGAACTAAGAACTGTAACCAAGAATTATAAGAAAGAATAACTCCCCCTTATTCTCTAAGATCTTTGGTTATGAATTGATTGGCAATATGCAGGCAAACTGTAGCAAACACAATGTATCCAGCTCTACGAGGGTAAAGATGCACAAGACCTTTTCATGACCAGGACTGTACCAACTTGACCTAATGCAGGGGTCACAGGCTGGTTGTCAGGTCTCAGATCCAGCCACAGATGTGTTTCTTTTAGCCAACAAAATATTCTGAAGATATTTGCACCAAGTTGTAAAAAAAAAGAGTTTTTGCAAACAAGTCCTAGTTCCCATTTTCTTTTGAACATGGCCCAGCATTCCAAACTGCCCCTTCAGATGTGAGCTTCCAGTTTATTTCAGTCCCTACATTTTCACCATACTTTGCTCCCAACTTACCTTTTCTATCTCCATTGCTCGTGGACACCCAAGTCTTGCATCTGTCTCATGTAGAAGCAGCTATGAGTGTGAGGAAGCAGGAGGCAAGAGGAGACCTTTATACTAGGGGATTTTGGGGAGTGGTTTTTGACATAGAATTATAATGATGAGATAAGTCCTTTGAAAAAAATCCTACTGGGTGCCCTGTAAAGAAACTACTAAGAAGATACTAAATATAGAGGCTGGCAAGGTGGTTCAGTAGATAAAATGCTTGTTACACAAATATGAAGACCGGACTGCACATAAAAGGCAGATGTGGTGGTACACATCTGTAACTCAGCACAAGGGAAGTGGAAACAGGAGGATCCTGGAGACAGCTGGCCAGCCAACCTAGCAAAATGGAGCTGCTGATTTAGTGAGAGATTCTTTCTCAAAAACTAGAGAAATAAAAGTAGACACCCAATTTTGACCTTTGGCCTCCACACACATATATGCACACTCATGTACATACACACACACAAGAACCACATCAGATCACATATGCAAAACGCAAAAGAAAGCTTAAGAGGAAATATTAATTCTGGAGTGGGACAAAAATGGTATTCACCTATAATCTCATCACTCGGGAGAATAAGGAAAGAAGATCAAGGTTTAAGACCAGTCTGGGCTATACAGCAGGACCCTGTTTCAAAAACTAAACCCAAATGAAGGAGAGAAGAAAAGAATAAAAAAATATTTAAAGTCAAGGAGGCCATGAGAAACCAAGAAACTAACACTGGTTTAACAGTGGTCAGCTACCCTTCCCCACAGTTCCAGCGGGCCTATTCCCCTCTCCCCTCTCCCTTCCTCCCCTATCCTTCCCTTCCTTAAAGACTTGGCTGCTGCTTTAAAGTTTGCCCTTCCTCAAATTTGGTTTTTATTATGAATCTAAAGCTCTTTCAATTTTATACTGATTAAATCAGTTTTGCAGTATTTGATTAACAACGACAACAAAAAAGTCAAAGAAGAAAGAATTAAAAAAAAAAAAGCTGTGTGGTGACAGACGCCTACCATCCCAGCACTTCACAGGTAGAAGCATCTCAGACACTCAGGTTTTCCTGGAAACCAAGGAGAGAGTTTGGAAGGTTTTAGAGTAACTGAGATCAAAGTCAGTAGTGATTTAAACCAAAAATCTTGCAGTGAAAAAGGAGAAACATGGACAGATATTCAATATATACAGGACTTGAAATTGATTGGAATTGAACTTCATAACTAAGTGGCCATGTCAGAAGGAACTAGACAAGAATGGGTACCAGGTGTATCAAGGGCACTGGTAGGCTGGTTGACACTGCTTACTGCGAGAAGAAACAGGAACCCGAGCAGATTGTGGGACAGAAGACTATTACTTGATGCCCCTTGAGCAGGCACCTGTGGCTGCGGCAGGCTCTTAAATACCACCTTACTTGTCCCACAGAAACAACTCTACCCATCCACCCTTCGTGGTACACTTGTTAGGAGCCAGGTAGAGTACTCTGTCCATCTCCATTCTCATGTGGAAGCATCCTTAGTATCTGCATTCTGCAGATGAGGGACCTGAAGATCCCACGGTGAATTCACTTCTACAAAAACAGAGCCAGAAAGTGCTACTGACAGGGTGCAGCACTTACTGTCACCATGCTCCTGAGAGATGGCATTGACCCATGAAAGGGCAGCATTTTGAGAAAGCACATCACCTGTTGAGAGGGACACCAGACCGTGCTGATCACCCCCATCCACACTCTCCGCCCATGGCCCTAAAATTATCTTTATCTAAATCTGCCAGGAATGTGAAAAACAGTCACCAAGTCTAATCAATATAAAGGACTCCCCTTCCATTGAAAATGTGTGCACCTAAGTTTTTGGCAGTAGGTGGCTCTTTCATGTATCATGTTGATAATCATCGGACAGCCTCACACTGATCACCATCTCTTGTCTTCTAATATCTCTTCAGTCTCACTTCCTTGCTCCTTACCCTGAGGCGTCAGGGACTAATTCTGTCTTGCGCAAGTTCTGATCTGTGAAACTCTGGTCTGAGAATGATCTGCTTTGCCTCTTGTGTCCCTGGAAGAACAAGAGCTCTGCAAGCGATCAGGCAAAGAGAGGGGAGAGTAAAAGCCGCCTATGTTAAAATCTGAACCGTGAGAGGTGGAGATGGTCCATAACTTTAAAAAGAAGAGGGAAGAGGAAGAGAGGAACAGTTGCAGGGAGAAACAGATGTGTACGTGAAGTGAATTCACTTTGGAATTTTTACTTTTAAGGGAATGGTATGCATGTGATTTCTGACCTGTTCATTACTATGGACTGCTGTAAAAATCATCTCTTTTGGGACCAGTGAGATGGCTCAGCAGGTGAAAGCGCTTGCATGCAAACTTGGTGTTGCAGCCTTTGCTCCCTAACCAAATGGGACAAGAGGTTTTATTCTTATTTACTACTGGTTATAGTTCACAGCCCTGCTTGGCAGGTGAGTTCATACCATCAAAAGCCAAGGGAACTAACTGGTCCCATCATATTCACAGGAATTGCTGAGAGAGGACAAACTTTCTCACTTGCCAGAAGACCTGCATACCAGCAGGCCAAAATACACCTAAAGTATGTGAAGCTCCTGAGCCAACTCTGCATCTTATCTGCATTCCCAGAGAATAGCTTTATCTACTACCATGGGCTGAGTCTTCCCCTCATCAGATAATCTTCAGGCTTGGTCAGAGCTTGCCTTAATTTCCAATTCTTCATATATCCTCAGTAATCAAATTGATACCCATATCTAACTGGCACACCTGTATGTACCTAACTGGCACACCTAGCAACCTGAATTCAACCCCTGGAGCTCACGTGGTGAAAGAGCGAACTTCTCAAATTGTCCTCTGACTCCAGCAGGTGCATACCTATTCTGTGTGTGCATGAGTGTGTGTATGTAGAAGAGGGCACTGTGTGTGCCTATGGAGGCCCAAGAGTGGCTTTGGATTGTTCTACTTACTTATTGCTTTGCTCCAGGGTTTTCTGGGCTCCACTCTCTGGGCCAGAAATACAGGCTGCTGCCATTTCTGCCTGGAGTTTTTATGTGAGCTCTGGGATCCAAACTCAGATTCTTTTGCTTACAAGGTTTCTTGTTGTGAATACTTCCAGGCCAGTGTTTCCAAATACAGTATCCTGCTCATGTTTAAGATTTGCCCTGAACTGTAAAGTGCACATTTGCACTCTATCAAGAACTTCTGGGCTTCTGGTTTGCTACTGGGAGCAGGCGTCATTGTGCAAATCTGACTTTAGTGCTTGAGATCCACCATGAATTGTGTTCTCCAGCTTGTGGTCTGGGGAGTCTCTGTGAGGAGTGGGAAGCTGTCTGGGTCCACCCGACCTCTTCTATGGCAGTGTGCTAGCTGCTTGTGTCGAGCCGTGTTTGTCACGGCTCGCTGAGCATTGTAGCTCCTGTCTCTGAAAACCACTTGAGATTTGTGAGAGAGAGATTTCCTTTCCTGTGAACCTCCAGTCAAACCCATTTCTCAAAAGCACAGGAAAAATCTCTTGTTTTTTTCATCCATTCCTTTCTCCTGCGTGGTAAAGAAGGTAGCATGTGAAAGGGGACAAGGAAAGCAGCCTTGTAACTGTAAGGATGGCAGAACTACAGGGATACCTTCAACAAGGTCACTCTGTTGTCTCCCAGCTTGCTCTCATCCGCCAGTAACCATGGGCTGAGGAGACCCCATATTCAACTTGAAATTGAGTTTGTCTGGAAAGAATCACTTGCTCTCAATTTTCTTCTACATGGAGGAAGTAATATTGCAGTCATAATTATTAGCACTCAGTTGTCAATGAAGTGAAATGACCCAGTGCTCAGGGCGTAAAACTTGTGTGGAGGACCCTGCCTGAGTCCCAGGCTTCTTGGAAACCCCGCCTGCCCAGTGCCTGAGCCTGGAGGCTCAACTTCCCGGAGGAGCCCTGCATTATAGACCTGTGTTGACCGTTGTATCTTTTAAAGGAAGCTTTAAGTCCCCCATCTCTTTCAAAAATTAGCTCAGTTTTACCGAAGGCTTGTCTGTCACAGACACAGCACAGACCACAGGGCATTGGCAGGGTGTCTACTGCTGAGAGAAATGCCAGCTAATACTTAGCATTGATTAAAATAGCACCATTCTAATTCATGTTTTAGATGGTTTCAAATCTTCAATACACATCATACGTATTACTACTGTAGTTAATGTTAACGTGTATTTTGTAGATCCATCCTGTTACTATCCCAGTTCTACAGATAAGGAAACCAAAGCACAGAACTAATGAGCGTCACAGATAGGCGTCAAGTCCAACTTTAAGGAAATAATTATTGGTGGGATGTCATGTATTCCTCCAGCTACTTGGGAGACTGAGCCGCACAGCAAGACCCCGTCACCAGTCATTCTTAGTGCTAGACTATTAAAGGCAAGTTAGAGAGCTCCTAGTGGCTGTAGACAACAGTGAAAATTTCCTTAAAGGCAGCAGGTATCTCCCCCCCCCCCCCCCCGCCACTTCCTGTAGCTACAGGAAGGGCAAGGTCAATCACAGGAACAGTTGGAACCAGTGACCTCGGCTGCCAGGAGTAGCCCGTCTCTGCCTGTCCGCTTGATTCTCTTCAGCTGCAGCCCTGCCTCTTCGGCCCAGTGCCCGCACCGCTGCCAGAGCTAAGCCTCCATGCCAGAAAGAAAGTTGATGCCTTCTCCCTTGAGTGCACTCCCTGACTGTTGAGGTTTAGTCCCGATATCCACCATCAGGCCAACTACTGTGACCGGAGACCCGGGGCATTTTAATTACCCAGCTTCAGAGCAGAAATCAGTCAGCTTTAGGGAACTGCAGGCCAGACACCTCTCATTATAACCATCATCTAGGATAGTCCGGTGTGACTTATTGCCCAGTCCTCCGAAACACCATCTGCTGATCAATGAGCCGTCACCGTTAGTTGAAGCGTTGTCTCTCAGAAGCTCGCAGTACTGTTGCTGAAGCCTGTGCTGCCAGCCGCTTGTTCCATGAGGGAGGATGATCTTGGCAAAGCCAGCAGTTTTATCGTATCCAAGGTCTGCTTCAGAAGCGCTGAGAGCCCATTGCTGCGATCGCTAGGAGGTTGGCAAATTCTATATTTATGCTTAAACACAGAGGAAAGTGACCTAAGTCACTGCGGTGGCCATGGTTTTTTTTTTTTTTTTTTTTCATCTCTGTTCTAAAATAAACATGTAGAACTTGATCTGACCTAGTGTCAAGTCTAAAAATGGAGTCACCATGCAAGGCACAAGGCTGACTGAGAAGCTGGTGGGTGTTGTTGGGAGGAGGCAAACTGTATTCTTTCCCTTGTGGCTTATTCTTTGGTGGAGAACAAAATATGTCAGAGTCAGTTTCTGGTTAGCAAATAGCTTAGCTCCCCTGTGCCGTAATTACTCAAACTCCAAGAGGAGATGATGGGGTTTTTTTTCCCTTCCCCCCCTTTTTTAAAGACTGTAGCTCATGTAGCCCAGGCTGACCTTGAACTCGAGCCTCCCATGTACCAGTGTTAGGCGTGCCCCACCCCCCACCCTCCCTAAAATAAATAACAGTAACCAATCCATACGTCAGTAAATGTGTATAACTAGTCCACTAGTTGCCAAGTAACCAGTGTTCAGTAGGTTTTTCCTGTATTGTCATCGCTGTCCTTAGGTGCCAACTCTGCCCCTCCAGCCGAGGGTTTAAAGGTCAGAACTGTAAGAAATGAGATGGTGCATTGAGCCACACTTTTCAGACGTCTCCTTTCTTCATGCATTTTCAAAGGAAAGCAAAGGAAGGTGTTAGAAGTACCTGTTCTTGTGTTCCTGCCTCGCACCTATCATTAAGCAATGAGACATCGTGTCCATGGCAATTCCGCCAACACGTGGGTGAAGGTGTAAGTAGAAGGTTCCTCCCGACACACAGTGCCAACACACGCCAACACACAGTGATTGCTTCATGACCATATGCTGAATTCAGGTTGCTCACAAGGTAGCTGCTATTTTCATAATGTTAGGGAAAGTGATGCAAAGTACTGCTACTGCTAAGAAGAACCACTCTGAGCCTATATTTTCTGGCCCTTTTTGTTTGCAAGTTCAAACAATGAGATAAAAAGCCAAATTAGTAGTTCTTCTGGGTGGTATGCAGACTGTGGTTTTGGATCCAGAGCCCTATCAGTCAGTTACTTTGTCCTATTGTGGGCTGGCTAGGGATTGAATTTAGATAAACTTGCAGGTTACAGTGTTGTTTTCAAATAGCACTTTGTTTCACTCCTCCTAATGCCATTGGCTTTCATTAGAAGAAATAGTACCAAAGGGTTCTGTCCACTAAGCAATTTGGAATTTCTACTCTGAACTGTTCTCACTGGCCATGTGCACTCGCTCGCTCTCTCTTTCTCTCTCCCCTTCTGTGGTTTTTTTTAAGGTAGAGCCACAAAGTCATGAACTCCATGTGTCTTTCTTTCATCTCTGGCTCAAAAGTCCATCTTGGTACATTGAAATTTGAAATTCTCAAACTACAGTTATTTTGCTATATAAAGATGATATCAAGCTGCCTTCTAAGTACTTGTCATTTTATGCCAATAGATTAGAGCAGCTTTCAATCCTAGACTGAGAAACTCCCCTCCTGGTGTACACCACCTCCCTTCAAGTGAGGGACCGGTCTGTAGACAAACAGAAACTGTCATATTTCTGAACTGTTCTCTCTCCCTCCCCTCCCTCCCCCTCTCCTCCCCCTCCCCCTCCCCTCTCCCTCCCCTCCCCCTCCCGCTCCCCTCTCCCTCCCTTCCCCCTTCCCCTCCCCTCTCCCTCCCTCTCCATTACAGAGAAGGTAGTAAGAATGTTAAGAGCCAGAGGGTGGGGAGAGTTGCTGCCAGACACTATCTCTCGGACATGACAGGGCTGCCACACCAATGAATTCACTGCAAGTGTGTCTACTTCACAACACCTGCACAAGATTTAGTCTGTCAGCATTTCTTCATGGAAGGGAAAGACCTCACAAGGCCCACCACTCCCTGAGGGAATACTGAGGGTTAATGCTCACTGAGGAAAGAAGAGCTACTTTCAGTAGTGTAGCCACTGATATACCATCCATGCTCCAGTAAGTACCCAGGTCCATGCTAATAAACAAGCCTGATAAAATTTAGTGGACCATACATGCAAAAAAAAAAAAAAAAATCATGAAAGTAAGCAAGGGATGGATTCTGGTAACTTGGGGTGCAGCTGTCTTAAATTCATTGTGTTTTCTCATATGTAACTGTTAAAGAATGAAAAATAATTTAAATTCCCACATTTTGACTCAACAGAGCTCTCGTTTAAACCATATTGTATTCTGCCATATATCAAAGGAATGAGACAGTTGATCCTACGATATAAGAAACAACATAAAAAAAGATGCAATATATTACAAAAATACTGGTAAAATTAATTGATCATGCCAGCTGTAACAACACACTCCTGTAAACCAGCCTCAGACATCTTAATACTATAGACCCTGTTTCAGAAAACCAGGGCTGAGAGCAGGGAGAACTGGTCATGCTCAGGGGAGAATCATAGTATAAAGTAATTTATGAGTTCATTTTGTATTATTTCATCTACTTAGGAGCAAAGTGTAGGGAGTGGGGCGACATGGATCCACTGATTGAGTCACAATCCTTTCGACATCCCTGAAGTATGACTGCTTTTTTCCTACTTGTAGATGAGAACATTGAAGCTTAAAGAGGTCCATTAGCAGGCTCCAATTTGCAGATCAGCATCTCTCCATGCCCTGTTCTGGTAGTCTACGCCTTAACCAAAACCATCTAATGATGCTTCATCCAGTGTGTTTATAATGAGAGGATGGGGCATGGTGGGAGAGAGACATCAACCTCTGGCCAGTGTATCAGTGCCATTGCTTATTCACTTAAGCCATCATCCTATCTGTGTGCCAGTCCACGTGGCTTAATAGTTTCTTTCTTTCCTGAGTCTTCACGTCATTCCTTGGAATTCAAGACTCCCTCCTTTCTTGCTCACATTCTCTCTATTAGATGTGTTTTTAGATCTAAAATGAGAATCTTAAGGGAAAAACTTCCAGTGTCAGTATTTGAACGATGAATTTCTATTTGCTATTCAGCACAAATACAGATCTAGCAATATTGATTGTTCTAGTTAGATACATGCATAAGTGTCAGTTTGACAATTGAAGACTGAGATCTGAGTGCATTTGTAAAAAATTAGTAGTTAAGGCAAGCTCTTAGCAAGCCTGCAAGAGAGTATCTAATTGATGTGGGAAGACCCAGGCCATAGTGGATGGGATCTTGCCCTCAGCAGGTGGACAAGACAGAGGAACCAGTTCAGTACTTTGACATACTTTGACATACTTGGACATAGTTGCAATCTGGCAAGTGAGGATTGTCCCTTTCTCAGCAATATTCTGTAAATATGATGTGACCATATTTACAATCCCTGGTGTTGATATGAACTGTCCCACCAAGCTGATTATGAACTTTTAACAGAGAATCATGAGCTAGAATAAACCCCTTGTTCCTCTGTTTGTTGTGAATTTATCAGCAACATGTAGGCAAACTGCAACACTAGTATAACAGAAAAGAGAAGATGGACTAAAATCAATCAAGCGACAGCTTATTGTTTTGCACATATGATGGAGATGTATACATATGTGTACATGGATGCAAATGTGTGTGCAGGTACACATGCACATGTAAGAGTATGCATGTGGAGGCCCAGAAGTAACATTAGGTGTCTTCCTTGATTGCTTTCCACTTTACTTATTGGGACTGAGTCTTATTGAACCCAGAGCTAATAGCTAAACTAGCTAAGTCAACTTACTCATCTTGACCTTCTCCGGAGTCCTGGGATCACAGGTGGCCGCTATACCTAGCCAGCTTTTATGTGGGTTTGGGGGGATCCAATTCTGGTCCTTATGGTTGCACAGCACACACCCTATCCAGTGAGCCATCTCTCCAGCCCCGTGCAGGTATTTGACAGGGATGAAAGATCATTTGAAAATCACAAACTGCAGTCCACTCATGAGTGAGTCCAGATGGGGGAATGGAACATTATTGCCTGTGGCTTTTGGTCACTTTTGTGGTAGACCAAAGCCCAGTTAAATGGTGTTTTTAACTGCTACAGTTGAATGTCGTTGAGACTTACAATGCTGCTAACTGGTAACTGGTTGTATCTTCTTACATTTCAGGAAGATCCATCCCTTGTGGTTGGTCAAGAGATGGTGACAGATCAACAGAAGACACTGGAGTCAGCTGGCAATGTGCGTGTAATTTGTGCTTAGGATTTGCTCTGTGGGGTAGTTTGCAATATGAACTGTGTTCTAGAGGAAGTAACTGATAAGATTAAGTCCTACGTTACCTACAGAGAGCCGAGATCACTGACTATGGACAGGCTTGTAGAGGTGTCCTCTCTCTGACTTCTGCACTTAGCTCAACCAGATGTTTGAAAAGACATCCTTTGCTCTTAAAGTCTAAGAGGACTCTGTCTTATATAGTACCAGAAATAAAATCTTCAAATGGGAGAATTTGTGGAACACAATAATTTACGTGTTTCTTACATTTTGAATTACACTTTTCTTTAAAAATTGGAGTTCTGAGGGTACTATAGTTAAGGTAGTGTAGTTGGCTACCATGTGCTAGGCCTTAAAGCCTGTAAGCTTTTTTGCTTGTTTCTTTGGGGTTGGTCTGGTCTGGTCCGGTCCAGTCCGGTCCGGTTTCAATACAAGCTCTCATGCAGTCCAGACTTGAAGGAAGCTTATTAAGTAGCACAACTAGTCTTGAACCCCCAGTCACCCTGCCTTCACCTTCCAGTTGCTGGGGTTCCAGGCTTCTACCACTGTGCCCCAGTGTATTCGTTTCATAATGCATTGCTGTACTAAACATTTGACCCAAATAATTTGGGAAATGAAGGCATGACATGACAAAACAGCCCTTAAAAATTTTTTTTTTGATCTAACCAAAATCAGCCTGACTGTAATTTTTCTAAGCAAAACCAAATGTTACGTGTGTGTGTGTGTGTGTGTGTGTGTGTGTGTGTGTGTGTGTGTACATGTGTGCATTTGTGCATATGTGCATGTATCACAGGGCATTGTGAGTACCTGCGAAGGCCCAAGGGTGACTTTGGGGAATCATCCTAGATTGTTTTACCTCTTTTCAACTTTGTTCTGGGTTTTCCCAGGCTCTCCCTTCCAAGGTTAGAATTATAGGCATTTTTATATGGAATCTCAGATGCAAACTCAGGTCCTCCTGCTGGTGAGGCAGCAGCTTTACCTGAGCCATCTCTCCAGCCCTTAAAACCAGATGTTGCATTGTGCCATGAATTCACAAATACTGTTCACATGTTGATACTTTGGATAGTATCATCTGTTCTAAATATGCTAGCCATAGAATTTTAGAGTTGGGGTGAATCCTAAACATCACTCGGCCTTTCTTTTCCCTGGTGAATAATGTGTACCATCCTGGGTGAACTGGATACCTTCCTGTGGCTGAGAGAAACCTGCCCAGAGGTGACCAGATCAGTTATTTCCCAAGTGAAGCATGTCCTCTCAAGGGATGAGTTTTCTCGTAGAAATGAAATTTCCCATTCCTCAAAATTTCTGATCAAAAAACTCACTCTTTCTTTATTATTGTGTTACAAAAGAACAAAAAAGCATGAATTGCTGGAGTTGATCAGCTCTTGGCACCATTTCTTTAACTTTTACCATAATTTCATGAAGTACAGGAAGCTCACCACCAACCTTACCACCAGTTTACAAATGAGTGGTTTAAGTGCCTTGTCTGCAAACACACAGCTAAATTTTTTACTGATAACAAATTTAACAATTCGAATCTTCCTTTAAGTGGTGATCTTTTTTTTTTTTTTTTTGGTGTCATAAAGATCTGACACTTTTCCCAGAGAAATACCAATAACTTTAATTTTTGTATGACTACAAAGGTTTTACAGCTCCAGAAATGCCCACTGTGGCTCTTTGAAGTCTCAAAGCAGCAAAAGGAATACCTTGTCTGGACTTTACATCCCTAGATCCCCAAACTTATTTGGCCTGATATTTGGGGAGAGGGGTCCCTAGCATTTATAAATTTTAAATAGATAACCCCTTTGGGAAACATGTTAGGTTTGCTTGGTTTAGATGACCAAAGAGTACTTCCAACTTTGTCACTTGATAAAGTTAATGAACACTGGAAAATCAGTTTCAGTTTTCATTTGTTTACATACCAATGTGTGAATCCCAGAGTGCTGGGAGATCTGACTACACACATTCATGTTTGTCTCTGTGGTTTCCATATTTTTACACTGAATTCCACTGATACTTTCGGTCACCTGTTATGCATCAGATGCTCTGTGGACATAGAGGAGCTGAGCCACAGCCATTCCACTGTTATGGAAGTCACCATCTAGCCACGGCTCACTCTCTAGCTGTGCCAAGTCAAGCTTCATGGTTGCTTAGGAAGAAGCTCTGGAGGTAGCATTCAGCTTCGTTGGGAGTCCATGTCCATTGCTGAGAGTTAGGCAGGAGCACCGCATCACTAAGATGAAGGCCCAGAGCTGGTGAGATAGCTCAGCAGATTACGACTCTCAAGCCTGCAACCTGACCTCCGTCTCTGGAGCCCACGTGGTGGAAGGGTAAAATCACTACTAGACATGTGACTGAATTAGACAGAAAAGCTGAAGGGAAAAAATGAACCAGCATAGACTCATGGCTCCCCAGCCACTTGGCATTCTTCAGTCAGTGGCTTTCCATCCTTCCTGTTCCTCTCTAGTCAGCTGCATTTGCTGAGAGAGGTCGCTTGACTTATCTTAAGTGGCCTGCAAACTCCTGAGTGGTGTTCTTGTGATTAAATGAATCCATAAATGTAAGAATGTTTTTGAAAATTAGAAAGCATAATACAGATGTACAAAGTATCACATGTGCTTGCACTGAGACACAGCCTTCCACAGACAGAATCAGGGTGTCAGGATTCTGGAGCAGTTAGTTACCTTGGTCCTGTTGACAGACACTGAAGGTAGCCTGGAGCTTCACTGCCTCGACCAGAATCTTCAGTCTGAGATCCAGAAAGTGGGTCAGGTCACTGCCTGTATTTCTTAACTGACTGTTCGGCAAGCATGGATCTTTTTTCATTGTCCTTAGTTTATTAATACTATTATGGAAGTGTTTTCAGCAAAAATCCCGAATTACAAGTCAGTTTTCCAAAGCTCCAGGGTAATTGAGTCCCTAAACCTTCATTGAGATATAAGATCATTTGCTCCCCAGGTTTCCCTGTTTCCACTTGTGCTGTTCTGTGTCAGTTCCACACGCATTCATTCAGCAAACATTTATCAAGCTCATTATTTTCTGGGACTGAGTATTATAGGTGATTAAGGTGTATAGTTCCTCAGATGAAGTACGTGCTCACAATTCACCTGGTGTTTTGAAGGCTTTTATTAGATAGATGTCTGTTTCCCATCACTGTCCAACGCCTCTTTGACCGGGTATTTCTAGAGGAATGGAGCATATGCGGCATAGCTTCTGTTGCAGTGCGCAATATGAAGATGCATTCTTCAGGTTGTAAAAGTTTTTGTTTTCACATGAAATTTGTAAAGAGGTATGTTGGGGATGTTCAGGTGAATGGGGAGGTAAGGAGATTGGTGAATAGATCAGAACATATTGTACACCTGTATGACATTTTCAAAGAATAAATTAAAACATCGTTTTTAACTAGATGAGATTCAGTGGGCCATACAAGTGAAAAGATTTGAAAATAGTAGGGAGTCTGGTGGGTTGTAAGGAGAAAAGGAGGGCGATGGGATTGGGTATTAAGGGACAAAAATATCATGAATTTACTATATTCATGTATGCAACATATGTATATATTTATGTTCAAAATAAAAAAATTGTTTTGTGCTCACTTCAGCAGCACATATGCTAAAATTAGAATGATACAGATATTAGCATGGCCCCTGTGCAAGGATGACATGCAAATTCATGAAGCATTCCATAAAAAACATTGTTTTTTCAAAAAAGTACACTTTACCTGTATGAACATATATATTAAACTCATTATGCAGATAAAAAAATGGTTCCTCACTCACTACAATGAGAATTATCCATACCAGACCTACATAAAAACTAACATACCAACACGCCCCCATAGACTACTGAGGAACTCAAAAGAGATAATTACTTGCAGTGGAAACCTTGGGAACTAGGGCTAGAAGTGTGAAGGGGAGTGTCCCTACCAGTGGGATGGCCCAAGGAGGGCCCACTTGGTCTGCCACAAAGGCTGAACCCCCCACAAGAGTAAACAAACCAGAGAGAACCCTGGGACCCATAGAAGTAGACAGGCAGGAGAATGGGAGGGAGTAGGATGGATTGATGAAGGGAGGAGAAGAGGGATGGGAAGGAGGAAGGCAGGGATAAGTACTCAATATGCTTGTAAACATAGGAAAAATGGTTCCTTTCTCCTGCTTTCAGTATCTCCAGCTTCATGTACAAGTTGAAGTAGTAGCATATCTTCAGCCTTTGCCCTTTCTACCATGCTCAGCCAGCCTTCACCAAGGTGTCTTAGGAGCAAAGTTAAATAGGGAAGCGTGAGGATTGGGGCTGAAACCAGCCCAACCCTGCCCAATCCCTTGCTGCCCTTACCACTCTGCCCTCACCATTGTTTTGGCAATAATGCAGTAGCTTTAAGGTGTTCTCTTACTCTTTTCTCCTTGACATTCATGTGACTTTCCTTCTCTTCACAGGCTACCAGCCAGATAAAACAACAGAAACATTCAAAGAAAGCTTCCCTACATTCACAAGAGGTCGAGCCAGTGACAAGCCCACCACCCCAGTTAGCAGATGCAGACTTGGAAGACTATGGTACGACCCCTTCCTTGGTCAGAAAGTGCTTATGAACCTTGCAGAATAAGGGGTTATGCTGTCCCAAGAAGACAAAGGAACCAGTATTCAGGACCCCGGTCTTACATCCTTCTGTTCCTTAGCTTTGGAATCCGATGGGTTGCCTCACTTCCCCATTTTGCCGTTGGCATGTGCCTAGTGATTACTGAATAGAAAATCAGTAATGGAAAGATGGCTCAGGGGTTAAGACTCTGCCTTGAAAGCAGAAGTTCCTGAGTTCAGATCCAGCTCCCATGAAAAAAAACACCAGGTTGAACTCGCAGCAGCCTATACTTCTGGCTCTGGTGAGGGGAGCTCTGGAAAATTCCAGAGCAAAGCAATCCAGGAAGATTCCTGAAGTTACCCTTGGTCCTCCACAGGAACACACAGTGCCCTCTGACACATACAAGAAATAAATAAAGTTTGAAAACTCTCAGTAAATACATTTGGAACCAAGGCTTACATATCACTCACCCATCTCTGCAAAAGATTATGTTTACATAATGAATCATGTCTTCAAAATCATATTGAGCCCGTCTTTTAGTCATTTATTTAAAAGAGAGAAGGTGTACACATTCATGCCACAGTGCATGGGTGGAGGTCAGAGGACAACTTTAGGAAGTCAATTCTACATGTGAGTTGTCAGGGGTTGAACTGAGGTCACCAGATGTGGGAATAGACACTTTACTCCCTGAGCTGTCTCACTGGCCATAAGCCTGATTTTTAGCACTGCATATGTTGATGTAAACTATTAGAAGACTTATTTTCAGTGTGTAACAAAATTGTGGCACACACCTATAATCCATTTATTAAGTATTGAGAAATAACAGTATAAATTATATATACTGCCAAAAAAGGACCTAGAACAACACTTAATGTTTAATTTCTAATATAGCATATTTTATTGTTACTGAATTTCTTACTTTTAACCAGGAAACCATTAAACAGGTGAGTTGTGCGTGTACCGGAGCAGTTCCTATGGGAGTCCCTGGACTGCAGTCCCCCACGCCTTTGCTGACACAGCACATTCTCCAGTAGCCGCCCGATTCCTCTGGTGAACAGTGAGCTACACTAGATTTACTCACATATGAGTTGCCTGCTTAGGCACACACATCCCCCTCTGTGCCTTTTAAACTCAGCTGCCCTCTGTCATAAAGTCATGACTACTGATTAGAGCAGAACTCCCATAGCCTGCCTCCCTCCCTCCCTCCCTCTCTCCTTCCTTCCTTCCTTCCTTCCTTCCTTCCTTCCTTCCTTCCTTCCTTCCTTCCTTCCTTCCTTCCTTCCTTCCTTCCTTCCTTCCTTCCTTCCTTCTTCCCTTTCTTCTTTCCTTCCTTTCTGATTTGGTTTGGGTTGCTTGTTTCTTGGCAGGGGACAGGGAGAATCCCAGTTTGTAACCCAGTCTGGCCTCAACTAGTAGGAATCCTTCTACCCAAGCCTCTCCAATGATGGGATTACAGGCATGTGCAAACATGCCCAGCTAAGTTAGACCTTTTCTATGAAGACCCATAGAACCAGTATTTCAGGCTCACAGGCTGCATAGCCTCTGTTGCAGCTGCTCAGCCCTGCCACTGTAGTGGAGCAAGTGTGAAGGAATTCATTAATGGGTCTATGGCTCTATGGATGCTGAACTTGGATTTTATATAAATTTTGCCTATTTTAAAATAGTCTTCCGATTTGTGGGGTTTTTTTCTTTTTAAAATGTAAATTATTTTTAGCCAATGGATTGCAGTCTGCCAGCACCTACTATCATATAGGTCTAGAAAAAATTCAACGGTGGTCATCTTGACTTTATGATCACCATAGCTGCAGTTGACCTGCAGGTGGTGCCCTCTGTTAGGCCTAGTCATCAAATGAGATCCTGCCTGTATAGGAGCCCTGAGAAGCTATTTCATGTTTTGTCTGTTTCAGTTTTTAATAGACTGAGTTATATGCAAAAGACACATATTTAGAAATCTGTTAATGCATGCTACTAGTGTCTTAGCCTGTAAACATTTTTTGTCTATTTTTACAAAAATGCATTCTGAAACAATAATTTTAGAAAATATATCTTTATAAAGCATCAGTAACTCTTTTAACAAATTTTCACTTATGGACCCCTGAAATAACTTTTGAATATTCTGTTTATAATACAGGTTGAATATCGCTTAACAAGATGCTTGGTACCAGAAATGTTTTAGGCTTTGGATTTCTTTCAGGTTTTGTAATATTCACGTATACATAATGAGATAGACTGAAAATAGTACCTGAATCTAAATATAACATTCATTTATATTTTATATATACCTTGTACATAAAGTTGAAGATAATTTTATACAGTATTTTTAGACCGCTTGCATTTTGCCTGTGATGTGTCACAGGTCATGTGTAGAATTTTCTTTTGGGGGTGAGGGTGTGTGTGTGTGTGTGTGTGTGTGTGCGTATCAGAAGACTCTGTGTGTGCCAGTGGAGGCCCAAGGTTGACTTCAGGAATCATCCTTGATTACTCTACCTTCTTATTGCTTTACTCTGGAATTTCCCAGGCTCCTCCTCCCCTGAGCCAGAAGTGCAGTGCCATTTTTGCCTGGCATTTTTACATGGGATCTGGGATTTGAACTCAAGTCTTTGTGCTTGTAAGGCAGAATCCTAAGGTCTGAACCATCACTCCAGCCCATTTATGGAATTTTTTACTTGTAACATCTTGTCAGTGCTCAGAGGTTTTCAGATTCCCCATGCTTCGATTAAGAATACTTGGCCTGTAATGCATTTTGAGTTTGGTTGGTTTTTTTTGTTTTGTTTTGTTTTTTGCTGTTATTGTTATCAAATCTTGTATAGATTGGTTCTTACAATACTTGGCAGGGATTGTTTTCTCTTTTATAAAATTTGCTTGCACTTTCATATTTCATACATATATGTGACGTGGTTTAATCTTATCCCACCATTGTTCTATCTTTTCCCCTTCCCACTCCCACTGAACTCCTTAATCTTCCCAAGTTCTCATCCTTTCTGTGTTTGCGTGTGCACACATACGTGTGTGTGTGTGTGTGTGTGTGTGTGTGTGTGTGTGTGTGTGTGTACATGCCATGACAAGCTTGTAGAGGTCAGAGAACAACTTCCTGGAAGTTGGTTCTCTCCTCCACCTTGTGGGTTCTAGGCATCAAACTCAGATTGTGAGGAGTTGGCAGCAAAAACCTTTTAAGTAATGTTTATTTTCAATTATATCATACTTTATTGATTTACCCCTTTATACTTTTTAATTTCCATGATGTGTTTTGGTTGAAAATATTTAAGCCCTATTTCTTAGTATTTTACCTCTCAGAATGCTAGTCTTTATACTTATTGTATATATGCTTCATTGTACGTAAAGACTTAATCACTTTAAATTTTCCATGCTGGTGTGTTTTAAGATTTATAAAACATATTTATGATGTGCTTTAAGATTTAAAAAAATATATAAGTGAACAAAAGAAAAAATCTAAATGTACCCAAATTTAACGAGTTGGGGGATGGGACGAATTATTGTGCTCATCTCTGAAAGTACCATGATAAATAGTGTCCTATTTCACTACTGGGGTGAATGGGCAATCATGACCCAGCCTTTCCTGTCACAGTGCTTGGCATGTGATACACACACAGACCTGCACTCTGCGAATGGCGGACTGTGAGCTGAGTGGCGTTTCTATGTGCCAATCATTCTGTCTGGTCCCTTTCCAGGTGGTTTCCAAGCTCCTCTCTCAGTGGACCCTGCAACATGTCCCATTGTCCCTGGCCAGGAAATGATTATAGAAATATCCAAGGGGCGCTCAGGGCTTGGTCTCAGCATCGTAGGAGGAAAAGACACACCTTTGGTAAGTTTCTATAGCTAGACTATGTCTACTATCACAGAGGCATCTAACCTTATTATGCCTCTGGCACACTTGCTGGAAGGCTTATCATCTTGTTTTTGTTGTTGTTATTGTTTGGTTGATTGGTTGGTTTTTGTTTTGTTTTGTTTTGTTTTGTTTTGAGACAGTATTTCATATAGCCCAGGTTGATCTCAAACTGGCCTTTAACTCCTAATCTTCCTGTCTCTCTACCTCCCAAGTGCTGATATTATTAGCGTGCATCACTATGCCCTGCTGTCATTGTCACAGTATGCAGAAAATAATAACTATAAGTGATCATACATCTTGCCAATTTTCAAGATTTTCCTTGGCATCTAATTTTCTCTATTAGGATGTTAGATATTTTCTATTTTGTTCTTGTCTTTGTTTTTTGTAGAGCTTATTAGACCAATGTTATCATGGCAGCATTTGAAAGCATTGTAGCAGCACTCAGAACAGTGCCTGGCCCATAGTAGAGGGTTCAGTAAGTGGAACAATGCGTGTCATTATCAGCCATCATCATCATCTTTAATGAGCGGCAGAAAGTAAACACACATTAATTACTCTAGCCCAGTGACTGCTCTCCTTGCTCTAAAATGCTGGATTTCGCTGATGTAATTGACTTTTGATGAACAAACAACTTTTGTCACTACTCAGTAGTACTGTTAAACTAAAACTCCTCCGAGGTGTTTTTTGTTTGGGGTTATAAAGTTTTTGGTTGCTTGGTTGGTTGCTTGGTTGGTTGGTTGGTTGGTTTTTTTCAAAATATGATTAATTAGTACAAACATATCTCAATAGGTAATACAAGAATATTTTACAAAATTAAATTGATATACAAGGGTATAGATGAAAAATGTACCTTTCCCTCTTCGCTCCAGCCCTGCTCTTCTCTGCAGGGGGGCTTCTCCCTGGAGGTAACCAGAGTATTAATGAGTATGTGTTTAAAAGTGTTTAAAGGGATTTCACTTGCCTGTCTTACTTAGTAAATGTTGAGTTGTATGTGCTGTCTGAGCAGATGAAGCAAAATCTGAACCACAAATCATCTGTGTGTCTATCTAAGGTAGGATGTAATGTTTCCTTGTTAGTACCACTGGGGACAAGGGAGCTGGGTTTAGTTTTCCATAAGAAACAATTGTCCCCCAGAGCACCAGGAAGCGTCTTTCCTCTGCCCGGCAGGACTCGCCCCGTCTGCACCTGCCCGTCTGTACTGCAGCGTGCCAGTGTGCAGTTGATCCTTGGGAACCACCGGCCTAAAGCAGAATGTGCTCTGAGCTCTCATGTTTACTGACAGGAAGATTCTTACCCCGGCCTGTGCAGACAGAAACTGCTGTGTAGCATCCTGCATGTGCCATGGTGTTCCTGGGAATGCAACTAGGGGTTTTGGAGCTGCCCTTTCAGAGGTCTTTGCTTCCTCAGAACCCCAAATTGATCTGCCTTTTTCCATGTCTGGCTTGGGATATTGATATGTCCAGCTTTTGTCATTGAGGAAGGCAATAACCTCTCCTTTTCAGGGTTCCTGTCAGCTAGTGTGGCCTAGGCATAATATTACATTTATATAATACCTTCATATACCAGTATACTAGATTGTGGTAAGGCCCAGAGATTTGATAAGCAGCAGACCTTGCCAATCCAAGGCTACTGGAGTACAGCTGAGTTGTGCTGGTACCCAGCACTGGTACCAGATACCTTTCAAAAGCCCAGCTTCTCATTTGCCCAAAGGGGTATCCTAGATGAAGTGAATTCATATAAATAAAGCTCTATTTGGAAGCAGGGGGGAGCAGAAAAATTGAATTGTAAAGCAACTCTGTCCCGAACGCTTTCATTAAAAAAAGGCAGCTAGCCCTCTGATTCTTTCTGTAGATGTGTCTCCTTACATGGCATAAGCCAGCACTGATCTCGAGGAGCCAGAGTAGGGTGAGCCATCTGGCCTGGCTAAGCGGCATGTGGCCTTCACCCTTCACCTTTGGTGGTGTTCATAGGGTTTTGCTTTCTGCAGGTCACGGCTCTACCTGCCACAGTGACCTGTGTTCAACAGTCAGCTCAGGCATTCACTGGCTTCCTCACTCAACACACCCTGTTCCTCTGTCCTTGCCCCCACTAGGCCACCCAAAGTAAAAATTCCTTCTGAGCACCTTGAGGTCTGCCATTTGAGCCAGTAAATCCCACTCTCTTGGGAAGATAAGAACCATTTAAAAGTGAGAAACACATAGCTTTACTCCCTAAGATCCTCAAAAGCCACAGTTAGAGTCACACAAAATACTTAGACCTGTTACCTCAGGGAGGCTAGAAAGAGTCCAGAGGGAGTGGAAAGTGCTGTAACAACAAAGCCGTTGTTCCCACAGAGAGCTTGCTCTCGTTTTTAGTGCTCCTCCAGTTTTCAACATGGAACATGGATATCCGTATATGGAGAATGTGATGTGGGTCGTATTATCCAGTCAGAGCGAAGGTTTGCGAACCAAGTGGTAGTTTATGAAAAGAAGTTGGAGGAAATGTTGAATCCTATGTAGAATGTCCCCTGATTATGTAACACCATGATGTCAGGTACTGCGCAGCAAAGAGCCCACCTGAGCTCTGCTCTAACCATCCATTAGAGTTCCACATTCTCTGTATTGTGCAGCCAACAGACTCTGGCCATCTGTAGAGGAATTAGCTCTGGGCCCTGGTTTTGACACTTCATTAGCCCTCTCTCTGTGGATCTCTGTTGAGCCTAGACAGATGGCTTTGAACCTCACAGAGGATATTTGCACATGCCATCCTGTGAATTCGTAGCCAGTCATCAGCCCCAGCCTTGGAAGTGCTGAGATGATGACAGGGTGAGCCCTTCAGAAGCTTCACAAGCACATCTGGGCCCAAGCCTCAGGGAGAGCCTCCCGCCTCTGCTGTTCTCTCTGCAGTGCCAGGGCTGGCTCTGGAAAGCACGGGCTTCCTGTGACAGGGTACATGTGTTTGCTCCCTTTTTCCTTGCTTCATGCTGGCCTGTAAGATTGCGTGATGTAACTCTGTCCTCAAAGAGCACGTCCATTTACTTGTTGGTAATGTTTATGGTCTGCTGTAGGAAAGCAACAAATGAGAAATAGAAGTACATTCTGAGGCTGGGAGATAACACGGGTAAAAAAAAAAAGCATCATATTGTGTTTGGTCATTTACTTATTGCCACTTTTGACAGTTTGGACATAGGATTGCAGCAGCTTCAGCTCTTGCATGTTTTTAAAGTAAGCAGAGTTGAAAACTATTTTACATTTGTTTAAGCATTTTTATTTTGTTAACCACTCACTTCATGCGAACTTTGTCTGGTCCCCTTCAGGAGAAGTGTGGTTTGCTTTGGCAGGTAATCCCTGAAACTCAGCAACTTTTATCATTATTGCTTAAGTCACATATTTTTATACAAAACATCTTATTACCTTAGTTTTATTCTAAAATCAAAGCAGAGTTTACAAAAATTCTATGGAAGAATGCTAATAAATAGCACCTCTGAATGTTCAGCCATCTCTCTAGGCTCAACAGAGATCCATAGATTCTGGCCCTATGAACACAATATTAAGCAAGAATATTGTGCCAACCAAGAAGAATTCAAATAAACAAAGGCCACATGGAACTGTGGGGACTTATGAAATATAATGCAAATATTATCCTATTTCCTTCAGTACATTTATAATTTACTAGAAAAATATATTCATATGAATATGAACTTTTGCTAAATCACACTTGGCAAGGGAGCTCCATTTTAGGTAAATATAAAGCTGCCATTTTATAGTCAAAGAGAAAGCTTGTCACATTCTTAAAGTATATAACATTCACAATAATTCTTATATTAGTTGTTTCATTGCTATGATTTTATTTCATATATTAATTACTGGTAAATACTGAACATTTTATTGCGTTGTCAAAATAGCCACTGTGTTTACTACTAAATTAATGTTCCCTTTTTGTTTCCTATAATTTGGGAATGTTTCAGTATTTCAGAGTAATAGATGATAAACATTATAATCCATTTTCCTTCTCTTTGAGGGGTCCTGTAGATACATATTAGGATGTATACAATATCTCTTTGTTCCTTGTATAGAAAGGTTTGTGGAGATTTGTTGACATCTATGTCCTAAGATGCTAAGAAAAGCTGGGCATTGAGCTCTAACTTACTAAGCAGCAAAGTAGAAGACTCTGACCTTAAAAACTTGATTTAACTCTGCTGGTTTCCTGTCTACAGCTAAAGTCTTTCAGGTTTTCGGAGCAGAAATAATTGTCTGTTCAATTTATGAAACCGATGAGCAAAAGTTACATCAATTTGATAATACTATATTTTCTCTAAAGTTGCTTCTTCTGTGATTCATTGTGTCATGGTTTGAATGTTAGTTGGCCCCTACAGCTCATGTGTTTTTCTGTCCCCCAATAGTGCTTGGTAGAGGAAGTGCATCATTGGGCATGGATCTTACTGTGTGTTAACCAGGCCACACTACTGTGCCTCACTCCATGCAAATTTCTTGAGTATGACTACAATGTCTCCTGCCATGGTGTCTTCTCTGCCTGCCACCATGCACTCCCAGCCATGATGGATTCTAGCCACTCTGGAACTATAAGCCAAAATAATAAACCCTTTCTCCCTTAAATGCCTTTTTTTTTTCTTTTGCTGATGTAGCCTTTGCTTCAAGTCCTATGTGCTCTCAGGAGGTATTAAAATTAAGTAACCTCTTAATCTTTTACCTCTAAGAATTGATGGAATAATACAAAATACTCTGCCTGAAGCAAGAGCAGAGTTTTTGGTCTGATGGTGGGAAAAGTAGCAAGTTCACGACTCACCTTAAGGCCTTTGTGTGCTATCATCTTACTTTTTTGGGGATGAAAGTCTCACTAAATTGTCTGGCCTTGAGCTCACTGTGGCCCAGGCTGACCTTGAGCTCCCTCTGTAGCCCAAGCTGACCTTGATCTTGTCATTCTCTATTCCAGTCTCCCAAGTATCTGATTTCCAGCCCTGTGCTGTCAGATCCTGCCTACGCAATTGTTAACTATCTGCTGACGTGTGTTTTCAGTTTTACTGTCCTTGCTTTGTCACTCCTCAGTGGTTGGCCTTTCAGTCCCCTGTGCAGAAGGCACGGTGGCTTCAGCACTTACATACAATCACAACATCCATCAAACAGTATTTGAAAAACACCACCATTCAAATGTATTGGAATCACATTGTCTCTTTGAACCATTTCATATGTAATATCCATAGTGTTCCTTTTCATCCTTTTGGTCTTTCTTATTAGGAAAGGTTTTCTCCTAAAAGCAGGTAACAAACTATAACACTTTCTTTTGGAACACTGATCAATTTGTTTTCCATCTTAAACATGAAATTTAAGGTGAAGCTTTTCTATAATTAAAATGTCCCTTAGGATTGTTTTGTCAAGCATGTGACTGGGGCTTTTTATGAGCTTGGCAGAGACTGGGTTTAAATCCAGGTTGACCCAAATGAAGCAAAGCATGCCTGCAAGCTGCAAAAAGAAAACACATGTGCCTAGTCTTTCATTCCTATCTGCTAGGATTTTGTCAGAATTCGGTCCTAAAGTGCTTGTTAAAATAGCCTACTGGATATCTTCACATGTTCAGTGTAAAAGTTCTCACTCATTTAAAATAGTTTACTTACAAAATCCCTGCGCCATCTAAACCTTACCAACCTGAATGCATCCAATCTTGCCTGAACTCTCTGAGTCCACACTTTCAGTTGATGCTTCCAGTACATGGCTTTTTTAAGTGTTATGGACCTTCTGTGACGACTGTTAAATGACTTTCTGTCCAATGAATGATTGAATGTTTGTGAGTTTCTTTATCTAGTTGTTGGTAATTTGAAAAGAGAACATTGCTCATTGATCCAATGGGCTAAAGTGTATGTGATTTTGCTTCTGTCTAAGGACACATTATTACATGTTATTAAATTCTTTCCCAGAAATTCACAGTTGAACCCCCTTGGAGGAATTTGGGGGTTTGGTGGGGCTCAGTAACAATTAAGTCTTTCTCATACTTGGCTTCTTGAAATTGCTCTCTGAGCTATAGTAAGTTCTCTGTGAATTGAAATGGCTTTAACGCATCTATTTCTGTTGAGTGTTTTTGTTGCAGAAGGTGCACAGTAAGACAAACTCCCCCAAACTCACCTCCCCATTCAGAGTTCTTTTGATCTCTTTTTCTGTTTCCAACACTTTCTTGATAATGTTTAGCAAATGAGACCAGTGAGATGGCTCGGCTTCCGAGGACATTGGCCAAAGAAACTTTATGACCTGAGTTCAAGCCCCAAAGAAGGAAAGAGAGGGCTTCCAAAAGTTGCCCTCTGATCTGCACACATGCATCTCACACACACACACACACACACACACACACACACACACACACACACACACACACACGGTAATAATAAATATATAAAAAGAAAAAGTTAGCAAACACTGAGTTCTTTCTCTGGGTCAGCACCAAGATATAAAGATAAATGAAAACAGTCCCTGTCCTGAAGAGCTGCGAGAGGGCAGAAGATGGTGTAGGAGATGGATCCATGAACAGACAAGTGTTATAGGGTGACAGATACAATGACGCCAGGAGATGGAGTGGTGACCACAGATGGGTCATGGAAGAGGTAGCACCCAGGTGACTTGAAACTGTCCCGAAGCAAAAGAGAACAAGACTTTCAAGCTCTTGAAGCCCATTATACTTTCCAAATATAGGATGTCTCTATGAAACAACATGGGAAGCATGCATAGGCTCCCTATTTTGTCCTCGTTTAGAAAAATAAAACAGTATGGGCACATGTATGTGCGTTCATATCAGAATCATTTTTAATTTAGGATCACAAAGGTAAGTCTTTCACTGACACCCCATTATTTCATCTGGATTACTTTCTTCCCAAAGTTAAAAAGAAATAAAATTTTAATGCAGCATAGTTAAATATAATGGAAGCCAAAAGTATCCCAGTCTTGCTTCAACTCTGCTGGCTGTCTTACTCTGTGAAACCCCAAGTGTTAAGAAAAGGAATCCTGACTGGGAACATAGCTCAGTGGTAAATCACTTCCCTATCATGTGCAAGTCCTATCATGTGCAAGGCCCTATGTTCAGTCTCTAGTATGATGAGAAATAAAATCCACTTTTCAGTTGATCAGCCCGTATTTCCACATTTCTAATTCAGTTCTTGTCCTTAATGCATTTGTTTCTAAATAGGGAAAGGAAGTGTCCAATGACAGTTCTTAAGGAAAAACTTCTCAATATATTCTATTTTTAGCTTACTACTATGTGCTCATGCTATCTATATATGACTATATATTATTCTACTAGTAGAGACTTTAAGACACAATGTGACGAAGTTGCTGATCATTCACTTCTTCCTGACTGTAAGTTTGGGGAGGGAGTGTTTGTTTTGTGGTGTTGGAATTGAACCCATGTTAGCCAGGCTGTCTTCCACTAAACTGTATTCTCAGCTCTGTTTTTCATCATAGTTATTTTTTGTTGTTTGTATTTTGCCATGCTGGGAATTGAATTCAGGACCTCAAACAAGTCAAGCAAATGCTAGATCACCTAGCTACATCCTTGGCCCCTTAGTGTTATCTAACAAAGTTAATCTCCAGAGCCTGGTAAAAGAAGTTCGTAAACAGCAGATACTTTCCACAGATCCTGAATCTGACTGGCCCAACAGAAAACTGGGTGTTAGAGAGCTGCTCCAATTTCTTGGTCAAAGTCTTTCTTGACTCTAGACTCACCAAGTCAAATGAGTGACTCAAGGTATTCAGAGGAAAGTTGCTGGTCTTGTTTCAGTAAGGCAGATTATCTTTCTTGAGTTTCTGTTTTCCAAATAAAATAGCACACAACTTCCAGGAAAAAGTTGGGTTGGGGCTTCTCAATCATGTTCAGTGGTCTCCAGGTGTGTGGCCTTCATCACCAGAAATGAATCAGTTTTGGGGTGCTGAACTACACTTTATCTTGAGCATCAACCTATTCCTGGTATTTAGTATAGTGTTAGTTATGTTATCTAATCCTGTAGAAAAAAAAGATTAAAGCATAAAGAAACACCTCTGAAAAGGCAAAGGAAGGCAAAAAAAAAGAAATAAGAATAACAAATGGAGTTAAGAGAAAAACTTTTCTCCACGACAGGAAAAAGGACCCCATGTGTGATTCAGCAGATGCTAGCGAGAGACCCACAGGTCTCTGCCACCTGTGATGAATATTGTTTAAAAAAGAAAACCAAGAATATCAAGCCTTAAAAAGTTTGGCTGGAGAGATGGCTTAGGGGTTAAGACTGTATCACAAGCAGAAGGTCCTGAGTTCAGATTCCAGGTCCCACATTTAAAAAAAAAAAAAAAAAAACGCCAAGTAGTGGAAAGGGTAGCAACCCGCACTTCTGGGCCTGGTGGGCAGAGTCTGGGAAATTCCAGAATGAAACAAAAAAGAGGTAGAAGCAATCTAGGATGATTCCTGAAGTCACCTTTGGTCCTCCACAGACACACACACACACACACACACACACAATTAATAGTCATCCATCTAGAACATGTCCAGTTCAGCTTGTGGCTGGAAGACTTTGTTCTTTGCTTATTGTGTTTTGTTTCTTGTGATGCACATGTTAAAAAAAGATAAAGGCTCTTTTTAAAACTTAAAGAAATAAAACACACACACACACACACAATTAATAGTCATCCATCTAGAACATGTCCAGTTCAGCTTGTGGCTGGAAGACTTTGTTCTTTGCTTATTGTGTTTTGTTTCTTGTGATGCACATGTTAAAAAAAGATAAAGGCTCTTTTTAAAACTTAAAGAAATAAAAAGGTAATAGCCTTCTAAAGGCCTATTGCTGGTAGTAGTAACAGGGCCAATATTTGGGCAGAGAAATCTAACTCTAGAGGCTTCCCTCCAGGGCCTCTCACCAGATTCTGCCAGCAGTCAGCCCGCAAGGAAATGATGGTTGGGCTGTTCCTGGAATAAAGAACTTGCTGGTATTGATAAACAGTTACCGAGGAGTTCTGGGGTATAGCAGAGACAGAAAGGTGGGGAGGCCCCCAGCACTGCAGTTTGGTTCATTACTCAGGCCATCAAAGGTTAGGAGGCGATGCAGTGAGAAGGCAAGAGTCAGGCTTATGATGAGCCCCACACTTTATAATTAAGGCCAGTCTTTCATTAATGCCCCATCATTTTATCTAGCTATATTTTTCCAAAGGCAAAAGGAAGTAAAAGTTTGATTCATGTTGTTAAGCACATGCTTGAAATGTCCTGGCCCAGCACCTTCACTCTGCCATCCTAACCCGTGATGAACAAGTTTTTAAAAATCCATTTTTCCTCTCCATTCACCAGTCCATGTTTATAATACAGCCTTGGTTTCCACCTCTGATCTCTGTCACCACCCAGTTAATGCATCTGTCCAGAATTATAGCTCTGCAGAGCATTTTCAAAAATAGGAACCTGTTGTAAGAAAGGTAACCTTTCTCTACCCACAGGTCATGGCATCTTGTGTTTTATTTTATTTTTACTCATCCAGAGACGCTATAGCAGGTCACAGCATCATATTTTATTTTTACTCGCTCAGAGAAGCCATAGCAGTAGTCACCAAGGGGGAAAAATACACAGAGCCTTTCACAGAAAGATATATGGATCAAAACAGGTCATTAGCACCGAGCCATCATTTCTTTGAAGTTGTTATTCTCTTTCCTTTATATCGGATGGTTTATAAGCACTAGGATTGCGTCAATGGGTTTGGATTCAAATCACTTTGTTAAATTTCTTTTTCTTTTATTATCTTCTAAAATTTTCTTATAGATCTGTATTGTATATTAAACATATTCTTCACATACATATTCCCTTCCCTATCCTCTTTTTCCTCACCCATCTCCCTTCCATTAGTCCATTTTGTTCCCCTGGACAATTAAATCAGTGCATCTGTGGGAGCCCAGGTCTGCAGTCCAGACACTTGGAAGTTTGAGGTAGAGCGATCACAATACATGCGAGGCCAGCCTCAAAACCAGCCTGGGTCACGGAGTAAGACCCTATTTCAGAGAGAGAAAGAAGGGGGGGGAAGGTAAGGGACAGAAAGAAGGAATTAAGAGAGGAACTTTTTGCAAGACACATCTCATTTTTCTTCTTGTGTTCCGAAGCCAAGGCAGCATGCTTTGGCGCCAAGGCATACTTCAACCCCAGCCATCGTGACGCCTCTTGAATTCTCCAGATCCTCAGCAAAGCACTTCAGCATCGGCACAGCCCCTTGTCACTCCTGTCAGTTACAGTGCCTGGTGTGACCTGCTTCAGGATCCAGGCTTCGTGATCGTGACAAATCCAGAAGTCTTGCAATCAGTCCTGTGCGTGATTAGAGGCCTCCTTGCAAGACTGGAATTCTTTCTGCCTAGTCTCTTCTCTGGAGATTCTATCTTATCGCTGCCTACAGAGTCTTTAACCACCTGAGTCTACCATAGGCAGGAAGAGGAAAACACTGGCAACAAGGCCCAGATCCTCACTGTGGGACCCAGAGGTGCTCCTTATCCCCAGTCTAAAGTGCCTTCCCTCTCCCTGAAGCCTTCCAAGACCTCAGCTTGTCCATTCAGCTCCATCTGTTCAGTGCCCTTCAGTTTCATTAAACACAAAGAACATCCCTGTTTACAACACCAGAAGAATTCTCTGCAATGAAGAGTTTCAAAGTAGGGGAAAAATAACATGAATGAACTCAGTTGATATCTTCAGAACAGCCTCACCTGAAGGAAGCATTTTAGGTGTAGAGGTGTCTTATGAGATCCTTGGTTTGCAAAATACTCCACACAAGTTAGGGCCGAAGCAATCATAATTGGACTTTGCATGCCCTGCGCAATGTCCAACACACTATTGATCCCACAAAGTCTAGCATCTGCTAAAGGCACCAAGATCCTTGGAGGCAAGGGATTGGCAGCCACAGCAGTGTTCCTATGCTTAAGGGGAACACGGGAAAGGGTTCAGGGAAATGCCACTGGGTCCTTGTACATCATCGGAGAGGAGGGCCCAGAGGAGAGTCAGGCATGCACAATAAAGGACTCTCTGGGAATTGGGGCGGGAGGCAATGGGGCATGGGGAGGGAGGGGTGAGGGGAGGCGGAGCAGGGGGTTTGGGGGGAGGAGGAGGGAGGGAGGGAACTGGTGTACCTATTAAGTTTGTATGAGCGGAAATAATAATAATAAATTACTAAAAAAAAAAAAAAAAGAGATCCTTGGGAAGCCACTAATAGTGGTTGTCTCTGGACTGCAGGGCTCGGAACTCAGTGTGGGAGGCAGCCTCTCTTTCTGGGTCTTGCTTGAATCCTTACATTGGTGCATGTCAATCCCAAAGATGATTTGAAGGTTAAGATGATTAATATGAAGGGATTCAGATTTACTATGAAACACTTACTCCAACTAAAGCTTACCTAGTATTGATAGTATTAGCCTAATTTTTTTAGCTGAGAATATTTCAGAGGAGTTAACTTCCCCAAGACCAGGTGCTCCGGCATTTGGGCTCAGAGCTGACTTGGGCTTTGGTCAGTGAATACTACTCCAGCACCCTGCTTTGCCCTTCCTGCTGGTACAGTTCTTTCTTTACATTGCCCAAGTAATGAGGTCTGGCAAGTCCTTCCATCAGGCTGCACATCTATGCCAATTCCTTGAATACCAATAAATACCCGACACTATGTTTAAAAATACCATTAAAATGTAAGTAAGAGTGATGCATGGTTCACCTCAAGTTCATGCACAGCTGCAGTTCCAAGTGAACAGTTTCACATGAACTATTAGGCAAATCCGTTTCTAAACGAATATAGTGATAATCTTAGGAGGATATAATTATACTCTTCCTTATCTTCCTATCGGTTAACTTGCCCATCAGCTGGGTGCTTGGTTAAGGAAGCATTTCTGGTTGTTGAGAATTAATTGTAATTTTTTATAGGATGCTATAGTTATCCATGAAGTCTATGAAGAAGGAGCAGCAGCTAGAGATGGAAGACTATGGGCTGGAGACCAGATATTAGAGGTAACTAATTCTGAATTCTGTTTTAAACCAGTAAAACAAGTTTTGCCAACCTTGATCTACAAGATCATTCTGTCTTTCATTCAGCTGTAACTTCAGTGATTTCCATTCAAAGCAGAAACCCTATTCCTTCTTTCTTTTTCTGTGGACACTGAGCAACTCTCTGGTTTACAGTCATAATTGTTGATCTAAACCTAAGAGAATGCTGAATTCCCTCTTAAAAACATACACATCCATAAACATACACACTTGATATTTTAAAGACTTAATTGTAGTATATTGTTTGCTTTATACTACTAAGTTTTTGTATTTAAAGGTGTGGGCCTTGACACTAGCATTCTCAAGTTGATAATGTGATGTAAATATAAACCATCCCCTTCAGATGGTATAGAGTTTATCTGACACTGAGATACCTAATGGATTCTTGCAAAAGCCCTCTCATTTTGTAGAGTTGTTAGAGTCTTACAGATAATGCTAGACCAGGCAGAATGGCACTGGGGAACAGATGAATGCCAGGCATCCAGTAGGTGAAGCTAAAGAGCGCTCACCATCTACTTACACCAAATAGATGCATATAGTCGAATAGTAAGATTTAATGGTAGGCATATGCAACTTTTTGTTTTGTTCTGTTTGCTTTGCAGCTTTAATTTAGTATATGATGAGGGACATCATAGAATTTTATTTTTCCCCCAGTGACTCATTTCTATCTCCCAAGATGAACACAGAGATATAATTAAGTGCAGAGAAGGTGAGAAGGAGTGATTGCAAATTAAATTCAAGCCAAGTTGCAGGATTTCACTGCAGCCTTGCCAGCAAGGCAATGCATTGGACCTCTAGGATGGATCCCCAGTGCACTCACGGTGGCACTGGTGAGTGAGAGAGGAGAGTACGCAAGGGCTCTTTGGGGCTTGCCTGCCTGTGTCAGCATACAATGCAGTGTTACAGCAGTCAGAAGTTTGGAGACTGTTGGGTTTTTATGTTTTTCACCCTATATTTTCTAATGAATTGATATTTTCATAACTGGTTTTATAAGGTGAGTTGGTTAAATATTAAAAGTGTCACAAATTCAAATATATCATAACACCTATATAAATTGGAAGTCCATGAATTGACCCATATTGATCACTTAAAGCTGAATCTAACGTGATCATTTCTTTTGAGTGCAGCTGTGACCTCACAGGTATAAATGCACATATGTCAGAACCCATCAATCTATGCTTTAAATATATGTATCTTATTTTACATCATTTATATCTTAATAAAAAATAACTTCTTCAGGCCAGAGAGATGACTCAAGGGTTAAGCCTCTGCATCACAAGCAGAAGGTCCTGATTTCAGTCCCAGATCCCAAGTAAAAATGCCAGGAGAAAATGGCAGCAACCTGGAAGACGGAGCCTGGGAAACTTAAAGCAAAGCAAAGAGGAGACAGAGCTATCCAGGGTGGTTCCCAAAGTCACCCCTGAGCCTCCACAGGTATACACAGTACCCTCTGATACACACAGACACACACATATGATAAACAGATAGATAGCTAGACAGACAGACAGACAGACAGACAGACAGACAGATAGATAGATAGATCTGAAAAATAAAAATAAAAAATAAAATGAAAACTTCTGCCAGACCTGGTTCGGGCTAAGCCCACCATTTCGGAGGCTGAGGCAGGAGGATCCCAAATTCTAAGTCTGACTGTGTTACAGAGTAACTTTAAGTCAGGGCTGGCAATTTTGTGTGATCTGTTTCAAAATAAAAACGTTTTTTAAAGTATTGGACAAATAATTCAGTGATAGACTACTTAGATTCAATCCCTTGGGCCATTAAAAAAATCACCATCTCCAATTATATTAATGTATGATATATATTTAACATATATATTATAAATGTTATTTACTAATGACATATACGTGATATATATTATCTGCTTTCTTCTATATGTACATTAATGTATAAATCCACACAGTAAAAACTGGCTTGAAAGAGGCAAATTTGGGGATGAGGAGAATCTGGGCATGGCAGGGTGTGCCTGTAATCCTGGTTCTCGAGATGAGACAAGCTCACTAGTCATCTAGACTATTTGAAATGTAGAACTCCAGATTCCGTGAGAGAATTTGTCAGAAAATAATGTGGAAAGCAAAAGAAGAGGACATCACAGGCTGTACACCTATTCTCTCTCTCTCTCTCTCTCTCTCTCTCTCTCTCTCTCTCTCTCTCTCTCTCTCTCTCTCATGCACACACACATGCACTCAGAGGAAGAGGAAGCAGCGAATTTGTTTTAAATGGATGGAGAATTTGAAAGGTCAAGTTAGCTATTTCCTAGCATGAGAAGTATTACATTATCCAATATAGAAGAAAAGTAGAATCTTTTCTGTATGACCAGTATAAACTCCTTTCTTAACAGTTTGGGTTCAACACATGGCTCAGGGATAAGACTCTGCCCCATAAACAGAAAGTCCTGGGTTTGAATTCCAGGTTCCATATAAAAGATGCCAGGCACAAAGGGCAGCCTGCACTTCCAGTCCTGGTGGCCGGAGCCTGGGAAATCACAAATGGAAGCAAAAAGGAGGTAGAAGCAATCCAGGATGATTTGAGAAATCACCCTTGGGCCTCCACAGGGACGCACAGTGCCCTCTGAGACACACACACACACACACACACACGTGCATGCACACACAAAATAAAGTTTTAAAATAAGTAAATTTAGCAGTTGGTTCTAGTTTCATTCCTTTTTGTGCAGCTCAAGAACCCACAGTTGGGTGTGCTATAGTTGTGGCTGGTGAGTAAACACATGATGTATAGTCAGCCTGTGGCCACAGGAGAAGACACGCCAAAGTGCCAGCTTTGGTGGGGCACTTTGAGACCAGGAAGCAAGGTTTCCTCCTTGAGCACCACTGGGACTAAGGTCTCAGGGCCCCAGCATCAGCACTTCTCTGCTCCCAAGAGTCCTCTGCATCCTGCCGCCACTCTGCCATGATATAATGATATCTGTTTTTATTAGTCTTGTTGCTATAGCAAGGTACCTGACAAAGGACAGGAGGAGTTATTTTGTCTCGTAGTTCCAGGGGCTGCAATCCACCAGGGCAGGAGAACTACCATCCAGGAGCAGAAGACAGCTGTTCACTCAGTATCCATACTCAGGAAGCCAAGCAGGAGAATGCGTGTGCTCAGCTTTCTCCTCCTTTAGTCCAGGGAATGGGACCGCTCACATTAATCTAGATAATCCCCTAGTAATTCCAGATCCCAGCATGTGATGATCAATATTAATTCTCACGATATTTGAATATCAAAATTAGCACGAGCCTGGTTTTGTTCCAAAGGCACAATCAAATACTTTACAACACAAGATCCCCGACTCGCTGATGAGCACCGTCTTCTTTCTGTCCCTCCTGTGACCCACCTTGTTTGTCATTGTCTCCTGTGTTGTGAAGAGGATCAGAAAGCATTTCATTTGAGGAACGGGCTAGAGTGATCTCTCAGTGGATAAGATCCCTGTTCAGAAACCTAGTGACTCGAGTTCCATCTTCCAAGGTCCCCGTAGTGGAAGGAAAGAAACGAGTCCGGCAGCTTATCCCCTGACTTCACTGCTGCACCCTGGCATCTATTGGAGCCCTTCTCAAATAGGGTCCCCACCCCTATAAGCAGTACTGTGTGAAGTGCACATAGAGCCACTATTAGACATTTCATGTGATAGCTGAGTCCACGATATTCTTGCCACACAGCAGTTTCTCTGTCTGGTGACACTTCTCCACAAGCAGAACACCCAGAAACTACTGAGGTCTGTTTGCTCTGAGTAGTGCCACCAGGCTGGAATGTAGTAGGAACTGCTTTTGTAACATTAGCATTAGAAGACAGTTCTTTCCATCAAGTTTGCAGAAGACCTGCAAAAGATCCACAGAGGCTGCCAAAGTTCATCTCCAGTCCAAGGAGGTATCCTTTGTTTTTGAACTGAGGCTAGAAGTGGTCTTGGGCGCCATCTATTGGAATATAGGAGAACCATCAACTCTGCTCTCATTTCCGTCTTTCCTTTGGGCTGGTGGCTACAATGAGGACGCTTTCTACAGCCTCAAGGTCTAGTGAGTGGTCCTGTGCTCCTCCAAGGACCCACCTTAGTACAGTTGCTTTATCTCCTTGTAAAATGTTAACTTCTTTTTGGGGGCCAAACATATCCTTGGGCTGTGTGCTTCACAGTAATTCAATAAATTCTCACAACACAAAGTAGGTATTATCACTTTCAGTTCATGCTCAACACAGCAGGAACCCAGCTGAACTCATTTTCCCAGGGTTTTGTCTAGCCAGGAAGCTGGAATCAGCACGTCACTAAAGTCCTCAGGCACCACTGCCGCGCCGCTCCTCCAGCGTCAACGAGCAGTAGAGAACCACAAAGCAAAGGCACGGGCTGACTGGCTTTTAGACATGTTCTTAGCTCATAAACTCAGTTTTAAACAGCAGCCCAGTGGACTGGGGATGTAGCTCAGTGGTAAAGTGCTTGCCTAGCATGTACGAAGTCCCGGGTTCCATCTACACCACCACAGGGAGAAAAAATGAGTTTTTAAAGTCAAAAGTCACCTTCTTCAAGGAAAGCATGTTCTTTTTCCCTTTCCGGGTACTTTATGTCCTCAGTCCTCAGATGTCAGAGTTGGGAAGGCCATGGACCTTCACTGATGAAGGCAAGAAGTTTAGGGACAGGCTGGTCCTGCCCAGAGCATACTAGACTGCACCAGGAAGTATTGGAAGCCATGTTTTGCAAGTTCTTCCATGAGGCCATCTGCTCATCCCCAGCCTGGGTCCAGCAATGACCCAGGTCATTCTTTTCTTTCTTTGGCGCTTCTCCCAGATGCAGCCTGGAGGTTGAGAACAAAGTTACTCTGTCCCTGAACTTCTTTTTAATAAATCACCAACCAGTATCAGTAAATACTGATACCTTTGTGGCAGATACATTGAGGAGCCCATCAAAAGGAAATGTGTGTCATGATGTTGTGTGTTCTAGGACTTAGAGTAGAAAGATTATCTAGGTTCAAACGTGGGGTCCTCCACCTATTCGTGTTGTGACTGAGGTCAAGTCCTTTAACCTCCTCTCCATGCCCTGTTTCCTCAGTATGTACACAGTAGAGATAGCAGTGTCTATTCAGAGAGTGATTATGAATAGTAAATGAGTAAATAGCCACAGCCACAGCAGCAGCATGACACCAACTCAAACCAGACACGTGGGTTGAAGGAATGTAAGAGGGGAGCCAGACATATACCCACACAGCTGAAGTATCTGATTCTCAAGCAAGGAGCCAAAAATTTACACTGGGGAAAAGAAAACCTTTTTGACAAGTGGTGGAAAAAGCTGATGTCTACTAGATACCTGTCTTGTTTCATACAAAAGTCAGCTCAAAACATGTATCAAAGACCATCACATAAGACCTGAAACTAGTAGGAGAGAATAGAGAGGTGCTTGAGAAAAGGCAGAGGCAAGAACTTCCTGAATAAGGTGCCAGAAGTTCAGGAAGTAATAAGAACTGGCCAAGGGGATTGCAGTTAATGAAAAAGCTTCTGTGTAGCACAAGAAACAGTTACCAGAGTGAAGAGACACTGCAGAATGGAACAAAGTCTTGGCTTCCAACTTACTCAACAGAGGATTAATACTCACAATACATCAAGAACTCAAACACTAAAAGGACAAGTAATCCAATAAATAAATGGGCAAATGAATAGAACAGAAACAAAAATACTAGTGCAAGCTGCCAGAAAATGCATAAATGGTTTGAAAAAATGATCAACATCTTGGCTGTCAGGGAAATGTAAATCAAAGGTGTATTGAAGCTAGACCAAGTGAGTTTACAATCTCAGCTGCTTGGAGGCTGAGACAGGAAGACCTACAAGTTCTGCAAGGCTGTAGAGCAACTTCAAAGCAGCCTGGGAACTTAATAAGACTTCATCTCAAAAAAAGGAAAAAAGAAAAAAAAAAAAAACTACAGGACTAGGGAGATGTTTTGGGGGTTAAAACCTTTGCCTGGAAAGCAAAAGGACCAGAGTTTAGATTTCCAGACCCCACGCAGAAACACTAGGAGGAAATGGTAGCATCCTGTGATTCTGGCCCTGGAAGGCGGAACCTGGAAAACTCCAGAGCAAAGCAATAAGGAGATAGAACAATCCAGGATAATTCCTGATGTCCCCTTGGGCTCTACAGGCATATACTCACTCAAGTGCCTTCTTACACACAACACACACACACACACACACACACACACACACACACAATGTGTGCACATACAGAAGAAAAAAAGAATATACACATGAAAAAAAACTATAGACTTAGATTGGTAATGGAGAGCTTGGCTAGTATACATGAGGCTCCAGATTCAGTCCCCAGTATAGGAAAAATAAATAAATAAAACACATTAATGTTCTACCTCACAGTCAGAGAGTTGTTAAGGTTTGAATGTGAAATGACCCTGCAGGCACTTGGTGATCCCAGCAAGTAGCGCTGTTTGGAGAGGTTATAGAACCTGGAGTATAGACATAGCACCAGGAGCAGACCTCGAGTTGTAGCCCAGCTCTGCTTCCTGACCTGCCACAAACTGTGAACAAACTGAACCCCTTCCTTTTATCGTCGGTCTCACTGTTCTAGCCACATGTCTTCCCCACCATAATGGACCATTCCCTCTGAAACTGTGAGCCAAAAATAAGTTGCTTCTGTTGAGTATGGATGAGGGGACCCAGACATTGAACCCTTATCCACAGTTGGTGGGAACGTAAATTAGTACAGCTACTACAGAAATCAGTATAGAAGCGTCTCATAAAATTATAAAGAATAGAGGTATCATATGAGCCAGTTATACCACTTCTGAGTATATAACTGAGGGAAACAAAATCATCATTCAACAGAGATACTGGACACTCCTGTTTATTATGGCACTCTTCATTCATTCATTCATTCATTCATTCATTCAGTTATCCATCTACCCAGTTCTTGTTTTAAAGCATATAGCTCAAGCTGGCCTCACACCTCTGTTATCTTCTGGCCTCATAATGTGTACCACTACAGTCCAACGTCAAGCCACTATTCTTAATAGCCAAGTCATGGAATCAGTCTAGTTGCCTTCCAGTGGGTGAGTAGATTTTTTTAAAAAAAATGTGTTTACACAGTATGGTATTATTTAGCTGTAAAGAAAAATGAACTATTATTTGCAATAAAATGGATGGAACCAGGGATCATAAGCCAGACTCGGACAAAAGCCGCATGTTTTTGTTTTTTTTTTTCTCTCTCATATGTATTCTAGGGGAAAAAAGGCCCAAAAGGATAAGGGAAGTATTTTGAAGAAAAGAGGGTCAGGAGGGTATTAGGGAGGTAATAGGGTGTGAAAATGATGAAGGCACATTGTATGCATGTGTGAACACATCACCAGAAGACCTGTTACTTTGTTCACTGATAGATAAAGTGGGGGAAAGTCTGTAAGGGCAGGTGTGCAAGCACTGTGGAAATATTTAAAGCATTCTTTATATAAACATGTATTTATTATATATGATAATATATAAATATAAAATAATTAAGTTGATTTTGGTCTGCACTCAGCAGAACATGAGACCAAGAGTCAGAGAGGTTACGGGACTGCCACATTCCCATTAGCGGCAGTGCTGACGGGCTGTGCAGGCTGTTGCTAGTGTGCCAGGCTCTGGCAGGCGCTCCTCTGTGCCCGCTCCCTCCTACTCCAATGAGAAGCCTTCAGGGCGTCTTAATGCGGTTGGAAACACCTGCCTTTATTTTCTCTTGGGCCAGTTCTGGAGCTGTCATGAATAATTAAGAATGAGGCTGTCAGATCCAATGAGAAATCAGCCTAAAGAATGAAGAATGCTGACCGAGCCAAGAGCTGTGATGGCTATTTCCCTTTAGATTCCATCACTTCTTGCTCTCTCTCTCTCTCTCTCTCTCTCTCTCTCTCTCTCTCTCTCTTTCTCTCTCTCTCTCTCTCTCTCTACACACACACACACACACCCCTATCCCGTAGTAAGTTCACAGCTAAGTAACTGTGTGGCCTGTTCTTCCATGGGGTGGCCCTTAGCTTTGCAGCAGCTCTTGCTGCTGATGGCCATCTGGGTGCTTCAGAAATGACTCCAGGTTTCTCAGTGGTTGGATCAAGGAGCCACAGCAGGTACAGTGGCCTCTCCTGTCAGCTGCCCACCTCAGGACGCCCACTGTTACAGGTGAACGGAGTCGACCTGCGGAGCTCCAGCCATGAAGAAGCCATCACTGCCCTGAGGCAGACCCCCCAGAAGGTGCGACTGGTAGTCTACAGAGACCAGGCCCACTACAGGGATGAAGAGAACCTGGAGATCTTCCCTGTGGATCTGCAGAAGAAGACTGGCCGAGGACTGGGCCTGAGCATTGTTGGGAAACGGTAAAAGCATTGAAATCAGGGCTGGCCTTTAGTGCTTCATCCTATCTAGAACAACAGTTAAAGCAAGATGGGGAGCATTTGGGTGTGAAGAGATGAGTCCTGGGATTTCTAAGAGGCTTCATATTAAGGCTGCTGGTCCCAGTGGCACCTGCAGTCCCAGAGAGACGGCTCTTCTGAAGTCTGTGCTTAGCCATTCCAAGGATTGTAATTATTACTTCAGGACAATGGTGGATTTCTCTTCCACCATAGGGTGCAGAGCAACTATGGAGCCACTACTGAAGCTTCTTTATGCATACCTGGGGAGATTCTAATTGCAGAGTGGTTGTCTTTTTTATGATTATTTAATTTTTTGAGGTAGGATCTTTCTATATAGCCCAAGCTGGCCTCAAACTTCCAACACTCCCCCTGCCCCAGTCTCTTGAGTGCTGGGATTTCAGCCATGCACTGGCACACCTAGCTGGCTTTTCCCTCACTGTGATGTGGTGAACTAGTGAAGTAATCATCATGTAGCACCTGCCTCTGAATTGAGTTTGAAAAGAATATATCTATTCCTTAGTGTAAAACCTTCCAGCATAAAGGATCACATGTAGCTCCCAAAGTTTACAGTTCCTTCTGACTAACAGTTCCATAGCTTAGAATCTACCTTGAAAATATGCTCATGGTATTTATTGCACATTGTTTGCAGTAGCTAAAGATGAAAGTTACATCTTTGCCCACTAACAGTATATTAATAAGTACTATAGACCATTCACAGAATAGTATGCAATCAGAAAAATGAGGATGCTCCAAACATTAATAAAGGCCAATTGAAGGTAGGGAGCTAGCTGAGTGCTAGACCACATATTCAGCACAAGTGAGGCCTCTGATTTAGTCTAATATTCCCAAAATCATTTCCACAACATATTAAGTGGAAAAACATAACCAAAGTCAAGCATGTTGGCCCATGCCTACAATTCTAGCACTCAGAAAGCTAAGGCAGAAGAATCATCACTACTTTGGGCTACAGAGTGAGAGCTTGTCACAAAAATAGATGAAAAAAATGAAAGAAAGGACGTAAAAGGAAAAAAGAAAGGATGGGAGGGAAAAGACAGGTAAATTTAAAAGACATGAATGCATGAGTGTGTATTGTATCTGTCTTTGTGTGTATGTGTCTGTTTCTCCAGGTACACACACATACTATGCACAGATGTACTTGTAAAAATTCCATTGTAAATGTTCAAGAAACAAGTAAGACTGAGAAAAGAAAGTTGGTAATTGGCAGCAAAAATAAGGAAACCTTTCAAGATGTACAGTTTTTAACCTCTTCAATTTAAAAAACAAATGTATTCCTCATAAAGGAATAAATTCATGCATAAAGCCCTGGGTTCCATTCTCAGCACCTCAGAAAAACCAGCCATGGTCGTGCAAGCCTGTCATTCCAGTACTTGGGGAGTGGAGGTAGGAGGAGCAGAGGTTGAAGGAGATATCATCAGCAACATATTGATTCCAAAGCCAGCCTGGGCTACAGGAGACTGCCCCTCCCACTCCCCCAAAAAAAGACTAATAAAATAAGGCAAGAAAAGACTGAGAAGTCGGCTAGACATAGGACAGTTAGTAGCCAATGGGTGAATCTTCTGTAGGGAAATGACCTGTTCATTTTGTTTCTCTGCTTTTCATGCTAGAAATAACCCTGGGCCTTGCACATGCCCGATAAGTGCTCAGCTGCTAATAAGCTACACTCAAAGCCACACAGCTGTTCATTTTAAAGCACTAACCCCTACCTTGTTTTTTGAAAACTAAATTTTCATTTTACTTCACTAAAATTATCATTCTGTGGGCCACTATAGGCAAAAATCAATATATAGTAGGCAATGCAATCCGGGGCTGGAGAAGTGGCTCAGGAGTTAAGACTGTGCCTCCCAAGCAGAAGGACTTGAATTCAAATCCCAGACCTCATGTAAAAACACCAGGCAGAAATGACTCCAGTATTTCTGGTCCTAGAAAGCAGAGCCTGGAAAACCTCAGAGCAAAGCCAAAAGGAGGTACAGCAATCCAGGAAGATTCCCGATATCACCTTTGGGTCTTCACAGGCACACACAGTTTCTTCTGATGTGCACGCGCGTACACACACACACACACACACACACACACACACACACATAGAAACAAATCACATAGAAACAAATCAAATCTGAAGCTCATTATTTGAAAGTCAGCAAATAGTATAGACCTTGGTGGTTTTGTGGGGCCTTCCTAAGTTTTAGGATTTAGTGGATCTATATAAGAAGCAATTTTGGACTTTAATTAAGAAAATAACTGAGCCAACCCCCCCACACTGCTTTATGGTTTCAATAGGAGTGGAAGCGGAGTGTTCATTTCTGACCTCGTGAAAGGCGGAGCTGCAGATCTGGATGGGAGGTTGACCCAGGGAGACCAAATCTTGTCTGTGAATGGGGAGGACGTGAGACATGCCTCTCAGGAGACTGTGGCCACCATTCTCAAGGTGAGTCCCTGAGCTGCTTTCTGCCTGCCTGCTGTGATCGTAGTGCTCTGGGGGCTGGTCGAGTCAGCCTTTATTATGAAATGGGTTGTTTTTTGTTTTTTTTTTCTCTCATAGCTTTTACTAAATATCTAATCTGATTATTTTAAATGGTCAGGGGTAGCTTTAAGAGAAAGCTATAATACAACTTGCAGGATGGAAGGCAACCCACTTAGGTCTCAGGGTTAGTTTTCCATGCTTCTGAGCTTTCTAATGTTCCATGGGTATCCTGTAAGCTCACTGGATGGAAGGGGCTCTCCTGGAGCATAGAATGAATGCGCCCTCCTCCCTCTGGGCCATGGAGGCATTGTTACTCCAAAGAAAATGTTAAAGATTGTCTAGATCAGTTTGTCCACTGCGGCTAGCCCTGGTCACAAGACTCTGCTTGAGTGGTTTCTCCTCCCATCCACTGGCTCTCGCTGAGCTGGAGGAGAAACTGAGGGTCCACCTTAATGTCCACGTGACTCTACCTCATAGTCCCCCCATCTCATTCAGCTACAAGCAACTCTAGAGGCTTGTGCAAAGACAGTTGGGTGCTATTGTTAAAGTCCAAGTTCTTAGCTTAAGGCACTAGCCAAGGACAGATGCATATTTGTAAATTACTGCCTGATGTTTCCGTTCTGTTCTCACCACTTTTTCCTAATTATTTTTGCTCTTCGTGAACACGTTCATCAGAAGGGAGAAAGGGAGGTGGGGGGAGAGTAAACAGAATCTAGTCCTTTAATACTCATGATGAGGTTCTGGGTTGCACGCTGGAATTCCCTAACTGTTGTTCTCTTGTTGGATGTTCAGATACTGCATCTCCCTTCTGCCCCTTGCCCTTGGTTGCAGAGATGGGGAGGCTCTGAGCTGTTTAAGTCATGACCGCCGCTGCGTTTCATCTCTGTCCTCTTCTTGTCTTCCCAAGTGTGCCCAGGGGCTTGTGCAGCTAGAGATTGGGAGACTCCGAGCCAGTTCCTGGGCCTCCTCGAGGAAGACCTCGCAAAACAGCCAGGTGGTTGATGGCCCCCCAGCAGAGTCCCTCACTGTCCTGCCTCCATGGGGAGATAGCTCTTCGTTTCACAAATGATTCCCTAGAAATAATGTCTAATGTGAGCACACAGCACCAACTCATGGTGTTTCCCTGTGCTTGAAGTCACAGCAGAAGTTGAAGGGGGGAATTCAATGCCTACCTCTCCTTCATTGTCTGCAAATGTCTTCTTAGAACTGTTTTTCCCTCTCACTGTTCTGCATGGCCTGTGCACACATGTACACAGCTGTGTTTACTTTAAAAGGGGGAAAAAAGAGCTCACATCTGGTGGCAATTTGACCCTCATTAGCACAACATCGTTTGAGTCATTCAAATAAATATTGCCATAAAGTTAACTTGTGTATCGCCACTCGCACACACTGACGATGATTAAGACATATTCCTGGGAGAGCGAGGCCTTGGGGTTTCCCCTATGGGATGGAGGTATTAGTGAGCGACATTTTGGAGGTTTGCAAACATATTTATTTGCAAGACTGATGTAAGTGCCACCTTAAAGCAAAGTGTTTACACTGTGGGTTTTGTTTTGTTTTGTTTTGTTTTTTTCCATTTTAACAGCTGACACAGTCAAAATGGTAGAGGTGTGTTTTGTCCCTTTTGGCACATGATTCAGCTGTAGAAACTTGCATGTGACCCCCTAACCTCCTTGGTGGCCTGTGGACAGGCCTTTGTTTTAAGGTTAAAGTCTTAAGAAGTCAGAGTTGCCTGTTTAGAAGATACTCTGGTTTTGTGGTTCGGGCACAGGTGCTTCTGATCTTTCTTGCATGGTGTAATTAAAGCCCAGTGCTTACGGGAGTCCAGAAAGCAAAAATGAACCTTGGCAGGAATGAGAATTTTTCTTCCTGCCACAGTATGAGAGAGTTAAACAGAGGAGGTGCCCTTGGGTCTCTCTCCAAAGGAGTTTGGAGAAAGAAAGAGCAGACACCCAGACAGGGAGATATGTAGGCGCAGGGGCGTGGAAGGAGTTCATGTGTTATAAAACGTATGGGCTCCCTGCTGTAGGTAGAGGGAAAGACTGGATGTCTGACCTCCTCAGGAAATGCATTTGAACACCTTCATGCTTGATAGTTGACCGTCTCCCCAAGCCCCCATCGCCATTTATCTGTTCCTTAAATGTGAGCTGTTGTATTTTAAAGATCTGTTCTCCCTAATCAGCCTTCTGACACAGAATTTATGTCGGAGAGTAGAAATTTAACTTATTGAGAAAGAAAGAACCTGTCCTTAAAATCATGCTTGACACTGGGAAAGTTTGCCTTGTTCGGCAAATTGGAAGATTTGTGACTGACTGAAAGAGAATTGCCCGGTTCTCAGGAGCAGAGGTCCAGGTTCTGCTGCCACACATTTTCACAGCAGCCTAGCTCAGCAGCCAGGACACTCAGCATGCCGTGCATTTCCTTCTAGACTATTATAAGGCAGCCACAGATGCAGCCTTTTGAGAGCTAAGGGTAATTTGAATTCATGGTCCGAGCATGGGAAATGAATTCATTAGGGAGAACTTGTGGCTATGAGAACACCGTGCCTTTCTTAGAACTGGAGAGGTAGGTCGGTGGGGAGAGTGCTTGCCTACTTCTCGTGTGAGGAGCTGAGCTGGATCTCCAGCACCATAACCTGGAATCCTGCATCAGCAGGTCAAGGCGGGAGGGCCAGTCAGGATCAAGTCAGGATCATTCTCAACTACACACTGAGTTCCAAAGCCAAGCCTGAACTATACATGACCATGTCTCAAAAATAAATAAATAAAATGACTTTTCTCACCAACAATAAGAAGTGTCTCTTTACTCTGCAGAGCAAACTGCATTGGAAAGAACACTCGAGCTGGGTTTGGCAGCACTTGATAGCCTGAGGCAGGAAGATCACAAGTCCTAGGCTGACTGGACTACTTAGTAAGCCCCCATTTCAAAAAAGAGGGGGAGAAAAGGAAGGAAGGAAGGAAGGAAGGAAGGAAGGGAGGAAGGAAGGAAGGGAGGGAAGGAGGGAAGGAACTCAAATCTTTTTTCTCAAGTAACACAGAACATCTCTTGTTCTGAGATATTTTTATATTCGAGACAGGTTCTTACTATGTAAGCCCAACTGGTCTTTAATTTGTGGTCTCCCTACATTAGCCTGAGATTACAGACATGAATCACACCATACCCAACTTGAGTTTTGTCAGGGTGGGAGGGGTGGGGGGACAAATTAGGCAAAAAATTTATTATGCTGTATTTCCTCAATTCTTAGTAGGTATTATAGCACCAATTACTTAAATCATATCCTTTCAGGAAAAAAAAAAATAAAACTCCTTTAACTTCATGTGTCCAGGAGCTAGAGATGTAGCTAAAGTGCTTTCCAGCATCCAAGAAAACCTAGCTTCAGTCAGAGGAGCTGGATAAACAGCATGGTAGTATATGCCTAATCCTGGCACTCTGGGGATGAGGGTGGAGGCAGGGGGATCACAAGTTCAGGGTCATGCATTTCACTACATATTAAGTTCAAGACCAACTTGGGATACATGAGATGCTTCTTGAACACATACTCCCAATTGTCTATCTGTCTTCTACAATATACTGATCTTTACAACTTAGATCAGTAAATTTTAAAAAGAATTGATTGATGAAGAAAATATAGCCATCTATTTGTTTATTAATCAAGACAACATTATGCCTAGACTGACCTTAAATCCCATGATTCTCTTGTATCCACTTCCCTAATGTTAGGATTTCAAATGTAAACAACTTTATCTGGCACGAAAACATAGCAAATGTTTAGTTATAGACTCTGGGTACTTTGTACATGGACATCTATAATTCTTCCACCTTTTCTGATTTTTTTGAAATGTTTCTTATTTAAGAAATATTAAACATGGCAGAGGAAGTGCTGAAATGGGGCTGGGTGCGTGGTGAGGGGCTGGGTGTAGTGATTGTAGTTTTCTGTCTCAGCCTCTCCAGAATTTTCTAAGATGACTCAGGTGACCTCAAGCCAATGATAAGGATGAATTTGGAGAGTCATGGCAGTGTCTGCACCCAAGTGACCAATGTGTCTCCTTTCCAGGGTGACCAGCACAGTGCACACAGCAGCTGCAGACCCTCCTTGGCCCCCGTCATCACTGGCCTACAAAACCTGGTTGGCACGAAAAGAGTTTCTGATGCTTCCCAGAGGAGTTCAGGTACCATACGACATACCCCAAGGGAAAAGTGGCTGTGCCATACCTGAAATGTTTTTACATTTTTGAGCCAGACCACCAAAGCCACAAGCTTTCTGAAAAGTCTATTTTAAGAGAGGGTACCCCAAGTGAGGCCAGGCATGGGCTATAGGGGGAGGCACCTCAAGTCAAGCCAGGCACGAGCTGTAAAGGAAAGGCACCTCAAGTCAGGCCAGGCATGGGCTAGGAGAAAGGCACCCCAAATCAAGCAGGGCATGGACTGGAAGGGAAGGGAATCTCAAGGCAAGCCAGGCATAGGTGACCTGCTTGCAATTTCAGCACTTGGGAGATTAAGGCAGCCAGAGCTTTAAGTAGGGAAGAAAAATATACAGTGAACTACAGGTGTCTTGGATCCCCAAAGATCCCCAAGCTCTGAGTCCCCGTGCTTCAGGCTGCCCTGTCAGCTCTTGTCAGGTAAGTGAAGATGGCCACAATCAGTCCTGACTTGCCGTCCTCAGCGCTCAGGCTGGTGGAGCCTGCTTGCTTTGGTGTCTGTTCTTGAGAAACCTAGACAAGTGAGGCTGTTTAGTGGGAGAGTGTTACATCCTGAACAGATTGTCCCTGATTTTAAAAATATTAATGTCCTTGCTTCTTTATTTGTAGGTGCAGAAGTGGGCCCGAGGACTGTGGAGATAATCAGAGTGAGCCAGTTAATGTTTTTATTCTAGTTTGTTCTATTCTAGTTTGTATTGGATTTGAATGAAATATGCTCACCTCACCTCAATAGCAATTTATCAGCTGAGTGCCTTTCCAAGTTTCTGAAGTAAATATGTCACAGAAATAGACTTGCATATAGGAGGAAAGTGTGTGCAAGTGTATATGCAGATTTTCATGTGTGTGGGTCATGCATGTAGAATCCTCAAGTTGATACCAGGAGTCATCTTCAGTCGCTCTTCCACCATATTCTTTTTTTGAGACAAGGTCTTTAGTCAAAATCAAAGTAAACTGATAGGGCTGGTCTTGATAGCCAGCTTATCCTAAGCATTCCCAGTCTCGGCCTTTCAAGGCTGGAATTGCAAACCAGTTCAGCCTGGGAGCCAGAGGTCTGAACTCCAGTCCTTCCACTTGCACAGCAAGTTCTTTAACCACAGAGCCATCGTCCCATCTCATAACTAGACTTTCAAAAATTAGATTTACTCACATAGATGATCACTGTGAATTTTTTAGTTTATCCGTGTATATATATGTATGTGTTTAGATTTTGCACAACAAAAAAGAATTGTCTTATATTCGAGATAGGTCAGTAGATAAGGTGTCTGCTTGCAAACCTAACTCCAGGAGTTTGATCCCCAGAAGCTCTGCGTGATAGAGAGAGGTGACTTCTGAAACTTGTCCTCTGACTTCGACGCATGAGCCATGGCCTGCGTTCAGACAATCTACCTGCCTACTACCTACCTACCTGTCTCTCACATATAGTATCTTTTAAAAATATGTCTGAGTTTATCTTGCTATATGAACTTTCAGTCATGTTAATGTTTTTTGACTGCATATGTCTGATTTTTATTCATTACATAGCATTTATTGTGTGAATATGCCTGTAATTTTCCTAACCAACGTCCTCTTATTGAGCAATTAACATATTACTCAATTTTTATCTTATATAGTAAATTTTTTTTATTTTAACATTTTTGACTATATAAATTACTCAGGATTAACTCCAGAGCATAGATTAATTTCTAAATCAAAAACCAGGCTCAGGGACGAGGATAAAGCTCAGTGGTAGAGTTCTTGCCTGACATTCTCAGGGCCCAGGGCCTGTGGTCTGCAGGAGGCGGGAGCAGCTGTGGGGCATGCTTGTTATTGAAGGTTTTCACACATGCTCTTGAGTTGCCCTTTTGTGAGGATTGTGCAAGGTTTATTTCAGCTCATAAATTTGTCATACCCTGATTTTCAACTCATACGTGATATCCGGCATATTAGAAAGTACACTTCTGTTTTAATCACTTTGACTATAAATTTGGGGTTCAGTAGTAATAATAAAATTACAGCCCTGTTGTAATCAGAGTAATCAGCCGCAGTGAGGTGATTTCCTTCCTAGCTCCATTTTCTGGATTCAATCATAGCTTTGTTTAAGGTGTTTACCACTCGCTCATTCGAAAAGCTGCCCAAGAAAAATGTTAGAGACTGGATCTCTTCAGCAAGAGACATTTATTTTCTTATAGTTTGGAAGCTAAAAGTTCAACATCAAGGTGGTCTGCAAGTTTCACTCTGTGGTGACTTGCAGATGGGCTCCTTCCAGTGCTGACTTCATTCTTTGTGTCGTCCTGGTGTCTCCCTCCTCTTGCTTGAGCTCCTGTCAGATTGGAATCACTCCCACCCTAATGATCTCATTGTAAAGACTCAGTCTTCAAAGGGAGTCTCCTTTTGTGAGGGCTTAGAACTTGAGGTTTCAATGTATGACTTTTAGGGGACACAACTTTGTCTGTCACATTAGCTTGCTGATCTTTCACAAGTCAACTTAGTTTGTTCATATGTAGAATGAGGGTGTTAAGACTGACTCGTACCGTAGACCCAGTATCTTGTATGGATTAAATGCTGGAACTGGTAGTTCATGCTTACATACCCTGCACTTGTTTGGCCTAGGCAAGAGTTTGAGGCCTTCGTAATGAAACATACCTTGGTATTTCAAACTCAAGGCTTGACCACTGATTGATACAAGCACCCTGGATGAGGACATTGCTATTCTAAACTATAGGTATTGCAAGGTAGCACTGATGTTGCTAATAGACATTGATCGTATATATGAACTAAGATGGAACTTTTGTTTTGTTGGTAAAAATCTATGTGGTTTAAACTGGGGATGAAACCTAGAACTTCCCAACTGTGCTAAGCTGACGTTCTTCCATTAAGCATCCTCTAGCCTCTCAGGGTTTTTCTTTTTTTTTTTAAAACATTATTTATTTTGCCTGTGTGCGTGTGTGTGTGTGTGTGTGTGTGTGTGTGTGTGTGGTGTGTGTGTGTGTGTGTGTGTGTGCGCGCGCGCACACACACCACGCGCACACCAGAGGGCACTGTGTATCTGTGTAGGTCCCTGTGGAGGACCAAGGGTGACTTCAGGAGTCATCCTGGATTGCTTCTACCTTCATATTTCTTTGCTCTGGGATTTCCCATGCTCCACCTTCCGGGGCTAGAAGTGCAGGACACGCCCATTTCCATTTGGCATTTTTATGTGGGATCTGGGATTCAAACTCAGGTCTTTCTGTTTGCAAGGTAGAGGCTTAACCCTGTAAGCCATGTCTCCTGCCTCTGTGCATTTTCTTCATAAATTAAGGACTCCAGTAAACAATGTGCCATTTCTGCATTCAGCTCTCCTATATATTTTGAAGATCTTTAGAGAAGAACTGGTGGCACCTCCTTGCATGCTGACAAGCTTAGGCTTCTGTCCTGGACCTTAACAGTGTTGTTGCGTCAACGCTAAAGAATACTGATGTTAACGCGTCAGCTGGCCAGCAGCCCCCAATTCCAGTGCATGTTCAGCTCACCTTTGTGGATGGTTCTTCCTATCTCAGTTCAGTTATCCAACTTTGTGGCCTGCCAGTTTGGGGCTGACCCACACCGTGGCTTAGAGCTGAGCCTGAGACGGCAGGTGTCTGCGCTCAGCATTCAGGATTCCTCTGTCTGACTCCTCACTCTGCTTTTTCTTACTCTCTAGCCATCGGGGCCTACTATTCCTGCTCCTTCTCCCTCCCCCTCCCCCTCCCTCTCCCCTCCCTCTCCCCCTCCCCTCCCCCTCCCCCTCCCCCTCTTCATCTTCTAGCCTAACTGGGAGTTGCCCCCAGAGCAAAGATGTATGCACACAAACACATGCACGTACACAGTTGGAACACACGGACAGACATCCTAGAGACTTGCTAGTGTACCGAGTGCCATCACTTCTCCAAATTTTCAGTCACCGTCCATCCCAGTTCATGTAGTTTTTTGCATTGTTTTTTGCATTTAGACAAGACTTTCCTGCTACATTTAGCAGGAGAGATGCATAGACTTGGTGTGTGTGTGTGTGTGTGTGTGTGTGTGTGTGTGTGTGTGTGTGTTGTATGGTGATATTAAGAATTATCCTGCATTGCTTGACCTCCTTACTGCTTTGCTTTGGTGTTTCCTAGGCTCCATCTTCTAGAGCCAGACATACAGGCCTCCGCCATTTCTACCTGGCGTTTTTATATGGGATCTAAGGATCTGAACTCAGGTCCTTTTGCTTGCAAGGTAGAGGCTTTAGCCCCAGGGCCATCTCCCCAGCCTGTGGACAGATTTTGTTCAGCAGCAATCTGAGGTCAGTCAAGCTATGACTATATATTCAACATGCAGACGTTACATTTTCTTTGTCTTAGGAGCTCAATGATGCCCTCGGAATCAGTATTGCTGGAGGAAAAGGAAGCCCTTTAGGAGACATCCCTATCTTTATTGCCATGATTCAGGCCAATGGAGTAGCTGCACGTACACAGAAACTTAAGGTGAGTGAGAGAGGCTGGCTCATTGCCAACTGCCTGAGATGGGGTGCAAGGGGAACTGCAGACATGGATACTTTGTTTAAAACTGGAATTGCAAAAACTATCAGAGTCTCATGCTGAGGGCAGGATGCATTAGAGAAGCTGAAATTCATTAGGTCCCTGGGCTTATAAAAACATTAATGTTTGTATCAAAGCTTCTCAATAAAGGAAGGAATTGCAACTCCCTTCCAAACCTCCATGTCCTTTCTAGCACCTCATTCACCCAAAATTGGTTTCAACTCAGACAGATTTGACCTTAGAATTGTCCCTCCCCCTACACCAACATTTTTGCCTTTTTTCTCCTTATTTCCCCTTACTTTTAACTGAAGTAGAAAAATCAAGCATAAAATGTTTGGCTTCTTTATTAGAGCTTTATTGAACAGTTAATTTGTGCACCCTGCTATTTACTGGAGAATGAATGCATAAAACATCACCATTACCAAAATATAAAGGTGACCTGTGGTGCCTTTCAGTAATCAAATCTGACCCCCTTGTCTCTCTGATTGGTCTGTACTTGGGGAAAGTCATAAAAATTCCTTGTGTTTCTTGAGCATGTGCACAGTTGAAGCTGTCTTTACAATAGTCGCAGATAGGAACTATAACTTGCAAAGACTTCTCAGCATTCTTCTCAAATTTAATTTTTCATAATGATAGTGTTTTCCTACCGCTTTTGTCCTTCCAGGTTGGAGATCGGATTGTGAGCATTAATGGGCAGCCTCTGGATGGACTGTCTCATGCAGACGTGGTTAATCTGCTGAAGAATGCCTACGGACACATTATCCTGCAGGTACTGTGACCCATGGAGAATACAGCTGGGAGACGTAGATAAGTGGCAGCAGCAGAGATGGCACATAGGTGACATCACCACCCAGGAGGGGGTCCGCCGATGTGAAGTATGACTGTCAAAAGCAAGAAATCATTATTTTTATTCAGAAATGTGAGAGTCTAACAAGTGGAGCAAAATTACCCCTCACTTCACACGATAAACTAGTAGGGCTTTTCACTTCCAGGGCTCTTTTGTAAATTGAAGCTTGCAAGGAATAGGAAATGATTTCCTTTCGTATATCCAAAGACCGTTAGTGGGCTGCCCAAACGTTGTTTTCTGTCCCTTTAAAGAAAGAATAGTCCTTTTTCCCCTGTACCATAAATGGCTGCCACCACTGCAGAACTCTTCCAGCATAAAGCAGACAATTATCAACCAGCCAAAGCCCCATGAGTATTGTCCAGAGGCACAGAAAAATAGACTAAGAAATCAGAGCAAAATGTGCCCTTAATTACCTCCTTAGATTTCAGTAACTCCCTTGTGTATGAGATTGATGTCATGCAGGGACTGAGAAGCAGCGGCATGCTGACAATGAGTTTCATAAATGAGTGCCCCCCAAAACAAAGGATTATAACTGCCACACTTCTACAGAAGTAGTATCAAATGATTTGCAGGTAAAAAGAATAAAGCCCACAGCCAATACTTGGATAATTCTAGCCTTAGGATAAGAGGATTAGAGTGAGACTCTATTCTATTTGGGAGAACCAATGTGTGGAGCTTAGCTCTAATATCTTGGTGGTTTAGGTTCAAGGTACCAAGGTTTGAAAAGGTCAGTGGCTTTTAGCACTTGAGGGAATCATGAAGATGTGGTTTATGGTTGCAGCGTGGCCTGGGATTCAAGAATCTTCTGCCTTTGGGCTTCCAAGCATTGGCATCACAGGCATTGCATCTTAAAAAAAAATTTAAAAGGATATCCTATGAAGGGTATTTCCAGTTGGTCTGGAAAATCTAGCGCGATGAATAGCACAGGGGCAACGTTGTGAACCATCACTTGATCACATCAGCTGGCTCACTGTTGACCTATTTTTAAAAAAGGTTCTTACTTTTCCTTTTTCTGAATTTTAAGAATGTGATATTTGACTTCAAGACATTCTCTCTCTCTCTCTCTCTCTCTCTCTCTGTCTTTCCATCTTCAAGTTTATGTATGGAGTTATGTGTGTGTGTTTGCATGTGGATGAGTACATGTGTGCGTGTGTAAATAACGTGCATGTACATATACACATAGGTGCCTGTGTGTATGGAGACTTGAGAGTAATACAGAGAACATAAGATCACTCTGGCACCTTAGTACTTAGTACTTAGAACCTGGTTCTCTAATTAAATCCAGAACTGTCCACTAGGGCTAGTCTGCCTAGCCACTTACTCTGGGGATTCCCAGGCTTCACCTTCTAGGGCTTAAATAACAGCCAGGCTTCCTCACCCATCTAGCATTCAACATGGAATCTGGGATCTAACCTCCCATCCTATTGCTTTCAAGGCAAGCACTTGAACTGCTGAGCCATCTCCCCAATCCCTTGAGATATTCTTTTTCATGAATCATGTTACTTGGTATTTGTTATTTTCTCTCCTATGCTATAAAAGATCAATGGTACCCCTGAGTTTGATCTTCATGCTTCAGAGAATATGTGACACCAAAGGCTCAGGACGCAAAGCAGGAACCAGAGATGTCTTATTTTCAAGCGACCTCCAGACACTTAGCATGGTGTTTGCTGTTATTAAAACACTGTGCATAGAGTAGTATCAGTAGTCGGGCTGCAGCTGGCCAACCATGAGATACTTGTTTTTACTATGGGAAGCTAGCCATCTTTGATGATATGGAAAAGGGGCGTGTGTGCCTGTGGAGGTTTAAGAGTGACTTCGGTAATCATCCTGGATTGCTTCTCCCTCCTTTTTGCTTCACTCTGGGATTTCCCAGGCTCCACCTTCCAGAGCCGGAAGTAAAAGTTGCCACCATTTCTGCCTGGCATTTTTTTCATGGGATCTGGAATCTGAATTCAGATCTTTCTGCTTATGAAGGAGAATCTTAACCCCTGAGCCATCTCTCTAGCCCTCATTAAATTCTTGCTTCTTGTAATTTGAGAGTTTGTCTTATTCAGTTTTTTTGCCTATGGACTAACTAGAAAATCATTTTCGGACAAAACCAGGTGCCCATACTCTGCTAGAAATTTTTTTGTTTCTATTTTTTCATCTTTCTTTGAAGAAATAAGAGGAAAAAAGAACATCAGGGTTTTGTTTGTTTTCTTTTTTATCTTAAAGGAACTAGGCTGTGGAGGACGTATGGAGTGAGGTAGCATTAGCTGAACAGAAAACACAAGGGCTCATGCCAAGAAGTATGCAGCCTGCACTCAGGATCACATCAGTGCAAGAAGCAAGGGCGGGCTTTAACATTGCATTTGTTAAAGATTGTTAGACAGGTGAATGATAGTAGAATAGCAGGCACCAGGGCTCGGCCAAGAGCATATCTGGACTTTAGAGACCAATTAAGATTCTATATACAAAAGAAATGTTTTGGGAGGACTCGCTGCCAACTGGGGTAAGTGGCCCCACTGCTAAGTAGAACAGAATTGTTAAGATGATGTAGAGAAGGGGCTGGGGTGTGGCTTCATTGAATAGTGTTTGTCCAGCATGTACCAGGCCCTGGGTTCAATTTCCAGCAGAGAAAGAGAAAGAGAGAGAGAAAAAGAGAGAGAGACTGAGGATTAAGCCAAGAAATCCAGTGTCTAACAAGTAGGAGTTCAAAATAAAGACGCAGAGTAAGAAAATTAAAACATGAAAGAAATGTTTTTTTTAAATCCATAAACCAGTGAGCAGGTTAAATACTAAAAGAATAATACCTATCCACATTTCAAATTTTTCAAAAGAGAAAAGAACTTGCCACCTATAAAAGAAATCATTCGATTGACAGCTGACTTTTTAAAATCAGAATTTTTTTCTGAGAAAATTAAAGAGGTCTTTGCAGTGCTTAAACACACTAAAATCCCAGTAGTTAGTGTAGAGAACAACCTGTACAATTGGAACAGGAGGAAGAGCGCTTAGCAAAAGTCGCTACTGAATTAAAAAGGAAGAAAGAGGGACAGGCTGTCCAACAGATATAACTGGCCTGGAAGTTTGAGATCCCTTCGAATATGTAAGGTTGAACTATGTATTTAGAAAAATAAGATTACTTCATGCTAATCATGAACATAGGGGGGGAATTAAGTTACACTATAATGAGGAAACATTATACATGGTAAATGAATGGCTCGGTAAGAATACCATTTATAGGCTTAGGTAATATCTCAGTGGTAGAGCATTTGCCTAGCACACAAGGGATTGGCAGTTCACCAGTGCCTTTAGCTAGAAAAATAGAACAAAAAATCACATTTATGTAGAAAGTATAACCTTGAGAGCTCTAGCTGCCGCTGCTGCCGCTGCTGCTTGGTGAGAAGCTTTCACCGTATGATCCAGTTCATCCTCAGACTCACAATCTTAAGCCAAAGAAATCTGATTCTGGGGTCCCGAATGCCAGGAAGGAATCTATCTATTTTCATTCTGGTCACTCTAAAATACAGAACTTAGGACTGTCTTGGAAGTGTTCCCCCTGGGGAGGGAGCCAGGCAAAAAGTCAGGAGGGTTTGCCTGGCCAGCACTGGGGCCAGGTCATGTCCTGGCTGATCATTATCCTAAGACTGGTCATCCAGAGTCTTATCAGGACAAGGAAATCACCATTGCTAGGGGCAGTTTTGGTTTGCTTCACAGGATGTTTCCCATCAGATTGTGATCATGGTATCCAAGGCAACTGAGAGAGGAAGGAGAGAGAGAGAGAGAGAGAGAGAGAGAGAGAGAGAGAGAGAGAGAGAGAGAGAGAGAGAGAGGAGAGAATAAGTGACTTAGGAAGAATTCAGAGAGGCAAGATGGAGTTAGTTAGAACAGTAGATTTAGACTTAGGACAAAGACTTGTAGGGCCACCCTGGTGATCTACAACAGGAAGTTGTGGAAGCTGGTGTTTGATGGTGTGTTGATTATGGTATCAAATCTTGCAAATACCTTATCTGGTGCCTTTAGCCTTGAAAGATGAAGCATACAAGAGGAACACTCCTGAAATGATCAACACATCTAGGAACAGAGTTGGACAGGAATCAGACCCAAAGTTTAAGATAGCAAAGGAGATGGAGAAGGATGCTCCCCTTGTTGATTCACTTTCAAGTATTTGCAGAGTCCCTGGTTTTAACAAGAGCAACTGTTAATCCTGTTGCAATAATATTAAAACAAATATAAACAAACATGATGCAGGAAATGTGATGCTTTAATGGAAGGACAATATGAGCTAAATCTTGTCTTTCATACAAAAAATGATCAGGGGGCTGGAGAGGTGGCTCAGGGGTTAAGCCTCCGCCTTGCAGGCGGAAGGTCCTGAGTTCGGATCCCAGATCCCACGTATAGACGCCAGGCGGAAGCGGGGGCGGCCTGCGCTTCTGGTCCTGGTAGGGCGGAGCCTGTGAATCCCGGGGCAGAAGGAGGTGGAGGAGTCCATGGTGGTTCGCGAATTCGTCCGTGGTTCTACACACATACACACACACACGCACACAGTTGAATAAATAATAATTTTAAAAAAAAAAGAATGATCAGATATCAAAAATTTAAAACCAGGAGTTGTGGCCCATGTCCATAATCCCTGCTTTCTGGAGACCAGAGCAAGAAGATTGCCATCAGTCAGTTTGGGCTGCAGAGTGAGTCCAAAGCCTGCCTGCACACTTCATGAGGCCCTATGCCAATAAATAAATGAAGAAATAAAAAGGCGGAAAGAGTAAGAAAAGAAAAAGAAAAGAAAATCAAGGAATAGAGGTAAAATTACATTACTTACAATTATGGAAGCAAATAATGGAAGAAACAACTCCAAGGGTGAATGCGCTGTGAAGGAATGTATATAATGTGAGAAAGGAGGAAGAACTCCATTTCAGTAATACAGTAGAGTATTTTTGACTTTTAATATTATGTATTGTACATAAAAAAGTGATTTTTTTCATATTTATTTTTCTTAAAGGGAGAGATAGAAAGAGAAGGCGTGTGCAGATTTGCACACATTGAAATCAGAATGGTAGGCTGAAAGAAGGAACATGAGAAGTCAGGGAGTGACCCTAACAATGTGGGGTGCCCTTGAATAAAGAGAAACAGACTTGAGAGAAAGATTTAAGAAATGCAAGTGTATTTAGAGTGGAGAGTCTGGTGGCCAAGGAGTTGGTCTAGCCTTTTAAGGTGCAAGAACCTTGGAACAGAGGAGATAGCTTATAATCAAAAAGGACGATAAGGATGGGAAAAAGAAAAAGCGGCCAATGTGGGGAGGTGGAGCCCCAGTTGGACTTTTATGGTCTCAGATGCTGCCTAAGGAGTTGGAGGCAGTTGCTATGGAGGCAGGTCAGTGGGGAAAAGGTTTCCATCTAGGACCACCATGCTCAATTTTCAGCTCTTACTCTTCACGCAGGAAAACTTCTGAAGGTTGGTTCTCACCTTTCACCATGTGGGCTCCAGGGATAGAATACAAGTCGCCGGGTTTAACAGGTGTTTTAGCCATCGAGTCACTTTGCCATCCTAAAAAAAAAATTAATTAATTTAAAAAAATTAAAAAAATTTTTTTTTCAAGTTGAAATAAAAAGAAAAATTTTATAAGTTATTAGAACTTCAGAATATAAGTTTAAAAAACATAAAAGGGAGACTTAGTAGAACACTTCTACTTCAGAAATCAAGAAGCTAAAATAGGAGGACTTCAGGTTTGCAGACAGCCTGGGTTTCATAGCAAGGTCTCTTAAAAAATGAACATAGAGGGGCCTGGAGATATGGCTCAGGGGTTAAGACTCTGCCTTCCAAGCAGAAAGTCCTGAGTTTGGATCCCAGATCCCATGTTTAAAAAAAAATGTCAGGCAGAAATGGCATTGGCCTGTGCTTCCAGTCCTGGTAGGCAGAGCCTAGGAAATCGCAGAGCAAAGCAAGAAGGAAGTAGAAGCAACCCAGGATGATTCTTGAAGTCATCCAGTCCTCCATAGGAACACATATGCCCATACACACACACACACACACACACACACACACACACACATGAATGAATAAAGTTTATAAAAAATGAACATAGAGGACAGTAAGAGCCTAAAGATAGAAGATCCACTGTTGGATAAGACACTCCATTCAAGGCAGGGCTGCTACATCCAGGATCCCACTGCAATGAGACTAGTCCTTACCAGACCTACATAAAGACTGACATGCCAACATGCCCCCATAGACTAATAAGGATCTCAGCAGAGGTAATTACATGCAGTGGAAACCTTGGGAACTAGAGTTGGATGAGTGAAGAGGAGTGCCCCTATCAGTGGGGTGGCCCGGGGAAGTGCCATTAGGTATGCCACAGAGGCCTGAACCTCCACAAGAGTAGACAAGTCGGAGGGGCCCATAGAAATGGATAGGCAGGAAGGTAGGAGGGAGTGGGATGGATTGATGAAGGGAGAGGAGGGATATGGGAAGGAGGTGGGAAGGAGAGAGGCAGGGATAAGTACTCAATATGCTTATAAAACTAGGGAAAAAATTAAAAATTATTAGAAAAATGAATGTAGAAAACAAATAGAACTTGGAGCTGGAGAGGTGGCTCAGAGGTTAAGCCTCTGCCTTGCAGGCAGAAGGTCCTGAGTTCGGATCCTAGACCCCACGAATAGACGCCTGGCGGAAGCAGGGGTGGCCTGCGTTTCTGGTCTGGTCGGGCACAGCCTGTGAATCCCGGGGCAGAGTAAATAAGGAGGAGATGGAGGCGTCCATGGTGGTTCCCTAATTCGTCCTTGGTTCTACACACACACACACACACACACACACACACACACACACACACACACGCATACACACGCATACACACACAATTGAATAAATAATAAAAATTTAAAAAATAAACAAAAAAAGAAAACAAATAGAACTTAAAAATATAAAAAGGAAGAGACAGAGATATAAGTCAGTGAGTGGAGTGTTTTCTAACATGAGTAAGGCCCTAGATTTGATCTCCAATACTAATTGATAGGTAAATATATATATATATATATTTTTTTTTTTTTAATGTACATATATGCTCAGTGGGTAAAAGTGTTTGCTGTCCTGAATCCTATGTAGTGGAAAGAGAAAAGTAATTCCCAAAGCTGTCATTTGATGCATGCCATTGGCACACATGTGTTCATACTTAAGCAATTTGGCATGCTTAACCTTCATCTGTTGTGTTTGTGTTTTGTTTTCTAAGACAGGGCCTTACTGTGTAACCCAGAGTGGCCTGTACTGCCTCAGTCTCCCAAGCGGTGGCCCTGTGGACATGTGCACCACTCCCGCTACAGAAGACCATATTTAGCTTGTTCCTCTAGGATTAAAAAGAAGAAAGTTTGGGGGCTGGAGAGGTGGCTCAGGGGTTAAGCCTCTGCCTTGCAGGTGGAAAGTCCTGAGTTCAGATCCTAGACCCCACGTATAGACGCTGGGCAGAAGCGGAGGCGGCCTGCGTTTCTGGTTCTGGTGGGCGGAGCCTGTGAATCCCGGGCAGCCTAAACAAGAAGGAGGTGGAGGTGGTCCATGGTGGTTTCCGAATTCATCCATGGTTCTACATACACACACACATACATACACACACACGCACTTACACATACATGCACAATTGAATACATAATAAATAATAAAAAAAAAGAAAGTCCATTGGGTCCTTAGGGAGCAAGAGCATTTAATTTTTATCAGCTTTTACTATTTCATTATGTACACATATAAGAAAAGAAATTTCTAGGAAAAAGATAGAAAGCAATCAAGAATCTGGAGTCCAAGTCACAGGATTGCTCGGTCTACTCCTGAGTTTCAGAGGTTGACTGGCTGCTATGGATCCAGGAATTCACCTTTCTTCTAACAAGCCCCTACGTGGTGTTAATGTCACTAGTTCATGGGACATACACGAAGCCCACTAGAACAGAGCCCTGGGCAAGGGTGTATTAGGGGTCCCATATGTTACCCTTCATGTATGAAGCACATGACACCCCAGCTTCATTACCTCTATATCATACAAAAGTCTCCACCAAGATTAGGCAGTGCCTAAACATCCATTCCTCTCCAGATTATGGATTTACCCAAAGTCAGGACACTTTCCAGGCTTCCAGGTCAGACTCCACTCAGGAAATTTGGCTCACACTGCATGGAGTATTGAACATCTGATCATTTTGAAGGATACAAACTTGAATATGAGGATATAGCCAAATAATAAGTGACAGAACACTTGCATAGCATGTGAGAGACCCTGGGAGGGGGGAGAGGAACAGAGAGAGTGCCCAAAAGCCTGCACATAGTCATGCATGCTGCAGTGTGTGTGGAAGTCAGAGGACGACTTTTGAAGCCAGTTCTCTCCTGTCACCACATGGGCTCTAGGATTGAACTCGAGTCACCAGGTTTGCACACAGGTGCCTGTGCTCCCTGAGCCATCAGTCTAACTTCCAGCTCCAGACTCCGTCCTTCTACAGTTCAAGACTCTCCTGGCATCAGTGGGCTTTATCTTCTGCGTCCCTCTGTCACCTCTGTACCACATTCTACATCCTAAAACCACTGAGCAGCTTTCCATCATCTGATGTCCATGCCACTCCATAGGTCACTTCAGGTAGACTGTCAGAACTGGTTTTGAAAGCAGTGATTTTAGTGTGCAGCTGAGGTTCAGAATTCACAAGTCATTCCTTTAACTAGACTCACATATGCCATACAGCCTGACGGCTTGCTCTGAACTCCAGAACACATTTGTCAAATTCCCAGCCCTAGGCGAATGCGTTCTGAATGAAATTGAAAACCACTGATTCATTCATAGCTTCTTTCTCACACACATGTGTTATGCAGTGTTTCAGCTTTGGGTACATCCACAATCTGAGGAGGAACAGACGTCGAGGCACTTCTTAAACTTGGTTGAAGACTGACACAGATTTAGAGAGAGGATGGCTTGGATCTGATGGATCTGATGAGGCCCAAATTCCTTTTAATATCTTAGAAATTGCCCTATGTATAGCTCCCTGATAGAGACCTTGCTTAGCAGACATGGTGCCCTGGGGTGGGTCCCAGCATCAAAACACAATCTCTGGAAGTTGTTTGTTGGTTGGTTGGTTGCGGTGGCACCCATCTGTGATCCCAGCACTGATGAAACTAAGGGTGGTCAGCCTGGACCATGCACAGAGCAACACTCTGTCTCCAAGGTGTGGGTGGGGGGCAGGTTAAGAGAAAGTCCTGGGAGTGGCATTATAGGTGCCAACTGGAACTCATGCCATTAGATAGCACTGTGCCTAGTACACAGCTTGCCTTTTTTTTTTTTTAAGCCTGCAGTTCTAAATTGTATTTCTGTAGCCTGCAGTTCTAAATTGCTTTTTTTTTTTTAATTTCCACTCATACAAACTTAACAGGTACACCGGTCCCCTCCCTCCCTCCAACCTCCCACCCCCCTGTCCCCCCCCTTTCCCTCTCCCCTCCCTCCAACCTCCCATCCCCGGAGCATCCTTTAATGTGCATGTCAAACTCTTCTCTGGGTCCTCCTCTCCGATTAGGTGCAAGGACCCAGTAGCATTTCCCAGAACCCTTTCCTGTGTTCCCCTTAACAGCTTGCCCTTTTTATTGCTTACTCTAAACTTTTGACACTTAAGAGCTTTCAGGTTTTTTGTTTGATTGGTTGGTTGATTGTTATAGTTTTAGAAACCTAAAATCCAATAAGTCAATAAAATCAGTGCCACTGGATTCTAGGTAAAAATTTAGGGGCTGGGGAGATGGTTCAGTCATTGCCTTGCAAGCAAAAGGACCTGAATTCATATCCTATACCCCATGTAAAATCATGGAACAGAAATGGCAGTAGCCTGTACTTCCAGCCCTGGAAGACAGAGCAGAGAAAACCCAGAGCAAAGCAGTAAGGAGGTAGAACAATCCAGGATGATTCCCAAAGTCACATACACTCAGGTCCCTCTGTATACACACCTTCTCCCACAGACACACACACACATGCACTGTTTTTTGTTGATTTCCTACCTTAACAGGCAGCTTTTTTTCAAGTGGGGACATCTTTACCCATAGTCACCCTGACAGTCTCCACATGGCTCTATCCCCTCTCTGCATATCTTCTGGATATGGTGCTAATTACATTTTATACCAAAAGATTTGGGCCCTGACAAACGCAAGAGTTAATCAGGATTAGAAGCTCAGAAAGTTCCAACAAGAGAATTTTTTTCTCTGTAATAGCCCACCCATTTGTAGGGAACTATTTCGGCTTCTCAATTCTCCAAAACGTAATCCCCCACCTGTTTTTAAGGATAGCTCCTCATCCTGTGGCCCATGCAATGAAAACATTCACTAACGACTCAGTTGCAAAGTTTATTGAACATGCAGTATTTTGTTGTTGAACACAAAATTCCAGTGGCTTTAAGTTTTGCTCTCAATCTGAGTTATTAAATGCTCCAGTAACTGAAGCACAAGAGATTGTATCTGATGAAAGGCTTTCTTGAGGGGAGTGGTTTGAGACGCAGACCCCACTGAAGGAACTGAAGGAATTGCAAGCAGAAGGGGGAACTCTGTTGGAGGGGGAACCACAGAGAAGGGGCACGTCATTGGGAGGGGGAAACATGGACTGCGGCGTGAGGACAGTGGGAGGGGGGAACACAGACTGATAGGAGGGCACCGTGGGAGGGGGGAACACGGAGTGAGGTGTGAGTGCCGTGGGAGGGGGAAACACACATTGAGGGGGGAGCGTGGTGGGCGGGGGAAACATGCTTATGAGCTCTTCTTCCATTCCTGTAGCTGACTCTTCCTTGAGTCTGGGGGACAAGGCTTCTGGCCTACTCTTCCTGTCACACAGCTTCCCTTCTTTGGGTAGGAAGGCCTTCCCCTGCTCTCCTTTCTTATTGGCCTCTACCTTCTCCTTGTGTGGGCGGGTCTCCTCATCTGCTTCCTTCAGGAGGTGGGTTCTGTTCTCTCCTTCCATGGCCTCCTCTGCAGAAGGCTGGATCTCCCCTCTTCCTATTGGCGGCAGCTCCTCGTCTTCCTCCTCTGCCTTGGGTAGGCAGATTACCCCCTCCTCTTCCTCGGTCTTTTCCTCTCCCAGGAGGCTGGGGCTCCTTCAGGCTCCTGGACTCCTCTTCTCAGGTAGGTGATTAAGTGCTTGACACTGACGAGGGTTGGGAAGGATGTGGGGAAACAAAGTACTTTTATTAAATGTGTGCTGAAAAATTAAAACGAAACTACCCCTGGATCATTTAGGTAGCTGCAGTGTATTTACTAAGTGCGTACCCGCCAGCCAGCAGCGGTGTCTGGCTGCACACCCTGACCACTGGGCCTCATTAGGAGAGGAACAAATTTAAAGGACCCACGGGGTTTTAATAGGTTAATGTTCTGAAGAGCTGATGTTGAACTGGAACACCATTCACAGGGCCCAGCTGGCCTTCAGGAGGAGGGGAAGGGTGCCAGTCTGCATAATGCTAAAAGCCATGGAACTCTTGAAGTTAAGATCTTGATACCTGGGCTGTGGTCAAGTGCCCCTCAGCTCTCCTGCCCTCCCCTCTGTGCTTAGACCTTCAGTGCCTGTACCTGCCACTCCCACTAGATAATACTGACTGCAAGCTTACCTCAGGGCACAGGCCGCATGCTTCCCTGAGTCTCCTTGAGTCCCATCTCTGCTCTCAGAACCCCACAGAAGTCAGCTAACAAAAGCTTCAAGATTTACTTCTAAAAAGAAAAATGAAGTTTACTTCCTGTCAGTGAGTTGGCTTTCCTATCTCCCCACCACCCCCAACTCCCCCATTCCTCCAAGCAGATAGAGGCCCCAGCCTTACCTCTGTCTGCAGTCCCTGGTGTTGGAGAGGAGCTCTCAGGCCTGGTGGAGCTGGATTCCCAGGTCACACCTCAGTGTTGAACTTGTGTACCACTGACCTTAGGCTTGGAGATGGGATCCTCCCCTTCCACAAGCCAAGCCCCAGGGAAGGTTTGGCCTATCAAGTTACTTGTCAGTCAGCAGCTCACCAGACAAAGGTGTTGGGTGTTAAAGTTTTGGGACTGAAAAGGCTTTCTGAATGAAGGTGGGTGGATTTGCTTTCCCCGATTAGCCTGCAAAAGACCAGACTTGCCCTTCATGTTTCCTGCCTGGCCCTTGGATGCCACCCCCCATAAAAGTGACAGGAGGGTCTTAGGTGGGTGTCTAAGATTGATTTGTCAGTGGTTGAGAGGTGGTAATCTAGAGGTGGTAGGAGGTCAAGGAAAGTAGGTTTTTCAAATTTTCCAACCAAGTGATATTTGATTCTCACCTATCATAGTTAGGTACAGATGTCAATTGGATGGTAGAGGTCATTGTAGATAATTGATGGGTGGGACTAGGCCCTGGACAGGTGAATAAAATAAAAAGAGCTGATTGAGGAAGTTGGCATCCTTGTGTATATTTGGCAAGTAAGGATCGTCCCTCTTTCAGCTGTTATATGAGATGGTGCGGCCAGCTCTCTCCACCCTGCGGTTGATGTGAGCTCTCCTGTCAATCTAGACTAAGAACTGTAACCAGGCTATCTTAAGTGAAAATAAACCCCTCGTTCCCTTAAACAATTTTGTCATGATTTCATCAGCAACATGCAGAATAACTGCTACATCACCCAAATAGAACTGTATAGTTGACTGTAGCTGTGGACATAGCTTCATCAGCAAAGATAACTCAGTGCCCACCAAAGCCAGCTTCTTTCCCATCACACCAGGTGGTGGGTTCACATTATATCTAATTGAAATACACAAATTCCAGTCATGCACAGAGGGGGCTCATACATGTAATCCCAGCACTTGAGAGACTTAGACAGAAGGGTTACTGAGCTCAAGGCCATCCTAGGTTACATAGACATTTCCTCAAACAAAGGAGGGGGAGGGGTAAGGTGGCTTAGCAGTGAAGACACCTATACACAAGCCTGATGTCTCAGACTCAATTCCTGGAGCCCACATGGTAGAATGATAGATGGAGAGAGCTGACTTCTGAAAGGTGCCCTCTGACCTACACACACACACACACACACCATGGTTCTCGCTTGCTCGCTCTCTCACTGTCTCCATTTCTCTCCCTTCATCTTCCTTTCTGTCCCCCTCTCCTTTATTTCTCTCTCAAATAAAATATTTTTTTTAAAAAAATCTGTCTGTGGCTGCAGCTCAATAGTAGAACATTAGCCCAGTATATACACATACAGAGCTTTGAATGTCATCCCCAAGCTAAAAAAAAACTACAAATAAATAAATATAATGCCTTGGGCAAGCGAGATGGCTCAGCGGGTTAGATACCAGGTTGTAAACCTGGGGACATGAGTTCCACCCCTGGAACCACAGATATACTTCCTTTCTCTCTCTCTGTCTCTCTCTCTCTCTCTCTTTCTCTCAAATTAATTATTTTAAAAATAAATCAAATGCATATTCTAGAATTTTGGGTTTAAAACCTGCTTCACTTCCTGCCACCTCTGTGTGATCTTACAAAAGTTGGTCTCTCAAGGCAAACTACACTTTCTTATGTAAAATAATAGCGTTTCCTCCTGGGCAGGGGCTACGAGGAGTGACAGCACAAAACAGTGCTCATGCTACTCAGTACTTGCTGCTGCTGTTATAAGATATCAGCGAGAAAGGAAGCCTTGGCATTGAAGGCACCTTAGAAAAAGTCAGATGTGTTGGCCCAGGCCTTGTGACCCCAACACTGTGGAGACAGAAGGCTCAGAAGTTCAAGCTCCACCCCCAGCCTGGAAAAAGAAAAGCAGGAAAACGGTCTAAACCAGGCGCAATGGCACCTACCTGTGTGCTCAGCACTCAGAAGGCTGAGACACGTTCATACGCTCCAGGCCAGCCTGAGCTACATGGTGGACACCCCCTCACAGGACAAGCAAAAAAGGAAGGAACGAGAGAAGGGCCACGCCGAGGTCACTGTCTAGCTCAGCCCATAGGGAAGCGTCATAATCAGCTGACGGTGCATGTCCAGCTTCCTCGAAGTCCAGAGCCCGGTTAGCACGTCCCACAGTGACCAGCTTTGAGCATCTAGTTAAATGCTTGTTCTGGTGACATCCTCATGTTCTGGCCTTGCCATTCTAGTCTGTAACTCCCTGAGTTAGAGCAGAAACCTCCACTCCAGAGAGTCTTGACAGATTTAAGCTTGATGTCCACCCCAAATTTGGTGGTTCACTCCTATATCCCCACACTCAGGAGGCTGGGGCAGGAGGATGGTGATTTTCTGCATGAGACCCTGTCCCTGTTAGAGAGAGAGAGAGAGAGAGAGAGAGAGAAGTGGTGGAAGTGGGAAAGGACTTTATCAGTAGCATAATAACAGTGGGGAGAACAGGGATGTAATGTCCTGAACTCTTTCCAAAGTGCTCACACAGAAAAAGAGGAGAGCTGGAGGCTTCCGTGGTCGTGTTCCTGCTCATCTTGATCTGCCAGCCCGAGGTCTGTTTGATGTTATCTTGACCATTTTCTCAGGATCAACCATGCAGAGCTGTATTGGTGCCAAGGTCTCGGTGCAGAGGGGGTAGTCTTGTCCTTTGTCTTGAATTTCATCTGCCAGACCTGTCTTTGCCAGAGGCCAAAATAACTTCAGGAAGAACTCACAAGGAAGGAAACAAGAAAACTGAGTGGGGAGCAAGATAGGCTAGCTGGTAAATGGAGCCATCTCTGGACTCCCATGGTTATTATGGTTCTGTTTCTGTAGCGGTAGTATCAAAAGGCCAGTGTGCCGTCCTAGCTGTCAGGCTGTCCTCCTCAAAGGGCTGGAAGCCTGTCTCCTCACAACCTCCCTGGGTCTCCGTCTGCTCTGAAAATTTCTGGAAGTTGAGTCTTCTGGTCCCTGTTCCTATTCACTAGGATTCACTCCCTCCCCAGGTTCCTATAGACCCCGTTGCTCACAGATCCTGAGAGGAGGTGGGGAAACAGTTAAGTCACACAAACAGATCACCACAGCTGGTGGGAAACAGGTTGGAAGTGCTGCGGAGAGGAAAACAGGAGGAATTAATTCAAACACAGTCATCAGAGAAGATTGTGTGAGGGGCAGGAGTGGTATTTCAACTAATACCAGGCTGCCTGCTTTGGGTAAAGAGTCCCAGGGAGAAAACTCCAGAAATCAGACAGGAATGGAGAGAAAGGTGAAATTAAAGGGGTGGGTTGGGGTTGAAGAGAGAGCTCAGGGGATGAGATAGCAAACCACCTGAATTTGAGCCCTGAAGCCCGCAGCCCACATGGGGAAGGAGAAAACCGACTTCCAGAAATTTCCCTGTGACCGCCACATGTACACTGTGATATACACATGCCTCCTCCCACAATTTTTTTTTTTAAAGAAATGTCGGCTAGATAGGGACCTGTTTGTACTTGGAATTTTATCCCAAGTACTAAGAGACAGCACTGAAGGTTTTAAGCAGGGGAGCACTGTGATCTATTTTGTATTTAAGGTGGCTGAATGTGGGGTTCCAGCTGGATGGCTTGTGACAGTGAACCAAATTAAATGGTGGCCTGGGGGTGACAAATGGACAAATTAGCGAAAGTTGGGAGGCAGAATCTGAGGGCTTGGTAGCAAAATACAGATCCCAAGTTGGCCATCAGATGCTGCACACTAAGCTGGACTGTCAGCGCATTGTTGTTACTGAAAACCGTGGGATTGTGCTGTCGTTTGACCCAGACATGAGCTATGAGAAAAGCAGTAAAGCGCCGGCTGAGTAGACCCCAGTAGCGTTCCAGAGAAAGTATGGCAGGGTGGCAGGGATGGAAGCTGGGACAGAGTGCGTTATGACCTAGAGCAGGCCACGCCAGCCCTGACTCACTGTGGAAGATCACATCTCTCGTGACCTTCCCACCTTAAGGCTGTTATCCTAAGTGTTCCCATCACCGACTCATCGTTCTTCCTGTGATTGTATCTGCAGCTCCAGCACCCTGCGTGCGCTAGCTGAGTTTTTCCCTAGGCCAGGATGCTTGCGGGCAGGTCCGCCGGCTAATCGGGCATGTGCGCCCTCTGTTGGTCTGTTCTGAAAGTGCAATCAGCTGAAACTCCTTGCGCTGGGTCAGCAGTCCAGCAGGCCCCGTGCAGTTTGCAGCCAGCTCCAAGTCCTGCCGCTCTGCCTCCTGGATTCAGCCACTCAGGCTGGCGAGGGTTGGTTCTGTGCTGAACACATACAGCTTTTTTTCTTGAATTATTAGTCTCCAAGTTATATGCTATAACCGTGGTTTACATTGCATAAGTAATCTAGAGATGATTTGAGAATGTACGGGAGGATATGTGTAGGTTATATGCATCTTATACAGGGGATTCGAGCTAACCTCAAGGGTCCTGGAAGCAATCCCTCCTTGACACCAAGGAATGACACAGGAGTTCTTGACAAGAGCCCTGGCAACTAGACAAGGCCAGCTTTAGGATTTCCATTGCCAGCACAGCATCAGGGTGGAAACAATCCCAAGACTCTGGGTGCTTTAGGGACATGAAATGAATGCCTAAATGTCATTCCATTATACCTTTGTTTGGATCCATCCAAAGAGAAAGTCTCAGGGTGCAGGTAATCATTCGTTCTTTTATCCAGCAGCACTGACCGCCTGTCTGTGTACCCTGCTCTTTTGTTTAGAGAAAGGGGGCCGGGAAGAAGGGCGGGAAAGAGCAGACATGTGCATGTGAGGGCAGAGGACGGCTTTCAGAACCAGTACTGTCTACATGTTGACTCTCCAGGAGTGAACTCAGGTCTCCGTGTTTGACATCTTACACACTGAACCATCTTGCAGCTCCACCCCTGCTCTTTTTGATGGAAACGCAGTAGCATCCTGTCATGGTTTGAAATGCGAGTTGCCCCCCCGCAGGCTCATGTGTTTGAATCTTTTGCTGCTGCCAGTATTTGGGAAGGTCATGGCACTTTTGGGAGGTGGAACCTTGCTGGAAAAAGGTAGTCACAAGGGGTGGGCATTGAGGTTGGTTAGCCCACCCTGCTTGAATGAGTGAGTCTGCTCTTGAGCTTGCTTGCCGCAGCTCTCAGTCTCTTATCGCCTCCAGCTTCTGCCACTAGCCATGCCCCCATGAAAGATCGTATCTCCCCTCTGAACCATAAGTTGAATGAATCTCCTTTTCCCTGAAGTTGCCGACTCCAGAAGCGTGACTGGTGCACATCCAAAGTAGAAGAGCATCCCCACCTCAGCTTCCCACATAACATGATAGACCATAAATATGAAAGGTGAAATACTCCTTTTAGAAAAAACAAATAAGGTAAAAGATATCATTTGTAGAAGACAGCAACAGTAGTAAAAAGGAAACCAGAAACCTGGGGGAATGAGACTGGCCGGGGGGGGGTGTACTTGTGCAGACAGTGAGCAGACCAGAGTGTTGAGCAGAGGATAATGTTAGGAGGAGATGCCACAGGAAGGGCACCTTGCAGGTGTGTAGGAAGGACTCCAGCCTGTGATCTGGGACAGTCTCTCTTGGGAGGGCTTTGAGCAGTGGCGTGGAGCAATCTGCTCTGTGCTACCAGGATGATTCTGGCTGCTGCAAACAGAAGGTCCCTGTGCAGCTCCACACAGTTGACTTTGTGAATCAACCTGTAGAATCTGTAAGGACCGATGTGGGTTAGGAGACAAAGAAATGCAGATGGCGATGGGCTGTTTGTGAAACTGCAAGAATCAAACTAGTTATCTAAGCAAAAGGCTACAGGGGCAAAGGTTGGGGGCAGAGGGCCTAGGTGACACATCAGCTTGGGGTCCCTGTTGGACATTCCATTAGAGAGCTGGAGATAGATTTGTTTTTGTTTTCATGTATATGTGTATAAAGTGTATGTGTACAAGACAGCACTTGAGTATGTATATGCCTGTGGAGGCCCAAGGGTAACATGAGGAATCATCCTGGATTACTCTACCTCTTTATTGCTTTACTCTGGGGTTTTCCACAGCTGGAATTACAGACTGCTTTCATATCTGCCAGACATTTCTACATGGAATCTGCAGATCTAAACTCAGGTCCTTTTGCTTGTGAGGCAAAGCCTTTAACCACTGAGCTATTCCTCTGCCCCTGGAGCTAGATTTGTAAGACAGGAACAATGGTTTGGGGTTCTTTAGAGGAAGGGAGCCAATAGAATGAATATCTATTCAAAGGGGATTTAGTAAGCTGCCTTACATGGCAGACCTGGACAGTCAAGATGCACACTGGACAGGCTGAGAGCCCGAAGTCTATCAGGCTGGAGGATTCTGGAGAGCCATTGGTCTCCAGACCATGTTGGGAGGCTGGAAAAACTGGGTTTTAATGTCAGTGAAGGAGCTCTGTGCTGAGGCTCGAAGGCAAACAGGCCAAGAGCAGAAGCACTTCATCCGTATCTAAGGTGGGCTTTCCACTTCAGGCCATGCAGACAAGTCGGTCCCTCACAGATGCGCCCAGGGGCTTGCCTCTTGGTCGGTTTCAGATCTAGTCAAGTTGACAACCAGGATGAATTGTCACAGAACTTGAAGTCTGGAAGGCAGGGAGAAAATAATGAAGTGTAGGCAGGTCTGGCAGCAGCGCAGGCCTATAGATCCCAAGTCCATGGCCAACCTCGGAAATTAGTGAGAACTTGTCTCACATATAAATACATGTGTATATATATATATATTTATATATTTTATAAATTATGTCTATTATTTGACTATAAAAATTAAATTTTTTAGTGTAAAAGAGATGGCATGGGGTATAGCTAAATGGTAGAATGCTTTCTAGGAAGCTCTAGATTCAAGCCCCAGCACCACAAAAAGAAGGAGAGAAAGAAAGAGGGAGGAGGGAGAGATCTTGGAGGTCAAATGGGACAAAATAATAAGTCTGAGAGACAGAATGTTCCATCTGAGTGTAGTGGCAGGCACCTGACGTCCCAGCACTGGGGAAGCAGGGACAGGAGGATGGAAGATCTCAGGCAGGCAGGGAAGAAAAGAGAGAGGAAAGACGGGAAGATTAAAGAAAGAAGGAAAAAGAGAAGAGAGGGAGGGTAGCCCATTGTGTCCATTGCTGTGGGTGGGTTGGATGAGGACCAATAATGCATCCTCATTCTCCCTAACGCGCCTCTGGCTTACAGTGAAACACCTTGTTCTGGCTTATAGTGAAACCTTGTTCTGGCTTGTAGTGAAATGCCTTGTTCTTGCTCCTCCCAGGTTGTAGCCGACACCAATATAAGTGCCATAGCAACTCAGCTTGAAAACATGTCCACAGGCTCCAACGTCAACTCGCCCACTGCTGACCACCACCCGGAAGACTTGGAGTGAGTATTCTAGACATAGTACTTCTTAGATACTGGACCAAGTGCCCAAGCACAGCCAGTTTCTTAGTGTGCCCTCTAGTGGCAACGATAGGAAGGTGCACACTGCCCTCCAATTCTAGAGCAGGTCTACAAAGGTAGGAGGCCTGCATTCCGCCCCAGGAGCTCTTCAAAGACAAGACTGTTGCGCCTACACTTGCACTGCTTCCGGTTGCTCAGACAGGAGCCTGTGCCCTCTTCCCTAGGCAACTGCAGGTTGGGGGCCCAAGCACCCTGTGCTTTAGGGTGTATCCACTGTGCACCTCCTTCACTTTCTGGGCCAAAACTTTATTCCGAAATGAGATCTTATCCCTTTTGCTGGCATGTTCCATCCAAGCTAGTCACTGCGATCAAAATCTGCCACTAGAATGTCCCTGAGTGTAGGGAACGCGTTTGAAGATGAGTCCTGGGGCCCCATACTTGGGGATTCTGAAGAGGCGGTCGGTCCCCAGTAGATTCAGATATCTGGCTTTAAGTTATGCGGGGTGACTTCAAACAAGCCGAGCAGCTGTTAGGAGAAATGCTACCTGAAGTTGTCCCTCACTGCCGCAGCAGCACCTAGTCACTTAGTAGGTGCTCAATAAATGTTTCTTAGTTGCTAGATCATTTGAAGGATCTCATGATCGCAGCCATTCCCATGTTTTTTAGTGTGGTTTATCAACTTAAATGATACTGTTCAGTGTTTTGCTTAAGGAAAGAATATTAAGTTCATTCTCATTTTTCCTCATTATAAATGTGACACCTGCCATTAAGATAGGACAAAATTAGAAATATCATTTTTCAAGCTACCATGGCCCTTAAAAAAAAGTCAGGGTTGCTGGGGATGGGCCCAGTTGCCAGGGCGTTTGCCGAGCAGTGCAAGCATACAGGAAGCTTGGGTTCAGTCCCGCACTGCATAAACCAGGTAGGATGGCGGTGCTCGCACCTGGGGTCCCTTTCTTGGGAGATGGAGTCAGGATCAGAGGCCCAAGGCCGTTCTTGGCAGCATAGTGAATTTAAAGCCAGCCTGAAATACAGCACCTTGTCTTTACAAAAAAAACTAGGCCTCTGTGGCATGGTAGCCACACCTAAAATTCTAGCATTTCAGAGGCCAGGGCATGAGAACTGCCCATTCAAAGCCACCTGAGCTACAGGGCAAAACCACATCTTAAAGAATAGATTAAAAAAATTTAAATCAGGACTGTTGTAGAGCAGTGTTGGAGCTGCCTTTGAAGCCTGGATCCTTCACTGTGACCCCACAGCTTCTGGCAGCTGGAGCCCACAGGCACAAACACACCTCTATTAACAACTGGGTATTTAAAAAAAAAAAAAAAAAAAGGACTACTCTTCTCCACAAAAGTAAAGGAAGAAGAATTGGGATTGGCTGGAAATGTTGTAAGTCTGCAGCATCATGAACTACAGCCCGGATCATGACATCATAGGGTTACTTCATTACTTCAACAGGTGTTTATTGAGTCTCTATCAGGCCAGACATGGTACTAGTGCTGTGTACATAGAACCCAAGCATGAAAATGTAGGTAATGTTCTTTCTTACCATCGCACTTAAGGAGCCTCCACAGTATTGGCAAATTGGACCCATGGTTATAACAAGGTAGGAGATTCAATTATCACTTATCTGTGCGGCCAGGGCCTGTGAGTCCGTGGTGATGGGCCTAAGAGCCAATACTTAGGCTGCATCTTGAAAGCAATGGGATAAACAGAGTAATATGCAAAATAGCAGTTACACAGCACAGACTGTCAGCAGTTACATGGATGCATACTGTACACGATCACTACATCAGTAAACTGGGGTTCCTGTCAACCAGCCAGACACCAGAAACAAGCTGGACAGAGTTGGGGGTACAGGGAAGAACGTTCCAGTCAGAGCAGCATGTTCGAAGGCCCCTGACATCCCCCTTTCGTAAGTTTCTCTCCATGCACAAGTGAGTGAGTCCGTACCGATGACTGTCTCTCAATCATGCATGTGCTCCGTGCATACATGACTGAGTCCATACGCAGCAAGACGGCTGCAGCATCAAGAGCTTTCATTTGAAAGCAGCAGACTCAATACAAGAGAAATTCCTGAACTATCAGGAAGGTTGATGATGAGATGACACGGCATGGAGAATTGAAAAAGAAGCTTCACAGTATGAACGTGTCTCTCAAGCCTGTTCTCTTCCACTAACATGACGTTCCCTCAGTGTCTGTTCTCACATTAAACAGTGTGCATTGTGCTTTCAGAACACCTCCACCTAAGGTTATTAAGGCTCTGCAGGATTGGGAGTTAGTATTGTAGGGGTTTATGGAAGTCCCCACGGAGACCTGCCAATTTATATCAAGACTATATTTACAGAGATTTTTTTTTCCTTTTTACTGTGTTTTTTTTTTTTATAAACCTAGGTGAGATTTTTTTTTTTTAAGTGTTTTAGGTTGCTCTGATTTGGGTTACACTTGGATGTGTGTATGTCTGCTTTTCATCATCAGGTCTTAGAGGAAACTCCCACACCAATGAAAGAAAAGAGTTCCTTTACAATAACATCCTCATAGTCTAGTTGAAATGGTGAGTTCTAGGTTCAGAGCGAAAGTCTGCCTAAAATAAAATAAAGGTGGAGAGTAGTCTACACACCCAAACACACATACACACATGCGTACACTCATGTACACATACGTCAGAAAAAGAGAGGGAGAGAGGGAAGGAGAGAAAGAGGAAGGGAGGGAGGGAGGGAGGGAGGGAGGGAGGGAGGGAGGAAGGAAGGAAGGAAGGAAGGAAGGAAGGAAGGAAGGAAGGAAGGAAGGAAGGAAGGAAGGAAGGAAGGAAGGAAGGAAGGAAGGAAGGAAGGAAGGAAGGATCACTCTCACAACACCTTGGATTAAGGTAGTTTCTTTTGCCCACTACTCTGACAAGTACTTGCTATATCAGACTAACACTAGATAATAGTTTTTCAGAAATTAGACACTACTTCCTACTCAACCGTGGAAACATACACTTATAATTTCAGCACTTGAGAGGCTGAGGCAGAAAGTTCAGGCTGTAAATACAAGACCAGCCTGGTTTACACAATGAGAGCCAATTTCAAAAGCGTAACACTCCAAGTATGTCCCAGTCAGCCAGCACAGAACTCACAGACACCCACTCCTTGGCTGCCTGAACATGGTTGTAGAGTAATTTCACTATGAATATTTGAATTAGAATTTAATTTTATTGTATTTTTTACCTTTATATGTTTATACTTTATTGTAAATTTTAAAGATCACTAAAAATAATTAGTATTGCTGTTACAACTTTCTTTCCCTGTGTCTCATAGTGTTTCATGTAGCCCAGGCTGGCCTTGAGCTCATCACGTAGTCAAGGAAGACTACTTGAATTGAGCCTGCTGCCTTCTCCTCCCAAGTCCTGGGATTGCAGATATAAGCCACCACACCTGGCTTATTGCAGCTTTTTTTTAAATTATTTTTTTTAATCAAAATTTGATCTAGCACCTTCTGTGGAATTATTTTCCTTAAGAAAAAAAAGTCTTCAAAAGAAATAAGGTGGGAAATTATGCCGCACATTAGCATAAGCTGACCGTTGCAGTCCAGTTCTTCTCCCTTATTAACCATCCGAGATATGACATGAAAGTTAATGGCATTTGCTTATGGGTGGCACTGGGCAGCTGGAGATTTACCCACCATTTGCAACTTGATGGCGTGCCAATGAAGGGAGCATGTTATTCCCAGACACATACCTGACGACCTGAAGCTAAGCAGAAGGAGAGAGAGGGCAGCTCTGAGGCATCATGGGTAACAGTGGTACCAGGCCCAGTAGCCCATAGGGCTGGCATCCCAAACACTGACCATCCTTCTCTTGAGACACATGTCACACTGTTCTTTTCAGGACATTGTTATTTGGCTTCTGGAATAGTCAGCTCAGTCATGCAAAGGCTGCAGAGTGAGCCTCATGCTTTAGCAAGTCCCACCAGCCTGTCTTAGCCACCAAGATCTTCCTAGGCTTACTTCATAGTGACCATGGTGGTGTCCACTGCAGCACAGGTAGCAGGCCCGTGGGCCTGTAGGATCTCTGGCTTGTCTGGCCCTCTGCACCTGTCTGCACTTTTGCAGAGACCCGAGTAGGCCAGGCATTACCAGAGTGCACAGCTGAGGGCCACACAGCCATACATTGCTGGCGCATTCAGAAGGAGACGTCACCTAGGCACGGTGGCCCATGCCTGATTCCCAGCACTTAGGAGACCCAGCAGGCAGATTAGCAGAAGTTCAGAGCAGTGCTGCATCATGAGATACTGTCTCAAGAAAACACTACTATTAATATGTACTCAGACATAAATTAGCGTTTTTAATGTCAATTTAAGCTGCTTTGCCTGGATTAAGATGGAATATTTCTTGTTTGTAGGAGGCAGCTGCGGGTGACAGCCGACTAAAGCGAGGTGACCAGATGTTAGCTGTCATTGGCGAGACCCTGGACAGCATTACTCACAACCAAGCCATGGACCTCCTAAAACGGCAGAGAGGGACTGTGACCTTAGCTGTGCTACCCTGAGCTGCAGGCCTTTGCCACTAGCAGGACCCTCTTGCCAGAGCATCAGTGGCGAGATGAAGGTTGGGACAGGGGTCATTCTTACCACCTGTGGATGAGGGCTGGGGGTCCAGATGACTCTCTAACACCTGCCTGAGGTGTGCCAGCATCTGTCACCTCCTGGGGAGACTTCACTTCCAAAGCCTGGTGAGGCTCTCCTGTTCTGTACTTGCCCTTGACAGCTGCCTATGATCATTGCTGTAACTGTAGCTGACAATCTCTTGTCCTCACTGCCTGTCACTCCAAGCTTAGCTATCATCTAAGGAACAAAGCGAAAGTTTCAAAACTTGCCAGCTCCCGCAGGATTTATGTATGCTAATTTGTCTCTTCTAGTGACCAAGAAAATATCAGCCAGGTAGTTAACTTCCATCCCATCTGAAATGGTTGGGACTGCACTTGGTCTGTGTTCTCTTCTGAAATAACTTCATTTCTCTGGATAGATCTGTATGTTAGCCACTGGTGATTTTGATGATTCGGTTAACAGACTGTAATTGTCTAAACATTCTGAGAGGCATTGTAATTGTTTTCTGACCTATTGTTAAGTTCATCACATTGAGCAAATGCACCTCTTCTCCATAGGAACAACTAGCCTCTGTGTGGTGAATTCTATCCATCTTAGCTTATCCAACGAACAGCATCTCAGCAAGACAGTGTCCGACTTCCACCAGTCACACACAGACACTTGGCCTGTAGACAGGAAGTGGAGGTTCTAGAACCACACTACAGCGAGTTTGGGTGGTCTTGGCCTTGGTGAAAGTTTGTACATCACAGGCTGCCACAATGAGCTAGAACAGCTTGCTTGGCTGTGAAGTAACCCGGCAGAGGACAGGAGCCGGGAATCAGCAGTGTAAATGCTTGGCTGATAATCCTGGTCTCTGCCGTCCATTGGCTGAAATTATGCATGCTAAGAAAGCAACTCCAGCAGTGTGAAGTTGATTATGGGCTTTCTTCAACATCAGCAGGAAAGGGAGGAAGATGCTTGCCAGGGTCTTCCAGTAAAACAAAAAAGCACCATGAAGGATAAACCGCAGTCAGTAATGGACACAGTGCAGCCCTATTTAGCTACAAGTTGATGCTGCAAATCCTTCACAGTAATAATGGGCCCACATTTAAGATGTTCTTTAATCAGTATAGGTTTAATTGAGAATTACCTTTGAGTAAGATGTAATCACAAAGTGCATTAACTCCTGTTGGAATATTTTGTGGCTATTCCAAAGCACAGAGTGCCTACCTTTTATGTTGACAGCGTGTCTCATGATTGGTGTTAAGTATTTTTGCGATTACATTGGGTTTATAGAATTTCTAATGCATTCAAGATATGTGGTAGTGTTAGGATCTCATCCTCCAGTGCACGAGGAACTACAACTGCAGAATGTTCTGTGTTAATTCTGCCCGCAAGGCAGGCAAGATGAAATGAAGCCCGAATGAAACTTGAAAATGCACCTTTAAAAAAAAAAAAAAATATATATATATATATATATATAATCCTTTTGAAATGTGATTCTGCTTAATTTTGATGGAATGACCATTAAATACACATTTTGAAATAATATACTGTTCTGTGACTCCTTACATGGCATTCTTGTAGGTAGGCCATTATGCTAATAAAAGTCTCTGGATGGGTTGTGGAGATGGCACACAGAGTATAGTGTTTGCTGGGCAAAACATGAGGATCTGAACTTGAACCCCACAATCCATATAAAGCTAGTCATGGGGGATGTGTGTTGTTGATGATGGGTGAGCCTCCTTGAGGTGGGCAAAGAATTGTATACCCTAGGCAGAGAAAAGAATTGGGTCACAGAGCAAGCAGATGTTTGGTTCAAAGCTCAGAAATAGGTACGGCTGAGACGTGATGGTGTCTTGCCTTTATAACACTTCAGCTCACACACACACACACACACACACACACACACACACACACACTAATGGTTATATTTTGCACCCATCAGCTAAGTGAGAGTTTGCTGAGCTTCAGCCCTGTCAGCCTTGGCAACTGACTCTGGAAGTCTGAAAAGCAAAAGGGAAACAGGTCTGACCACAAGCAAGAGCAGAAAAAGATGACCCTGGGCTCTGAACCCAGCTTCTGCTCCAAAACTGTTACTCTAAACTGCCTACATCCCGTCTGTCTCAGTGGCAGTGTGCATCACAGACAGGAGGCAAAGACAAGCGTGTCCCCAGCCGCTCACGGGCCAGCCAGCCTGTCAGACACAGCAGCAAGCAGTCAGGTGACCCTGGCTCAGACAGGATGTCCTCTCGCTGCTGCTGCTGCTGCTGCTGTGCGCACGCGCAGACACACACACACACACACACACACACACACACACACACACACACACACACTCCATGCTCACACGCCAGCCATGGGAGGAAAAAGTATTTGTAAAGACTGGGAGACTTTATACTTCTTGCTGCAGAAACCTGCTCATGTGGATTGCTTTGCCAAAATTATTTTTTTTTTTGCACCAGAATCTATTGAGAAGATGGGGATTTGGAAAAGTAATTTCTTCTAATCATGTTTTATTTTGTTCTATTATTTGGGAGATTAAGTACAGTAATAATATCCTTAATTAAAGTCAGCACAAAGGGAATTAAACTAGGAAAAATAAAACTGAAAATGTGTATATGCGTAGATTTTTAAATGTTTTTATAAACTTCGTGTGTGTGTGTGTGTGTGTGTGTGTGTGTGTGTGTGTGTGTGCGCGCCAGAAAATACTGTGTGTCTGTGGAGGACTAAGGGTGACCTCACTAATCCTGGATTGCTTCTACTTCTTTTTGCTTTGTTCTGGGAATTTTCCAGGCTCCTCCCACCAGGGCTGGAAGTGCAAGTTCCATTTCCACCTGACAGTTTTTGTTGTTGTTGTTGTTGTTGTTTTAAGTGGGACCTGGGATCCAAACTCAAGATCTGTTTGCAAGGCAGAGACTTAACCCCTGAGCCATCTCTCCAGCCCATGTGTAGATATTCTCAAAGAGTCTAAATGGATGCAATTACCTGAGGAACAAATGGACTTACTGCATATAATGGACAAACTTAATGTCTGTATATGATCTTATGCTTTCTCTTCAGCCTTTTGCACAGGATTTTGTTAGTGTCCTATTAATTTGGAATCTGAGGCCAGCAATACGGCTCAGTACAAAGGCATTTGCCATACAAACCAGATGACCTGAGTTCCATCCTAGGACCTAGATAAAGGTGGAAGAAGAGAATCAACTTCACAAGGTTGTCTTCTGAGTACACTCACACACAATAACAATAATAAAACTGAAGATCTGGAACCTGCTGAGGATGGAGATGTGACTCAGTTGGTGAGTACTTTAGTCACAAAGTCCTGCATTCCATCCCCAGCATTGCATAAATAGGGTGTAGTGACATACCTATAATCCCAAAACTCAGAAAGTATGAACAGAAGGGTTGGAAGTCCAAACTCATCTTGGGCTTTATAGCACATTTGAGGCCAATCTGAGCTACATGCGACCCTGTTTCCCCCCCAGCTCTGCAGCCCATCAATAATTGCATCATGTATTCATGAAAGCTGTGCTATCACGCATTGAAACAGACGCTTTACAAAGGAGTTCAGACAAATTCAGAAGCTGGACTTGGCATCACAGTGCCTAGGTTGAAATGCGACTCGCTAGCTCTGTGTCCTTGTCCTAGTCACGTGGGCAAGATTACATTTTCTTCGGATAGCATTCAGGAGCTGGACCACGTGGTAGTTTTCAGTTTCTTGAGGAGTGTCTATACTACTTAATGGCTCTAGTAAAATACATTCCTACCAAAGCTGTGCTCAGTTTTTCTCTCCATCCTTATCAGCAAGGAATATGCATATTTTCTTTTTTTTTAATTTTTTAAAAAATTTTTATTATTGTTTATTCAATGGTTTATTCTTCTTGTACTTTAGTTTCTTCGGTCAGAATGGAGGTGGGAAGGAACTTGATGAGGAAAATACCCAAGTAGAACAACTTTCTGCCCAGTGCATGGCAAGAACCACATAAGTACTGGCAGGAAATGCCTTACACCACTGTGGAGGGGGGATGTGAAAAAGTGGTAACACTTGAAAATATGCATATTTCTTGGGGCTGGAGAGGTGGCTCAGGGATTAAGCCTCTGCCTTGCAGGCAGAAGGTCCTGAGTTCGGATCCTAGACTCCACATATAGACGGCAGGCGGAAGTGGGGGCAGCCTGCATTTCTGGTCCTGGTGGGGCGGACCTTTTAATCCCGGAGCAGAGTAAACAAGGAGGAGGTGAAGTCGAGTAAACAAGGAGGAGGTGAAGTCGGTCCATGGTGGATCCCAAGTTCGTCCGTGGTTCTACACACACACACACACACACACACACACACACACACACACACACACTCAAGTTCGTCCGTGGTTCTACACACACACACACACACACACACACACACACACACGCACAATTGAATAAATAATAAAAAAAATAAAAAAAAAAACAAATCTCAGAGGAAACAGAGCAAAGGCTGGAGGACAGAAAGTGTGTTGTTTTCTGAGGAGCAAAAAGAGACACTAGGGATGGAAAAATCTACAGATGTGGCAATGGATTGACTGTGGGTTTGAAGAAAAGGAAAGAACCAAATCAAGAGGGGCAGCCCCTCTTTTTCTTTTTTCAAAGCATTTTTAAAGTTAGTTATCTATGACAGTGATGAGAGCAGGAAAGTCGGTGCTGTGTGAAACCAAATGCAGTAAGCTCGCCCGAGAGCCAAGTATGTATAAACCTTCCCAATGTGACAAGTAAGTTGATGTTGTGAACAAGGATGTTCATGTACTCTCCCAAACTGTACTTTCCCTGGGCTTGCCAGCCAGCATGTATGTGTTTAGATAGATGGGGGCTGCTAGATGCAAAGGAGGTAACCCTAAGGTGGTTATCTAAGACCTAAGACTGCCATATGTAAATGAGATGACCTGAAGGTGGTTATCTAGACTTTACAACCATCCCACCTCCATCTTAGGCCATGGTGCCTTAGAGTTTCTTGGTTTAGGGTAGAAGTGGTCAGCTGGTGAGCAGTCGTGTGCCCACTTCCGGTTCTCAAGCTTCCCCTACAAACCGCCATGCCACTCCACAAGGTGGTCCGCAGTGAGATGTCCTCCGAGAGGAACGTGTGCCTGCAGCAAGTGACTGGCAAGGTGAGTAGCCTTGGGGTTAGGCGGGACTCTAGGATTTGACTTGAATGTGTCATGTGTGAAGTATTACCTGTGTGTTAATAAATTACCAAAATGGCCGGTTACAACTCGTTGACAGGTTGCTGCAGACAGAGCCCCCATTCATGCACGCTTGGGTATAGGTCAGAGGACAACTGTCAGAAGTCAGTTCTCTCCCTCCACAATGGGTAACCGTGCAAGGATCAAACTCAGTTCATGGGGTTTGCAAGCAGACACCTTAACCCTCTGAACTACCTCGCGGGTTCAAGGTTTCATTTTTGTTTTTTAAATACTTTTTCTTGAAACTAGTTAAGTAGTCCGGGATGTCCCCCAAAGCTGCAGGGATTTCTCCCGGGGCCACACCTCCCAAATGCTGGGATTGTGGGTGAGCACTGAAATCCAGGTTTGCTCAGGACTGGGGTGCAGGAGGATAGACAGGGAGGGTTTGGGTTTACAGAGCCGCCAAGGGTGAGATATATGCATCCGAGGAAAGGGGCGGGGCCGCCGAAGGTGATCTATATGCCTCGCACGACCACTGCTGTCCACGTGAGCTGCTCCGCGCGCGGGCCTCGGCCTCGGGCCTGGTGGCTGCGGGTCGCGGGTGAGAATCTTCGCCGGGCTCCTCCGCCCGGAGTAAAGCCGGCCTGGCGGAGCCGCCCTAGAGACCTAGTCAGAATTGAGGGGCCGGCGCCCCTACTTCGCCCTCGGGCCGTGGATGGTTTGGAGGTGCCTGCGTAGGTGCCTTCGTGGGTTATTTTCATGGTTCGCGTTGCACCGAGAACGGTCGGACTTGGTTTCCGAAGCGCCATGGGACCTCGCGGCCCCGTGACCCTCGGCGTGCCGGGCCCCGTTTGGCCCACCCCTCGTGGTTTTTAGGGCCATCTCCGTCCCGCCCATGCCGTTGTCGCCCCGTTTCGCCATTCCACGTTGTCCCCCGTTTTTAGGCCCATCCGCCATTCTCCCCCGTTTTTGGTCCCATCCGCCATCCCGTGTCCCCCGTTTTTAGGCCCCATCCGCCATCTCCCCGTTGTCCCCCCGTTTTTAGGCCCCATCCGCCATCTCCCCGTTGTCCCCCTGTTTTTAGGCCCCATCCGCCATCTCCCCGTTGTCCCCGGTCATGACGTGTATTTAAGAAGCACGTGGTGGGCGATTTGTCTCCGCAATAAGCCGTGAACCTCGGCCTTTGTGACGTGGCTTCTAGGTGCTGAGCTCCAGCGGCCAGTGGACAGATCCGGTTCTAACCCGCGAAGGCCCGCTGGCCGGCAGGAAGGCCGCGGCTCGGGTAAGGTGCTAGACTCTGGCCGGGAGGCGGGAGGGAAGGGGCGCCCAGAGCGAGCGAGCGAGGCTGGCGGGAGACTCATCCCCCATCTCAGGCTTGCTCTGGGCGGAGTTCAGGGAGGCTTCGATTTTGTCGGGGTTCCTGTCCTTTGTTTTTTGAAGTGTCAACCACGTATGCTGAGGCGGCCTCCAACTTTAAGCTTGCCAAATGCTGGGATTAAAGGCTTGTACCAGCTCCCCATCTCTGAGTCTTAAAACCTACAAATTGGCAAGGCTCAGAAGTTTTATCTGGGGGGGGGTGATTCTCGCTGAAGGAAGATCTGTAGATTTGCATTTCCTTGGCTTCCCCCTCCCCTCCCCAGCACCTCTCTTTTCATATGCTTATATTATCTACTTGAATTTCCAAATAGGTGACTAGTTCTGTGTTTTTGTGTGGCTCTGCCTTCTCCCAACCCCCAAGTTCCTGGCAGTGTTGTGGAATGTTCTCCAAGGTCCCTACCAAATACAGCCCCAGAATGGGGGTGGGATGGGATGGGAGAAGTGGAATCTCAGTCTTTATTTTTGGTTTGGTGTTAATGCGAGAAACAGCTCTCACCTTCAAGGGGGGAAGATAGTTTATTCTGGAGCCAAATATGAGTGACCACACCCCGGGAACATAGATTAGTCTACTCCAGATTCCATATATGCCGCTGTGCTAAGACTGAGGTTTTTATAGTCACAGAACAAAGGAAACCATGAATAGAGACATTGTCCCACGTGGGTTCGGAGCCTTAAGTAGGCAGGTTGTAGCAAAGTGGGGAGATCTCAATTACAAGATACATACAGATGCTATCTGATCCTACATTCTTAGTCTTTTGATTATAAATCAGAAGTCTGGTTTACCTTCCAGAGATTTTTACCTGATAGTCACCAGGATGTTAAGTTAATAAATGGCTATTAAGAGGCCTAAAGATATCCTAATATCTAGGCCAACAGTTCTTAAACAGACATCCAATAGCCCAGTCACTGCTACCAACTCTCAACAGTTAGGATCTGGTGAAATTAAAGAGCTTCTGTTCAGATAAAGAGATTGTAACAAAGGGAACCCACAGAATGGGAGAAAATCTTCATTAACCATATATCTGATAGAGCTCTATTATCCAGAGTGCACAAATAACTTAGAAAACTAAACACTAAGGAAACAAATGGCCCAATTAAAAATGGGCCCTGGAACTTAAAAGAAACTTTACCAGGGATGGAATTAAAATGTCTAACAAATATCTTAAAAAATGCTCCACATCCTTAGCCATCAGGGAAATGTAAATCAAAACTTCCCTGAGATATCATCTCACCCAGGTCAGGAATTGCAAAAATCCACAATACAAACAACAAATGCTGGAGAGGATGTGGAGAGAAGAGAACTCTCCTATGTTGCTGGTGGGAATGCAGGCTCATACAGCCACTCTGGCGAGCCGTCTGAGGATTCTTAAAGATTGAAATGCCATATGATCCTGCGATTCCACTTTTGAGAATAACCCTCCCATACAGCAAAAATTCACCTCGATAGCACAAGCACGACCATGTTCATAGAAGCACTTTACAATAGCAAAGTCATGGAATCAACCCAAATGTCCAACAATTGACGAGTGGATAAGGAAAAGTGGTACATCTATACAATGGAGTACTACTCAGCCATTAAAAATGATGAATTAATGGAATTTGCCAGGAAATGGATTGAATTAGAAACAATTATATTGAGTGAAGTATCCCAGACACAGAAAATAAGTGCTGTATGTACTCCCTAATAGGTGGCCCCTAGTATGAAACCCACTTAGAGACACTCAAAGATAAATCTCTGTAATAACTACAGTAATTGCTAAGATTATGAACAGGAGGGATGGGGAAGAAGGGCCCCACCAGTAACAAGGAGAAGAGGGGACCATGTTACAGCAGAGAAAATAGGCCACCATCAAGGACTGCAAGTAAGTAATGAGACATCTGGTTAAGTTCACAGACTTTCCTTCCTGATCATTTACAACTGATGGGGTATGATCTTACCAGAAGGGGAGGGGGTATAGTCTGGCAAATAGAAAGTAACCATTTCGCAGATGGGTGATTGACCCCTCCCTCACCATGGTTTCCTACTTTTATTACATCTACCTTTGAATATACTCTTATAACAAGACTCTAATTTAACAGGTTTTTCTTTCTGGCCAGGGGGTAACATCCAATACCCATCAGGGTGGAGCCAAGGGCATTGCAGGAGCAGCAAAACTGAAAAAAAAAATACCAACAAACCATAATCCAAAACATCAGAGACTCTATATCAACCATCTGGAACTGGGCCAGCCTAATCTCTCCCCATCCTGAAGCTCAGGGAAATTTGCGGAAGAGGGGGCGGTAAGATTGTAAGAACACAAGGATGGGAGGAGCAATGATATGCAAGATACTCCACACACAAGTTAGGGCTCAAGCAATCATATTTGGACTTTACATGCCCTGCGCAATGTCCAACACACTATTGACCTCACAAAGTCTAACATTTGCTAAAGGCACTAGGATCCTTGGAGGCAAGGGATTGACAGCCACAGTAGTGTTCCTATGCTTAACGGGAACACAGGAAAGGGTTCTGGGAAATGCCACTGGGTCCTTGCACTTCATCAGAGAGGAGGACCCAGAGGAGAGTTTGACATGCACATTAAAGGATGCTCCAGGGATCGGAGGGGAAGGCACTGGGGGATGGGGAGGAGAGGGGGGGCACAGGGAGATAGGGGGTTGGAGGGAGGGGTGGACCAGTGTACCTGTGAAGTTTGTATGAGTGGAAAAAAAAAAGATAGCCCAACACCAGGCTGAGGGAACTGGCCACGCCATCTCTACATAATGGCTGAGAGAAGGATGATCCTTATTTGCCAGACCAGCATGTCTGGCCAAGTGTACACAAGAATGCCAACTCTCTCAATTAGCTCACTGTATTTTATTCCAGGCCTACTCTTACCTATCATGGGCTGGGCCTTCCCTGTCAGCTAGACAATCTCCTGCAGGTTTGCTCTGGGCTTAACTCAGCCACCAATTCTCTACAAAAGTGCCCATTGCTCAAACCTTCAACTGTCAAGTTGACAATTGCGCCCAATTATGACATGGGGCGTGTGTGTAACAGGGCACTATGTGCCTGTGAGGGCCCAAGGGCCTAGTGTTTTTGTTGGTGGTGGTGGTGGTGTATGTGTGTTTCACATGGGATCTGGGATTCAAACTCAGGTCCTTCTGCTTTGGAGGTAGAATCTTAACCCTTGAGCCATCTCTCCAGTCCCCATCTCTCCCCCCCCCCATTGATTTTTGTGTTTAGTAATGGTTAATTTTAAATTCATTCTCTGGAATTTAATTTTAGACAATTGATGTATGTAGGTTCTTGGTCCGAGCTGGGAATGTAGCTCAGTGATAGAGTAGGCAAGTATTCTCTCACCAAGTTTCATACCAATCTCATAAATTATATTGACGCTTTATATCATTTAGAGATGCACATGTCTGTTCAGAGGAAAACTTTTAGAAATGGGCTGCTTCCACCAGCAGACTTCTAGGGATTGAACTCAGGTCACCAAGTTAGGAAACAGGTGTCTTTACCTGATAAGCTTCCCCTCAGTTCTTTATGTAGGAAACAGAAAGTAGTCCTTTTACGTATAGCTCTAAAGTCTCTAATTCTGCTACTCTGAACCCATGTCTGAAGCTGAGGCAGGATGGCCAAATTCAAAGCCAGTCTGGGCTGCACTGTAAGGAAGAGATGGGAGGGGCTGGTGAAATAGCTTAGCAGGTAAGGTGCCCGCCTGCAATGCCATAAGTGCATCTGAACTAATGGGCATATCTTGCCATTGTGGATATTATTGTAGATTGTAGAATTCGCAGCTAGGTAAGACCAGTGTGAGTTTTCTCTGACAGCACCTTCTGGTGCTATGAATGCCTGCCAGCAAGAAGTTTCCAATCAGTTCAGCTTGCTTTTTTTTGTTTTTACCCTTTCCATATTCTGTGACCAACATGTGTGATATCTTCAGCAATGAAGTTCTACCATCAGGTTCTGGTGGACAACCAAGAACAATGGCCAAAGTTCTACTTTGTTTTGGGGGCCTCTAGGGCCTTGCTGACCAACAGGAGTTATTTCTTACTTGGTACTGGGGCTTCTGGAAGGAACATTTCAAGGCAGTTTCTCTTAGTCTTCTCTGTGTGTCCCTGTGTTGGTTATCTCAGTTCATATTTTTAGATAGTAGGTCTGTCTGTATCACATACATCCTTTAATGCAACTTATTTCTTCCCCTTTCCCTCTTTCTACTCCTATCCCCCTCCTCTCTTTCTACCCCATCCTCTCCCCTTTAAACTTTTCCCTTCCTTATTCTCCTTTCCTTCTCCTACCACCTGTCTTCTACCTCTCATTTCAGGGTGTTCTTACCCTTCCACTTACTAAACGATCCTCTCCTAGTTTTCTGTCTGTTTGAATGTATTCCTAGTTAAATACACAAATCTGAAAGTTCAGCTGTATAAGAGAACATGAAGCATTTATATCTATCCGGGTTACCTCACTCAGAAGTTCCATCCATTTATAGATAGATTTCATTGTTCTTAAATAGCTAAATAGTACTCCATTGTGATTGACTGTACATTAGATATCTAAACTGATTGCATTTCCTTGCTGCTGTGAATAAACTGTAACAAGAGTGTAGTGTAGCTACCAGTAGCTGGGTTTTGTGGCAACTCTATTTCTAGATTTTTGGGGAATCTCTGACTTTTAAAAGTGTTTACTCCCATCAGCAGTGAGTGAGGGGACTGCAATAAGATGAAATCTCAAAGTAGTTTTAATTTGCATTTCCTGGATAGTTAAGGATGCTGAGCAAAAAGATATTTCTTAGATATTTGAATTTCTTTTGAAAACAATTTAGTTCAATTCCCAAAGCTTTTTTTTTTAATTTAAAAATGTAGGGTTTTTTTTTTTTTTTTTGATTTCTTAGAATATTCTGGACAATAAGCTTCAGTCAGAGTAAGTACATGTCAAAGATTCTTCCCTATTCTGTAGGCTACCTCTTTTATTTACTTGATTAAGTTTCTTTTTAGGAACAGCAGCTGTTTAATGAGATCCCTTTGTTGGCCTTAATCCTTGTGCAAAGGGGACCTATTCAGAGAGTCTTTACACAGGCCTGTCTCTTGAATGGGTGCCATACTCTTTCCTCTAGACAGTTAAGTTTCAGGTTTAACATGGAGGTCTTTAATCTTCTTGGAATTGGTTTTTGTACATGGTAAGATAGATAAGGATTAAGTTTCATTCTTATACATGTGTGCATCCAGTTTTCTCAACCCTGTGTGTTGAGATGCTAAGTGCTACTATCTATATGGTATCTACTTCAGGTTTTTGTGTGTGTGTGACTCAACTACTCAATATCTCTTAGTGTGACTTGGAGTTTGTTGGCAGCGGGCCTGTGATCCCAGCTGCTCTGAAGACCGAGGCGCTGGGATCTCGAATTCAAGGCCTAGGCTCTGTCGACTACTGAGTTAGCTTGAGGTCTGAGTAAGTTAGCAAGACAAATGTGTGTTGGGCTTGGGACTGGAGCTTGTTTACTGGTGAGCAGAGTACTTGCCTTGTGTATTCGATCATCAGTAACACAAAAAGGAAAAAAAGGAAAGAAAAATTTTATTCTATACAGTTTGGTGGTAGGAAGTTTTAGACATGGCACCTTTTTCAAATTTATTTTGTGTGAGTACAGCACATGTGGGCCACAGCTGACCAGGGTGGAAGGCAGAAGACAGCTTTGCAGTCTTACATAACAAGCGTTTTTACCTCTGGGCCATTTTACCAGCTGGTGAACACAGCTTGTTGCATATTTTTGTTGATTTTCTTTTTCTTTGAAATGCTGATTTCATACAGATTTTCAGTTTGAACTTTGGATCAATTTTTTACTTGAAGTTTCATCAGAATATACATGATTTTACCTTTTTTTCTCTCTTCTGTAAAACCATCTTTTAAATTATCAATCTTTTTTTGGGGGGGGGGGGCAGGCATAGTGGCACATGCCTGTGTATAATCTCAGCAATGGGAAGGCAGACACAGGATTGCCATGCGTTCAAGACTGGCCTGGTTTTTTACAGGGAGTTCCTGTCGGGTCAGACCTCCGTGGTGAGACCCTGTCTTTTTCAAAAGAATCAGAAACGGGGCTGGCAAGATTGCTCAGCAGATGAAGGCAAGTGCTCATGTACGTGACAATCTTGAGTTCGATTTGCAGAAACTCACATGATGGAAGGAGTGAGCCAGCGTCCAAGGGTTTCCACCTGCGCCATGGCGTGCAGGTGTACCCTTCTCTGTCTTTGTCTCTCGCCCTCTCAAAGACTAAATACATTGTTTAAAGAGTCAGAAATAAGATTAAATTAACACGCCAGTTTTAAGTGATTGCTTTTGGAGTTTAAACTCAGGGTTTCATGGTGCATCTATGATCCTAAAATTCTTTCTTACTTTGTGTCAAAGTGCTAAAATCAGCTGTAGGACCATATATGAGGCTAGACCTGGAGGAGATTACTATAAAAGGGAAATTCTTCTCTGCACCTTCTCTCTGGTTTTGTTAGTCTTTTATAACTTTCTGCCTCTGGGTTTTTTTGTTGTTTGTTTCGTTTTGTTTCGTTTTGTTTTAAAGACGGGGGTCTTCCTTACTTGAAGCAATCTAATTGCTTTAACTTTCTCAGGATCAAGATTACTCTAGTGAGTTACCGCACCTTGTTTAAAGGGCTGATGATTTGGGGAGGTGCCTAGGCTAGGCCAGCCCTCTACACCTTTGTGTTTTTATACACAGAATGGAAACTAACTTTGGAAGATCCATTTGTCTTGTTCTCAAATTGTGCTAAGAGCATGGGTAACAATTAAGAGAATTTCTATTCTTTAAACTTGTCCTCCAAGTCTGGGGAATGCGGCTCAGTGGCAGAGTGCTTACCATGCAAGAGACCCTAGTTTCAACTGACAGCACAGAACCCCTCCCCACCCCCAGCACAAACAAGCCAAAAAGAAAAACAAAATTGCAGAAATTGTAGCAAGTGAGGGTTGGTGGTGTACACCGGTGATCCCAGCACTCTGGGGCTGGAGTAGAAGGCTCAGAACTTGGAAACCAATCTGGGCCACAAGAGAACCTGTCTGGAGGAAAGGAAGGAAGGACATTTTTTTTTTCTTCCTGGGCAAGGAGAATCCCAGCAGCTCAGGAGGCTGAGGGTAGGGAAGAGGAATGAGACTCACAGTGAGTGCACAGGGAGTACCTGTCCCAAAACACAAACAGTAAAATAGATCCTTCCTTACTACTGTTGGGTTGGTGCAGTCTCTCCTCCATTGTGGTTTGTAGCCCAAAGCAATGTGGACAAGCAGCCAAGGACTCAACCTTTCCTCAAGTTGTTTATGGTCAGGTCTCTTCCCTTGTCTCCATGTCTTAGCATGCACCCTCCACACACACACACACACACACACATACACACACACACTTATTCTAAACTAGCAACCCAGCCTGGCGCAGAGTCCTGCGCCCTGCATCATGTGGCTTTAGAAGGTTTGGTTACCTCGGCGTATATGTCTGTTCCACCTTCCAAATAAAAGTTGAGCACAACCTTAAAGCTTCCTTGAGCAAAGAGGAGACCTGTGAGAGATAGGAGGGGGATGAAAGAAGTCAGTTTTCTTCCATTTGTAAATAAAAATCTCCCTATGTTGGAGATTGTGCGGGTTAGGCAAGTGCTCTAGTACTGAGCTTCATCCCAGCTTTTGGTTTTTGCAAATTGTCCAAGATCATCATGGGCTCCTGGGTGTGAGGACTGCATTACCACGCCCAGCTACAATGAATGGTTTTTAACTGTCACCTTTGTTTTTAATGCTTTATTTATGACAGTCAGTGAATACTGACGTGTGTCACAGGGCAGGCAAGTGTGGAGGCCAGAGAACAACTTCCAAAAGATGGTTCTCATCTGGGCTGTGGGGGGGCACTTAGGACACAGGTTTGCAGAAAGATGCTTTGCCTGCTGAACCAGCTCTCTGACCAGATGGTGGTGTTAAAGTTGTGAGTTCCCACAATTCCCTCTTGGTTTTTTTTTCTCTTTTATAATTTTAATTGAAGCACTGCTAATTCATTTTTTCCTCTTAAAAGCACCAAATTTGAACATCTAAGTCAATTTGCAAGGGAAGGGGGAAAAGAAACACCATCAAGAACATCTCTGCAGAACACAAGGAATGATGTTCATTCCTCCAAATGTCAAATTGCAGGCCTACCAAAACCAAAACAGAGCTAAACCAAAAGAAAACAGAGAGAGAAAGAAATAAAAATCACATTCTATGGGCTCTTTGTTGCGCTAACCGTCTTTCAGCTGACTTTCAAAAAATTAACACCCTAGGTCATCAAAGTATTCCATTCGCTTTTTCTAATTAAAAATAAAAAGTCGCCACATGTCTTTGCATATATTTCTTACATTCATCAATCACCATTTGGTCAGTCTCTGCCATAGTGACCATCTTTGGTTTCAGTTTGACTATTCACATAATATGCCCCCATCTCCGCCTCCCAGAATCAGTACATCTTTACCTGTGTAAGCCTCTTTGCCACTGCCCATGGTGGCCCTGGGTATACACCAAGTCACTCTCAGCCAAATTGACATCCCCCGCTGAGAATAATATCACCAAACTGCTTGGAGTGGAAAATTTTAATGTTCTGATGAGGCGATCTTCGTCATACACTTCTTCATCTGTGTCATGCCCAACCAGTCACCCATCAGCCGTGGGCCAGTATCTGTCAATGGCCCCTCCTTGAACGATGGGTAAACCTTTCACCTACCTAGTACTGTTCTAATTCAATTGTTTCATTATTTTTCTTCTGTTTTGTTCAAAAGACTCAGTTTCTTCTTTGCCTCTGTATCACTGTCCAGCAACACCAGTCCATGTGAATAAATTCTCAAATTGGCAAAGCTGCCATTTTTGTTCGTGTAGGTCACCAAAAATAGCCATGGTCCTGCCAGATGTGTACTGACTCCTCCGTCCCCTGCTCTTGGAAAATGGACTGAAGGTCTTTAAGAATGGCCTCCCATCAGCTTTGGTTGATAAAGGAGCATGCTGGACCATGCTGCTGCCACAGTGAGGCGAAGCCCTGTGCCATGCCTGGGGGAGGTGACCCCAGGAGGCTGGGAGGGCCGCGCTGTGTGTCAAGCTACTAGAGTATCTATATGCCCATCTCATTAGTGACCCTGTATATTCAATATTCATGAAGTGTGTGCAGCATGGTTTTCTTAACCAAGCTCTGAGTTTCTGTACTCAGCTTGTCAGTAACATTCTTCAATAACATTTCTTTACATTTCAGGTGATTTCTGAAGTCTAGCAAGTGTGTAAGGACACAACTACTCTCCCAGAGAAGAGAGCAGGAGAGTATCAAAATATTCACTATGTCCAGTGTACGGTCAAAGTCAGCCGGGCTTGAGAAGGGGCAGGGCAAAGCCTCTGGGAAGAATCTCACCTTGGATGCTGGTGAAGATGCAGCCCCCATTCTGGACCTAAAGGACAGAGACGTGTCCACCCTGATCATGGATAAGCTCAATATCTTAATGAAAATGCAAGACTCTATGTTTGAAGAGATAAGAGAAACCTTTAAAAATGACATAAAGAAAATGCTAGTCAAAAGTGCAGTGGTGGAAGAGAAGAATCCAAAATATCTGAAAGATCAGCCTGAGGTCAGAGGTTCAAAGCCGGACGAAAAGGCAGAGGAAGAAGATTCTAAAACAGATGAGGGGATGCAGAACTTAACCTTGGAAGGAAAAGACGTAAAACAAGGCAGGAGATTCGGCAGATATGAAGAACACAGTCATGGAAGGGATTGCTTCTCTCTGAACCAAGCCTCACATTATGGAGTCATGGAAGCCTTTGGCTCTAGACAAGACAGGTACAGAAAAAGCCCTGGCCGTGTAGAAGTTCTGGAAGGAGAGGGCATCAGAAGGAAGAGGAAGAGTCAGCCAAAGAAATGCAAGAGGGAACAAAGCCCCAAGACTCAAAGAAAAAAGAGAATTTTGTAAGCGATCCCAGAGAAGAAAATTCGGTCAAGGGAGGAGCCAGGCTTAGTCTATCAGCCGAGTTCTCATCAGCAACCTTGGAAATTAATAAACAGTGGGGTGACATCTTCAACATTCTGAGAGAGAATGATCTGGAACCTCGCCTTCTGTGCACGGTTCAGTTAGCATTTAAATGCGACGGGGAAGTCAAAACATTTTCGGACCTTCAAAGCCTCAGGAAATTCATTAATCAGAAACCTCCCATGAGAGAATTATTGAAAGACACTTTCCCTCAGGATGACCCAAGCCAGGGAGGAAGAAGATATGGGAGAGAAAAAGTGGTAAGCGTACAGATCTGGGGGCTTCTGCAGCAGTAATGGGTAGTGTGGTTATTTTGAAGAGCATTAGAGAGTTCCTTGAAGGAAAAATCATGATGTTAAAAATGATAGCTTTAAATTAAAAAGATTAGTGTTAGAAATAGGAAATGTGAACAAAAGAGTTAAAATTTGTTTGGTAGGAAATTTCCTGTACATTATAGAAATTGATAGTAAGAAAATGAATTTATTAAGAGTAAAGTATAAGCGTCCAGTTTATTTGCCTAATTCAATGTAGACATCCTTTTATATTTCGTTACCATTCAGGTTTCCTTTGTTTTTAAGCACCTGTTCAAGACTACCTCTTTTTTTTTTTTTTCTTTTTTTTTTTTTTTTTTTGCTTGTGTGTGTCAGAGCACTGTGTGCCTGTGGCGTCCCCATGGTGACTTCAGGAAACACTGTATTACTTCCACCTCCTTTTTGCTTTGCTCTGGGATTTCTGGCCTCGGAGCCAGACGTGTGGGCTTTCACCATTTCTGTTCAGTGCTTTTACTTGAGATCTGAATTCAGGTCCTTATGCTTGTCAGGCAGAGTCTTGACCCCTGATCCATCTCTCTCTAGCCCACTACTTTATTAATTTTTCGATTGCAATTTATGGTCATCACTGCTAGCCTTCGAGAGGATCCTGAAGCCAGACAATTTGAGCCCCTTCAAAAAGCAGGAAAGGCGGAATGTTCCCTGGGTCCTACATAAAGCATGGCCTATTGAGGCAGATTTTGGTCCAGAGATCTGAATGTCCACTATGGGCAGCAGATAGCATCTTCACAGGCTGTGCCATATTTTAAAGATGGGTTCTTTTTAAATTTTTTCATTTATTTGAGGGGGAGAGAGGCATACACATGCATGCATTGGGGTATGGGTGAAGGCAGAGCACAACTTTCAGACATCAGTTCTCCATCATGTGGGCTCCCAGGGATCAGACTCGAGTCTCCAGGCTTCTGAGCAGGTGCCTTACTGAAGTTCTCTCACCAGCCCTGAAGATGAGTTCTTGCCATGTAGCTCAGGCTAGCATCAAATTCACTTTCCTCCTGCCTCAGCCTCCTTGAGGTTAGATTACAGTGTGTACCCCAAGGCTGCTCTGTGTTCCTCTTTCGCCTTTTGACTTACTGACATCATGACTAATGGTGTCACACAGAGCTCCCACGGCTCTGTCCAGGGAGATTTCACTGGGCATTGTGGTTGGCAGAGACAGCTCAGTGTATCTGCATTTCCCTGGCTGTGCTTACTTCCATGTCTTTATTGAACTTGTAGGTTTCTTCTGTTTGTGTTTTTTTCTTATAATCTCTCTTCATTTAAAATTTTATACATTTTTATCACCTACTTTGATATTACTATCCCCTCCCACTTTCATGTCTTTTTTCATTTTTGTTTTTGTTTTTCAAAAACAACTGTAACACAGAATAATGTGAACAGTAAGAGAATACATTTAGGCTACAGTTGGTCTTTGGGTTGTCTTTATTGATTTACAAGAACTTTTCAATAGTCCTTTAGTTGTAGAAAATATTAGTGTAATTTAGTATATAACTAATCATTTAACACTTTGTATGCTTAAAAGTTTTTGATTTTGAAGTAGCAGATGTAACAATCTCATGTGTTTGTTTTTTTTTTTAATGTGGAGATCTTTGTAACATAATTAGAAATCTGTATTGTGTAAGGGTTGGGATTAAAGCTCAGTATCTAACTCATTATACTCAGTATTTTGTAACAAGTTTTTGTTTTTGTTTTTCTGGCAGCTCTACCACTGAGCTACTGCCCTAACCCATTTATTTTTACGATTGATTGATTGATTGATTGATTGATTGATTGATTGATTGATTGATAAAGGGCCTTGCGTAGCCTTGCTGACCTCAGTCACAATGTCCAAATGCCTCTAATTCTCAAGCATGTATTTCCATGCCAGAGGTAGGGTGCACAGAGCCCAAGTACAGCATCAGCCAGGCATAGTTTCCCCCAGTGTATTGGAGACTGAGATAAGAAGGTTGACAGGCTAGAGAGTAGCCTGGGTTATGTTATGACAACGCTCTCAAAGCAAAAAACTAAAATTCTTTCGTGTTTGAGAGAAGGGCAAAGGTATAGTTGGATATTTTGAGTAATCTTCTGAAAGGAGATTACAAAACTGAATGACAAGGTTTCAGCGCTTGCTGTAGTAATGATTAAAACATGTACCTGGAGAATCAGTCACGTAAGTGTCAAGCAACAGGGATGTTGAAAGACAAAGCAGACATGATCCTGTGGAATTCGTTGCAAGTATTGCAGAAGAAATTATGTTGGGATCATCATAGGAAAGCTTGGCTTTGGTTGGGAGACTTAGGTCTTCAAGAATAATAGGACCTGCAGGTCTTATCACCTTCAGGTCAGTGTAGTACATTATTGCCTAGTACATGCAAGGTCCTGGGTTTGATTCTTATTACAACACAAAAAATAAACGACACTTTAGCATTTTTCCAGATATTCGTTCATTGTCAGAGTGGCAGCCATATTAAGTTTAGTGGGTAAGGTAGAGCTTCTTTTCTTTAATACACATATGACTTAAATAACCTCTCTTTAACTTTCAGAAAAAAGCTCTAATAGATTCAAAGCATGAAGCTGGAATAGCAGCAAATGATGGTCTGAGCTTCTTGTTCATCAAAGAGATAAACATCGCCAGGCCAGAAGTGACGAACTCAGAGATTGGGGAACGCGGGGCTTCCGAATGGAAGAAAGAGAAAACCCCCAGATCAAAGAAACAGGAGGCCTCAGCATTGGAAGAAGAAGAGGAGAAGATGTCGGAGGAGGAAGGAGAAGAAACTTCAGAGGGGGAAAAGACCTCAAGTGGGGAGGGAGAAACAGAAGAGGCCTCAGAGACTGGGGAGAAGGAAGAGGCTTCAGAGACTGGAGAGGAAGAACAGATGTCAGAGGAGGGGGAAGTGGAGGAGGAGGAGGGAAAAGAAGCCTCGGTATTAAGGTCAAAGGAAGACTTAACCCTCCAGGGCCTCACTGTGGTAGATGAAAGAAGGAGGAATGGCTTGCAGGTTAGTTTAATTAGTTTGGTGGTAGATTCTGAGTCAGAGGAAGAAGTGGAGACCATCTTTCAGACTGAGAAAAAAGAGGCCTTGTATGGACTTAAAGATCTTGCCTTTAGTTATCTGACTTGGAACTCTGAGAAGAGACAGTTGTTGAAGTGTCAGAATGTCAAGGAGACCCAGGGAAAACCAGCCACGCCCAGAAGCCAAGGAATTGGGACACCCTGTCTAACCTTATACTTGACCTCTCCGCCAAAATCACTGGAGAGGGGTAATGGTGATCCTACAATGCTTCCGTGTACAAACTTAAGGGTTCCATCAGGAGTCACCTCACTTCTGAGAAAGAAAGAGAGACCCAAGAGTAAACAAATAGAGGCTCTGTCTGCCAAAGAAGCAGACTTAATCCAGGGAACAGAAGAAAACTTTAGAAGGCGTGTGATCAGTATGTTCAGAGAAATGCAGGATGAAGTTGAAAATATTAAGAAATCTTGTTCAGAAATCTTAGAAATCAAGAAGTCAATCTGTGATCTGTCTTGGTCAGTGGGCATGCTTAAAACAAAAGTGGCGAATCAGGGAAATGTCATAGAGGAAATCACTAAGGATACGCCACAACTCACCAAACAGATCATTGATGAGGAAAGGCTGAGAGAGAGAGAGGACAGCTTGAGAAGCTCCAACATCCGCTTGATAGGCGTGCCTGAAAAAGAGAACAAAGAGAATGAGGCAGAGGACATAATGAAGGAAATCATGGAGGAAAACTTTCCAGACCTGAAGGATTTGAGTCTTGAGTTTGTTAGTGCTCACCGGATTCCCAGTACAGTTGATCAGAGCAGACTCACTCCTAGACACATCTTGGTGACGTTTTTGAATTTCAGTGATAAACGCAGAGTCTTAAAGGTCTCCAGAGAAAAAAGAGAAATCACCTATAGAGGAACAAAAGTCAGAATGACAGCCGACTTATCACAAGGCACCTTAGATGCCAGAAGCCAATGGGCCGATGTCATACGAGTTCTGCATGCGGAAGGCTTTCAGCCTAAAATCCTGTACCCTGCCAAACTGACCTTTAGTTTCCAGGGGAAACCTAAAGTATTCTTTGATCTCGAGGAATTCAGGGAGTTTATTTCTAATGTACCTTCTTTGAAAGACTTGCTGGAGAATGTATTTTAGCAATCTATGCTTTCATTCATCAAAATGTCTCCCAAAAAGTCATGGTGTGAGATGTTTTTATATTAAAACTTAAAAGAAAAATAAACTTTGAATTTGTTTAAAAACTTGTATTTTCAAAAGAATCTTGCTGTTACTGAATGCTGCCTGATGATTTGTTTTATTGCTTAAGCCCATGCCCTGAAGTGTTCACTCCACAATGAGGAGGCAGCTAGGGAGTGTCTGTGTGTCCCTCCTTCCCCCAAGTCTTCTCTAGTCCAAACTGGCCTCAGCACACCATACCCGGGATTGACCATGAGCTGAGCCTCTTCGCTTCAACCCTCCCCCTTCCTTTCCTCCTCCCCTCACCAGTGCTGAGATTGTAAACGTGTACCTCCAGCCCAGCTTCCTGGCAGGTCTTTTGAAAACTGTATTCAGTGAAACTTGTCTAATGTAAGACACCTCCATAGGTGGAGTTCTACACTTGGCTCCAGACCCAGGGCAAGCCTATTAAGGTCACTTTTTCTCTTTTAATTGAAATAGATCACCTGGAGGAGGTGAGGACTTGTACAGTAGGAGACCGCATGTGGGAACCTACAGATAAGCTCTCTAATGAGCTTTAGTTTATCCCATGGTGGAGGAATGTCCAAGCACATGATAGGCAAGCTCTGCCACTGAACCACACTTAAGACCTAGTCTGTGTGAGCCACCAGAGGGCTGGCAAGTTGGTTTAGCAGGTTAACTCGGTGATCAAGAGACTTAAGACTTAGATGAAGGGCTTTTTCCTTCCCATGTCAACTGCTTCATTTTCTCCTGAGATTTTGATGCTTTACCCTTTAGGGTTCACGATGGCTGAAGGTCCATTTTCTGACTTGCTAAACTGCAATGTAGCCCATTCCTGAGTCTACATACAAGAGCTCAAAGCTCTGCTCTATTAGGGCGGGGAAGGGTCATGTTTGGAGATTAGAAATTACATTAATTGCTGATGGGATACTCCAGCTTTTTTAATCAAAATTTTGTGAATATTTAAATTCAGATATTAAGTCCTCATGCAACTGTTTAAAAACAAAACTTCAGTTCACATGAGCTTCCAACTTCCATCCTATGAGCTCCAATGCGTTCTTGAATTGTTCCTTTGAGTTCCAAGTATTCAGGAATTGGTCTTTTAAAACCAATGGGAAGTACAGTAAATTTTTTTTTTTATTCTCTAAATGAACAGTTGTGTTGGAGAATTCTGCTAACATCTATTTTTAAAAAATTTTTTGGTCTTTACTATAATTGTTGAGAAACAATCACGTAATAACCAAGCGGAGTGTCACAAATCACCCAGGATGCAGGTTGGGTTATGCTCCATCTCGGATCCTCTACCCCTCCACACATCCCATTTCTTTTCTTTTTTTAATTTTTTTTATTATTTTATTCAATTGTGCATGTGTGTTTGTGCGTGTGTATGTGTGTGTGTATGTGTAGAACCACAGCGAATTCGGGAACCACCATGGACCGCCTCCACCTCCTTGTTGACTCTGCCCCAGAATTCACAGGCTCTGCCCTACCAGGACCAGAAACGCAGGCCGCCCCCCCTTCCGCCCGGCGTCTATACATCTATACGTGTGGTCTAGGATCCGAACTCAGGACCTTCCGCCTGCAAGGCAGAGGCTTAATCCCTGAGCCACCTCTCCAGCCCCATACATCCCATTTCTAACCCAGAGCCCCTCTCTTCTCCAGGGCTTAGAAGCTGGAACCTCCGTGTTGAGAGCAGAGCCCAGGGGCAGAGAGCAGATGAGCTTCCAGGAAAATGTATGCCAGACCACTCGGCAATTGTTCTTTCCAGACTAAGCACAGGTTTCTTCTGTGGGGAAGACCAGTGTGTACTTACTCTGCTATTTAGGAATTTGCAGCCTAATCAGGAAAATTTTTAATTTGCAAAATTATGTGCTCAAGCTACAGTCAAAACAAGTGTTTAAAGTTAAGCCAAGGAAGGTTTTTTTTCTCCATGGGAAAATAAAATCTAAATTACACAGTGTTTCGGCAAGTACTCAGTCCTCTGGGTCCTCCAACTTTCCCCATGTGTCTACAGGTTTTTGATTAGCCAGGAAAGTGACAAGCACAGATGTAGTGTACTCTTGTTTGCCGGCAGAGGGCGTCCTGGCTGAGGACAAGGGTAAACATCTCTCAAAGTGTTTCTAATCCACACAGCAAAGCCCTGCAGAAGGCAAGCAGGTTGGCCCCAGGGACATACCAGGGGCCGGTGAGAATGAGCAGACGACTTCCCAGCAAAAAGAACCCAACTCTTTGGAAGTCCAGTGCAAGTGGCCATTGTCCTGACCAAAGGCTGGTTATGAGAGGGCTTCTAGCAAGGGTGGGCATGGACTCAGCTGAGGGAACTCTCCCTATTACCAAGCTGGTTCTTAGCTATGGCTTCCCACATAGGCACAATACCATGCCATCTATTTGCAGTGAAGGTTTAAGCTTTCTAGTTCTGATTACTTGATTGATCGGAGACAGAATCCCATAGAGCCCAGCTGACCTTAAACTGATTCTGCCTCTCCTCCCCTTTTCTCCCCCACGCCAGTGCTATGATTAAATGCCTGTATTGCTTTGCCCAACTAAACCTTCTAGCTTTTAGGCTTTAAGCCTTTCATCTAATTTTCTCGAATATTCAAACGATAATGAATTAAAATAATGCTGTTCATTTCTTACCAGTCCCTGATATTTAGAAATGAGTACCTGAATCAAGTAATAATTCAAATGAAATGATATTTGGATTTGTATAAAATATGTGGGAGCTGATTGTCAAGTTGGAATTTAGCAACAAATTCAGATTTTAGTCACCGTGGAAGGGGCGGGGGCTTTGCCTGGCTTGCTTGAAGCCCCAGGACTCATACCTAGAGATGGCCTAAGCGCCGTGAGTAGCAGAACTTTTTCCTGCTTGTAATTACCCTTGCTTCCTCTTGTCAATATCCTGCCATTCTGTACCTTGGAGAATGTCATAGTTAGGCACAGGTGTCGATTTAACAGTTGAGGATTTGAGCTCTGGGCACATTTGTAGGAATTAGTTGTTAAGCCCAGAGCAAACCTGCAGAAGATGGTCTGGTTGATGGGGAAGGCCCAGCTTATGGTGGGTAGGATTAGGCTTTGTAATAAAATACAGAGAGCTGGTTGAGAAAGTTGGCATCCTTGTGCACACTTGGCTAGACATGCTGGTCTGGCAAGTAAGGCTCATCCCTCTCTCAGCCATTATGTAGAGATGGTGTGGTCAGTTCCCTCAGCCCTGGTGTTGGTGTGAGCTCTCTCGTCAAGCCGGAGTAAGAACTGTAACCAGACAATCATAAGAGAAAATAAACCCCTTGTTCCCTTAAGCATTTTGATGGGGATTTTATTAGCAACCATGTAGGCAAACTGCAACAGAGGGAGATGGCAGAATGACTTAAGAAAACAATGAGTCTTCAAGGTAGGACTGGAACCCAAAGTCTCTGTTGCAGTTTTTCTTCACATTGCTGGTACATACACGATCAAAGAGTTTAGGGGAGCGGGAGATTTATTCTTGCTTATGATTCTTGGTTACATTTCATTAGCATGGCAGGCGAGTTCATACTATCAGGAACTGAGGAAACCACCATAGCCACAGGAAATACCAAGAGAGGGGTAAACCTTCCTACTTGCTAGTCTGTGAGTCTGCCAGGGAATAGTCCCACCCACTATGGGCTGACTTCCCACATCAATTAGATAATCTCCTGCAGGTTTGCTCAGGGCTTGCCTCAACTACTAATTCTTCACAGATGTGTTCAGAGCCACAGCCTCAACTATCAAGTTAACGCTCAAATCTAAAAGGCACAAGTCTATTGGAAAATTTTATTTAGCTGGGGATATAGGTCAATGGTTGGTTGCTTTCCTAGCAAGCACAAAGCCCTAGCTTCAATTCCAATAGTCCAATATATATATGGATTATGGGGTCCTAACAACTGAGTTCCAAGTGGGAAATCACCTCAAGTGGACAGGGGCATTGGGTCTGTAGGGTAGGGTGACTCACGAGGACCATTGGGAAAGAACACATTCTTGTAGGGCAAGTGCACAAGGCCTGAAGGAAGCTTCACGGCTTGTGGACATCCACCTCTTTATACTCGGTGGTGCTTTTCTTTATCTGAAATCCATTTGAATTTGCCTGTTAGTTGCTGTAATATCTTCTTCAGGGATGAGTTCTCTCATTTCCGTGTGTAATGTTTTCAAATGGCACTGAACTTCCTCGCATGTTATAATTCCTGCTGGAGGCTCTCAAGTGACTGGCTTTGTGGACATTTCTTTGGGACGACTCCTTGCTTTTTGTTCTCTGATTCCAGATTTTATTTTTTGGAAATAGAATATCAGTCACAAAGTCACAATGTAGCAGACTCAAGTCTCGAGGGTCCAAGTCTCTTGCTTGCCATGCCCCCTCAGATAAATTTTCATGCTATGAAATTGGCATCAATTTTTGACACTTGAGAACACAGGCCCCACACCAGGCTCAAGATTCTGACTCCCGAATTCTTGTCCAAGATGGTGACTGCTTCTGGCATAGAAAATGGGCAAATGGGGGTGTCTAGATTCCTGTTTGTAACTAGGTATCACAATTTTGACTCCCGCTAAGAAGAGGTTGTCAAATTCTAGCTCTCTGGATGCTTATTAAAGTTCAGTGAAGTTGAACTCATGTGTTCATTAACACGGCCTGGACATCTTATCCTAGACCCTACCACCTGACTAGTTCTAACTGTTCAGCTTCTACTTAATGTGACTGGTAGCTATGGATGCCTGTCTTGCTTTTGAGACATGCCTTTTTTTGTTCCTTGTTTCTGAAGCAGGGTCTTTGTGTAGTCCATGCTGGCCTTGAATTTGCAGCAATCCTCCTGCCCCAGCCTCCTGAGCCCTGGGGTTATAGGTATATGCCATGGCACATGATAGGACACGATAGTCTTGAATATTTCCATACTTAAGTCTTTTAATTAGAGACAGGGTTTCATGAATCTCAGGCTAGCCTTTTACTTACTGAGTAGCTGAAAGCGACCTTGAATTTCCTCCTGCTTCCATCTTCAAAGTGCTGATTATAAAAGTTTCTCTCAGGTAGTCATATCCTGTTCTCAACCTCATGGTGGCTAAGTTTTAAACGGTAAGTCCCCTCACAAGATGGTGCCTGCTACCACCCTCCAAAGTCAGAGTCATAAGTGGGATTACTGCTCAACGGACTCACTGGCTCACAAAAACCTGCAACTTGATGTGTGAGGCTTGTGAGGGCTCTAGTCTGTCTGTGGGTAGTTGTCAGTTTCTTCAGGCCCCCCAGCTCTGCTTTCTCCTTCTCCTCCCCCTGTTGGTAAGCCAGACACATGGAGCCTTGTTGGGAAGACTGACTTATTTTTTTCTCTCTCTCATATATATATATATAGGGAAGACATCCATGTATGCCCTGGTGCATGAATGGAAAGTCAGTGGACAACTATTAAGAAGTCAACTCTCAAAAAAAAAAAAAAAGTCAACTCTCCCTTGTCATGTTCCAGAGATGGAACTTCAGATCACCAGGTTTGCAAGGTCGAAGCTATCTCACTGGACACCACAAATGCAGGGACTCTTGCCTGGGCAGAGGACCAGATGGAGGGAACTGTTTTAGTACTTTGGCTTTTTTCAGCATACTTTTTAAGACTTGCTGTTGGGCAAGTGCAGTTTGCTCCTTTTTCAGCGGCCCTGTGGTTATGCTGGTGTTGGTGTGAGTTCTGCTAAGCTGAACTGAGAGATGCAACCAGACAATCAGAAGCCAGAATAAAACCTTTTGCCCCTCCTTAAGCATTTTGGTCATGAGGCAAACTGATGGTACCCAAAGGGTTCTGGGATATCCTGGGATGTCCAACTCTGGAGACTGAAGACGTTTATGTACGATAGCAAAGTACTTGGACATGACTTCAAACATCTCTCCATGTACTTTATTTAGTTATTATTTGCAGTGTAGGAGATCAACTCTTTCATATATTTTAAAAACCATCTCTGGATTTTCTTATGCCCAAGACACTGCAGATGCAATTTGTAATGGCTGTTATTGTTTAGGGAGTAACGAAAAGAAAAGAAATCTATGTCCAGTACACATGAACAAAAAATTTCCAATCTGGCCTATTCGCAGTTGGTTGAAACTACAGATGCAGAACTCAGGGTGTGGAGGGCTGACAGCTCAGTGAAGATAAGCTGCTAGTGCCCAAGGGGCAGGGTCTGGGGAGAGGAAGCTCCCCTGTACTCTGAGTGCAGCTGTGGAAGCTGTGCAGCTGCAACAGCTGCGTGTTGTACATGTGCATCTGTCAGGACAGGTTGAGAATGCTCATCAAGACCCTGAGGGGCAAGTGGTCCAGCTGGGATTCAACCGGGGCCCATCTGACTGGTACCTGCCTCCGTGTTGTACTCTTGGAGCAGCTCTGTGCTCTTAGCAGTATGTCCACCATGACGTGTATTCACATGGAGGATGGGAGAAGAAAGAGGCAGAAGTTCCTGAGACCACATGTCCCCCTGTTCCCACCAAGAACTTACCTTCTCATTCTTGCTTTGCTCTGACCGTCTGCACCAGCCACATGGCTGACCCTTATATCAGGAGCTTCTGAGCTGTGTGTGCTACAAGATGGCTGCCAGCAGAGCCGGAGCCCTCTCCTAAATCCAGCTCCGAGTTTTCAGGGGGTGGTTAGCTGGCCTTGGTGGTATGTGGCACACAGCCTGCAAGAGCCAGGGGTGAGTTTTCTGGTGTGACCCTGTGGCCCAGGCAGAGTCATATAGGATCTTCTCCACAAGAAGGTGCCAATTCTCTGCCTATCCCATCCTTTCAATTGGTCGTCACCTCTACTCACGAAGTCTCTCTTATATCTCACACCCTTTGTGGCTTTCAGCTTTCTCACACACTGGGCACCGCTACCAGGGACGCTATATGTTTCTTATTCAAGCTGCTCAGATCATTCAGTGTCTTGCCCTCGGTTTCCACAGAGGCTGTTCAGAGACACGGGATGCTCTGGTAGCACAGAACCTGTGTGCTGGAATCTGCCAGAGTGACATGTGGCTGCGATCCTGCTGGGCTGCGAACTGGCGATTCCTCCATTGCAGTGGACTGGCTGGTACCCTCAGAGCCATTTTTAACACTCAGCTTGGAGACGGTGTTCCTTTCGAAAAGTCGTCCTGAGTTTCTCTGCCCTAACCTCCCCTAAACATGTGTCATGCCATCTCTGGAGACCCAAACCTACAGTGGTTTAAGTTGGAAGACTATTTCCTGCTCTTAGGTTAAATGAGGGAAGAAGTAATTCCCAGCAGATGTGACAAGACTTAGCTAGTTCTAACTTGCTGTTCTACCATCTCTGCGGGCATCGCCTGGTCCTTGTGAAACAAGCCCGATGGCTGCCACACTCCGGCCAGTGGAAAGGAGAAGAGCAGAACTTTTCCTTTCCTGCAGCTCGCATATATCACTTACATCTTGGCCAAACTTAGCCACAAGATCACCTCAAATTGCAAGGGAAATGGTGTCTTTGTTCTGGGCAACCAAATTGGAAATTCTGTTGCTAAAGATGAGGGAAAGAACGGGCAATGGTGTCCTGTTGTCCAGCTTATGATTGCATCTGGGATACTCCCATTCCTGGTCCCTTTCCCACAGGGCTCGATCTTTACAACCTTACTTAGCGTTTTAGACGCAGTGACTCACAAGAACCTCCTGCCTGCCCCTCTTGCTTCTAGTCTTACCCTCTGATTAGATGACTCCAGTGTCTAGGCATTCTTTAATGGCAAGGGGAACTCTTTTTTTGGGGGGGGGGTATACTTAAGGGTTGAACTCAAGGCTTCGTACATGCTAGGCAAGTGCTGTACCACACTGAGTTCCACTCTCAGTCTAGCAGTAGGATTTTAAACACAAATTTCTAACTCTGCGAAGTTATCACACATGTGGAAGAGAGAGTCTCAGGTTTGTGAGACAGACCCCTCAAGTTTCAGGCTCCAGTCCAAATCTCTACTATCAGCATAGACTAAAACACATTGTCCCAACACACTCTCTCTCAAATTTCTTCTCTGAAATTGAAGTCATTTGATGCTCTATTGCCTGATAGGCCATAGTTCATACCTGCTGCTCTGCCTCGGTTCTATTGGGATGTGGTATGGAACTTCATGGGGTGGGGTCTGGTGGGAACCTCTTGGGACAGCTGGGAGCATGCCCTCCACAGGAGTTAAGATATCTCTCCTGGGACCCTGACCAGTTGTTACAACAGGACTGTTCAACAGCCTGAGCCCAACCTACCTGGCTCTCTGGCTCCTTGTACCAGCTGCAACCCTTTCTCTCAAGACACTCTCCTGCCATCCATTATGAGGCCCTCGACAGACTCTGCACTGTGATGACTGCACTTTCAGTCTCTAAAACAGCAAGACAAACTTTTTTTCTTCATAAGTATCCTTCCTTGAGTATTTAATTATAGCAACAAAAATATTGATCTGTACTGCAAATCCCTAAGAATCAAGAGCAGACAAATGCAAAGAAACTTTGAGACAGACCAAGAGGCAGCATTTTAATTTATAAACCAAGGTAGGCCAGAGCCTATACTACTTGAAGCATGGTTGTGGCCCAATAGCATCCTCTGGGTCTGGTTAAAAATACTGACCTCGGGACTCATTCTAGACCTACTTGTAGGATAACAAGATCCCAGGGGATTGTATACACATTAGTGTTTGCCCAGCACTGGGCTAGGACATTTATTAATATAGGTTTTCGCTTTTATAATGTGCTTGGAAGTTGATGTTAATCCTCTTGAAGCATTTTTAGCTCATCCTTTGCTCTGTTCTTTTGATGTCTGAGCGGCATGGTTAACATTTCACTTGTGGACTTTGGACATCTCTCCTAAATCACCGTGGTGGACAGATGTTTGCTGTATTTCTGAAGATAGTTTTCCTGGGTCATCAGCTGGATCCCAAAACTTCCATTATCACTTGCTTATGAAGCTCCTTAGAAGGCGATTGTGTGCTCACGTCTGCTTTCAGGGCTGATTAAGCTGGTGCCCCTGAAGACTTTGTTATTCACCCAAGGGGTTCCAAATAATTGGCATTCCCGTATAAGAATTCGTGCTTTTGAGTTTCAGTGTGAACCTCACCAATTTGTGACATTTTTTTTTTTTTGTTAAAGAGACTGCAAGAACACATTCATCAATCTGCTACCTGAGTTTTGAGTATGAACCACGCATGTGTAGGCCCCAGAGAGTATGGAAGCTTCAGGAAAAGAACTGTCCATGGAGACAGATGTCAGTCCAGAGAGGACCCTGCCTTGTTGGCCAATTCGCGCAGCCCAAGTTTGACTAAGCCCAGAGACCCTCAGAGTACACGTGTGCTCCTAGAAGTCCTATGAAGTCCTGCGGTGACAGCTCTAAGTGAACCATGCTGTCTTCTACAGTCAAAGACCATCCCCAGGAGGAAGTCTGCTGATTCGCTGGCTGCTTTCATGAGTTGGGAACAGTCGAAATAATGGAACCTGCCTCAATAGATGGAGGAGTTGGTCATGGAGTTCATCACTGGATTAGTTCCTGCTTCCACAGGGCGAATTGGCGCTCAGAACCAGATTACTCAGAAGTGCCAGGACTCTATACTTGGTGCTGACAGCAGTGTGCTTCTTCCTGCTGTGTCTGAATTTTAGATTTCCCCTCCCAGTCTCTCTGGTCATGCACATCCAATGGGACATATTGGTATATACTTGTTAGAAACAAAAAGTGCCCTTTAAAAAGTTCATGTAAAAAGTATTGCTCTCCCCTACTGTGCGGGTATGCCCCAGCCCACTGGCCTACTACGCGGAGCTACAAAGGCGGAATCACGAGGTATTCAGGGCAGAGGGGGTTGGGGGTTTGGACACCCCTGCTGCACACTGCACTCTGCACCTCCCACCCTGCTCTGAAGTCCGTGTAGTTTTGGGGCTTAGGCCAAGGCAAAAACTACCAAGCATTCTAATGAGCGGAATTATACGACAGGAATGCATGTGCATATTTGACATAGTTTCTTCTCTTGAAGGGCGGCCCTCTGGCTGTAACCTCTGCCTTCTCCAAGCGCAAGGAAGAATCCAGAGAAGGAGCCTTTTGTTGCCAACTGCCAGGGCTTCTGTGGCATCTACAGCCCCAGGGGCCTGCCCTGCGCTGCGTGGGCCCGCAGAAGCCCTGCAATTTCAGCGTGGGCAGGTGATTCCAGAACGATGGACAAAGCTGTGCGGCCAACCTGTGGGGGGAGGAGCAAGAAAGAGAGGAATAAACTTCATCTGACCCACCTCCTGTCCTGGCAGGAAGCACACACAGAAGCGTATGAGCCGAGGTTCAAAGAGCGTGCAGAAACAAATGGAATCCCCGGATTTTGGACACTTGAAAAATCCGGTAAACACCAGAGAGAATATTACCTTTGCTATTCCATTGCACAGACCTAAGTCGGGGTTAGCATTCTGGAGTGTTCCTTTTTCTGAAACCTATCAGTCTTGAACCTACTTTTACTTTAACTACCTGTGGCATGCCAGAGTTTACTGTTACAGTTTTCACAATTCATGGGTTTTTGTTAAAAAGCTTTTTTTTTCAGTGTGTGTGTGTGTGTGTGTGTGTGTGTGTGTGTGTGTGTGAGTGTGTGTGTATCAGTGGGTACTGTGTGTTCCTGTGGAGGACAAAAGATGTCTTCAGGAATCATCCTGGATTGCTTCTACCTCCTTTTTGCTTGGCTCTGGGATTTCCTAGGCTCCGCCCACCAGGGCCAAAAATGCAGTCTGCTGCCATTTCCGCCTGATGTTTTTATGTGAGACCTAGGATCCAAACTCAGAATCTTCTGCTTGGGAGGCAGTCTTAATCCCTGAGCCATCTCTCCAAGTCCCTGTTAAAAATTTCTATTGTTACAAACTTTTTGCAAAAAGCATTTTCCCTGTGTGTGTGGGGGGGGCACTTAGTGTGCTGTCTGTGGAGACCCAAGGATGACATAGAGAATCATCCTGGATTGCTCTGGCTCCTTATTGCTTTGCTCTGGGGTTTCCCAGGCTCTGCCTTCCAGGGCCAAAAGTGCAGGCCATCATCCTATCCCACTGGCCCTTTCAGGTGTGATCTGGGACCTGAAGTCAAGTCCTTTTGCTTTTGAGGCAAAGGCTTTAAACCCTGAGCCGTTTCTCCAGCCCTACCTTGTCATTTTTGGGGCAGGGTCTCTCACTGACTTTAACCTTGTCCAGTGGTTTAGGCTGGCTGGCAAGTGAGCCCCAGAGATATGCCTGTCCTCACATTCCCAGCACTGGGATGACAGGCACAGGTCACCTCACCTGGCTATTTTTATGCTCGTCCTGGGAATGGAACCCCGGTCCTCATGCTTGCACTGCTAGTACTTTACCAACTGAGCTGTGTCCCTAGCCTTCTGGTGTTCAGTGATTTCCTTACGACCAGAAGTGGATCATGGCAGCATGGTGCACGATTCTAACTCTTGACCGGAGTTCTCCTCAGGCAGGGCTCTACTGATTGTGCAGAGATGGAAGGAAGGTCCAGGCCTGGGTGTTACAGCTGAGCACAGTCAGTCTCTTATGAGTCAGTCCAAACCTGCACGAGGACTCTAAACTAAACTGAAAACTATACTAGTTTTGGCGACTGACTAGGAGATAACACGCAACTTGAAACTATCTGCAATCTTTACTCCCTTATAGATACATTTTACTGCAAACTATGAAGGATTGTGTACCCCAATGTCATCTAATATCGAAGCAGCTGGGACACTGTAATGCTGAACTCAGCTTTCCCCCGGTCACCGGATGGAACCCAGCGGCCACCCAGGCTCCACACACGGGAGAATGACAACAGTGTGGCAAAGAGCCGGAGGTGCTGGGAACAGAGGAGCTGGAAGGAAGGAGGCCCACAGCAAGGACCGGGTGCGTGGGCAGTGTGTGGGAGGGTGGGGAAGGTAAGGGAATGAAAGTGACAATTCAGGGGTCCCAGTGGATGGCATGTGGACTTCACAAAACATAAGGAGCTCTTTTCTCACTAGGCCTCACGACTCCCTGGGCCTTTCCCACTTCTCCTTTCTCTTCCTTTTTGTTGTTAGTTTGTTGTTGTTGTTTTGAGACAGGGGGTCATGTAGCCCAAGTTGGTCAGGAATGACCCTGAACTTCTGATCCTCCTGCCCCTACCTCCACAGTACTGGGATTACAGCCTTGTATGCTAGTACCCAGGGTTATTCCTTGCTGGGGAATCAAACCCCGCAGCCCTAGGATGCTGGGCAGACGTCTACCCACTGAACCACACTGTCTCCCTTTTTTTTGAGACACCGACTTGCGATGTATCTCAGGCTGGCCTTGAAAGAGCTGTGTAGCCCTCCTGAATTTTTCTTTTTAGGGTGGAATTGTGGGGTCACTTATCAGTCCAGGCCTCTGTGAGTTCAGCTCAGTCTGGCCTTGTCCCTGATGTGTCCTGGTGCCTTAAAGAGGCACTGTGCAGGCAACGAACAGAAGTACACAGTTCAAGTTGGCGAACCCAAACCATCTGACTCCTAAGAGTGTTTTCTTAGACTGCGTGGGTCTGGAACAAAGCACAGGGTTTCGAGCAGCGAGTCCTGCTGAGGGCGCTGGGGGGGGGTGTTCCTCAACAGCTGCGACATGCAGGCCTTTATCACCCCAGGCTCTATGTAAATGTAAAGAGTGTGTGATGACTGTTAGCATGGGAACATGCCACGGACCAGTCCCAGGGGACGTGCATTATCTGACAGGACCCATCTGGAGGTGACAGACTCCATCTGTGCACTTCTCAGCTGCACGGAAGTGGGGGGGTTGGGACCCACAGGGACCACCTAGGGAGTAGGAGTGTCCTTCAAATGCAAGCGCTTCTGGAGAGCCCTGGGAAGGAAGAAAGCGCCCACAGAGCATGCCCCTGCACTGGAGCTGGGCCTAGTGGGCTCTGCCCAGCTACGCTGCAGGTTAGGTAAGGGTCTGACTGTGAGCTGAAGCAATGGAGAGTTTGGGGGGCCGTCATGTGTGTACATGAGTATGTGTGACTGCATGTGAATACACATCTGTGTGTGCATTTGTGCATGAATGCATCTTGTGCATACATGTGTGAGTATATTATATGAATGCATATATGTGTTAAATGTGTGCATGGATATATGTCTATGTGTGCATATGGAAGTGTGTGTTGAATGTGTACATGAATGTATGTCTGTGTGCATATGAAAGTGTGTCTGTATATGTGTATGTGTGCATAAATTCATGTCTGTGCATGTGTGTGTGCATGGTAGTGGGTGTGTCTTTCAATCTGTCAAGAAGTCATCAAGAACATGGCATACATCAGCAAGCACAATGCCTGCCTCCAGAGTTTCCCATTTGCGGCATTTTGAAACATTGTCCTTAATTTTCTCTCTTTTCCCAGGGAGAACCTTGTGGTTAATGTACAGACGTTAAACCACTTGTCCTTGTCACTCTGCAGGTCCCAGAGAGAAGGTGGTAATTCCCCTGAGTCACCACCTAACTCTGGGGAAAGTACTGGAGTTCTGCACTTTCCTTGAACTTCATTGACAATAGAGAATAATTGTCTCAGAACACAACTTCTCAGTCGTCCAAGAGAATCTCTCCAGGACACCCATGCTGAGCCTCCAGAGAGAGGTGACTGGCATCCTCTTCAGGGGAGAGCACTAGGCACCAGGCTTGGTACTTGGTGGGATCCTGGCCAAGGTTCCCTTCTCACTAAGTTATTGTGCTCACTCCAAGTGCCCTGGGGGAAGATTGGGTGGGAATGCCGGCAGGTTGACCCAGCAGCGGGTATTTGCGGGCTGGCTTTCCCCTGTGGGGTAAGGTAGATATCTACCTCCACACCCCGCCTAGCACTGAATGCCCCCTTCCAAGCCTGCCCTCCCCGTGCTGGCCCGCTGCTCGGTGCTGCCCTCGCTCTTCCTGCCCCAGCCCTTGACCAGGACTGTCCGTTCAAACCCACGCGTGAATTCCAGTGTTTGCTGGAGCAGAGTTTCTCCACTGTGGTCCTGCTGACCTCTGGGTACAGATAGTTATGGATTCTTTGCTGTTTTTGTGTATGGCCGACGAGTATCAGCATCTCTGGCCTCTACCCTGGTAGCTGCCAGGAACACTCCCTCCTGCTTGTGATAAATAATAGAAGTGTCTCCGGACACTGCTGGATCTCCCCTGGGAAGCAGAGTCATCCCCCGTGAGAACCACTGGACTGAAACGAGTCTGGAGGCCAGCAGGCTTCTCCTTTGGGGGCCAGCAGGCTTCTCCTTTGGGGGCCAGCAGGCTTCTCCTTTGGGGGCCAGCAGGCTTCTCCTTTGGGGGCTGGCCTTCCTCTTCTGGTTTCCTTGACCCCAGCTCCCTACAGACACTGCCTGCGAATGCCAAGGCTGGGGATCGGCTCCAGTGCCTGCTCACCACCAGCGGTGCTTCCTTCCTAGGTGGCCTGCCGGCCTTTGCTTTGCCTAGGGCCTGCCTTCCAGGGCCAGAATTACAGGCAACTGCCATTTCCACCCAGCATCTTTACATGGGATCTGGGGATCCAAACTCACGTCCTTTTGTTTGTGGGCAAAGGCTTTAAATTCCTTTGCTTGTAAGGCAAAAGCTGTATCTCCTCATTCCATAATGAGCTCAAATTTAAGGTCAGTTCTCCCGCCAGTCACTCTTGAGCTGTCTGGAGTGCAGTAGACCCCTCCCCATGGCTCTCCACCACCATCAGAAAGCGACACAGCTCTCTCACTTACCTGTGCCCATATTGAGGGTCCAGAAGATAGCTTACTGCCTGGTTTTCCTGGCTAGCAGTGACCTCCAAAGCTCAGAGAGGCATGACTTACCCCATGGGCAACCCTTCTCAGATCTCTTCCAAGCAACAGTGGTCACTCTGGGTCACTGATATGCTAGCTTGTTCCAGACCAAGGGCAGACCAAGGGCTCCCCAAGACAGGTGGTCGGTCTCACGGCACATTTGGAAAAGGAGTCTCCACTCCCAGCAAGCCCTGATCCCTTATAAATGCAGAAGGGTCTGTGCTCCCTAAACCTTGGAAATGACTTTGGAGAAATCTGGGATTTATGCAACCTGGAGACAGGGGGAGACTTGGCTTACTCAGGTAAGTGATATGGTCCAGGAAGAGAGATACTGTCCCTGCCTAGGAAGAGAGAAGTCTCTTCCCTTCTCCACATTTCTTTTTCCCTTGGAGTCATGAATTTGCAATATAAAAATATATAACATTGAGTTGTGAAGTCCACATTGAGTGATCCTAGAGTCAAGGACTGGACTTGGCATCTCTGCTCTGAGAATTGGAAGGACGTAAGCTTAGGATACAGGCACAGCATTGCTAGGTTTTTGTTTCCCTAGCAGGAAAAGGGGGGGGGGACTTGGGATGCAACTCACTGTGCTGCTGGGTGGGTCAGGAGGAACACACAGATGGCGATGAGCTGCCACAGATGCTCTAAAATGTGACCTGCTGTCCCAGTCAGCCATAGAGGCACTTGCTGGTGACTGACCCCCTGGTTGGTGGAGTCACCAACTTGTGGTGGGCACTCTACTGGGTGTGAAGGATTCACCCGGGAGCCAGAGGCTTGGAAGCCTCTGTGGCCATCAAAGAGATGATGCGGCAGTCATGGGCACGGGCTCTGGCATTTGATGGAGCTGATTCTACCAGCCAGGTGACCTTGGCGTGGACCTCACCATTCGGTGATTTCACGTCCTCAGTAGCTGCCATGGCATTGACCCCACAGGACTGTCATGGGTTCAAATGCTGTGGTCCAGGGCAATGCTTAGTAGAGTTCTTGACACAAAGTAAGCCCGCCACATGTGTTGGTCATCACTGTCCTGTCTCTGCTGACCACCATCTTTCAAAGCAGTTCAAGTAAGAGGCCTCTGTCTGGCCCTGCATGTCCAGCATATTGGCTTGGTGGAAGAGGCCATTCCATAAAGCTGACCAATGTCATAGAGGCATTATCAATGCAATGAATATAGAGTGGACTCTATCAGAGTGTCCCCTGGGACAGCAGAGCTGACACACCCAAGTTGCTGCCTCAAAGCCACATGCTTTGCCAGATGACGCACGGGGCCAAGTCAGCCCTGGGCATGTAATCCCAGTGAAGTGTTGTAAAAGCTTTGGGTAGTGGGTTTCCCAGAGCATGTGCAGGAATCTTTGACTTGGGAGGTTGACTCCATTGCTTCGGCCATATGGTTTCTTGAATCCTGTTGTCTGGCAAGGTACATTTCAGAGCAGGGGCTATACCTACTTGTTAACTGATGGCAAATCTCACCTTGTCAGTGAGGCTGCTGTCGCAGGCGGGGTGTGCCAGGAGCAGCCGTACCAGGTCCGCGTTGCCTTGGCGACAGGCCAGCATGAGGGCGGAGGAGCCATCGTGGTCCTGCAGGTTGACATCTGCCTGGCAGCTCAGCAGCGCTTGGACCATGTCCTCCCTGTCGTGGCTGACTCCCAGCATCAGTGCAGTCTGGCCTCCCTGCACACAGAGCCCAGGGCATGGGGTGAGGCTGCTGCCAGCGTGGGTGTGGCCAGCGAGGCTTCTCAAGGACATGGCCACTGATAGGATCTCCCCTCTGCCTGCGGTGGGGACGCATGTCTGTCTTGCTGGCAAACTCCTGGTCCCTCATGACACCATCAGATCTCAGATCTTACACTCTCCAAAGTCTTCCCTAACTTCCCAGTGTAGGATGTAGGATGCGTCACACAGCACTGACTGTGTCTCCCTCTCCCTCTCTCTCTACAAAGGACTGAATGCAAGGCCCCACACATACAAGGCGAGGAATCTGTCACTGAGCCACATCCCAGCCTAGGGACTGTCTGCTTTCTTCTTACCTCCCCTTTCCTTCCCTCCTCCCTTCTTTCCCTTCCCTTTCCTTTCTTCCTCCTTCCCTCCCCTCTCCTCCCCTTCCCTCCTCTTTTCTCCTTCCTTCCTCCCTTTGTACTCTGTGTGTGTGTGTGTGTATGTCTGTGGAGGTGACTTCAGGTGTCATCCTAGGTTGTTCTACCTCCTTTTTGCTTTGCTCTGGAGTTTCCCAGACTCCTCCTTCCAGGACCAAGGAAGTATAGGATACACATGGTGTAATCTAGTATTTGAACTCAGGACCTTCTCCTTGTGAGGCTGAGGGCTTCACTCCTGAGCTATTTCTCCAGCCCTCTCCTCTCTTTTTTGTCTCTGACTCCCCAATGCCAACACCAAGTATGTGCTGGTGAGCACTGGATTATGGGCAGAGATCCCATCAGTGGCCATGTCCTTGAAGGTCATGGCTTCACCTCCCCCTCTTTTTTAGGAACACTTAATCTGCTCAACATTGAAAATGCTCTGGCATTTTCAAATAGCCAGAATCCCCTCGTCTTAACAAGATCTGTATTTTCATGTTCCTGTGCTTATTTCTAACCTGTAGCCGTCAACAGTAATCTCTGATATCCCCGTGGTCCTCGGTGGTCGTAGCAGCGGCATAGAATCAGACAGCAAGGTGAGTTTCTAGTTCTATGGCTCAGTGTGTGGCCACTGCCAGGTTATCTGCCTTCTTTGAAACTTAGTTTTCTCTTTGCTTAAAGATGAATCTTGGGCTGCGGAGATGGTTCAGCAGTTAAAGCACTTGCCACAAAAGCAGAAGGACTAGAATTTGGATTCCTGGATACAAACTGCTATGTGGGTGTGGTGGCTCACCTGTAATTCCAGCCTCAGACCACAGAGACTGAGAATCCCCAGAGCAAGCTGGCTAGACAGACTAACCCTATAGGGGAGCTTTGGTTTGACTAGAGACCCAGCCTCAAAAGAATAAGATGGAAAACAAACAGGATGATATCAACCTTGGACCTCTACACGCACGCACACACACATACACCACATGAAATAGGAAATCAATGAATCTTACAATGAACTTTCCTGGGCACTTCATATGAAGGCTTTTGTGAAAATCAGATGTCATAAAGGGTACAAATATAGTAATATGTGGTGATACTCTTCCTGACTCTAAGTTTCTATTTTTCTCTTTACGATATTTTGCCCTCTTAGTTCTCCTGATATTGGGGTAGGTGAGGCGTATCGCTCCGATTCAACACCAGGCTATACAAGGTTCTAAAAACAGCATTTAGGCTTTCGCTCCCTACAGACGCCCTGTGGCTCTGAACAGAGTCTCACATGTCAGAAGCACTAGGGACAAGGTGCTGATGCAGTTAAAACTGCTGTCTTAGTCACCCTGACCATGCTGCTTTGCCAGGACACCCAGGGCTCAGAAAGAAAGGAGATCTGAAGTCAGAGACCTCCGGCTCTGCCACTCAGAGCTTCCTTTGACGTGAACAAGTTCACTCCCTGTGCCGCTCAGAGCTTCCGTGCGTGTGTGCAAGCTCACCTCTCTGCCCCTCGCCTGATGTGGCAGGACGGGGGTGATTAACAGCACAACCTGCTTCATGCGGCTGCTGCGAAAATCAAAAACCTAAAGTAAGTGTAAGTGCCAGCTGTCACTATCTCTATGAGGGTAAGAGACAAGGCATGTCAAGGGTTCAGTATGTGAATACGTATAATTAGGCGTCGTGGGTTCCCATTTCTCTGGAATCAGAGAAGCTGCTTGGTTTTTTGAAGTAATATAAGTAAAGAGGTAAGGGTCTGCTCACTAGACTAGCCAATCCGGAGCCTTCCATACAGACCCCCTTTGCAATCATTACTAGAGCCAGAAGGCATCGCAGGCAGCCTGTGACGAGGGCCCTTCTTCTTCTTCACCTTCCTCCTGGTCTAAATCAATTCAACTTGACTCGGTGGTCAGGCAATACCCAGAGTTCCACCATATGCCAGGCTCTGCACTGACCCTGGAGATAATAGTTATTTAATTTCATTTTATTTGGGAGCAAGTCGGAGAGAAAGCAGGAACACAGATGCCGCGGTGCACGGGTGAACGTCAGAGGACAGCTTTTGGAAGTCAGTTCTCTCTTTCCACCATGTGGGCTTCCAGGGATCAAATTCAGGTCGCCAAGCTTATGAGCAGGCACCTTACGCACTAAGACCTATGTTGCCAACCCTCAAGATTATCTTTCAAAGGATATTCATACCGTGTCTCCTAGGACAGGTCAGGCCTGCTTGCCAACTATAAAGAGCTCAAATTCCTTTAACACCATGCCACGACTTGGTAAGGGGTCCTTGTGTTAAAGGCTGTTCACTTATTTGTGGCAATGAAAATTTAAAGAAGTGGAGCCTAGGACGACAAAGCAGCTCGCTGGGGATGGATCTTGAAAGAGCTGTTCCATTGGTCTACAGGCCCTTCTTTCTGTCTCACGCTTTCTGGAGACTTCTTTCACTATGTTCTTCCCGCCACATGCTGTCTCACCACAGGCCAAAAGGCCAGGAGGTCAATGAAACTCCCGAAACCATGAGCCAAAATAAACATGTCTTCCTTGTAAGTCCTTGGGAATGACCCGGGACCTGAAGCACACCAGGCAAACACTCGGCCAGTAGGTACATTCCCTCCTTGCAAACTGGTTAATCTTGGGTGTCTGTTATAGTAATGGAAAATGAGTCATGCAGCCCACTTCATGCTCTGGTGTCTGACCCTCCCCACATTGCCTCATGGGAATTAGGCCATGTTGGGAACTCGTACTACTGCTGAACAACTGTCCTCTGAACAGAAGCCCCGTGTCTCTTGCCAGCACTCATGACCCTGCGTCTTGATAACTGGTCAACTTTGACACAGGTTGAACGCCCAGACTCTTCACAGGTCTCAACTGTTAGACCACCACCTGTCATCCTTCTACAGAAGGATAATTAAACGCATTTTCCTTGTTCTTACGAAGCCCAAGACAGGCAAGAGACATTTATCAAAGTGATGAGAGGTCATGTTCACTCCACCAACCTGAGTAGCTTGGATGTTCACGTTTCCTTCTCGTAAGAGCTTCCAGACAACAGCCATGTCTTCTCTGGTCTCCGCAGAGGCCAAGGGGGTGATCATCACGGCAGTATAGCCAGCTTTGTTCTGGAGATCCACACTGCAGACACCTGCAAGGGAGCAACGGCGCTGGAAGAGCTTCCAGGGGCCAGAAGCGAGACTTCCAGTCCAGCAGGACACTGCCTGCTTGCTGCCGGCTGGAACACCACGGAATGGGGTTTCCATAGAAGAATCACAGTTTGAATTCTGAGCAGCTTTTAGAGCTATTTACTTTCTCTACAAGTTTTCTGGAATACCTAACATGGGAGGTCCTTAACAGAGCCAGAGACAGCCCGAGGGGTCAGTGGGCATAAGACATGATCCCCCATGAGGACACTGAAGTGGACACCTGTGCTGCTTTGTAAGTAGCATTTTAATGTGTAGCCCTGACCATTCTCTGTTGGTTTAAAGATGTGCCCCAGCTTACCAGCTTTCTCGTATCTCTCATATGATGTGAGGCACAGTAGAGTAAGGTCTCACTCCTTCCCGGGGTCTTAGAACTGGGCTCAGGACTCACACCTTTACATCGGTTGTTTCTCTGAGTGCCCAGAGAACAAAGTCAACCACCCAGGAAAGGGGAAGACTGGAAAGGCATTCGACCAAGCATGCACCCACTCAATAAGGCACAGTGGCATCTAGGCAAAATAAAGGACACAGCACTAAAGATGGCGCCAGCAGAGGTGTGCTCGGTGCTAGATAACCCCTCACTGTGTTCACCCTTGGCAGTTAGCCATGGGCTTCCTGGGCATGTTGCAGCTGCCTCTGAAGGAGCCCAGGCTTGGAGATGTGACAGAGCCGTCATCCTTATCATCTCTTTTCCTGAAGGAGGGAAGGAGCAGAACGTTCCGCTCCATCTTCCCACCCTTCCTTCAATACTCTCCACTTGTTATTTAGCTATTTTTGGGGGTTAAAAGTGAAAGCTTCCAAACAATTTTAAAGTGGATGAGAGTTGGCTAGGTTCTCTTTTAAATTATTTATTTATGTATTTATTTATTTAAGAGGAAAGTGGGTGGGAGAGCAAGCATATGGAGGTCAGAGGGCAATTTTTAGATGCCAGTTTTCTCTGTCCACCATGTGGACTCTAGGGATCGAACTCAGGTCACCAAGTTTGTGCACAGATGTCTTTAAGTTCTGAACCATTTCATCAGCCCGTAGCTAGGTTCTTAGTTAATAGCAGCAGAATCTTACAGCATCCAAATCTTTTTAAAAAATATTTTTAAATATTTATTTATTTTGCATTGTGTGTGTGTGTGTGTGTGAGAGAGAGAGAGAGAGAGAGAGAAGTTACTATGTGTCCCTGTGGACCACTATGGGTAACTTCAGGAATCATCCTGGATTGTTTTTAATCTCTTTTTTGCTTCACTCTGGAATTTTCCAGGCTGTGCCCATCAGGGCCAGAAGTATATAGGCCATGGCCATTTCCACCTGGCATTTTTACATAAGACCTGGGATTTGAACTCAGGACCTTCTGCTTGCAAGGCAGAATCTTAACCCCTGAGCCATTTCTCCAGCCCTACAGCATCCAAATCTCAAGCTGTCCACTCTCTGCCCTGGCCTGCCCATCTAGAGCTTCAAGACTACAAATCTGAGCTACTTAAAGACAAGGTCGATGTGCTCCTAGACACACACACAGCAGGTACTCACACACACAGCAGGTACTCACTGTGTCCAGGGACGGTGGAAAGAGCCCTCACGGGGAGGGTTTATGATTGAATTCTGGCTTAGCTACTTACTAGTTCTGCAACCTCAACCACATTATTGACATTTAGGTCACAGTTTTCTCTCCGGGAAAATGCAACTAATGCCTAGTCACAATCCCCGAAAGAGTTGTGTGTGGCAGTGTACACATATTCTCACCCAATCCTGGGAAGACATTCAAAGATCTGTGACTGCTGTTACTGATGCTCTAGACTAGGGGCCCCCAACACTGAGCCTGGGAAATAGAGGCATACACCCCTTCCCTACATACACTTGGTTCAATTCATTGGCCATTTCGATCAGTCACACTGACTCAGCACTAGGACTGTAATGTAATCCTTGGATGATGTTAGGATCAGAAAGAACTTAGGCTGCCATTGTGTGTGTCACCTGTACTGTTCCGGGAAAGAACCTCAGGTCTGTTGAACAGAATTGTGTTGAATTACAAATTTACTGGAATTTAACTGTCTGCCCAGAATGTGTCTATCACTCATTCACTTAACAGTAGAGTCACTGAGAATTAGTATGAATCAGGAACTGGTCATTAAGGATGCTTAAGGAATGGAGCAGATGAAAGCCCCTTTTGATAGAATTAATATTCTGTAGAGTAAAAGTGACAAGCAAAGATTAGCTAAAGATAGAGGTGCTCCTCCAGAGAGGAAGATGGGGGAACCATTTTGGGATAATCAGAAAGACTCTGAAGAGGTGATATTTGGGCTGGAATTCTATTTAACACTTATCATTATCTATCTATCTATCTATCTATCATCTACCTACATCATCTATCTCTGTCTATCAACACCTATTTATCATCTATCTATATATCCTCTATGTATCATCTATATCATCCATTTTTCATTCACCAATATTTATCCTCTATCCCACATCTATCACCTATCAATCAAAGCTTATCATTTATCTATCGATCTATCTCCTTGTATCATCTCTCATCTATCAATATCTATTTACCATCTACCTCTATTCACCCATCTGTCAATCATTTATCTATCAGTATCTATCCAGTATCTATCATCTATCTCTTTTTTTATTTTTTATCTATCATCTCTCTTTTTTAATTTTTTATCTATCATCTATCTCTATCCACCTGTTATCTCTATATCATCTATCAATAATCTATCTACAACTATCTATCTCCATCTATCATCCAACATCTATATCAATCTGTATCTATCAATCAGTATCTCTATCTATCTATCTATCTATCTATCGTTCATTCATCTGTCATCTATCTGCTTATTACAGTGGTGCTTGGGATCAAGTCCCTGGCCTTGCACATGCTGAGCTACCCCTGAGTTATATCCCAGGCCCTGGGTTGTGGCTTAACTAGTCCTAAGAAGAGTCTCGTGGGCAAGCGCAGCTGGAAAACACACACGTGAATGTGCAGGAATGAGCAGGGTGAGCGTGAGGCCTGCGTGCTGATGGCGAGGAGGAGACAGCGATGCAGGCGGGCGCCAGGCTGCAGCAGCTGACGGAGGTTGCTGAGCGCCCTGGACAAGGCAGGAGCGGGATGAGGCAGTGGAAACCCAAGCTTGGGCTTCCTGAGCTCTTCACGGCACCACCTCAGACGGCCCAAGGATCTAGCGCCTGCTCCAGTTTCGGGATGCCACGTCCCTCCAAGGGCTCCGCTGCCCACACTCCACCTATTCCTTCCTCAAGCTCCACATGTCTGTTGAGCTGGGACACGGTTCTTTTGTGGTGGTTGGTTTCACAGCATAGTCCAAGTTGGCCTGAACTCACTATGTCATCCAGGTTGACCCTGAACTGTGGCCTCCCGAGTGCTAGGAATACAGGATTGAGCCACCATGCTAGTTTAGAACTGGGCTTTTCTATGACCTTCTGGATACTTCCACAAGGATAACTCACTGGAAACCAGCACTGGGACCTGAGTGAGTTCTGCAACGGTGAGCCTCAGTTTCCCGGACCGTAACAAGAGAATAGTCATACTGATGACGTCACAGGAGTGCTGTGAGGGATACAAGGCAGGGGGGCACTGGTGCTCCAGCTGTTTACGTGCTAAGACCGGAACAATCAGGCGGCACAACCCCAGGGCAAGATAGCACGCGAACTCATGAAGCGTTCCACACTTTAAAAAGCATACAGGCAGGGCTGGGGAGGCAGTAGTTAGAGCACTTGCCACAAAAACCAAAGGACTGGAATTCAGATCTCTAGATCCCATATAAATCCCCTGCAAAAAGGTGGGTGTGGTGGTGTACCTGCAATTCTAGCCTCAGGAGGCTGAGGCTGGCAATTCCCGGAGCAAGCCGGCTAGCCCGACTAGCTCTATTGGTGGTCTCTATATTTGATTAGAGACCTCGTCTTAAATGAGTAAGGTGGAAGAGCCATTGAAGATGATTCCTGACATCAACCTTGGGCCTCCACATCCATGTGCACACACATGCATGCACAAATATGTGCACTCACAAACATATAAGCGTACACACATATTCATCACTCAAATGCATACATATAAAGATGAAAAAGAAAAAAATACAGGCAGTAGTCTAGATGTTGAAATACAAGAAGAATTCAGAATGCTGAAGAATTTCCTTGTAATGAACAGGATGTGAGAATTGCCTTACTGATGACTCTCCCTGAGAAGCCTGCATCCATGCTCGGGTGTGGCTTATTCTTTCCCTGAGCAGCTCTTTTTCTATTAACTCCCTGTGCTTAAAGCTCTATGTTACAAATGTCTTTTGATAAACTCCAATTCTACTTCACACACACACACACAAATGGAACTGGAGAGATATGACTCAGGGGTTAAGACTCTGCTTTGCAAAGCAGAAGGACCTGAGCTCGGATCCCAGGTTCCACGTAAAAAATGCCAGGTGGTAATGGCAGCACCCTGTACTTCTGATCCTGGTGGGCAGAGCCTGGGAAATCTCAGAGCAAAGGAAGAAGGAGGTAGAAGCAATCCAGCATGATTCTCAAAGTCATCCTTCATCTTTCACAGGGACATACAGTGCCCTCTGACACACACACACACACACACACACACACACACACACACACACACACACACATACACACACACACACACTTAAAATAAATAAATAAATAAATGAAGAAGGAAGATTGTAGTCCCAGTTAATGAGAAGGTGGAGGCAGGAGGACCATCTGAGTACAGGAGTTCAGAGTTACTCTGGTCAACACAAGAAACAAAGCGGGGCCCTTCACGGAGGGACATAGTCATTTAGTAAGTCATCTCCGACCTGTATCCAGGAGCAGCTTCACAACGGGGAAGTTGGAATGGGACACACTGTAGTGAAGAGCCGTGTTCCCGCTACGATCAGCCAAGTTGACCAGCAGCTTCAGCAGATGTGGCGAGTAAGGCTGGACCTCGAGGAGGTAGGCGGCCACTGCAGCCGGACTGGACAGCTTTCGACTAGACACGCGGAACCACTCTTGACTGATAGTGTTCAGGCTTTGCCTCTGAAATGCCAACAGAATCCAATTGCACCAGGTTCCCTGGTCCGGCTGCCCCAGCTACGGCTCCTGCCGGCACCTGCACAGGTCAGGAGTGGATGCACCTGCTTATCCATTCCCCGTGTGATTTATATAAGGGGGCGTCTGAGAGATCAGGGTCTCAAATGCAGCAGCACACTTGGTGCCTGTGACACCTACCCTGCCCAACCCCCAGTGTGGTAGAAAGGAGGACTGGGAGGCAACACATGACCAGGGGCAGGGCAACACCAGGTGATGATGTTAATTGTGGTAAGTATAGATTGTGCTTTACATACACATAATTCCTAAAACCTTCCCCTTTTTAAATTTGTTTAAATTTTATTTTGTGCGTGCATGCGTGCGTGCACGTGCGCGCGTGTGTTTGTGTGTGTGTGTGTGTGTGTGTGTGTGTGTGTGTATGTGCATCAGAGGGAACAGTATGTCCCTGTGGAGGACCAAGGATGACTTCAGGAACCATCCTGGATTGCTTCTACCTTTTTTTGCTTCACTCTGGAATTTCCCAAGCTCTGCCCACCAGGACAGGAAGTACAGGCCACTGCCTTTTCTGCCTGGCATTTTGATGTGGGACTTGGGATTTGAACTCAGGACTTTCTGCATGCAAGGCAGAGTCTTAACCCCCGAACCATTTCTCCAGCCTGCCTTTTTAAGGTTTTTAAACATTATTCTCTTAGTGTTTCAGACACGAATATCATGAAGCTATAATATTTTCACACCTGAATTTCCAACCCAACCCCCACTCCTTTTTCTATTACAACCTTTCTTCTTCTCTGCCAGTGTCCTTCCCACTTCCTGTCTTTTGCATGTATGGCTGGCTCACTGAGTTTCATCTGGGTTGTCTTTGATGGCACGTGCCTGAGCACTTGCTAAAGCATAACTAAGACCCTCTTGTTAATGCTCACATACTTGCTCCGGGAGTCTTACCAGATTTACCAGGCACAGCTGAAAAACTGCAGAATTTCATCATGGGAAAAACAATGGAACAAACACTATCTATGCTCAGTCGATGCTAGAAGTGAAATCCAACCAGGTGTGTGTGGCTTATTTTGGGCCTTAACATCATAGATATAGGACATATTCTGATACATAAGAGTGTTTCAGGCACAACTGATTTTGCTGTTTCTGGAGAGAAGTGGTGAACAGCTATATGTATAAAAATTCACATTAACAGAGTGAAAAGTCTAACACCTACAGACAGCACAATTTACAAAAGGGTTTGACTCCTTCGTGACCATGTACATGGAGAATACCACGTGGCGGACATCAGTTCTGTGCATGACAAGTCCAAGTGTTCAAGGCTTCATGTTTGGATTCTTTACCTTTAGGGGAGGAGGGGCTATAGAGTATGATTATTATAAATGAAGGAACACTGAATTCAGTCACTAAATCCATGTGATCAAGTATAAACCTTGACTCAGCTCTGGAAGTCTCACGTGCTTTTTGAACCTTACTTGTTCCTGTACAAAATGAAGTTGGCTCCCTTGTTCCCATAGCTCTTCAGAGCAAGGCCACTGCACAGCCTGCTTTGTTCCTCAGGTAGAGGGCATCCTAGGCTTTGATCTTAATGTGGAGCTGCTTTGATGTTAATGGGAGCTTTCACACACATAGCCGTTCACCACTTCTCTCCAGGGCAGAAATAGCAGAATCAGTCGTGTCTGAAACACTTACTTGTAAGTATCAGAATATCTTCTTTATCTGTGAAGTCAAGAAAACTTGGAGGAAGATCCTGATATTAAGGAACATGGGGAGTAGACTTGTTTATATCAGCAAGAAGGGTCAGGAAGTTCAAAATCATCCTTGGCTACATACTGAGTTTGAGGTTTGCCTGGGCTATATGAGACCCTGTCTCAAAATGAATGAAAATAAGAGTGAATGAATAGCTAAAACAGAATTTAGTTCTGCAATTTGCATAAATATCGGGAATTTCCATCATTCAGCTCACACGTTGGGTTGTTTTTTTTTTTTTTTTTTTAACAGTCGGAGAGCTGCTATTTGCCAAATCAGCTAAGATAAAATAATAAAAAATGGGTTGAGTGAGTAATAAACACTGCTGAATCGATCATTTTGACTCTTAGGGCCTTTCTGCTGAGGAAGCAAAATGGATTTTGAGAGTGCTCAAAGTGTTCCACTTTAGTTCCCACAGCTGTTTCCAGGCTCACGCCAATGGCTCTTGGTTAAAAATAGAACCTAACCATTGCAGGTTCAAATCTCTGTGGGACACTGGGGTGGGAAGGAGCACACGGAGGGATTTTCTCCTGGTGGGTCTCTTGATCCATCGATATACTTAATAGGGGAGAATTTATGTCAGGGCTTGAGAGTAGCCCAGACATGCTGTTCACCACCAACACTTTATTGATAAGGAAACCCGGGCCTCAGGCATTGAATTAACTCCCTCGCAGAACAGATCCTGGGAATAACGGGCTTTCTCCATGCCACCCACAGGCTTGTCATCTGCGGGTCTGTTTTGTTCCTAAGCCACAAGCAGAGTGTGTACGGCAGGCACTTGTGTAGTGACTCCTAATGACACCTGGTAAGTGCCTCTCAACCCCCGGCCTGCTCTCTTGTACACTTACTCCTTCCACACAACCTGTCTCCTGAGATGGCAACATCTGGAAATAGCACAGAAGACCCAGAGCACAGGGACCCCTGTGTGCACACTCATTGCACTGCCTTGGGCGAGAGACATAAGACATCACGTGGGAACTCTCTCGATGTGACAATGAAAAGCCAAAGTACCAGGAGCGGGTCGGTGATGGTCTCAGTTTCCACCAGATGTTGACTCAACTCCTGGCATGCGGTGAGGAATTCTTCGGAGGGTTTATATCTAAAGAAAACACAGAGAGAGGTTTGTATAATCATTCTCCATGTGGATAGAAAAGACGTTTACTTCTCAGCAGCTCACACACCCAAACCAGGCAACGGCCCCTGACAAGGGAGCTTCCTACGAAACACAAGCCGTGCGGATCAGGTGGCTTGACGGCTGAGCTCTTCTCAAGGGTGCTGTCTATTCCCGAGGTTTCTGTGAGGGGCGGGGCACAGAAGGCAGGCTGTGGCCCAACAGCAGTTACTGACACGCAGAGAAGGCAAGAGCTGCCTCTCTGATTGGAACTAACAATTTCTGCCTGGGCGAACAGAAAAATGCAAAGCATCCATTCCACACCAGCACATGTCTTCAGGTTATTTCCCCATGAAGGACATTGTGAATGCTCATGTTCATCAAAGAGAAGGCTGGGGTGACAGAGGGACAAGCACTGTGTTACAACGGCGAGGATAGATCTCACATGGAGGGACAAGCAGCGTGTTACAGTGATGAGGATAGACTAGCATGGAGTCCTCGGTGGCATTTAAAGGCAGAGCCACTTCAAGGCTTCCCCTACACAGCAGTTTCCTTGGGCTGCCATGATGAAGAAATCTTAGGGGCCTGTTAGACAACTGGCTCTGTTCCTCCTCCTTCCACACGCAGGCTGGGATGGGGTGGGATGAAGGTGTCTCTGGCCTGCCTGCTTCTATTGTAGCAAGTACTGGTCTTCTCGCTGCATTTTCTCCTATGGTCCTCACAACCAATCTACCTGGTGGCTGTCATCCTCATCTTTTGAATGAGGAAACTGAAGTGGCAGGAACTTAAAGACCCTGCCAGTCAAAGCATGTGCAATCTCAAGGATAGTACTGTTTTAGTCATGGTTGTGTGACGCCCAGTACTTGAGCTATGGCAGAAGCTCTGCCGAGGGCTTTGCCTCCTTTTTCTCTGCCTTTGTTTCCACCTTTGTAAAGTGGGGATGGCACACAATAATTTCTGTCTTGCAGGGTGGCTAAAAGGTTTCTACAAAATGATGATTGTAAGCGGTAGAGTGTGTGTGTGTTTTCATGCTTGGTTTTATATGCAGATCCATTCTGTAGTGCATTCTATGAGAGCAGATGTCACACTTGTTTAGCTCAATCAGTGTACAGGGGCTGATATAAGACGGAAATGAGGGGCTGGAGAGGTGGCTCAGGGGTTAAGCCTCTGCCTTGCAGGCGGAAGGTCTTGAGTTCGGATCTAGACCCCACGTATAGACACCAGGCGGAAGCGGGGGCAGCCTGCATTTCTGGTCCTGGTAGGGAGGAGCCTGTGAATCCCAGGGTAGAGTAAACAAGGAGGAGGTGGAGGCATCCATGGTGGTTCCCGAATTCGTCCGTGGTTCTATACACACACACACACACACATGCACAATTGAATAAAAAAAAAAAAAAAAAAGACAGAAACGAATGGATGGGCGAATGAACTCACACAAGAACAAGTGACTGGGTGAAAGGGAAGGAAGTAGGGTCCCATGTTCCCTCTGGCCCCTCCGGGCCCATCTGACTCACCTCTCAGCTTTGGAAGTGGAGACGTCTTCCCCAGGCCCACCTGCCTGGTCTGTGTTACAAGGTCCTTCAGGGACACCCTGCCCAGCCTCTCGGCTGGGGGGCACAGCCCTGTCCCGCCCGTGTTCTGGGCCGTCACATCTCTTCTCAGCCTCGCTGTCCGAGAAGTCCTCTGGGGAGCTGTCCTCGCCACTGGTCTCCTCACTAGACGTGCTCTCATAGCTGGAGAGGGAGACAAAGGTCACTTGGTCCATCCATTCTGACCAGGGCCCTTATCAACACCAGCGAATACCAGGTGAGCCTCAGGTCCTATCCTCCATTCTCTCTACCCCTGAGGACTGAGGGTCTTCGGTCACTGCCACACAACACTAGGGGCTCCAGGAATTCCAGAGTCAGAGAAACAGGTTCTGGCTCTACTACTAGAAGCCATTTAGCCACTACTTATAGTAAAATCACCAACAGCCTATCTTCTAACTGACTGAATCATCCTGGTGAACCCAATAGGCAATCCTAAATTCTTCCCCAAGCTTTTGCTTCTGCAATCCTAGATTAGGTTCAGAGAGAACCCAAGTCTAGGCAACCTCTCCCATATCCACCCTGAATTCTCTGAACTGCCTGCCACATCTCTGTTTTTCTGGTTGTCTAGGAGACCACTTTCAGCATGCCTGACCCAACTTAGCTTACACCAGGCCAGGGTGAACTCTTCCACACCTTTGGAGCCCTATATAATGCCCAAACACAACATCTGCCCTTCTCAACTGCAGCCTGTTTGAGTTTCTGCTCAGAACAGCAAAAGTAAAAACAAGGGTCTCTTGACTCACAGCCCTCTCTTCTAGAAGGGGGCCCGATGCTCAGCTATGAGAGACTCCATTGAAGAGTCACACCAGAGACCGAGCACAAAGTCCACAGAGACTTACTGTTGGTGCTCAACAGAGTCCCTGATAGAAGATGCTGGTGTTAAGATCTGGGTTTAGAGGATACTAGGCGTAGCCATGGTTTCCAGTGGTCTCACATAGGCTGCTATGCTCCTCGGAACATCCATATTCTGTTCTGTTCACACCCATGTTTCTTCCTCTACTGCACTTGGAATAATCTTTTGATCTTTATGATAAAGGTAGTAGGAGACAGTACATTTAGAAGACAGTGCTCATCTTAGAATTGCTTCTATGAAAGATGCCTGTAAGTTTATGCATTTGTCCAACAAAAATTTCCTTAGCACCTAGCATGTGCTATGCTAAGCAGTGTTTTAAATATCCTTGCTTTTAAAGAACTTACATGTTACTAGGCAAGAGGCAAAAAAAAAAAAAAAAAAAACACATAAACAGATATTATCCAAATGGTGATAATATCAATGAATAAACTAGAAAGGTGCCATGGAAAAGTGCAATGGGGAGGGATGGGGTGAGGGGTAATTCCAGTAGAATAGAGGCTCTAGCTGGGTGTGATTCCTACATTCAAAAGACTGAGGCAACAAGAGTTTGTGGACAGCCTGAGCTACATAGTAATACCTGTCTCAAGAATAAAATAATTAAATAAAAGTTAATTCTATGTATCTATCATCTATCTATCATCTATCTATCTATCTATCTATCTATCTATCTATCTATCATCTCTCTATCTCTAGCATTATGTCACCTACAGTGTCTCTGATGTGCAGTTGTACTGAGCACCGCCACACTAGAGAGCCAGATACTGACAACTGGCAGGGAGAGGTTTTGGGCAGGGCAGGAAAACTCAAAGTCCTAAGAGAAGCCTGGACACAGATTGGTGGAAGTAGGAGAAATCAGGAGCCAAGGAAGAGGAGGCCAAGCCATCGAGGTTCTTCCATGTCTAGGTACAAGGACTACTGAGGTGGGGAGGGTCATTAGAGGAGGGGTGGGGTAAGGCTTTGACATTAGGCTGATTCAGTTCCTCTATGTGAACCAGTGAGGCACGAACAAAACAGTTTCTTCACAGGCCACAAGGTCAATGATCAACTGCATGACAACAGTTTGCCTGTCATGCCCCATGTTATCATTTCTGTCATTCTGCTCATAGACCTACAGTGATGATGCCAACCCCTTATCTGTATAATTTGGTAGGGCTCCAATTAGCAGGGACTCCCACCTGTAAGCAGCCTCCTGGACCCACCTCTGGCTGGGCCAGGGTCCCCATTGGGCTGTTCAGCACCTTGCACTCCCTAATTTAAGAGATTTATCTAGTTGGTCTTCATTTCCTCTTTGCTTCTTGACACACGAGAGCTAAAGGTAGGGACCTGGATTTACTACTCTTTTTTTTTTGTCCTGTCACCAAGCACATGTTGACATTTAGGTAACATTTGTCAAATGACTAATTTAGGCAACGGGTGTGTGCAGATTAATAGCATGTCATCCAACCACAGACAGCATACAGCCAGGGTCCCACGGATTCTACCACTTAGTAATGTCATAGATATCAGTTTGCAGCGACAAACTCACCAAGGATACATGTCCGAGAGCACATCCCTATTGCTAGGTGACTCATGACTGCATTCTAAATCTAGCATTCAATTTCTATGCTGGAGACGGTTCATAGTTCATGCTCTACGTCAACTGACTGCTTGGATTGGGTTTATTTTGCAGCAGAAAAAAGTGTTTGGGCAGGGAAAGGTCCTAGCTCAGTGGTAAAGCACTTACTAGCATTCTCAGGACTCTGGGTTTACTCCCTTGCAAAACAGATATGTGTACCAGCTCAGGGCTGTGGTTCAGGTCAGAGACCTTTCTAAAAGGACTCGGATAACCCCTCCCCTCCAAACTCCCAGGAGCCACCTGGAGTCCTGGCCCTGGGGAGACCAAGGTGAGACATATTAAAGGCAGAGGTTTCAACAGACCAACGTAACTGTCAAGAAGCCACACACACACACGTGCAAACCCGGCATGGAGGCTGAGTCCCTGCAGAAGAACGGAAACCAGACGTGTCCCCCAGAAAAGAGCACCAAGGACAAGAGTGGGAGAGGAAGCAGGGAAGGCAGTCTGGGCTTCACAGGCGATGCTTACCCACCGTTAACCCCAACAAACTGAAGGTTCTTTTTGGTCCCATTACCTCCTGCACGGAAGCCATAGTCTTTCTTTTTCATTATGGATTTAAGGCTGGTCGACGGGGAGATCTCTAGGTAGACACAACATCACAAGTTAGAATGAACTTGGGGGGAGCCAAACCAGGATACATGTGTATGAAGAAAGAAAAAAGGACAGGAAACCAGATAATGCAAATCACGTGTTTTAGGGGCTTTCACAAAAGGCTTTTTTTTTTTTTTTTTTTTGGCCCATGTTAGTAGAATTGTTTATCCCAGTTAATGATGTCCCTCTGCATAAGACAATAGAGTAGTTACTGAAGCACTTCTTAGAGAACCAGTGTTGACCTTATCTCATGGCTGGGAACTCTGAGACTCGGACTTGTTCAGGGCTGGTAGGACAGGAGAACTCAGATCTCTGGACGTTAGGCTAGAATCATCTCTCTGAACAAGAACCCTTTTCCTTTATTGCATGCAAGTTGGCACTTGTGACAAGGGGTAATGATGACACTGGAGTGGTAACGAGTGAGCAAGGTCACAAATCTTGCACTGTGCTCATGACACAGGAGTTACTCCCCAGCGGGCACAACTGGAACTAACCCTGAAGTGAGAAAGCAACCAACTTGTAACGTGTGGCAGGAAGTTGGCTCAGATGCAGCAAGGCATGGCATGGGCCCATTTTGCTCAGCAGTAAAGAGTGTGTGATCTCTTGTCCCCAGTCAGCTAAGGGATGCTCATGTGTGTGTCTGCGCCAACCCCAACATTTTAGTTGAGCAATTGCAGAGCTCAGTATAATGCTCCTTCGAGTTCAGGCCAGAGTAAACCTCTGAGGTCAAAGAGCCAGAAAGGAAGGCAGAAATATCAGAGCCCAGCGAGCCGGGCAAGGAGGCCCAGGCGGGGCAGGCGACCACACCATCCTTGGTCTGAGACACAGCCTTTGCATAACACCAGTAAGACTAGATGCTCTCTGGGCAGGCTCAGGACCGCCACAGTTAGTGATGTGGCAAATGGCCTTCCTCCTTGACGGGCATCTCTGCGGCCCTGGCCTAAGCTATCCATTTATCTGTATGTATTTGGCCTTGCAGTCAGACCCAACCCTACAGCAAGGACAAGAGTGGAGGTACTGGCCTCCACTCTATACACACAAATCAGTTTTTATTTCCCTGGGTCCCTGGAGGTGCTAATTGAAAACAAAAACAAAACCAAAAACAACCCTTATACAATTAAGACTCCTTGTCCCTCCAATGTGTAAAGGAGAAACAGGGTCCCTGTCTTGGGCATTGGTAGTTACCCGGTGCGTTGGAGGAGGGCGGGGTGGTAGGCTTCTCCTGCCCGGGAGCCTGGGCCGAGTAGGCAGACAGCAGCAGGTTGAGCGAGCTGAGCAGTTGGCTCTGGATGCTGCTGAGCTTGGAGGCCGGCTGCTTGATGGCGCTGGCCAGCTCTGGGTACCCGTGCTCCAGGCAGCTCCACTGCTCCTGCAGAAGTTCCTGGATCTTCTTCACGTACTGTCCTATGGTGGCATCCGTGGGAGAGCTTGGGGGCTTGCGGGGGCGCTCCTCTTCTGGGCGCTCTGAACTGGCCTCCTCCTTGACCTCTAGGGCAGCCCTGCCGCTCCTGAGAGCGCCTCCCTCCGCACTGGTCAGGTCCACGGCTGCCATCTGTGGGCTTCCCTCCTGCTCCGGACCCTCTTCCTCGATCCTGAGCTCCATGGAGAGGCTGCTGGGTAAGGACGAGGGGAAGACCTGCTCAGGTCCCCTGGACAGTAGCAGCTGGGGTGGCAAGCTGCGCTCCTCGGGGCTCTGCTCTCCCTGCATGCGACTCTCCCGAGCCCCCCGGAAGCCGTTCTCCTCGGCCCTGGACTCCCAGCGCTCTAAATCTGGGGTGCTCAGGAAGTTGACTCCAACGCTCTTGTCACACGATTCCCTGGAGGAGGGTTCCTGAAGAGGCTCGGTGTTCACCGTGGCGTCAGTGTGGCCCCGAGCTTCCCGGGCATTCTCCTGGCTAAGCTTTTCCTCTAACTGGGCCACCGTGCGCTCCAGCTCTTGAATCCTTTGCTCCCTGGACTTGATCTCCTCTTCCCGCTGCTGGAGGGCGGCTCTGGCCTGGACCAGTTCCTGGCTTCGTTCCAACAACGTGCCCTCGAGAGCCGAGACCTGCTGCTTCAGGCTGGAAATGCGCGTGGCGTGGGCGCGGTCCAGGCCCAGGTTTTCCTCCGATACCCCTATACCTACGCTCCTCACATCCACCTCCACGGGTGGCGGGGGTGGGATTTCACTGATGTTGAGCTCGATTTCCTCCAGGGGAGCTGGTCCTCAGGGATGGGGGAGGGCAGAGGAGGCGGGCTGGGGGTGGAGGAGCCGGGAGAGACCGGCACTTCTGCTTCTCTGCCTTGGCGTTGGTCCTCTGCATCCTCTTGAACCACGAGGGCATTCTGGAAAGAGGAGGGAGGACCTGGCGGAGACAGGTGATTCGGAACTTTCACTTCGCCCTCTACGGGTTCAACACCCTTCAAGGCCAGCTCTGGAATCCCCGGTCCTGACTCTCCCCACTGCCCATCTGTCAGCTGGACTGACGCTGTGCGGCTTGAGCTGTGCAAACCCGTGAATCCTTCCCCAGGGCTAAAGGTACTACCACAGACATCGTCTTCACTCTGGAGCGGTGGGAGGGCAGGAGGCACAGAGGGACCAGAGCTCAGGCTGGGTTCTTCTGAGGCCCTGGTTTGCTGCAGTGTGGCTGGCATGCTGGATGCTCTCAAAAGCTGGGGCCGACCACCTGCATCCTCGGAAGCGCCATCCTCCAGCTGCCTGCTGGCTTCCGCCAGCAGAGCCCTTCTGTGGTAGCTCACATCGCTGCTGCCTGCCCCAGCCTGAGGAGGATGGCTCAGTGGCAGTGACTGGGATAGCTCCTGGATCCCCAGGGAGACCTTCCTTGAGATGGCTGGGGACCAGTTTTGTTGGGGACCAGAGGCATAGAGACGAGACCCACTGTCTGGAAGGCTGAAGTTTCGGGGCAAAGTGCTAAACTTGGCCTGCTTGGCCCTTCTGTGAATAGGAATCCTTTTGATGGTGTTTCCCTTCTCAATGTCATCCACATACTTGAGGAAGTCCAGGTCCAAGTGGAAGCCATAGGGGGTTTCCACGGAGTAAGGGTGGCTCTTTGGAAGGTCTTTCTCTACATCGCCCTGAGCGGACTGGTCTTTGGCTGGGACACCTGAGATGTAAAGAAAGAAGCACGAGGTCAAAATGAGGCTACCTGTGACTTCAACTTCATGCTGCCACAAGCCACTTTTCAGCATCCTAGCCTCCGAACCATGCCCTGGTGCTTGAGGGCTTTGTGCCTTGCTGGGATATCGTCTCATCAAATCAATGTGATTTAGCCCATGTCTCAAGGAACAGGTAGAGCGGTGCTTCCTAATCTTCAGTATATCATCTCAGTTGCTACTGGAACCTGTCTGCAGACCCGGAAAACAAATTCTAAAGTGAGTATGTGGCTACTGAACTGAGTGATTTGCCAAAGCAAGTATAATTGGCAGTTATGGAGACAGTAGATTCTGAAGGTTGAGGCACACAATTTTCTCAGCATTCAAAAAAGAAGCTTACATGCCTTAAAATAGGCACTTAGTAAATCTTGTATAAGCTAAAGGTATTGATAAATTTGTTCTGCTACATTATTTAAGTTCCTCAGATCTGAAATACACTGGCTTTGGAACAGCCTTGAAAAACCACTCAGGGCTTTAACAAAGCTGATCCTACCTTGAAAAGCCCAGGCTAAGTTAGGAAATACCACACTTTGCATGGACTGAAAAAAGGTGTCGAGGCCAAAAGAGACACAAATATACATCTTCCCAGCAGCACAGGCCCAGTGACTTTTTAAAGAATCCTGAACTCTGAGTGGAGCAACATGGTTGCTCCTTTAAGCCAGGAAACAAACTTGCCGCATTGTGATGACCGGTCTCAATGGTCGACCTGGCACAGTTTAGAGACAGCTGGTCCAGGATGCTGGACTGTACAGGAGAGCGAGCTGGGGACTAGCAGTCATGCATGGATCTGTTATTTTCTGCTCTTGACTATGCATGCAATGTGACCAGTTCTCTGAAGTTCCTGCTGCTGTGACTTCCCTGACATGATGGACTATAACTTAGAATTATGGACTTCCTTAAGTTGTTCCTTAAGTTGCCTTTGTTGGGATATTTTATGGCAGTAACCAGAAAGGAACTAAAACACACACCTAGTTGTTGAGTCCCGCAGAAGATACTTGGAGCAAGGCAGTCTTTTGACTACTTACATTGCGACTTAAGCCCAAGCCTCCTTTCAAGCAATCTTTGTTCCGTTCAGTGTTCCTCCCGTGATGTCTTTTGCTACTTCTAGGGACATTATGCTAGACATGCTGTAAAAAAGTTAGGGCTGGGCACCTGGTTTCCTTCTTCCAGCAAGGCCACATGCCTGCCCAGTGTGCTCTGCTTAGCAAAGCACAGCTTCTCCAGAGAACAGGACGGAGCCAACAAACACAAGGAGGCTGAACTTGCACATGGAACAATTGAACCTGTGCGCCACCATTGCCAAGTAGAGCCACAGCCTGTAGGCAATTGTCATAACCGTGGCAGGGAACAGGATGGGCTTCTGCTGATTCACACAGTGGTCCCCGAAGGCTCTGGGCTTCCATGTGCCTCTCGTCCTCAAAAACCTCCACAAAATTCCCACACACGCTTTTCTTTTTTAGCTAACTTGCTCCACTTCCCCAAGAAAATACGCTTACACTTCAACAAACAAGAACATTATCTGTCACTGTTAGTTTTTTCTGTTAGTTTCTTGACTGGCACTCAGCTGGACCCATGAACTTTCTGCCTGTGGCTTCTGCGAAACCTCCTGGGTCAGTAGGACAGGCTGGGACAGACAGGAGACATCTGTGTGGAGTTAAGTGGGGAGATTTATGACCTGAGCCAGAGACCTCACCTAAAGAGAGGCTGTGCCGTCTAATGGCTCACTGGAATAGAAATGCACCAATTTTTGCAGTGGCTTCTGGGAGCAGGTCCAGAGAACAAATGCACAATAGTGTTGGTGGCTCGAAAGGCTAAATCTTCTACCTAGGATCCAAGGGGAGCTGAAGGAGTCTAAGACTGAGAAGGTATGGAGACAAGATGCTTAAGAAGTTATGTGCTTTTCCTAAAACATAATATGCTTACACATTCACTGGTGATCTTTCACGGTGCCCTGCCTGTCTCTCATCACTCTGCACTTGTCTTTTCCTTGATGGACCTTCCCGGAGCCTGAGCCCATATGCAAGAAACCACTCTCACATCAAGCTCTGTTCTCATTAGTTCCAGGTGGCGACAGGTAGGCAGGAGCTCAGAATTCCAGACATGAGGCCAGGGCAAGAATTAATTAGGAGAAATGTCTCTGCTGACATGACCAGGAGGATAATCAGCCTTCTGCCCTGCAGTTTCTTTCTTTGTAAAACAGAGATAACAGTGCCTAACTTGAAGAGTGAGTGTGATTGTTGGGGAAGAAAAGCACACAGTGGAATCTTTGCAAGCATTCTCCAGGTGAGAGTGGATAGGCTCTAACGGGGTCCCATTGGAGTGGATAGGACTGAGAACCAGATATGCCTTGTTTCCCTGGAGTATCTACCTCTGTGAGGTCCACAACATCATTAGGGAGAAGGAGGGACCTATTAAGCAGCTGGAGAAACAGGTAAAAGGAGAAGAAAAAGGTAAAATACAGAAGATTCAGAACTGATGGGAATTCTCCATGGGGCCTCGCTCTAAGAGCAGGATTGATAGGCAGGTGCTTGGAAAGAACCTTCAAACATGGCCATCAGCCTGAGCAGACAGAGACACACAAGCAAGTGTATATGTATACACATGTACACACACACACACACACACACACACACACACACACACACACACACACACACGGGACAGGAGGGAGTGCCAGTCATCAAAAGAAAAGTGAAATACTATAGGCGAGTGAGTCTGCCAGAGGCAATTAAAGAGAGAGAAAAAAAGTTCAAGCCTACGGCCAGTTTCTGAAGAAAACAGGGAAAACAGAAGCAGAAGAAAGCGGCCCACAGCCAAGCTGGAAAGAATGGAATGGAGTGAATGTCTTCAAAAGGCCAAGGCAGCAAGGGAAGCTTGGCCTGTGGGATGCTGCGCCTGAAGAGAGGGCACTTTCCTTGCGCGACTGTGGCCACTGATAGGGAAGGCAAAGATACTGGGGATGCTGAGAGGGGATCAGACCAGCTGTAACGTGGCAGGAGGACAGCTTCTCCCACTCCTGACTCCAAGAGAATTAGCTGGTGCCTTGCGGGCTTACTTTCAGGGATGTACTGCAAGCAGCTCTCTGAGGAGAGTGGCAGCCTGTCAAAATGCATGACAATGCATCTGCAAAAAAAGCAAGTAGAACTGCAGCAGCACCAGTCCTAGGTCCTGTGCCAGCGAGGGTCACATGACACAAGGAGGATTACAGGTTCTCCTGCTGTGACACTCGGGGGACTTGGGAAAAGCATCTCATTAGAAGTCAGAAGACCAGACCAAGGTCTGACTCTGACCTTCAGCCTGTTTCTTGGAGAGGATGAGGGGAACAGTCACTGGGCTAGACAATTGGTATTCAACAATTTTATAGGCCTATCTTACTTCCTTCTATACTAGGTCTAAAACAGTATTTATATCCATTGTGTGTGTGTGTGTGTGTGTGTGTGTGTGTGTGTGTGTGTATGTGTGTGAATTGAAAGGCACTGTGCATGCCTGTGAAGGACAAAGGGTGATTTTAGGAATCATTTTGGGTTCTTTTTGCTTTGCTCTGGAGTTTCCCAGGCTCTGCCTTCCAGGGCCGGAAGTACAGACTGCCATCAATTCCACCTGTTGTTTTTATATTAGGTCTTGGACATAAACTCTGGTCCTTCTGCTTGCTAGGCAGAGACTTAACCTCCATGAGCCATCTCTCCAGCCCTAACATCCATTTATAGATACATATGGAAGATCCAATATTATATCACCCCTGGTACTCTCCTGCCACCCAGACAGGCCTTGTCACTGGCTTTGACCAGGGCAGAGGGCACGACAGTAAGCGTGGCATAGGTAGAAATTTGAACCCTGGGTGTCCATTAACATCTGTCTAGCTTTCTGTGCTTGAGACCTCCGCCACCAAGTATGGACATGTTCCAGCTATCCTTCAGGATGGCAACTGATACACGGTCAAGGCATGACAAGTGAACAAGGGCCACCCAGCTTGGTCAAACCACCGAGACTACATGAATGGGCCCAGGAAAGATTGACCACCAAGCCCAAACCAGAATACTGACCCTAACTTGCACAGTCTCTTGAGAAATAATAATTGCCATTTAAATCACAATATTTTTGACCCCCCACTCCATCGATAGAACCTTTTCACTTTCCTCATCTATAGAATAAGGGTGCCAAGGGGAAGCACCCCTCTCTTGAAGCTTGGAGGATATGAGAAACTCTTTTGCAAATTATACATGTCCAGCGTTTTATACTTTGTAAGATTCCATTCTCATTCTCTACCACCTTCTGTGGTTTAGCTGAAGGAGGAGGTTTGGGCTGCCCCAAACTGTCTGTCTGGGAAATGTTTCCAGTAAATCTCTTGAGAGCTATTTCCAGAACACCATCCCTTTCCAAGCCAAGCAGCCCCTTCAAGCCAGGGAACAGAAAGAGGTCTGCGTACCATCCGTCTTCTCCATTGTGCTGACGCAAACCTCAGTCTCTCAGGTACTCTTCGTCCACTGAGTGTGTAATTCGTGGGTAGTTCTGAAAGAAAAAGAGAGAGAAATGGTGAGTCTTGTTAGAGTTAGAATAAGTTTAGAGTTCCTGGTGCTGAAAACCTGGTCAAAAGTCCACAGCTGGGTAGGTCACGGGCCCTGAGGAGAACCTACTACTGTTGTTTGGCTCAACGGACATGTTGCAAATAACCTTGTAAATATTTGTGTTTATTCCCATAGATCAGTGCTGCTCTCAACCGTGGTCAGAAATGCTTCTTCCCGCAATGGGCCGTGGGTAATGCAGACACATAACTGCTCAAAGGACTGAGAATGAACGACTGTTGAAGACTTCACCCTAAAAGAGACAACTTTATCAATGCTAATCCCTCCTCCCTTGGGGTCCCCAACCTTACCCATATTCAGGGAACATCTCAGAATAGGGGGCAGGAAGAATCTAAGAGCCAGAGGATGGGGAAGAATGTGTTTAAATATTGTCTTCTGGACACAACGTGACTGCTGTACTCATGAACTCACAGTAGCTATGACTGCCTGTATGAGATCCAGTCAGCCAGCATTCCAGTACGGGTGGGGGGGGACCCAGAAGATCTCCCTCCTAGCTGGGTAACTACGGAAGCTTGGGAGCGTGGTCACTGGTAGGAAGCCCAAGCTCCAGTTGATGCTCCCTCCCTCATGTGCATATGGGCAGCACTAAGAGGTCTCAGTGGGTTACTAAAAACATAAGTAAAGGAGACCGGGAAGATGGGAGAGGAAATGTGCTCTGGGGTTTAAGGGAAGCAGGCAGGGAAATGGGGGTAGATATGATCAAGATACATTGTATACACACACAAAATGACCACAGAATAAATAAAATGATTAAATAAAAAAAGAGGGGCTTGTCGACCTGTTGACCTGATTTCAATCCCTAGAAGCCCACATGGAGGTAGGAGAGAAGTGACTTCTAAACAGCTGTCCACTAACCTTGATCCACGTGCTGCGAAACATTTGCCTCCTCTCCCTCTCTCTTTTTCTCTTCCTTTCTCTCTCTCAAATAAAATATGTTTAAAAAAAAAAAAAAAGAATAGTAAGAGCTGAGGAAACTCTGTACAAAGAAGGTAGCATCCACCTTTGTCTCCCAGGGCTGCTCATGAACATTTAGATCTGCAAGGCGGGAGATAAAAACCTGCATGCAATCCTATGGCTCAGTTTTGGGTGGGACTTCAAGGGATGCTTGCAACACCTGATGCTAAACAGAGCCGTTGGCCCGACAGGCCAAGGAGACAGCACAGTGCCCTTTCCCAGCCTGGTAAAGAATGATGACTCAGAGTGAAAGGCTAGAACGGAGCACGGTGCAGAGGGTCTGAAGGATTCCGGTTGGCTTCAAGACTAGATGATCTGAGACTGACGAGGAGTGACACAGGTGGTTTCTAACCATTCGTAGCACAAGGGCCAGTGCAGCCCAGGTGGCCAGAAGATGCCAGTAGCTCCTAGCAGAATGCTGTTCCACTCTGAATTAGTGAACCCTAAGGTTTGACTGTCAATTCTCCCCAAATTAATAATCCGCTCCAAGGCTCTTTCTAGCTCCTGACCCATTGTGATAAATCACTCAGGAATTGGTTTTTTATGATCATCGCCTCACACACATCAAAAATAATGAATTACGCCCCGCTGTAGAAGCAGGGTTGTTTTGGGAGTTTCAGTGCACTTGACAATGAACTCTGGACCAGACAAGTGGGCTAGTGATGCAGGAAGGGCTCGGGAAATTGAAAGAGAACCATCTGCACACTGGAGGAAAGGGAGAATGTAAGGACTAACTGAAGAAAAAAATATATATATATTAGACCTGCCAGGTAAGAGAGAATTCAGGTCTGCTCAATAGAAGTGTAGCACAAACTCTGAGCTCTGCCTGCGCCTCCAGAGTCTGCTTCCTGCCTAGGCTCCTTCATGCTGTTCTCTTGGAGGCTCCCGGCTGCTCCCTCTGTGGTCTGGTAGAGCCAGGGGAAGCAGAGACACTCCTGGCGAAGGAATGCCAACACCGAGCACCCCATCCCCACCCCAGTCCGGAAGCAGCAAGCATTGGAGTCTAGTGGAGCACAGAGCTAGAGCAGAAAAGCTAAGGAAATTAGGGCTCTGCACGGGTGGTCTTGGAACAAAGCGGCCATGGAGGGGAACAATGGATGGGCATGCCAGGTTCTGTGCTGGGATGAGAGAGGCCTGAGCTGTGGTAGAGAGAAGACTCTTGAGCAGGGGCCTCTCGCGCCTCTCCTGACCCTCTCTGTAGTCTCTGTGGGTGAAGGGCAGGTAAGGGAGGGCTGATGCTCGTTCTCTCTCACCAACACCCCCCCCATCATCACAGTCTTTCCTTCTGCTCCCTTCTCCCTGTCACATTCCCAAGCCACAGATGGCGTTTGAGGTTGACATACCCGGACAGGATTACAAGTGCCATTACTCAGACAGGGAGACTGGGACAGAGCTGCTGGGCCTCGTAACTAGCAAATCCTGGACTGGAACATGAGCTCTGATCTAGCCAACTCCAAGTCTGTGCTGGAGACAGCGGTGACTATGGGCATTTGTCAGCCCAGGTCACTGATGCCGTTTCTGCCCCTCACTCTCCTTGGGGAAATCTTTCTGGCCAGCGCGCCTTGACTCACTAAGGACACATGAAAAGCCTCTGTCTGGGTCTGGAGGGAAAGAGACTTTTCTGGGGCCTGTTTCAGCCCAAGGCTGGACACCATGTGCCAAGGCTCTGCCAACAAAGAAAATACACCGGAGGTCGCTGCCTATGGCTAGACCTGTGGCCTCAAAACTCTGAACGCCGCCTGGGGACATGAGTCACACTAGTTGCGTTTGGCTAGAATTCAGAATTCAGCCCATCCTATAGGGGATCAAATGACTCCAAATAATTATTCCAAACACATTAGGCTGAATTTCAATAAAAAACAACTCTATGGAGACTTCTAAGATTTCCTTCCCACTTGAATTTTACTAAAATTAATCACTTTGAAGCTATGGATACTAAATGGAGTTGACACCCCAGCTCTCTGAGGAAGGGGTGTTGTAACTTTTCACTCTAAAGGACTATGAAAACACAGCAAAGAAAGAGGAATTCACTGCCTCCTTTGCATTCCCCCCTCCTACACCCTAACCCTGGCCTTCTCTGCTTTCCTCCAGAATCCTCACAGCAGACATCTTGGGAGTTAGCTAAAGGGGATTCCTTGGAATCCATGGATATTAGAGGTTAGGGGCATGGCAAAGGAGAATGATTGCCACATAGTCCTGTGCTTTGACCTATAGAAATAGGTTTGTTAGACAGAATTCCCTCTTTAATATTCCACAACCTGAGACTGGGGAGATGACACAGGGGTTAAATCCTTGGTCTTGCAACCAAAAGGACCTGAGTTCGGACCCCCAGATCCCATGTAAAAATGCCTAGTGGATATGGCAGCAGTCTGTCATTTCAGCCTTGGAGGAAACCCAGAGTAAAGCAATAAGGAGGTAGAACAATACAGAACGATTGTGGATGTCACCCTTGGGACTCCACAGGCCCACACGCTCAAGTGCCCTCTGGTACACACACCCACACACAAATAAAATCCCACAACACTCCAGAGCATTTGACGCTCAATGTGCAGCTGTTCATTCCCAGCCCGCTAAGCTGTATCTCTTGATGCTCACTGTTGTTAACTTCTCATTTGTCTGTGGCCGGTGCCAGGGTCCCGGGTTGGGCCAGCCTTTCTCATTAACTCATCACATTCTCATTTGAGTACAGATAGTTTTAACTCTCTCCAGCGCTTCTCCTCTCCTTATCTGTATGCTTGTGAAGGTCAGAATTCTTTTGAGACTCATTCCCTTATCACTGCCAACGCTGCTGTCTAAATCTGGAGACGGACAGTGCATGGTTTTTCAATGAATAAAAAAAGGGAACAACTATCCATCTTCACGTGGCACTCATAGAAGGCAATGAACAGGTGCTAGGCACTGACTCTGGGCATCACTTCTCACTACTTCCTGGCTCACACAGTCCTGGGAAACATGTACCTTATAAATAAGGACGCTAAGGGCTATGTGGCCAACTCAAAGTATCCCATCCCAGTTGGTTAGGGGCAGAATAACTTGCATATGTAGCATCACTATTGTATGGTGTCCTTTTAAAACCTGTGGGGCATTTCGGCCCAAGGCTGCCTGTTAACCCACCCGGGCCATCCATTTGAGACAGCAATGGACAGTCCACGCGCAGCCTGGCCATGTTAGGAATGGTTCCTGAAAGCCTGAATTTTCACCCAGGAATATGGACCTCCTTAGGCCAGTGCAACTCCTGTAGCATTCTTACTCCACACCCTCCTGCTCCCCACACTGATTCTTTTTATGATCCCATTTCAACCTCAGTTGACCTCAAACCCAAACATCAGGAAAGCATCCCTTTCCTTAGTCCTGACACTGAAACCTGATTCTGCATTTCTGTTCTCTCCAACCCCCTCTTTATTCTGCAATAATAAAAATGCCGCTTTTCATCCCAGAACAGGCTGCATGCCAAGATAAATAGCACCTTGGATTTCCTTGAAAAGAGAGCGTGGCTCAATGCGCGGCCTCCTTGCCATGGAATTCTTGGAGAATTTAACCTTACAAAGCCAAATATTGAGCAAGGTGGCACAGAGAGAGGCAGCCGAGGCAGCCTTGCCGACCCCTGCACACTTACGAAGAAAGTACCTGGGACGGATCCTGCCGCCAGGAGGATGCCTTTGTTCCCCATCTCAGGAACTGAGCTCCGCACAGGGGAAATGTTTCCGGCCAAGGAGCCGGAGGTGACCCACGGAGATGTTTATTCTTGGGAAGCTCAAGGCTGGGTCACCAGAGGAGTGAGCGGCACATCCTCAGCCGGCTCACTTCCCCAGAAAAGCACACTTTAACGCGTCCTCATTTACTGTCCTGCTACGGTCTTCTGGAAGTGCCTGTCCCTCTGGCCTGCACAGCAGCAGCTGGCTCTCGAGCTGCATGAGGAACAGCTGGGAGTTGAGCCATGCACATATTGCCTTCCCACAGCATCCCGGGAGCATCCTCCCCCTTCTCTGTCCCCCCCCCCCCCTTCCCAACACATACAGTCAGGGAGAGCCGGAGGCTGCAGGAATAGAGCTGACTCTGCTAAGTGCAGCCTGACTGTCTGCTTTCCAGCTGTTAAAGACCTTGGTCAGGTGATCAGTGACCTTATTGGAAAAGCAAATACCGACTTCCTTTTGGCTTTGTGAAACTAGGGGAGCTGGAGCAGAAAGAATTCGCTGCCCAGTAAGTAAAGGCTGGATCTTGCAGAAAGACCTGCTGGGAAAGTTAGTTCCCAGATCTGCCAGTGTTTCCCAGAGACGCATCTAACGATCCCAGCCCCTCAAACACACACACGGCCTTCCTGATGCAGTTGATCTGTGACTTCAACATGTCTTCTCTTCTCCCCTTGCATTTGGCTTGGCTCATGGAGGAAACTGCCCCTCATGAGGACACAGTCTCCTGGGGACAGGAAACTCTTTGGGTGTGCGTTGCCATCTCAGGGGAGCTCAGCTTCACAAACAGTCTTCTCCTGTTGGCCCCCCAGGGTCCTGGGACCAGCAAGCCTCTGCTCATTAAGGGAATGAAGATCTGCTGGCAGGTAGAGTGAAGACTGTAGCCTAGTGAACTCTGGGGGCCACAGTGGCAGCCCCTGCTTTCTGCTCCACCACCAGTCTGATGCCTTTGAACACCGAAAGGGCAGGAAGAGAAGCCAAGTACCTGCTCTGACAGATTGACCAGCCAGACGCTCCAGCTCCACGGTGCGGGGGGGGGGAGTCTCACTGTAGCAATGACCAGCAATTTGGGAGAAGCTGGATGGAAGAGGTAAGCAGAGGTCAGAGGTCTCAATGCACCACAGGCACGAAGAAAAGCCCCCAGTTCAGAGCTGCTAAAGCTTTTCGGAAAAGAAGTCCATTAGAGGTGGGGGCCTGGACTTCCCAAACCTCACACCGCTCCTAGCCCTCAAAGAGACAGGGCTGATCTGGTCCAACAGGGACCCTGAGAGCCCTCCACTCTTTTTTTATACAGCATTGGAGGGACTTATCTCCTTAACACCTCCCACCACCACTGACTGACTTACACTGACTCAGATGACTCATTGGAGGGACTTATCTCCTTACACTGACTCAGATGACTCATTGGAGGGACTTATCTCCTTAACACCTCCCACCACCACTGACTGACTTACACTGACTCAGATGTTGTTGCCAGAGTATCACCCTGAAATGCTGCCTGCAGGTCATTTTATGCACATGAAAGCACTTCCTCTCTGTCGTGCATCTCTATCCTCCCATTAGTACTTAAAGCAGTCAGAAAAGGGGCCCATATCCCTCATGGAAAGATAAAGAAACACACTATAAAATCAAGATACCAATAAGCAAATGAAGAAGACACATGAACAGACCAAAAAAAAAAAATCATCATAGAAAACTTACAAATGATTAATATCTGTAAAAAATTAAATTAAATCTTACAAACTGATCATCAAAAAGATGCTCACACACAAAGAAATGTTACACTATTAATTTACCTTACAATATGCTAGGCACTCTGGGTCCAATGTGAACACTACCTGCCCTTATTTCTATAATCCAAGGACAGAGCTGACACTCAGAACATGCTGAAGTGCTTAGACTATCAGTGTCACAATTCGCTTCCATGTTTTTTCTAACGCTAACACACTCTTTTGAGTTAATGTGCAAGACATAAGTAAGAAAGATAGGGCGTGAGCCCTGGGTGTAGTAACTCAAGCAACTTTCCTTATCTAAGAAGAACCCAGCCCAGTGTACCATGTGAGGAATGCAGGAGATAAAGATCAGAAAGCGCTCATGCCAATGTTTTGTATATAACAAATATTCAGGAAATGGAATGGTGATTACATTTTTTTGCATGTGTGGGTAGATGCATGTGGGTATAAAAGAGGGCACTGTGTGTGCCTATGGAGGCCAATGGTGACTTGGGGAATCATCCTGGATTGCTCTAATTCTCCTTGCTTTGCTCTGGGGTTTTTCAGGCTCTGCCTTCCAGGACCAAAGTGCAGGCTGCTGCCACTTTATACCCAGAGTTTTTATATGGGCTCTGAACTCAAGTTCTTTGGCTTTCAAGGCAGAGGCTTAAATCCAAAGTTGTCTCTCTAGTCGGAGGATTGCATTTTAAACAGACTTTCCTCCATGTTAGATAAAAAGGATCTTCAAGGTAAAATCTCAGTGCTAATGAGTATATGATAGGATACCTTCCCTACTCTAGCATATCACAGCCGACACTGCAGATGGGGGGGGAGATGACATCCAGGCACAAGATGAACTGTATCCTGGTACCCTGTGCTCAGCATCACTGTTTAGCCTGTGCAGGTGCAGAGGGAAATTCAAAACCAAATGAAGGCCAGTGCAGTATGTAAGGGGCGTGTTTCCAAACCTGGCGACCTGAGTTTGATTTCAGGAAACCCAGGTAGGTAGGAGAGAACCAACTTCCAAAAGTTGTCCTTTGACCTCCAGCACTGTGTCATGACATACCTATTCCCCTCCAAGTAAATAAAAACAAACACAAGTGTGAACAGAATAGTCTGCTCAAAGAATATATTGGCAATTCATATACTACAAATCAGTTGTGAATTCTATCACATGGGCACTTGGAGATACAGTCATTTTTTTTGGCTGTAATTACATAGTTTCTGTACATGGCCCCACAAGACCATCATTGGCTTGTGCCTGTTGTGAAAACCTACCGCCATCTGGACTTCATTCTACCTCATATTCAACCCCCCATCACTTCCACATCAGCCATCCTACAGGAAGTCCTCAGGGAAGTCTCCAAGAAAGACCCCAGTTCCAGGAGGCTGCTCTGCAGCCACATGGGCTCTGAAGTTAAAAAAAAAGAAAAGAAAAGAAAAAAGAAAAAGGGGTGTGAGTCCTGGGTGTAGGAGCTGAGGCTTTTGTTCAGGAAGAGCCCATCCCAGTGTACCATGTGAGGACGGAGAAGATAAAGATCAGAAAGGAATCATGCCAGCGCCTTGTATATAACCAAAGTACATGGAGTGATGATTATATTTTAAAACTCCCTTGCTCACTAAATGGAGTGATGATAACATTTTAAAGTACTCAGAAGCCAGGAAAGGGCAAGAATTATACTCCTTTTATTCATTGTCCTTTTTTTTTTTAAGATGTTATCTCATGTAGTCCAGGACTGTGTGCAAATGTGTACCTGTGGCGGCCCAGTGGTGACTTGAGGAATCATCTTGGATTGCTCTAACTCCTCCTTGCTTTGCTCAGGGGTTTCTCAGGCTCTCCTTCCAGGGCCTAAGGTGCAGGCTTATACCAGAGTTTTTATATGGTCTCTGAACTCAAGTTCTTTGGCTTTCAAGGCAGAGGCTTAAACCCCAAGCCATCTCTCTACTCAGAGGATTACATCTTAAACATACTCTCCCTCCATGTTAGATAAAAAGGATCTTTGAGGTAAAATCCTCAGGGCTAATGAGTATGTGATAGGATACCTTTCCTGAATTCTATCACACAGCCACTTGGAGATATAGTCATACTTACTGTAATTACATAGTTTCTGTACATGGCCCCACAAGATCATCATTGACTTGTGCCTGTTGTGCAAACCTATTGTCATCTTGTGAAACTTGTTTGTAGATGAGGATGACCTTGAATCCCTGATCATTTTGCCTCTATCTTCTAAGTACTGGAAGCATAGGCATATGTCACTGTACCTGTCTAAATTGCCCTATTCCCAACACTTGGCAAGGTAGAAATTCATTGTTTTGGAGCAATGAATACATGGGTGAATGAATGTATGGATGGATCAGAGACTGTCATAGTTGAAAGAGAATTTTAAAAATAGCTTTAAATATAATCAACACATCATATATCTTATTCACATATACTGTACAATCCAGTGCTTGTAATAAGTTGTATAAACAGTCTAAGCTTCAAACTTAGTCTAAACTGTAATAAAATGAGTTATACCATAGTCTAAGTTTCTAAAACTGTGGGAAAATATGCATATAGCATGGTATTGATCATTTCAGACCTTTACAAACATGCAATTCAGTGACAGTAAATGAATTTATGGTGTACAGTCCTTGCTAGGATTTATACCTGAAACCCTCACATTGAGTCAAACATACTGTCTACATCCAGTCATTGAAGAACTCAATTCTACTGTTTCAAGTTCCCCAGTTCTAGGATTACACACAAACGCCACCATATCTGTTCTAATCAACATTTAAAATAAATATTGCCAAGCTAATAGGTATATAATGGGCAAAAGGGGGCTGGAGAGGTGGCTCAGGGCTTAAACCTCCGCCTTGCAGGCGGAAGGTCCCGAGTTCGGATCCCAGATCCCACGTATAGACGCCGGGCAGAAGCGGGGGCGGCCTGTGCTTCTGGTCCTGGTAGGGTGGAGCCTGTGAATCCCGGGGCAGAAGGAGGTGGAGGCGTCCATGGTGGTTCGCGAATTCGTCCGTGGTTCTACATATACACAGACACGCACACACACACACAGACACACACACACGTACGCGCACATGCGCACAGTTGAATAAATAATAATAATTAAAAAAATTTAAAAATAATGGGCAAAAGGAATATATTATTACAGTTTTGATTTTCATTTGTTAATGATTTATCATGTTAATTGCTATTTTCTTTAAAGAAATGTCCTCTCTTAAATGAGTTGTTTAGTTTTTCTTGTGGGGGGGGTCCTTCAGGTATCCCAATTTTGTTGTCATTTCAAGAAAGGTCTTGACTGATCTGGAACTCATCATAGTCCTAAAATTTGCAGCAATTCTCTACCTCTGCCTCTTGAGTCCTGAGACTACAGTTATATGCCATGCCCAGCTAATATTCCAAATATTTATCTCTTGTCATATATAAACTTTGAAAAGAATTTGTTCTGTTTCATGGACTGTTGTGTGTGTGTGTTGTTGTTAGCGACTGGTGCCTGCTAGGCAAGCACTTCACTGCCATTTTCATTTGCCACAGCATAATTATTTTATTATTAAAGCAGGGTCTCTTAGTTGGACCCAGAGCTGGCCAGTGACCTGGTTAGCCAGCCAGCTTGCCCTAGGGATTCTCTGTCTTTGTCTCCCAAGTGCAGCTATTGAGGTGGCCACCATGTCTGTCTAACTTTTTATGCAGGTTCTGAAGGTACAACCCCTATTTTTCAAACTTGTGGGGTCAGTACCTTACTTACTGAGTCATTCCCTAACCCCCATCTTTTGAAAGGTCTCATGTAGTCCAGGCTGGCCTCAAACTCACTATGTATCCAAGGATGACTTTGAACACCTGAACATCTAAGTGCTGGGAGTCCAGACGCGGGCCACCACTTCTAGCTCCCAGGGTCTCTTACCAGGACTGTTGGCATTATCTTCGTTCTTTTAGTCTATAATTCTCACAGCAGAGTCAGTAGTCCAGTAAGTTTCTGAAAGAGCTCTAATAGATTCCAAATTTTCCACTTCTTAAATGAGTGATACAGTTACACGGGATATCATTTTTATAAGGAACGAACTATGTGAATTAATTAATCACTGGCATTAATAAATAGAACTAAGCCTGTTCCAAGAGTATTAAAAACATAAATTCTCCACTCTGCAAAGAGGGAGCTCCATCATCACTAAACAATACTGCAAAGCTCCTGGGTGTGCACCCAGGCCGAGCTCTGGATTCCTGCAATGCTCAGGAAGGGCGTTTTGTTATTAGCGCAGAAGACATTGCTTCCCAGCAACTCAGCACCTTATCACACCCTTCCTATGCCTATGCTGTTTCTTTCTTTGTGAGTCCCCAGCTCCCTAAGGTTGACACTAGAATTCCCATTGTTGACCCACTCAACCAAAGTGTCAGTCAAGGGTCAGCAGGCAGAAGCATCCAGGCGACTGAAAGGCAGTGCTCTGGAAAGGGAAAGACTGCAGGCTGGTGAATCCTGCTACTTGTGATCCTTTAATAAATTTCCCTTGGGCCAGCCAGATAGCTCAGCAGACAGATGACTTAAATTCAAACCCACAACCCATATGGTAGAAGTAGAAAACCAATTTCTGCAAGTTGTCCTGACTTCCACCTACATGCCATGACATGCGCACACACACACACACACACACACACACACACACACACACACACACACACGATAACTAAATAAATAACAAATAAATTCCTCTTATGTAAGCTTGCTAGAGTGGGCTCAAAGTTTGCAGCTGTGACTCCTGATTTTTGCTGCAATGTAGTCTTGGATTTTAATTGTTTCAGGTCTAACAATGTCCCTTACTCACTAAATAATTATTCAGAATTTTAGTGGACTACTATCCTGAGTATTTACTGCATTATTGCTTTATTCTGCTTTATTTTCTCTTCCTCTTTAATGCTTTACTATCACCCCCACCCCCTGCCACTGGAACATGGGAATGAGTGGCCTCAGGAGACCACGAGGACTTTTGTGCTGGCAGAGTGGGCCACAGTCTAGATGTTTTGCAAACCAAACCACAACGTGGAATAAAAGTCTTCCAAGAATTCCACTCTGTGCTTCCTGTTGTGGTCCTTCAGTGAAAGCTCCTCAGTGGCAGAGACAGACAACTTCTTTAAGGTGCTACCCTTGCATCTCATTCTCGGCATTCCTCTGTCTTGGTTGGATCCAGCTGAAGCCTCAGGCATCAGCCAAGATGCCTCATGTAAGTTGCAGGTGCAGACAGTTAAGAACTTGCGTGGGTTGTGGCTTCTGCCTTTTGGGTTGGGAGGAAGGTTTTTCTTGGCTCAAATGCCTGCGCATTCAGGAAAGCCAGTTTATACCAAACTGAGCATGCAAAACAATCCCCAGATATCTGGGTGGAGCCAGTAATGTTTACAGATTTCTCAGGCAGGTTTGGGAAGGCTTTTCTTATTATTTTGCAAGACCCCACCACCAAGTCCTTCACAAGTTCAGTTCGCAGAGGAACAGAGAGATACCTGATGTGTGTCAAACCAGGATGATGCACCCTCAGCCCCAGCAGCATGCCAGCTGAAGGGAGGATGGATATCATCAGAGATGAGCTAGAGAGAGGAAGGTCTCTAGAAACTTCTATCAGCTTCAATGATTCTGAAGAAGATGGAATTCATCCAGTGTGTTGTCTGATGATACAAAGAGAAGTTGTACTCTAGGTTCGCTTTGTTGTGCTTTCATGAGATGCTGTTTGAATGTGCTTCCCAAAGTCTGTGTGTTGGAAACTCAATTCTACTGTGGCAGTAAGGGAAGTTTGGGGCCTGATGAGAGGGATGTGGTCGTAAGGGGTCTGCCCTCATGGACTTTAATGTTATTGCTTGGGAGTGGGTAGCTATTGAGAATGGGCTCTCCGTGTTATAAAGTAAAAGTGAGTTCTCCTTTCTTGTCTGCTTTCCATCACGGAATGGTGAATCACAAAGGAATGGTGAATCACAAAGGTCCTGTGCAGATCCCAGCCCTGTGCTAGACTTCCTAGCCTTCAGAGCTGTAAGCCAACTGAACTCATCAATTACCCAGGGTCAGATATTGTTACCTAAAATTATCTTAGAAAACAGACTAAGACTGTGGGTGGAATTACTAAGAAAAGTTCAGGCTGCTGCCATATCCACACAAGAATTTTCACATGGGATCTGGGAATCTGAACTCAGGTCCACTGGCTTGCAAGGTAAGTTTCAACCCCTCAGCCATCTCCCCAGCCCACGTGTTAATGATTTTAATTCTCATCTTCATCATTTTATAGAGAGAAAGCCAAGACTTAAATGCAACTCAAATGCTTACACTGTTACAGCAATAACTGTTTCTGGAATTCATACCCAATTGGATCATACAATGATTGGGTGGTGGGGGAGAGGAGCAATAGTTCAAGGAACCATTAAACAATTCCTCATGTCTTCCCTTCAAGCCAGATAACGACTTCTGTCTCTACCCTTCTTCCAGCGTCTGTGAATCTTCCTCAGCACGGCCCAGGATTTTGCAAGTGGACAGTGTCCTGTCAGTTCTGCTGATTCTGCTGCTGGGAAAAGAGATAAACCTAACAGGACCTTGGACACCGTCCCCATTGGCCAAAGGAGATACTGAGGCTCTATGACTTGCCAATACACATCAAGGTCAGGTTCTGCTCTCCAGACATGGTCCATGTTCTATAGTTCAGATTGTAGCCCTTTTCTGCATTGGAAGACCCTGAACTGACGGTTTCTTAAGCAACAACAACAAAAAGCACGACTGCTATGCAGGTTCGAACGAAGCATAATGGAGTTTTTATTGTAGTGAGGCTTGCCAGAGAAAGGCTCATACTCCCACAGGTGACCTTTGCCTTCAGCCTCTGGCTACAGAGAAATCAGGATGCACAAAAATAAAAGCAGTTGCCAACATCAATTAAGCACCTTCTCTGGATTCGGCCTCCGTCTCATTCCACCCCCCTCGCACCTGGGACCCCTGTGGTGATCCTCTATAAGCAAGTAAAGATGGCTGTCTCAAGGCCCAGTCTGAGCTCTGCGTGGCATTCGAAGCAAACAGCAGTTACGCAGAAACAAAAAATATGATGGGAAGCGATCCAGACCTTCACTGCAGTCTCAGGGGGAAAAAACCGAAGAGGAAGTACATGCCTAGCATAGAGCGAAAATCTTCAGTTTTTTGCTTTGCACGCTCTGCTATTCTGGGTAGCTTGTTCCAACAGAACGACTGCCCCAGCAACAGAGAGCTGTGTTCCCAGCACCCCCCGAGAAGACTCAGCTCCTGGCCCCCTGCTTACCCGGATCCTCACCTGATTCTGTTCGCCCCTCCTTGGCCAGTTTCTCTAGGCCTTCTCCCCAGTACCCCAAAGGTCTTTTATCCCCCCCACCCTCTTTGGAAAACTCAGTCTATATAATAGTGGAGAGTGACAGACTTATCAAGGAAAGCTATGCCAGAAGTTTCCTAAGTTTTCAGCACTTAGCATTTTAAATTGTGTATGTGTGTGTGTGTGTGTGTGTGTGTACATAAAGGCACTTGAGTGTGTGCTTGTGAAGGCCCAAGGGCGACATAGGAAATCACCCTATATTTCTCTATGCCCTTAATTGCTTCATTCTGAGGTTTCCCAGGCTCTGCCTTCCAGGGCTGGAAGTGCAGGCTGCTGCCATATCCACACAAGGATTTTCACATGGGATCTGGGAATCTGAACTCAGGTCCATTGGCTTGCATGGTAAAGGTTTCAACCCCTCAGCCATCTCCCCAGCCCACGTGTTAATGATTTTAATCCTCATCTTCATCATTTTATAGGGAGAAAGCCAAGACTTAAACGCAACTCAAATGCTTACACTGTTACAGCAATAACTGTCACTTATGTACTAACTTACATTGTACACATGCTAGCTAGCTTTGCAAGTTCGTGATAGTCACATTAGGTGGGGGCTATGTGTCGTTCTCACAGGTGATAGATCCATGGAGCAGTCTAGCAAGGGGCAGGGTTTGTTATTCTCTAGAGAGCAAACTCTTAATCACAGTGCAGACCCTTTTGAAGCAAGCTGCTAGTGGAGTCTAAACAGAAACAGAAGGAATCAGATATCAGCATTAGCAAAGGAAAGAGTCTAGACTTTGGTCCCATAGCCACACTTACTGGATATCAGATGATTATAAAATATAAACACTTTCAGGGGAAGTAATAGCTCTATAAATAAATTTATTTGCCAAGGGATAGACTAGAAAAATGTGCTGACTTTCTAATTAATTTTAAATTATTTAATTAATAAACCATAGTTACTTTTCAAATCATCCTTGCAAGTTTAAGGAGTCTTAGGGTGGTTAATTTCTATTTAACCAGATACAGCAGATGAACTACACAGGTATCAAATTTACATGAAGTGTTGTGATAATTAATCCTGGGTGTCAATTTGACCATACCTGGCATTAACTAAGATCAGCTATGAGAACAATTGAAGAGCTTATCAGGATCAATACATTTACAATACAAAGACCAGCCCTAGATTTGATTGGAACCTCCCAGTGGTGGACCAGATAAAAGGAACCATAGAACAGAAGACTGAGAAGAGAGACTCTCTAGGAATCCTCCAGTCTTCAGCCATCACCCACTAGCCTACTAGATGTCTGGAATTTATATAAGCTGAGTAAATCTCCCTTTTTCCCTTAAGTTGTTGGATTTTGGGTGCTCTCTCACAACAATAGTTAAGAGTCACCGTTACAAGTGTTATTTACAGAACTAGCTCTCTGCCAAAATTTCCATTACAGTGACATATTTTGAGCCCAGACGAAGTTTAGGGTTACAAAATAATTGTGTTTCTCATCGGCTGGAATGTCAGTGTTGTTTCTGCTTTGCTTAACTCCAGGGACAGAGCTTTTTGCTGTATTGGGGAGAGAGTTTTCCTCCCAAGTCAGAGAGAGGGATGCTGCCTAGCAGTCTTCTATGGAGGTCCATGTGCAATCTGACTCCTCTCTAATGACAGGTCTGAACCATGAGCTTGCCTGGGCCACACTCCCATTCCCACACCTGAAAACCTGTGGCTTGGAAGTAGCAAAGGATGCAAGATCAGAATCTCCAGGTGGGATCCTGTGCTTCAACCAGCCTGCCAGGTGATTCTAGGTACACACCTGTTGTGGTTTTTTGTTTGCGACAGGGCTTGTTTCCTAGTCCAGGCTAGACTTCAATTTTTTTTTCACTTTCCTGAGTAGTGGAATTATGGGCATGTGCCACTATGCCCAACTTTGCTGGCTTTTATTTATAATACTACACACACATACATACATACACACACACACACGCATGCACGCATGCACACATGTATACAATTTAATTTTTTTAATTATTTTATTTTTCTAGTTTTATAAGCATATTGAGTAATTATCCCTGCATCCCTGCTTCCCTCCCTCCTTCCTATACTCTGTCCTTCCTTTCATCAGTCCATCCCATTCCCTTCTACCATCCTGCCTATCTGTTTCTATGGACTCCAGGGTTCCCTCTAGCTTGTTTACTCTTTTTTGGGTTCAGGCCTCTTGTGGCATACAAAGTTACTTCTCTTCAGGCCATCCCACTGATAGGGGCATTTCCCTTCACTCATCCAGCTTTAATCCCCAAAGTTTCCACTATATGTTCTTGTTTCTGTTAAGTTCCTTGATAGTCTATGAGGGAGGGCATGTTAGTGTCAGTCATTATACAACTCTGGTAAGGACAAGTCTCATTGCAGTGAGTTCCTAGATGCATTGAATGGAATGTCTTGTCCAACAGTGAACCTTCCCATCTTTAAGTTCTTACAATCTCACTGCCCCGTCTTCCACGAAGTTTCCAAAGTCTTAGGACAGGGAGAGATTAGGTTGGCCTGATATATATAATTTTAAATCCACACATGAAAGGAAGCACCATATATAACATTCTGAGTATGACTTATTTCATTTAACATAATGATTTCCAGTTGTATCCACTTCCCTGAAAGTGACATGATCTCATTTTTCTTTATAGCTGAGGTTCCATTGTATATCTGCTCCACATTTTTGTTAGTCACTAATCTACTGATGGTTCCATTTCCTGCCTATTGTGAAAAGTGCAAGTATCTCTGTGGAATATCGACTCTGAGTCTTTCAGGAATATATCCAACAGTGGCTCACAGGGTAGCTCTGTTTTCAGTTTTTTGACCTCCCCACTGATTTACACAATGACTTCATGCATTTACTCTCCCACCAGCAGGGAGTAAGCATTCCTCTTTCCCCACATCCTCACCAACATGCATTGTTATTTGTTTCTCTTTTTGCCTCATTCTAACCAGAGCAAATGGAATCTCAACCCGGTTTTAATTCACATTTCTCTACTAGCTAAGGAGTTTGAGTACCATATTTATTGGCCATTTTTATCTCTTCTTTTGAGAAGAATCTATTCAGTTAACTAGGCTGTTTATTGGTTAGATGATTTGGGCATTTAGACTTTTAATTTTTGCAGTGGCCATTTTTATTTCTTCTTTTGAGAAGTCTATTCAGTTAACTAGGCTACTTATTGATTAGACGATTTTAGCATTTAGACTTTTAATTTTTGCAGTTCTTTGTGTATCTTGGATAGGAATCCTCTATCTTATGTGTAACTGTCAAAGAGTTTTTGCCATTTTTAAATAATTAATTATTATTTATTTATTCAATTGTGCGTGTGTGTGTATGTATGTGTGTGTAGAACCACGGGCGTGTGTGTGTATATATGTGTGTGTAGAACCACGGGCGAATTTGGGAACCACCATGGATGCCTCCACCTCCTCCTTGTTTACCCTGTCCCGGGATTCATAGGCTCCGCCCTACCAGGACCAGAAACGCAGGCTGCCCCCCCCCACCGCTTCTGCCCGGCGTCTATACGTGGGGTCTAGGATTCGAACTCAGGACCTTCCACCTGCAAGGCAGGGGCTTAACCCCTGAGTCACCTCTCCAGCCCCGAGTTTTTGCCATTTTGTATGCTGTCTCGTCATTCTGGTAATCGCTTCTCTTGCTATACAAAATCTTCCTAATTTTGTGTCTTCCTATTTCCAATCCCACATTCTCGGCACAATTTGCCTTTAAAAATATTTTGTAAACTCTATGTTTGGGGAGATGGCTCAGCACTTAAACCACATGTTGCACAGATAAGAGACCTGCCTACCTCTAGGGAAGAGGAGCGGGGGCGGGGGTGGGAGTGGGTGGGCCGAGAACAGGGAAGAGGCAGAGAACTCACTTCAGATGCAGAGGTTAGAGAACAAGTGGAGACACGGGCTTCAAAGCAGGAGAAGGAATCAGGTCCAAGAGAAGGTATTTACACCCCTGGCAATCAGAAACGGAGTCTTAGCTCTTCTCTGTTCCTGTCTTCTGCTACAGGGCTGATCCACAGTCATGCTCCAGAAGCTAGATTAATGAATTACTCAATGATACATTAGCATTCTGCAGGCGACCAACCACCGACTTGAAATTGGTGGGCAGAATGTATTGGAGGCTGGAGAGGTTGATGGCTCTGAGGAGCACTTCTCTTCTTTAAGAAGGGGGTTGTCCAACACAGAACAACACTGAGATATTTCCTTTGGAGCCCGGCCAGCACACACAATGCCTCCCTTTCTCTGAAGGTCTGCAGGCGTTTGGGGCCCGGTCCCCTGGCATGTGTGTGCAGTCCGGAACCCGCACGGCATACCCACTTGTATGCAGCCTCCGCTTGCCAAGCCTAACAGAAATGCCTCCTTCACCCCAGCCCTGGTACGTGTGGCTCTGGCTGCAGCTGTCTCTGCAAGCGCTCTCCATAGCCAGTGAGATTCTCGGGGCCAGCTCTCCCCACTGTTGCTGGGAGGCTGCGGCGGTGATGCCTCCATAGCCCCCGATGAAGGAGGAAGACCCTTGTGTTCAAAGTCCCGTCTCCGCAGATGAGTACATTCGCCTGTCCAGCCGAAGTGAAAGCCCAGGCATTGGGCAAGTTCTGGGGGCTCGCGGATGAGTAAAACAGGTTCTTCCCTTAAGGAGTTCTCAGTCTGAAATGGGGATTAAATAAGGCCATTGGGTGTGGGGGGAGGGAGGGACACTAAGGCTTCAGGGAGGCTCAGAATAGCACCACAGACATCATGAACCTGAGCTGACTTTTTCGAAGGATGGACTAAAGTTTGTCAAGCAGATGGGGCAGAGAAGAAAACATATGTGACCTGAGGTAATGGATGGAGTGCAGGGCATGGTAGACGATGGGAAGGCAGAGGCCAGAAGTCAGTTCATCCTAATCAAGGCTCTAGAGCAGAAAGGCATTGACCAAAAGTGGTTGGTGTGGGTATACCTATCATTGCAAGGAGCGAGGCATGACCTAGATATTGGTCATTAGTGAATGCTGAATGATATTCATGGAATAAACAGGGAGAAAAGAGCAGTGAGTCTGGTGAGAAGTTTGGCCAAACTCAATACTTTCCCCTACACGCCAAAGTTGTATGCAGGCCTTCACAGCTAGACTTTCGGATTTTACACAAAGGCACAAGGCTCCGTCAAAACTTGGAAGTGCAAACACTGAGAGCCCAAGTCTGGACTCTGACATAAACCAGCCATGAGCATGGATAAGCAGGGCAAACAGAACACGGGTCGCCAGGGTAGGCCCAGAAGAATGTGCACACTCCTGTTCTCTCCAGATGGTCAGCATCCAAAGCTTAGTACATTCTTCAAGGAGCGCAGTCTAGGATCAGATCTGCAACAGGCAAGGGGGGCATGGGATTGAGATCATGGGCTCTGGAGTTGGGGGGACTCAGGTTTGAACCCCAGGTGTGCCACTTACCAATGTGTATTTTCCAAGTTCCCTAACCTCCCCTCAACCCTGGGGTGCAAACAGGAAAAAGCTGACTTCCTCTTTGCAGGGACGAACAGGTTAAACTGCTTACTATATTGCCCACAGTGGCAATGTGAAGGTGATCACTGGAGAGCAAGCAAGGAAGGAAGAAGTACTCACACCTGATGGGGGCCTGAGGCCCTGAACTCATCCTTGTACCAGGCTCTAGTGTACGCTCTGGTGAGGAAGGAGGTGTGCATACTGTGGGAGGGGGGTTGTCAACCTGGGTGAGTACAGAGAGGAGGACAACCACCTGAGCAGGAGGGGAAAGCGATTAGGGGTGGTCCAGGCTGGGGCACGCTCCTTATGCCTGCATAAGGTCCACATAAGACAACTGACAAAGGACAACCCTGAAGACTAGGGACGATCCTCCAGATACAGCGGCAGCAGAAGGGGAAGCTCCTCCTTTGTTGCCTCTTTTGGAACTGGGCTCCTAGAAGAGATGGCAAAGCTCTGAGGAGATGAGTATGTGATGAGCATGTCTGCGGGCAAAGAGAGAGAAGCCAGAGGAGAAGCCAGCCAAAGATAAAGCTCAGGCCACAAAAGAGCCAACGCTGATTCCAAGCGCTGGGCTAAAACACACTACAAACACTGAGCTTAATTCTAACCACATCCACAGGCGCTGGGACTTTTATGGTTTTGTTTCATGTTTTACATAACGGAAACTAGGCGTGGAGAAGCTGTTGCAGATGGGATGTGTGGACAGTCCATTTCCTGCTGCTCCCACCCCAAAATTCCTAGTAAATCCCGGGCATGATTGTGTCAGGGATGTGCAGGATCTAGGCTCCTTCAAGACTCCTCAGAGAGTTGCCTTGCCTTTCTGTCTTATAAGTCACATGGAGAAGACCCCCTGACCGTCTGTGACCCAGGAAGTGGTCCTCAACAGTCATCAAAACTGCCACCTTTTGATTTCATACTTCCAGCCTCCAGAGCTATGGGAACAGACTCCTTTTTATTTTTTAAGCGGTCGTGCCTAAGGCAATTTGTGACAACCATCCAAACTACCAAGGCAGGCAATGATGATGATCAAGTTATGTGATTCACTGATAAACTGCTGGAAGAGTGGGTTACAGAGTCCAGGGCCACCAACAGGGCCAGTTTAATGAGAGGAGTCTCTGGAGGTGGCTTGTCCCCATCAGGGGGAGCAGAGCAAAAATGAGGACTGGAGTGGAGATGAGCATGTCTAGTCATGGTAAGTCACTTAGTAAGACAGGGAGAACCAAGGGCCCAGAGAGAAGAGGATGGTGGGATTTGGGAACAGGTGGAGAGCAGCCAAAGTCTGCACAGGCCAGTAAGGACTGGGGAGAGAGACCACTGAGATACACACAAGGGGGGCCATATAGCAGCTGAGGTCAAAGGGTATGACTTTCTTTTTTTTTTTATTATTATTATTATTTATTCAACTGTGTGCATGTGCGTGTGTATGTCTGTGTGTGTGTGTCTGTGTATGTGTAGAACCACGGACGAATTTGCGAACCACCATGCATGCCTCCACCTCCTTCTGCCCTGGGATTCACAGGCTCCGCCCTACCAGGACCAGAAGCGCAGGCCGCCCCCGCTTCCGCCTGGCATCTATACGTGGGATCTGGGATCCGAACTCAGGACCTTCCGCCTGCAAGGCGGAGGCTTAACCCCTGAGCCACCTCTCCAGCCCAAAGGGTATGACTTTCATGTAGATCCAGTCATCCCAGGGCAGGCTTAGAGAAATGGGATGGTGAAGTTTAACCTAGCATTGGGGCTTGCAAAAGGAGTTAAGGGAGAGATTGGGGGGCACAAAGGATACACATAGTAGAGAAAGGCTGTAGAAAAAAGGGACATTCTAATGTCATACTAGATATGCTCAGAAGCAGAGATGAGGACCAGGATGAAGCTAGGACTTGCTATACCTAAGGTCCACTGACCAGCCACCCCACCCGAGGCACCCTGATTACAAAGAGGCCCCAAAGACTTCTATCACTCATATCTTTTCTTGATTTAATAATGAAGTTACTTCCTATGGATGCTGGCACTTAAGATGTGGCTAACCCATGTTAAAATGTGTTGTAAGCAGATTTCAACTTAAAATGGGTTAGCCTGTGTTAAAATGTGTTGTAAGTGGATTTCAAAGACTAAACATGAACAAAATAGATGTAAATCTCTCCCTTTCTCTCGCATACACATACATGTTGAAATGATAACATTTTAGATATTTTGGGCTCAATAAAATATATTATAGTTAATTCCACTTGTTTTTATTTTATGTTCTATTAGAATACTTAAAATGAAACTCAAATTTCTGTTGGCAGAGCTAGTCTATAAGGTCACAATGACATTAAATCTGGGCTATATGTACTAGACAGTATGCCCAGTTAAGCAAAAGAACTTATCCGAATAGACTCTCAGCTTTCCTGAGACTAGGGAACAGACCTCGTAAGCTTTGGTTTATAGGACACGGGCATAAAAGGGCCAGGATGACAGAATTTGAAGCAGGAAAGAGTCCTTGCTATGTTTGAATGTGAGTTGTCCCCCACAGGCTCATCTGTTTACATCCTTAGTTGTTGTCAGTGTCTGGAAAGGTCATGGCCTTTGGGAGGTAGATGCTTGCTGGAGAGAGGCATGCCACAGGGTTAGCCCTGTCCTGTTTCTGGTAGCAATCTGCTCTTGCAGTTTGCAGCTAGCTCTCTTGGCCTCCATGATGTCTTCTGGGATTTAGGTTGTCTCCAGCTTCTGTCAGCCAGCCGTGCCTTTCCTGCCATAATGGACTATATCTCCCCTCTGGAACCATAAGCCAAATAAATCTCCCTTTTCTCCCCTTAAGTTGCTTGAGTTTGAGTCTTGTCCCCCAGTAGCAGACAGAGTAACTGTGACAGTCCTCTCTGGGGTGTGAGATTTTATATTGTGCCACTGATTGGGGAACAAAGGGGCCAAATGCCTGAAATGAGTCCTGGCGTCCAGAAACACCACAGACTCTGCAGAGACCACAAGGCAGACTCAATCTGCTTCCTGTTCAGGATTCCCTTTGGTGTCCTGGTTCTGTAGGAGAATGTTCTTTGCGACCCAGCTCCCTCTACTTCCCCCACTGCTCTGAGCGACACCCAAAATCCCCCCACCATGCACACACGTGTTCCCCAGCATCTCCCAAACCCCAGCCCCGACCCCATCCTGCCTTTCAGAAAGTGTTCCCAACTGCCCAGAACTAGGGCCGACCTCCAGCACTATCCCCCACCTCCCAGCAGCTGCCTGCCAGCAACTATAAGGGTGGCAGGAGGCAGCCCCAGTTTCTCCCCACCCCACACCCTATATGACTCCAAGGGACATAAACATTTCTCTAAGCTTTCGCTATTTCATTTTCTTCCAGAAAATATGGCCATAAATTTATAGCCTCACTGTGGGGTTTCAAGGAGGTAATTTGAGTAAGAATGTTTCCTTAGAGTTGGGCAAAGGGAATATTGTAATCAAAGTAAGGAAGCAGACAGGGGAGAGGAGAAAATCAGAGTGCAGACAAGGGGTGAGTCTCCTGTCCTGCTGAGGAGCTGACTCTTCCTCTAGCAAAGACACACCCACCCTTTCCCCAACAGCCAGCACAAGCAGGTCACAGCCTTGTAGTTCAAGAACATGTAACCTGGCTTTGGGACTTTTCTTTCTGCTAAGTAGAGGAGAGTGATTCCAGAGAAACTAATCCTAAATGAAATCTGAATGCAACTACTAATGAAAGACTTGATAATTTTCAATGCTATTCAGGATCCATATGAGGATTTTTAAGCTTCCCTGTGAAAATTTAGAATTCATCCCAGACTCACCCATCCATCCATCCATCTACCCACCTATCCATCATCTGTTTATCAGGATATAGAGATAAATCTAAATAAGGATATGGAGCTGGAAAGATGACTCAGTAAGGTATGTAAGTGTGAGGACCTGTTTTCAGATCCCCAACATCTAATGTAAAAAAGCCAGACACGGCCACAACGGTCTGTCATCCCAGTCCTGGGGACAGAGACATGAAGATCCTGAGAGCTTGCTGACCAGCCAGCCTAGTCACAATGATAAGCCTCGGTGAGACTCTCAAGTAAATAATATCTCAAGAGTCTCAAGGGGAAGAAAAAGACTCAAGGAGATAAGATCTCAAGTCTCAAGAAAATAAAGCAAAAGAGATAGACCAGGACAGGTAATGTCTACCTCTGTCCTCACAGGCAGGCACATACATGCGTGTGCGCGCGCATACACACACACACACACACACACACACACACACACACACACACACATGAACACACCTGCACAATAAATAAAGAACACAAAAGAAATATGCCAATAAGAATATGTACTTCTATTTCTATAGGTGCAGGCTAAGCTTAGAACAGCCCCACCAGCTTCTGACAGTCTGGAGTTGTCTCCTTCCTATAAGTCTACACATTATTTTAAATGTTTGCGAAGAACTGGTCTGATCAAAAGGGCCACCCCAGGACTCCACCGTGCACACCCCCTCACTGCCACACTTTGCACTCAAGCCACCAGGTGTATTGTTTACCCTAGCTACTTCCTTTTCTATTGACAACTAAAATTTCCCCAAAGAGCAACATTCACTCCCTAATCTGGTAAAGAGAGTACAATGCCACTGGTTTGGAATTTCCTTTCTCCTCTGTAATGAAGTCTTTGGAGCTTTCTGGGTACGTGGCATTAACTCTGGAGCCATGCTTTATATCAGCCAAGTTAATTGGTTATAGAACTGTACTGATTGCCTGAAGCCCCGCTGCTCGCCTTCTGGCCACGTTGGAGCTGGGCTTTTTTTTTTTTTTCAAAAGAAGCCAGAAATGTGTACTTATGTAAAATCTAATTTTTAAATATTGACTGAATTCTTTTTTTTAAATACCGTATAGGTCAAGCAAAACCCAAACAAAAGCCTGAGCCCCACGTGAGGCCCGTTCCACTAGCAAGGCAGGAAATGTGGTCTCAGGCCACCCTCCAATCCTCCGCCCTCGTCATGGTCGACCACGTCTCATCCCAAGCCTGGGTAGCCCGTGCGTCTGCCTGTCCTGTCCCCACTGCATCAGGCCGCCCCTGTCTTCTTTGTCAAAGCCTTTGAAGAGCTGCCTAAGTATTGCCTTTTCTCAATGTCTCCTAATCCTAATTTCAATGAATGTTGCCTTTCTGAGGATCCTTCTTCCGCTCCTCTCTCTGTATCCACTGACCTCTGGTGCTCTCAAAAGCTGTGCTAACTGCTGCAATTTCTGCATGTTCAAATTGTTTTGGTAGATCGTACATTAGAGTGAGGAAGGAAGGATTTGGTGGGGGGGGAGGTGCCAGTTATAGCTGCTTTCTGTGTGGAAAGCATAGCTTCACATGCCATACAGACGCCCCCTAGGCTCCCTCAAGTGGGCTCCTGCTTGGTCTGTAACTTCTACTCAGCCCTGAAGACCATTTTACCTGTCTGTACCCACCTTTCCCTACACAGCAAAGAGTTCTGGGTCCTTTTCTTCTGTTCTGTACCCCCACAACACAGTCCCCCAGCCTTGTGAGTCCTCTGACCATGTCTTTTGATGGATTGGAAGCTCCTTACTTAGAATAGTCCCTGACTCGTTCACTGGCAGAGGGGAAGGAGAGCAGGAGGGAAGAATGGAGTAAGGAAGGAAGGCGCATGTGAGATACTATATAATGACATCTGCTTCTGGGCAGAGATTGGAGTGATAGCGCCACAGGCTGAAAGCAGATCACCAGGACCTTCCAGCCACTGTCCCCCCCCGACTCCCAGAACGGCAGGTGGCTGGCAGGTGGCTCCTTGGTGTCCAGGCCCTGGAAGGCAACATTCATTGAGATTAGGATTAGGAGACACTGAGAAAAGGCGATACTTAGGCAGATCTTCAAAGGCTTTGACAAAGAAGACAGGGGCATCCTGATGCAGTGGGGACAGGACAGGCTTTCGTTTGGGTTTTGCTTGACCTATTTGCCCCTTTGCTCCAAGCTCCCATCTCTAGGGAAAGAGATCCTCTGCTCTAGCTGGGCTCTGCTTTGGATGAGGATGGCCCCCGTGAACCTCCCGGCCGTTGGTAGGCAGCCAACTAGACAGGCTCAGAAGAGCTGAGCAGATGCCTCGGCCGGGGTTGGGGGGGAAGAGGGGGACAACAAAGCCTTGCTAGTCAGAACAAGGTGAGGGATTCTTTCAGAAACCCCTGGAAGTGAGACCTCATGATCTACAACACCCCTAGCAGCAGCACCAGTGCATGTGCCCCTTTTCCAGACTGCTGGCGTGCACCAGGCTACTCGGCTCCCAGGCAAGAGACAACCGCCCTGGTCCCAGAGAAATATAGAGAACCTTCTTCTGGCTATGTTCTCCAAAATCCTGATCTCTCAGACTCACAGAACCCCCCCACCTCCGTCCCACCCTGAGAACCACCACAAGCAAGGCCCGGGAGGAACACCGAGGCAGCAGACCCTGAAAATTCAGAGCATCAGGGATAGTCCTGGGAGAGAACCAGATGTGGGCAGCTGTTGGGAGGAGGAAGAATCCCCATCCCCCAGGACTCCCCCCTCCCTTGGCTCTGAGATGTCTCTAAGAATGCCAGGTGTGCTGGCCACTGTGCCAGTTCAGTGCCAGGCATGGGGGATGGGTGGAATGGTTCATGCCACGGATCTTTCCTTCCCACAGATGTGAGGTCAGAAGACACCAGCTAGGTCCAAGTGCTTCCAGTCATCAGGCTGCCAACTTCTGGCTTTATCCTCACATGGGAAAAAGAATAAGAGAGCTCTCTGGGGATTCTTTATCCAGGAGGGCTCCACCCTCATAGCTTAACCACCTAGCAAAAGCCCTGCCTGATACTGGGGGTGGCATGTGTCAGGATTTCAACATGAACTGAGATACACACAAGCACCACAATGGCGCTAAGATCCTCGGGCCAGCTACGTGTCCTCGGGAGCTTTTGCTCAGTAAATCCTCAATGAAGCAGTGAGGAAGGACTTCAAGCCCATTTTAAAAACAAGAAAATGAAGTTTAAAACCATTTTGTCAGCAGAACAGAAAAAAAAAAAAACCTCTAAAATGAAAAGAACTCACATTGCTTACAGAACCAAAATACTTTTGTCAAACCTAACAAGGCTTGGTACTTGTAGCAGTTCTGCATGGTTGCTGATAAATCACCATCAAATGGCTTAAAGGAACAAGGAGTTTATATAGACCAGTTATAGTTCATAGTCAAGTTTGACAGGAGAGCTCACACCAACACCAGGGCTAAGGGAACTGGCCACACCATCTCTACATAACGGCTAAGAGAGGGATGATCCTTACTTGCCAGACCAACATGTCTGGCCAAGTGTACACAAGGATGCCAGCTTTCTCAATCAGCTCTCTGTATTTTATTCCAGAGCCTACTTCCACCTGCCATGGGCTGGGCCTTCCCCATCAGCTAGACAATCTCCTGCAGGTTTGCTCTGGACTTAACTCAACAACTAATTATCTACTAATGTGCCCAGAGCTCAAACCTTCAACCATCAAGTTGACACCTGTGCCTAACTATGACAGTATTTCAGCAAAGGAACTCACTATAATCTTTCTGTCTTTAAAAAAAAAAAAAAAGAGAAGAGAAAAAAAATACAATTTTATTGTTTGCTTAGTGTCAGGTGCTTTTTGTGTATTATTTTGTTTCATGCCGGCATAACCCTTACTGCCCCATTCTACAGACAGGAAAGCAAAGAATAGGGGCGTGCCCTGGTGCTGTAGGGGTCCACAGAACTCCCTGCAGTGAGATAGGCTGCACTTGGACCAGGGCTCTCTGAAAGAGCCAAAGGAATGGCTTCAATGTGGGAATGGCAGGCTTCTGCCCTGTCCGTGGGCAGGGAGCTCAGGGGAATCACCCGAAGCAGCCACCCACAGGCCTGGCTAACACCAGGCTCCACTCAGCAGCTGGCAATGCTGAGAGCCAGGGGCAGATGGAGAAGTTCAGGTCAGAGAAGGCCAGACCCGAGGGAAGGCAAAAGGGAGGCAAGACAGCAGGATGTGTGTGTCCCTGCCCAACATATCAGACCCTGTATGGTGCAGAAAACACACATCGCAGCAGCAGGGCAGGCAGCCAGCTGGACAGGAGGCTGGGGGTTCTCATCCAGCCCAGCCACTCGCTCCCTGGGTACCCCCCACCTGCACCTGCCCTTGCTGGTCCTCAGCATCCTCACGGATGAGGGTGTAGCCTAGGCAACTGGGAAGATTCCTTCTGCCTTCAACAATACATCTTCATAGGAGCACTGTGAGCTCAACAAACAGAGGACAGGGCTAGGCAGAAAGAAAAATAGGGATGGAGGGTAGGGGAGAGGTTCTAGGTGACAGGTTCTAGGTGACAGAGTCCAGAAGTGTCTAGGGGGTCGAGGGAACCAAGATCAGACAAGGGCAGAGGTTGGGGGGGGGGCACTAGCTATTTAAGATTACCAAGATTCTACTGCAAGGTTCTGTGGGAGACATTAAATCGGGAAGGGAGAAGACACAGTCACACTCAGCTTTGCTGAGAGGTTCCCCCAAAGCCAGAACAGTTGCCAGTGAGGGGTGAGGGGCCCCAGGATGCCCTTCTAGGAGAGCCCACCTGAAAGAGGAGGAAGACAAGTTCCCAGTGTGAAGATCAGTGGAAGTGCACTCTGGGAGCACCAGAGGGAGACTACGCATGTATGTTTGGGAAGCAGTGAGAATTCCTTCCATTTCACAGGTGTAAAGTGAGGCCCAGCATGCTCAGTCAGGGGACAATACTGGAATTAGAACTCAGTTCTGCCTGGCTCTGGAGTGTTTGTTTGCAGTCTTCGCGCTGTACTTATATTCCCACAGAATATGTGACCCTGTTAGGTTAGAGAAAGAACGAGTACAAATGAGAGGTGGCTGGAGAGATGGGTGGGGGTGAGAGGGGACAAGAAGCATTTTGCCACACAAACAAAAGGACACCAAGCTCTCTAAATAGACTCTTCTGTGGTTGTCTGTGGGGGTCTTTCTTTCTTTCCTTCCTTCTTTCTTTCTTTCTTTCTTTCTTTCTTTTCTTTCTCCGTCTTTCTTCAATGTGTGTAGGTGCCTGTATGTATGTATGTATGTATGTGAGGATGTATACAGAAGAGTGTGTGTGTGTGCATGTAGAAGAGGGCACTATGCCTGTGGAGGTCTGAGGGTGATTTGGGAATCATCCTGGATTGTTTTACCTCCTCATTGCTTTGCTTTGAGGTTTCCCAAGCTCTACCTTCCAGGGCCAGATGCAGGCCACTGCCACTTTTGCCTGGTGTTGTTTTTTTTTTAACATGTGATCTGAGATCTGAACTTGGAGGCTTAATTCCTGAGTCACCTCTCCAGCCCCCATCTTTGGGAATTTTTAAGACCACAGAGTTCTAGGGTCAGTGAGATGTCTCAATGGATAAAGGCACTTGCTGCCAAGGTCTAATGTCCTGCGTTTGATCCCTGTAACCCCCATAGTGAAAAGCAATTCCTGCAAGTTGCCCTCTGACCTCCACAGCACTCACTCCCCCACCTACACACATATGCATACAAAATAAATAGTAAATATACGTGAAAGGAGAAACAATTTAAAAAACAACATAGGAGTCTAGAAGTAGTGGGATATGGGCTGAGCTCCTGGTTTTACCACTTAATACCCCTATGACCAAGGACAAGTACTGAATCTCCTAGGACCTGGCTTACTCCCCAGCGCAAGGGGCACACTAGTAGGCATTCTTTGTAGGTTACTGATTATTTCTTTAAGGGTCTGGAACACTGTGTGTAGGGGCTCATGTACTTAGAAAGGTAAGGCAGGAAAAACGAGTCTAAGGCCAGCCTGGGCTCCATAGCGACTCTCTCTCTCTCTCTCTCATGCCTTCATGAAAGTGTGTGTGTGTGTGTGTGTGTGTGTGTGTGTGTGTGTGTGTGTGTACAAAAGGGCACTTGAATGTGTGCCGGTAGAGGTCCAAGGGGGACTTTGGTAATCATCTTGAACTGCTCTACCTCATGCTTTGCTCTGAGGTTTCCCAGGCTCTGCCTTCCAGGGCCAGAACAGCAAGCTGCTGTCATATCTGCCTGGCATTTTTATGTGGGATCCGGGGATCTGAAATCGGGTCCTTTTGCTTCTGAGGCAAAGACTTCAGCCACTGAGTCATCACCCCAGCCTGTGCTCACGTGACTAGACCCCCCTCACTATTGTCTCTGCCATCTACTCCAGTGCAGAACCCACTTCCAACTGCTTCGCCCGTGCAGCCTCTGCTAGGATTCGAAATCCCATTCCATCAGAGGACCCATCAGTCATCTGCGCCCGCCTCCTCTCAGGAATGGACCTGTCCACTGGGATCACGAGGACTCGCACCTGGTAGGGTTTGCTGCTGGGAATTAGAAACAAGCCTCCCATGCACGCCTGCATCTTGTGACCTCGCTTGGGGCCATGCATCAAAGCCTTCTCTACCAACCACAGATTCCCGGCCTTTGTGAATTGGCTCACTGTTAAATGACATTTCCTACCGTTCAGGAATCTCCCACTTATCAGAGAGAGAGAGAGATGAGTATATGAAAAGTGAGGGTGGGAAATCCAGTTTCCTGACATACTGTCGGGGTCTTGGCTATTTTTGTGCCTTCATTCCTTTGGCAGGCTGGTGAAGCCTATGGACTCTTTCTCAGGATGTTTTAAAACACATAAAAGAAAATGCAGAGCTCAACTATGAAGAAAACCAATATAATTGAAATATAATTATTAAAATTTGAAAAGCCAAGTGCATAATACGGCAATATGTGTTTTACTTTATTAACACATTAAATAACAGACTCTAGATGCTGGGGAACAACTACTGTCATCTCAGAGTCACATCTGACATAAATAATATTTCAAGACAGCTACAACAGCTACAATGCAATATGAAAACATCTATTACTTTCGTTAACAAAAATGTCACAGATACTGAAAATAATCTGGGGTTTGTTGCCTGTGTCTCAACAGAAAACAAAATGCCAAATAAGGAGGTTCCTTTGTTCCCACCCAAGTTCATACATTCCTCTTAGTTCTCTGGGTGCAATTCTCAGAGTTATCGACTCCAAATTAAGATGCCTGCGTGTCTTTCATGATGCATGAATGTCTGTGCTGGGGAGGACCCTGACTCTTCCTTCGTGAAGAATCCCACAGATACAACCCTTCCATGTTTTCCCCTATGCCCAAGCTGACCAGACCCCTGCTGGGGCCTGGCTTGAAGAGAAATCCTCAGGTCCCAGGAGGCAAGCTCAGCAACTGGGGTCCTCTGTGGAACTCAGGGAAGGAGAGACATGGGTTGGGGTGCACAGTGCACCCAGCCCATCAACCAGACTCAGGCTTGGGCTTAGATATCAACACGCAGTACATGGCTTCTATATTTCTTTCTTTCTTAGAGTCGGTAAGCAGGAATCTCTGCTTTCCGTGTCAGAAGAGCCCTGAATCAGGTTAACCAACACTGTGGCAGACAAGAAGGTTGAAGATCAGGAATCCTAGTCATTTGCCCAAGACTCACAAGGGCTAGCCAGTGGTGCAGCCATTTCCCCTTTCTTCCTCTCCACTTTTCCCTTTCACTGACAGACTGCTAGGTGATGGATGCCCTTGGTTATTTATTTCAAGACCACACGATTGATATATGCACACACACACAAAAAAATCTCTTAAAAACTCAAACATAATAGCCAGAGAGCCAGCTCTGCGGGTAAAGACACCACAAATGCAAACCTAGTGTCTTGAGATCAAGTCCTGGAGTCCTCATGTAACATTCCCTTTGACCTTCACACGCCAGGTATCAGCCCCCCCTTCTCTCTCTCTTTCTCCTCTAATAAATAAGTGAAAAACATTCAAACATTACTGATGAAATGCCGACCCTTTCACACATACTGACATCATACCCAGTAGATTTGGGCCTGGCTAGACCACATATTCAGCTGCCACCCAGCTTGATATGCTTTAAATCTTTCCCACGCATGGCATGGCTGTTTTCTAGGATGGAGGGGAATTGGAACAAGGAACAGCCAATGGTCACTACACCTAGAAGCACTTGCTGGTACCCGCTGAGGAAACCTACATCTCCGTGTAAAAGAATGTTATGACTGGGCAGCCTTGGAGAGGAAGCGCCACAGAGGAAGACCTTGCAGAGATCTGCTCTTTTATCTTTGCATGGAGCGAATTCTCCCCAGGACACACGCATCTCCTCCATTGTCACTTGACATCAGGGCCCCACGCCAGAAATACATACCAAGGGAAATTCAGCAGACACAAAGGATCCTTTCCCACGCAGGGGAGAAACCACGGCCACACACACACACACACACACACACACACACGCACACACACACGTACACACATTTTTAAAGACAAGTTTTATTTACTTTTACTGTAGGAAAAAAATGAGGAGGGACTAGGAATTGGGACTTGTGCTTCCCCCACAATGCCAGCGACCCCAGGAAGTTATTGTGAGCCAGGGCCGGAGGAAGCAGTGAGGTGTCCTTAGGAAGCTCTTGTAGGTGCTTTTCCCTGATACAGAAATGTCTTTCTGTAGAACCTCCAGTCTACACTTAGCTGAGCACCTTAATAAAATCATGTACTTGAAATCCTGTAACAGCATATTTATCTTGGAAACTATAACAGTCTATTTTTGGAAAGAGACCCCCTTCTTTCCGTCCATCCTATCTGTAGAGACCGGAAACCGTTCACAGAAAGGGCTGACAGAAGCCTTTTGGTCAAATCTCCATTGGAAAGATTAGTATTTTGAGGTCCAGGGAGGTTAGGGTTCAGTTGTCAATCACACAGCCAGTTAGTAGCAGACCTCGGCGCCCATCCCTGACGCCTTGGCCGTCGAGCGTGTATTCCACCACGAGAAGAGCACAGGGTGGTTCTCTGATCCCCAGAGCTAGGCAGCTCTATCCAATCCCAGTGTTTGGCTTATGCATTCCATGACTTGGGAGCCCCGGTTAAGTTCTCTGCTTTTCCTTTTCTCCTCTACAGAGTTTCACAGTTGGGTGTACTTTGTGAAGCTAGAAGTCCTAAATGTCTGTCTTCCGATTATCTAGGTTTCAAGGAAGACGGGGAAGAACCGGATATACTCAGGCACACATACCAGCACCTTTCCTTAAAAACCAGCACAGTGCTGGGCACAGAGCACAGGTCACTGTAGCTTGATGATGGAACCATTGAATAAATGAGAATGTTCACAAAAATGGCAAAGCCGGAAGCAGGAGTTTGGGTGTAAAAAGCAGACGGCAGACAAGACTCCCGTCACAGCAAGCAAGCGTCACATCCTCTCCTCAGCCTGCTGCCCGGGGAAGAAGGCTTCAATGAGAGCCGGGTCCCTGATTTCAGTGCCTGGCTCACCAGACCAGGTCCAAGGCTCAGAAGAGGACTTGGAAGCACATGTGATCCTCCTCTAACTAAAACAGATGTAGTAACGCTGTGGACCAGGAGGAGGAGAACGGGTCGGAAATGGCCCATCTATCTTCTACATTGTCAGTTCTGCTTGTAATAAGATTTTTCTCCCTGTCACACCTTAGGCTGCCGCTGAACTGAAGCAAAACCGAGGTATCCATCTTGTGGTCACGAGCAGTGACTGTCACCGAGCGCCAGGGATGAAATGGGGCTGTATGCGCACAGCAGCTAGACCGAGAGGACCAGAGAGGAGTCTGGGCTGGGAGCCGGGAGCTTGGATTCCCTCCTTGTAGCCAGCTGTGAGTGCTTCACAGCCCTTGCACCTCACCAACTATAAGTTGCAGACGTTGGAGAAGAGCGTCCACCATTTCCATCATAGTCTCAAAGGTTATCACAACCCCTCTCCCATGGAAAAGTTAAGAAATGCTGTCCTAGATGTTTTCTATCAAAAAAAAAAATTATTGCGCGCTTGCTGTTGTCTCAACCCAGCGCCTGGCACTCAATATGCAAATATGTCAGGAGAGTCCCACTTTGGGGTATCCAGTGGTATCACAATGCTTACTTATCTCAAGAATGATGGGAACACATCCCACAGGCAGTACTTAACTTGTCTGGTCAGGAAAAACCTTTTGGGGAAGAAACTCGTACTAAATGCTAAAGTTGCAAGTTACATGTGCAGCTGCATGAACGAGAGGAGAGTGCTTTAGATAGGGCATGCATGGTGCAGGAACTGCCTCAAGTGCTCCTGGGAGTGAAACGCAACAGGGGGCCCAGTGCAGGGGCCTGGTCAGGAAATGCCACGTGTGCCATCTAAGAGGTTGAACATCTTAGACCATGAGTTCTTTCTTGATGTATTGAGTAAGATGAGTCACTACTTCCAACATGACATTCTTTGAATGCCGAGCAGAGGCTTTGGCCAGCTGGGTGTTGAATGACAAACCCAACGCTGCTCTTGGTACCAAGGTGCAGACAGGAAGCTGTCATGGTGCTCTCCATAGTCAGGGGACCTCCAGTAATGGGAGAAGAGCTAAGGGGCACACGCATCTGGGTCCCTGGTCTCCACTTAGCAACAAAGACTTAGTTCCACCTCTGGACCGTGATGCCAGGCCCTCTGCAGGCTGCTGCTTCTGCCCAAAGTCTTCCCACCTTTAACAAGTCAGCTCCTTTCTGCCTTCAGACTGGAGTCTTCAGACCAGTTCTCGGGGCACTCAGCTGTTTCAGATCACAGAATCCAGCACTGTACAGAACTCGAAACTTAAGGAGTTCCAACGCATCTTCATTTTGGTGACTGGACTGCAAATCCCATGAGGCCAGATGGTTTTTTATCTGAAAACCTCTCTTGTGGCCTAGTTTTTAGTTTCTATTGACTGAATGGAAGTCTGCTTCCTTCCCCCCACCAAGATTGAGCCACTCACACAAATCACTGTCTCTGGGACGCATTATGGTCCACTGAGGCTGGAGGCTGGACTTGAAAGGAAGCTCCACAGTGGCCTCTGCCTGTTTCCAAGACTAGTTCCATACTTTGCACTGCCGGGTCTCTGGTCTCTAGAGACTAAGGAACTCTGCTTGATTTACTCAGACAAATCAACTTGGGGTGCACTTAACTAGAGATATAGTCTTGGCTTCAACCCCCCCGTCACTGCCTTCAAGACAGTCTTCCCCTGGTCCTGTTGGTGGGTGGGGTTTGCACAGGCCTCAAGGGGTCATCCTTAAGAGGGAATGACCTCCATATCCTGCAGAAAGTTCATCTTACCCTACAGTCCTGTACCCTGGGTCGCTTGGGAAGGAAGACTCTGAAGACCTGGTAAGGCAGTTCAGGTGTATTGGCCCACAGGCTCGACTTTCCAACTCCTGTCATGATTGGGCAGTCTGCTCAGACAAAGCACTGAACCGGGTCAAAGATTTGACCTTAAGGGAGATCAGAGAGCGAGGAGGGGGCTTAGCCAAGGGGCGCGCAGGCTTGGCAAAGTGCCCTCGGTGGGTGCCCAGCACATCTAGTACCAGCTCCCTCTCTGCATTCGCCCAAGGTCGCAGCCTAATGTTCCACTGTAAACTTCAACCAGAAGCAGAGAGGTACGGGGCTGGGAGCCCCGTACTGTGTTTTGAGAAAGGAGATGGATTCTGCGATGCTGTCCCTGGTCGTCCCGGGAGCCAGCGGGGAGACAGCTCCCCACCCCTAGTCCCACAAGCTGCGACCTGGGGGTCCGCAGCGTCCGGCAGGGAAAAAGTGGGAGGGTCTGCACCACCCGAGTCTCAAGGACGACGCGGTTCCTCTCCCCCCACCCCACCCCCTCGTCCCCTCGGTCTCCAGCGCTGCAAAGGGAGTGTGGCCCCCCTCGCACAACGCAGCCCCTCCCGCGCGGTGGGGGACCCGGGCACCCGGCGAGAACGCCCGGCCGGCCCGGGCTGCCGCAGCCTCTGCGGGGAGATGGTGGTGGCAGGGGGCGCTGAAGGCGGCGGGGGCCGGGCGAGGGCCGGGCGCGGGTCGAGGATACCCCCGCAGACGCACTGTCCCTGGGCGGAGGGCGCGAGGCCCCTTACCTCGGCGAGAGTCTCGGGAAGTCCGGCGGGGCAGTCCGCAGTGCTGGGGCCGCGCGGCGGGGCACCGACCCCGGTTTCGGGGTTCACGCAGCTTGCGATGCTCAGTCAGCGTCCCGGGCGCGCACCCCGCACCGCCGCACCCTCGTGCACCGGGGCGCGCACACACTCCGGCCGGCGGGCTCGGCCTGCAGCCGGGCGCACACCCTGCTGGCATACACCCTGCGGGCACACCCACCGCGCCGGCTGCGGGACTGTACGCGGGCGCCCGGTCGTCCGCTGCCCGCCCCGAGTCCCCGCCTTCCTGACGCGGCGCGGGTTTTGGTTGTAGGAAGGAGCAGAGTTGCGAAACCGAGGGGAGGGTCTTAGCCTTGGAAAACTCCAGAAGCCCTTGGACAGAGTTGCGGAGGAAAAAAAAAAAAAAAAAAAAAACTTCTGGAAAGGAAACCAGAAAACTCCCGCCTGACCTGTACAGAGCGCTTTTCCGATTTCCAAAGTTCTTGCACGGACGTTTTTCTCTCTGTGTTCCTCTAGACGTTTTTGTCCCCACAACAGATGGAAAGAAAACATTAGACAAGAATAGTGACTTGCCCATGTCAGGGAACTCGAACCAGGGGCTCAGCAATTGAGATTCTGTGTGCAGGAGGGTTCTGGCCAGGGGTTGAGGGAAGTGACAGAACTTATACCTTTCCTAGGAGTCATTGATGTAACCTCACTCGGAACCTTCTATCTTTTAATGTCACACCCCCAATGTCCTATGCAAAGTTTGGATCAGTGCAAAATATTTGCACTTCAGTCACTAAGCTACACCGATCAGCTCTCTAAGTGCCACCTGTGCACAGAGATCCCATGGGGTGATTTCTCATGCCCCTTACTCAGGGAACTCAGTCACGCCAGAGGAAGTGGCTACAGACGCTGATCTGTAAACTCCAGTTCTGTCCTGTCTCGCTCACCCGTAAGAGCATCCGTGACACGAGGTAAACTTGGTCAAAGGAGTTTTATTTTTGATAACGTGACCCAGATGGATGAGATAATTTGAAGCAAGGAACCTTTCTGGGATGTTTATTTTCCTTTTTGACAGAAGCATGGTTATTTAGAATGGCTTCTTTTCACCAGGGCTCCGCGATTGGAGAATAAGAGCCCACAAGCTATACTAAATGAGAACAGAGGCTTGGCCTCAGGGTTGGGACCCAAATGGAGTCCTGGAGGATTATGGCCAGCTGGAGAGCAACTTCAGTCGTTTGTCTAAGTGAAGGGGCTGCTACTACGAAGAGCTGGTTGATTTTTATCACCTCATTTTTCAAGAGAAGCTATAAATCAGATATTTAAGCAAGATCTCCCAAGCTTATTTAAAAGATTCCATTTTGTTCAAGCTGAAGGAAGCATGTCTTTGGACCCAATCCAGACTACAGACCAAGGGGTTTGAGCTTTTCCATTTGGAGTACTTCATATGTTTTATTTGGGCCTCCTATCATCCTCGTGGGATAGACTCAGCCAGGATCACTGTTTCCATTTTAGGGACCAGAAGCCTAGTTCCATGACTAGCCCAAGGTCACCCAAGCTAATCAGCAGAGCTGGAGCTGAACCCCAGGCACAGCAAATCTTGGTCTTGGAAACTTCTCCCTCTGCATCCTCAGATTCTGTGAATAATTAGCTTTTTGGTTTCTAGGCATCTTGAGTCTAATTAGGCATGGGGTTGGCACTGGGGTGTGGAAGCACAAGCACCTTTCCTGGGAAGATGGAGTATCAGTGCCAGACTGCTGTCCTCGAAAGCAGCTTAGCCCAATGACTCAGAGAGAGAGAGAGAGAGAGAGAGAGAGAGAGAGAGAGAGAGAGAGAGAGAGAGAGAGAGAGAGCTGTGTCTCTAGGATAGAGCTGAGTCAGAGGAGGCAGGTTTTGAATTGGGGCAGCCTTGCCTGGTAGTGGAGAGAAGAGATCTCTCCTAGACACCAGACCTTTTGGGGGCTTAGGTTTGGGCACCTCCACTATAGAGCTGGCCTAGGCTTCTCAGGCAGCAAGCCGTTCAAATGAAAGCTGATTTGAGATGATGGCCCCACATGACTGCAATCTGAACCTCACTATAGTTGGAGGACTAAGCCCCAGACAGGAAGGAGGGCTCCCTGCCCCATCCTTGCTAGCGTTTGGAGCATGAGACGATAAGCACATGCTCCTTATCAACTCTGTGCTAGGACTTGTGCCACATTGGTCAGGGAGCTGTCACTCTCCTGCTGAACACAAGATGGCATAGGGTCTCTAGCCTGGTAAAGCAGGGAAGTGGGATTCAAACGGGTCTTAGTGACTGATCTTGTCTAGTTGAAGGTCTGGAAAATCTCACTGCAAAGAGAAGGCTGCACAGGCGGTGTCGTAGTTAGTTAACAGACACTCCGAGTTGTGGCTCCTCCCAGTGGGCCTCCCACAGTGGTATGTTGACAAATATTTAAGAACCAGCTCTCAGAGGGGGAAATTTGTACATATAGACTGTCAATTCTCATTCTTCACTAGAGTTCTGTAAGCCTTGTGCAGAGCATCAAACACTGAAAGAATTTATAATGAACCACTGATCCCAGGGAGAAATCCAGAGTTAAGTTCCTATGAGCCTTTAGTCACATTTTCATCAGCTTATGCAATCTCCCTCTTAGCTACACGAGATTCCTTCCAAGGTCCCTACCTGGATGTACCAAACTTTGGATAGCACAAAATCCTATGGATACCATGTTTTTCCTATGTATGTGTATCTCCGACAAATTTTAACTGATAAATTAGGTACAGTAAGAGAACTAATAATAAAAAGAATATTTATAACAATATAATAAAAGTTGCATGATGGTAGAAGGATAGAATTATTTTTTTAAAGTCGTCCTCTAATCTCTACCATGCATACATGTGCGTACTCTCTAATAATAGCAAATGAATAAATAATGAGTAAAATATTAAAAATAAAAGTTATGTGAGTACAATCATTCTTTTTCAAAACATCTTGGTATATTGTACTTCCCCTGCTTTTTAAAAACTATTTATTCATTTATGACAGAAAGCACACACAGATGTGTGATGGTGTACTATGGTGTACATACGGAGGTCAGAGGATAACTTTTGGAAGCCAGTTCTCTCTTTCCACCAATGTGGTCTCTGGGGATCCAACTCACAAAGAGCTATCTCACGTAAACCTTGATCTGATACCATGAGCCTTGATCTGATAACCACAGTGGCCACTGAGTGACTATCAACCAGGCAGTGCATGAAGTCTGCATATGCTGGATGGTGAGACAAATCACATCCGGCGTGGATAAAACAGTTGGCAGGAAATGGCCTTATGTTATTCAGAAACTGATGCATTATTTATTTCTGGAACCTCTCCGTTTAAAATTTTTGAACCATGGATGATAAAGGGTAACTGAAATTTCAGAAAGCAAAATTCATTTCACCTGTGTTTCTCTCTGAAGATTTTTTTTTTTTGACGTTTATTGATGACTCTTTAATACTGATCTCATGGTCAAACGGCACTAGAAGGTGTGGCCAAGTGAAGCTTACTTGACACTTGCTTTCTTTGTACGGAACATCACAGCCTTTTTATGGTTAGGAACACTACACAGTGCTTGAACACTAAGTTTTGGGGCTACTTTAAACAGTACAATCATTAAAAAAGGCACAAAGACATGAAATATAGGGATCTAGACAAACCATGAGGCATATATTTAAGTTTGAGAGCCCTAGCAAGAAACAGAGCATCATCTCATTTAGACCAGCTGGGAGCACACAACCTCCTGACTGGGAGATGACTTAAAGGCAACCTAGTAACCATATAGCATAAAGTATTATCAGATTTCTCACCATACCTCCTTGTCTGCAAATAATGAGTATGGACTACATTTCCCATGGGCACATGTGTGTCAATTTATTATAAATTTTACTACATAGGAGCTGAAGAGATGGCTCAGGGGTTAAGACTCTGTCTTGCAAGTAGGATATCCTGAGTTCGGATCCCACATCCCAAATGAAAACTCCAAATGGAACCAGCAGTGGCCCATACTTCCCACTCTGGTGGGCAGAGCCTGGGAAATCCCAGAATGAAGCAAGAAGAAGGAAGAAGGATAATTCCTGAAGTCACCCTGGTCCTCCACAGGGACATAGAGTGCCCTCTGATACACACACACACAAAATAAATAAAATATTTTAAAAATAATAAATAGTAAAATAAAATATTTAAAAAACAAAGAAACTAAAACCCCTATAACTTTTAAAAAATTTTACTACTATAAAGGTTTATAAGTGATAATCAAATACAAAATATATTCCATACAGCCAACTGAGTCTCCCAGAAAACTTGTGCAGCTTTTTATCCCATTCTTGTATTCAAAATATTGTCCCCCACATGCAATGGTTCTGGCCTGATTATTAGTTAATATTTTTCCTTTACATTAAGGAAGAATAGGAAACTATATATTCCAGAATGTTCCTCATTCTTCAGCATGAATGGCTCTTCGTGAATCATGAATCAGTTTTCAAATCCTGAAAGACTATCGTTCATTCTCATACTACTTATAACAGCCACAACTATGTTGCACTTCTAAATTTAATTGGTATGATCAAACTTCCTCCTTCACATTTCTGTGAATAGAACACAGTTCAACTTTTGTGTCAACCTCCATTTCTTTAATATGAGTCTGTAGGATGGAGGTTTCTGGATCACGCGGCAAAATTGGATTTAGCATTGAAGAAACTTTTCAAGTATTTTCTGGAGCAGCCAGACCATTTCACATCGCCCTTAGCGATACACAAGAGATCTATTTGCTTCTTATTCCCATCAGCCCTCATTAACATTATGAGTATCTAAAAAAAAAAAAAAAACTTTTAACCATGAGTGCACTGAGGTCTCCACAATACTGTTCATTTGTTATTTCCTGATATGTGAGTCTCTGTTCATATGCCTATTTGTATCATTATCATATATTTTTGTTTTCTTGTTTTGAGATGGGATCTCATGGAACCCATACTGTCTTTGAATTTGCTGGGCAGTCAAAGATAACCTTGAATCTGAGTTCTCCAGCCTCCCTGTCTTCTGTTCCCGGGCTGGGATTGTACTTGAATATTACCACACCCAGTTTATGTGTCACTGGAGATGGAACCCAGGGCTTTGTGATGCTAGCTAAGCACTTTGCCAATTGGGTGAAATTCCCAGCCTTATACTGGTTTTCTAATATCTCTTAATTAATTGTAGGTCCATATACTTTAGTTTTTAATAGCTCTGTGTAATCAGTAGCTCAGAAATTTCTTGAAAATGTAACAGCTACCAAGCCAGAAAAGGCTCTCTCTGCTCTGTTTCTGGTTCCGTTCCTTTTCTGTCATCTCTGACTCTCTCAGCAGGCATTTCCTGAAGAGACACAGCTCTGTCCAGGGTCCCTTGGGGCCTCAGCACCTCGGCCCAGTGGCAGCTGAAACTTTGACCTTCCTAGGCCCAAGGTGCCCTCTGTTTCCTCAGGTGCCTCGACCCCATGGTGCTAGGCTCCCACTGCCCCTGCAGGCTGAGCGACCGACATGGTGGCTGTTTCTGATTCTTTGGGTCATTCTCAAGCATAACGCCACATTGTCACACATAGTATCAGTGCAGAAACGTCCCAAGGAAGAGAGAGAACGTCACAGAGATCCTTTCCCTGGCTGGACGGCCTCCGCATGCTCTGACTGAGTCTAATGACTTTCTTCGAGCCCAGACAGTCATCTTGTCAAGCAATGGCCTGCGTCACCACACGTTCAGGTGCACTCGCCCTCCTTCCTCCACCCTCTTCCCTTCAGTCTGGCTCCCCTGGGATTGCTGTCCAAAGTGCTTGCAATAACCTTTTGTCTCAGGCTCAGTGTTCTAGGGCCTCCAGCTGAAACATCTAACTCTAAGCTGGTGTTTATAAACTCTTCACCCGTTGCCTTCTGGGCATGTCGTACCCAAAACCAACCCTTCCAAGCTCGCATCCTGTGACCTTCCAGCCAATCTCCCATCAGGTCCCACCATGTTTGTCTTTAGCAATTCAGGCTGCTCCTTTCACACAGACTTTTCCTTCTTTACTCCCAACATGTAAGCGCATGGGCACACATGTAGACATTCCAAAATCCTTACATACATGTACACTCACGGATACATGCTTATAAAAGATACACACACACACACACACACACACACACACACTGTGTAGAAGATACCTTGTCTTCTCATGTTCAGTTCCTGCTGCCCAAAGCAGCACTTTCCCCATAGAGGTCCTTCTGATACTTTGAGCCAACTGATCTCCACATGTATGTGGTGTGTGTATGTGTGTGTGTGTGTGTGTGTGTGTGTGTGTGTGTGTGTGTGTGTGTGTAAGGGCACTTGAGAGTGTATGTCTATGGAGGTCCAAGGGTTACATGAGGAATCATTTTGGATTGTTCTACCTCTTTATTGCTTTGCTCTGGAGTTCCCCAAGCTCCCCCTTCCAGAGTCAGGCCCCCACTTTTTCCACTTGTCATTTTTACGTGGCATCTGGGGATACTAATTTAGGTCCTTTTTGCTTGCAAGGCAGAAGCTTTAACCCCCGAGCCATTTCCCAGCCCCTCATGATGACATTTTGAAGCTCACATCATACATCAGTGTTAACTCGTTCAACCATGTCTTAAAAACAGCAACTCTTGGATTTAAAATAGTTTAGGATTCTATTCCAGCATACACTCCAGATTCCCTTGAGAAGACACAGGGTCTCAGCCCTTCCTATCTCCTCCTGTCTTCCTGTCTCTTGTCTTTATGTCCTCTCCAATCCCTAGTGGCCAAGACTTCTCTTAGTTCCTCCAATACCCTTTTTCTGCCTGGAATTTTGTTCCCACGCTCTTTGTCTAGATAATGAATAGTTATCTCATGGGTTTTAACTTGAACATCCCTTCTGCGGTGTATCTCTCCAATGTATCCTTAGCCCAAAACTAGGGAGTGTGTGTGTGGGGGGGAGAGAGGGTGTCTCTGCTTTTTTCCATAACATTCAGCACGGCTGAAATGAAGCATATCGTCCCTGACGACAGCAATTATGTGAGGTAAAGGTGTCTGTCTCATATGGCATCATAATATGGAATTCAACACATATGAGCATGACTCTTGGCTCTCAGTGCTTGTGAATGAACAAGTAATTAAGTTTCCATTGTCTTGACAGCTGGTGAAGAGTGAGGAGCTTGAGGGCAGGTAAAATAATGGAAGCTTTCAAGTCTTCTTCACGTGCCTGTGATTTTGTATTAACACTAGATTGGAGCTTTAAGCTGCATGTTGAATTTTAATTTTCAAAACACTATCATTATTATTAAATTCAAGAAGAACACGCATCACTACATTATGCCATACACACATTATGCTAAACACTAGGTTGTATACAAAAATCATTTAATGTAGATTCAAATGTTAAAAAAAAGTTATTGATGGAGAGATAGCTCAGTAGGGGAGGTGCCTATTTGCAGATCTGGAGATGTGATTTGGACCCTAGAGGCCCACAAGGTAGAAGTAGAGAAGTAGCTTCTGACTTCTACTCATGTACTATGCATATGTATTCTCTATCTCCCTTTCATAAATAATAAACAAAAAAGTCATTAATAAAGTTTCAAAGAGTTACTGTAGTTTTACATCTGAAAAGTAAACAAATCTTAAACAGAATACAAAAGCACCAGTCCTAAAGGAGATTCGATATATCAGAAATACTTTATAGTTGATAACTTTTGTGTTAATGAGGCACAGGTATCGACTTGACAATTGAAGGCTAAGGTTTTCGGCTAAGGTTTCTGTGAAAAGTTGATAATTAAGATAAAAGCTAGCCAAGCCAGTAGGAGATTGTATAATTGATGTGGAAGGCTCCAGCCCACAGTGGGTAGGACTATGTCTTGGGCAGGTAAGTAAGATGGAAAGGACTAGCTCAGTCGGTTGGCATGTTTTGGCAGACTTGCAGACCCGTAAGTGAGAGGTTTGCACCTCTCTTAGCCATTCCTGTGGTTATGGTATCGCCAGTTTCCTCGGCTCCTGCTGTTGGTATGGACTCTTCTGCCAAGCTAGACTGTGGGCTGTAACTAGATTCACAAACAGAAATAGACCCTTTGTTTCTCTAAGTTATTTGGTTGTATATTAATCAGTAACACAAGAGAAACTATGACTCCATCTATTCATCAAAGCTTACTGATGGAAGTAACACATTTTGCTCCTTGTGTGAGTCTGGAGGGTGCACGGACTCAGATGTGCAGATCATTGTAGAATACGGTGCTGGTTGGGGTCAAGTCATCTGGAGGTCACTGGCTAGAACATCCAAGGCGGCTCGTTCACGGGGTTGGTAAGTTAGTTCTGGTTCAGGTAGGGCTGTTGACTCGGGAACTTCCCCCGCCCAAGGAGAATGGGTTTCTTATCACTTGGCACCTCAAGAGCAGCTATCCCAAGAACAAGTCTAAGAAGAATAGGCAGACTCTGTGATTGGTCTCAAAAGCTAAGCCCAGAACTGTGCAGATTCCCCTTCGAAGCCTTTCATTGGTTAGGCACTCCTAGGGAAAGCCTAGATTCAAGAGATTCCAAAACATCCAGTGGGGAGAGTGGAAAGGACTTCACATCTAGGGGTAATGGACCATGGCACCCCAAAAGTCAAACCAGAAGAAGAACTTTTCAAAGCATGTATTATAACTGATGTCCTCCTGATAGAGATGTGTACCCAGCACAGTGTCACATGCCTGCAATCCCAGCATGCAGGAGGTCAGGGCAAGAGGATCTCAAGCTCATGGCCAGTGTGGTGTACAAATTGAGACTGTCTCAAGAATTGAAAGAAAGAAAAATAACAAAGGGGACAGGGCAGGATTTGGACAGGGAGAGTGCCATGTGCTGGCGAAGGTAGACCCCTGTAACCAATGACCAATGGCACATGGCCAGAAGCTAGGGAGGAGACAGGAGAGAGAGAGAGAGAGAAAGAGAGGGAGAGAGAGAGAGCATGGTACCACGGGACACGTGTGGAAGTCAGAAGACAGATCTCGAAAGTCGTTTTTCTCCTTCTGCCATGTGGACTCCGAGGATTATTCTCAGGTCTCCAGGTTTTCAAACAGAACTCTTTACCCACCAAGCCACCTTGCCATCTCAGAACCTTCATCTGAGACTCCAGGATCCACAACCAGGAAACAGTAAGTTCCTGTCATGTAGGTCACTCAGGCTGCCTTAGTAACGGAATACACTGTAAAAAGAAAGTGTAAAAAGCAATAAGAAAAAGACAATACATAGGTAGCAAGTACTTTACGAAAGTTCATATATATATCTCCATGGTAGGGCACTTTCCTAATGTGTACAAAACCCTAAGCCCAATTTCAGTACAAAAAAATAGAAATAAAGTCTTAAAATATAAAAATGAATAAAAATAAATTGCATAAGATGCGTTCAATATGGTTAGTTACTAGGAAAATGGAAACTAAGCCTCAATAAGATAACATGAGTTCCTTTCAAAATATGTATTTTAGGGGCTGAAGAGGTAGCTCAGGGGTTAAGTCTCTACCTTGCAGGAGGAAGGTCCTGAGTTTGGATCCTAGATCCCATGTATAGACATCGGGCGGAAGTGGGGGCAGCCTATGTTTCTAGTCCTGGTAGGGAGGAGCCTGTGAATCCTGGGGCACAGTAAACAAGGAGGAGGAGGAATGGCTTGGAGAGATGGCTCAGGAGTTAAGGCTCTGCCTCACAAGCAGAAGGTCCTCAATTCAGATCTTGGGTTCTATGTAAAAAAAGGCAGGAGAAAACTGTGGTAGCCTGCACTTCCAACTCTGATAGGCAGAACCTGGGAAATCCCAGAGCAAAGCAAAAAGGAGGTAGAAGCATTTCAGGATGATTCCTGGAGTCACCCTTGATCCTCCACAGGGACACATAGTGCTTTGTGACACACATATATGAAAGAAAGGAAGGAAGGAAGGAAGGAAGGAAGGAAGGAAGGAAGGAAGGAAGGAAGGAAGGAAGGAAGGAAGGAAGGAAGGAAGGATGGATTTAAAAAAAGAATAAAAAAATGTTGAAAAATGGATGGCAACAGGGCTCTGCAAGTAAGATGCTGCTTACAGAGCTGACTAACCTGAGTTCGATCCCCAGAAGCCCACATGGTAGAAGGAGAGAAATGATTTCTGAAAGTTGTCCTCTGACTACCACCTGTGCACGCACGCTGTCTCACTCCTCTTTTTTAAATAAATAAATAACTTTTAAATAATTGATGACATGGGGCTGGGAATATGGCGCAGAGGTTAAAGCCTTTGCCTGAGTTTGGATCCCCAGATCCCACATAAAAAATGCTGGGTAAATATGGCAGCAGCCTGTAATTCCTGCCCTAGAAGGTAGGTCTGGGAAACTCCACAGTGAAGCGATAAGGAGGTAGAACAATCCAGGATGCTTCCCACAGTCACCCTTGGACCTTCACAGGCACACACACTCAACTGCCCTCTTGTTCACATACCCCCCACATACACATATACATATGCAAAAATATTGATAATATGAACAATTGGCAGAAATATAAGATGTAGAGCAACCATAACTCGTAATCATTGCTCCAAGTATTGTAATGTTTAGTGCAACCACCTGGGAAAGCTGCCAGTATCTACTAAACCTGAACACATAGGTCCCCACGATCCACAAGTACTTCTCTTAAGTACTGTGTATACAGGAGGCTGGGGATGTGGATCAGTTGTCAGAGTGCTCACCTAGCATACACAGAGTACTGAGTTCAGTCCCCAGCACTACATAGAGAGGGTATGGTGGCCCCATGTAATTAAGCACCCAGGAGGTGTGCAAGAGGGTTGGGTTTGGGTCATCTTCCACCATATGAGTTTAAGATCAGCCTTAGATACATGAGACTAAAAAAAAAAAAAAAAAACCTGGAGAGACTTTTAAGAAATAAATAAGCAATCACATTGTAATCACGAATGGATATAGCAGTACTATACATTCCATTCATAATTTCCCTAAAATGAAAATTATTTAAATTCCTATTCATTGTTGAATGGAAAAATAAACTGTAAGATAGTCAATTAGCAATGAAAATGTGTATAGTCAGTGAAATACCATATGACAGCTAAAACGAACTAGGACTGGAGATGCTGTCTCACAAGCAGAAGGGTCTGAGTTCAGATCCTAGGGTCCATATAAATACATCAGAAGGAAACAGCTGCGGCCTGCACTTTGGCCCTGGTGGGCAGAGCCTGGGAAATCCCAGAGCAAAACAAGAAGGGGGGTAGAAGCAATCCAGAATTATTCCTGAAGTCATCCTTAGTCTCCACAAGGACACGTGGTCCCCTCTGATACACACACACACACACACACACACACACACACACACACTAAATAAATAAATAAATACATAATAAAATTTTTAAATGAACTAGTACTTCATACAACATAGACAATTCTCACTGAGTGAATGATAAATACAAATTGTGAAGAGTACAGACTATACAAATTCATTTATGTATATTCAAACCTGCAAAATCTTTGGGCAAGGGAGGGTGGGAAGTGGCTTAGAGGGGAGCTTGGGAGTGGCAGTATTCTGATTTTGTAATCTGGGTTGATATCACAAGATAGAGTTACTTTGTAAAAACTCATGGAATTACTTCTTTATTATTTATGCATTTTATCTTTGTATCAAGGTTCAATGTAAAATTTTAATCTAAAAATTAAGTAAACATATTTCAATATGAGAGAATCTCTATCATCAGATAACTGGAAAGCCTAATATTGCTTTTTTTCATCTGTAATGATGTATATGTATGCTCTACTGACGAGTGAAGAGGTTGTAAGTTTTTATAATTAAGCAGCTCTCCTTTGTATACCAAGCACCTGATCCTGATCAATACATTAAAGTTGGTTCTAACAGTACAGGTAGAAACATATTGAGCAAGGAATCTGACATTCAAATGGGAGGCACAGTGACCCATCAAATAAAGCAAGTCATCCATCACCTTACTTTCATCTTCGCATGGTTGGCATTGATCCCTCTATCCTCACTGCACTTGCAATTTCTCTCTCTTTCTCTCTCTCTCTCTGTCTTTCTCTCTGTCTCTCTCCGTCCTTCGGTCCAGGTGATCTTAGGACAGCATTCTCCGTATAGGGCACTAGCTAGCTACACCCTGAATTGATCCAGGTATCATCTGACATGTTGACGGTATTTCTGTTCTTGGGTAATTCCCTGATGTGGGCTAGACCCAGTGACCCCCATAAGGCAGGATTAGAGCAGCCATGCTGGGATGGGTCTCTCAAGGTCTTTGGAATTCCTGAAGGTCATCCCCCACTGCTGCAATCACCCTGAAGGAACACTCCTGCTGAGGAACTGACTCCTCCCAGAGATAAGATGGCCAACTTCCCCATGAAGTGATTATGGAGATGAGCTCTCCATATCAAACAACTTGATCTCTAGCCCAGTGGGCCCAAGAGCAACTGGGTTGGGCCCCGATGGGAATTAACCAATGGGAAAAAGCCAGTTTCCCCGGGTTTGTCTAGGTGTATAAATATACCTAGCTCTGGCAACCATCTTTGGCAATCTAGCCCTTCATGGCGCTCCAGTGCCATGAGTCCGTTTCCAGCTGCCTACTTCTCTTGGAGGCAATCTAGCCCCTCATGGCGCTCCAGTGCCATGAGTCCGTTTCCAGCTGCCTACTTCTCTTGGAGGCTCCCTAGCCCCTCATGGCGCTCCAGTGCCATGTTTCTTGTTCCTTGCTCCTCATGAATTCCATACCTAGGAACCGTGAGTTCTCATGGGCTCCCTAGCCCCTCATGACACTCCACATCTGGAGTCCATGAGTTCCAACCTTTCTCTTCTCTAATAAACTCTACCTTAATCCTCTACACGTGTTCTGGTTTCAATCTTCGACTCCAGAACACAAGAACCCTACGACAGACATTGGGACGGTCAAGACCGTTTCCCTGCAACACCCAAAACAGCTAGAAGATGAGACCTGGTTGCAAAAGTCTGGCCTGTTTGGGTTGCCTCTTCTCTCATTCTCAGTTAAGACTAACTTGAATGCAGTTCCAACGTCTTGCCTTGTTGCTAACAGTCCTGAGTGGCTCTGAGACCTGTCACAGTTAAGAATACGTTTGAGGCTGAATCTTTCCAAAGCCAAGCATTCATTTGATGGCAGCCCAGACTGACACCTGACTGCTTCTTTAGGAACCTTGATCCAGACACACACAGCCAAACTGCCCCCAGATTGTTGGCTCACAGAAACTGTAGACTAATGCAAGCTCATGGTCTAAGCAGCTAAAGGTTAGAGTGATTTGTTATAGAGCAAAAGAAAACTAACAGAGTCCCACCTTCACACCTCCCATACCCCAAGTTGGATTGCTTTCCTCATAGTACCCAAGGCTTCTTGCAATCACAGGATGTATCACGATGGGTAGGAAGGAACATATAAAAGGGACCACAGACCATGACTCAAGCTTTTTCAGTCCAATTTCTGGAACTAAGTTGTGATCAGCGACTGAGTGATTAACATACGAAAGAACAGAGGATCTGTGTTTAAGTTTGATTCTTTATTTTATTACTTTTTTTAAACCTGTGTGTACACATGTGTGGGTGTGTGTACAAGAGAGAACTTGGTTGTGTGTGTCTGTGAAGGTACAAGGGTGACATCAAGAATCATCTTGGATCACTTTAAAAAAAAATTTCCAAATTTTACTTATTTTTCCACACATGCACGTGTGTGTGTGTGTGTGTGTGTGTGTGTGTGTGTGTGTGTGTGTGTAGGATTGCTTCTACTTTCTTTTTGCTTTGCTCTGGGATTTCCCAGGCTCTGCCCACCAGGGTCAGAAGTGCAGACTGCCTGGTGTTTTTACATAGGACCTGGGATCTGAACTCAGGACCTCCTGCTTGCAAGGTAGAGTCTTAACCCCTGAGCTCTCTCTCCAACCCAGATCACCCTATCTTTTTATTGCCTTTCCTGTTTCTTAGGCGCCATTTTTCAGGGCCACAAGAACAGGTCACCACCATATCTGCCTAGCCTTTTTATGTAATATCTGGGGATCCAAACTCAGCTCCTTTTGCTTATAAGGCAAAGACTTTAACCTCTGAGCCATCTACTTAGGCCAACCCCTCTGATTCTTAATCTTTTTATTTTAAAATAATAACAAATAAAAAGCATGGGAACGAGAGGCAGATGAGCCTATCTTTGGAAAACAACTAGTTGTGAGAGAGGTGATAAAAAAGTTCAGGCAACTGGGTGTCTCCAAGAGAGAAGAAGAATGTCAGATGGGGAAGGTCATAGTGGAAGATGGAGAGTTTCACTTTGGACATGCCCAAGCTGGGCAGGCAAGTCTCATATTTTGGAAGAAGTTTGTGGTCAGATAGATTCAGGAAATTATCTAGATAACAATTGAAATCAGAGGATAGAGCCAAAATCATGATTCATTGTGGACAGACTAGACATCCTAAAGGCATTCTCATTAAGAGGAGGACAGAAATGCACATGAACAGGGAGAAGAAGACAGAGGTCTGTCTGGAACTGGAAGAGTCTGGCGACACAGATGAATCAAAAATAGACAATTGCATAAGCAGGAGATGATCAATAAATAGCAAATATAATAGAGATTAAGACACTAGGTGGAAAACAACCCTTGAATGCATCAGTTGAAAGATGACTATTTTTCAAAGATGATTATAATGGCATTTTCCATCCCACATGCTCTTCACAATGTAATCTCGTCAGCATGCCCTGGAGAAATGGGGTCTACACTCTCTTCCTTAAATCTAGATCGTGTCGTGACCTCATTGGCTAATGAAGTGTAGCGATATGATGCTATGGGACTTTTCAACCTATGAAAATTTGTAATGAGTTCTGAGACATAAAATTGATAGCATTTCCACCTTGTTTGCAGGCATACTCGAGCTTCTCATGTAAGAAGCTAAATTACTGTGAGGCCGTCCAATGAGGCCCTGGACAGGTCTCTGGTTGACCCGGTCTTTGTAGTTTCAGCCTAATGTAGGTGTAAGACATGGAAGCAAATGAGCCTTCCAATGGTGCTAAGCCCACAGCCATGAAATCTCTCCTACACTTCAGATCCTCTCGGATGAAGCTCTAGGCTTCCAGGAGCAGAAATGAGCTATATCTTGTCACCTGTCTGATTTCTTGACCCTTGGAGCCCGTGAGGATATTAAAATAACTGTTCTATTGTTCTATGCCATTGAGTTTTGGGCAACCTGTCACCTGTTGGACAGAAATGGTACCTATGATTGACTTTAGAGAAGGCAGTGCTGTGGTATGGTCACCACGGGCAGTTGTTTGGGGACATGCAGCATCTGAAGGGGGGGACTCATAAACAGAGTAGAGTGGGGGAGATCAAATTGGAGAATGACAGAAGAGGACTGGGTGTGGGGGGGTCTTGGACAAACTATTCTAAAAAGGTTGATAGAAAATTTCAGAGCAGTGGCGGAGAGATAACTCAGCAAATGAAGCATTCTCAGAAGTCTATGTGATGGGAGAAGAGAACTGACTTCTAAAAGCTGTCCTCTGACCGCCATCTGTCAGTCATGGTACGCATGCATATGTTCTGTCTCTCTCTCTCCATAAATAAATAAATACATATATAAATAAAATCTATGCGACATGGTAGGCGTGTATATATATATATATACACATAAATAAATGTTTAAAAAAGAAACATCAAAGCAGGGACAGAAGTGATGCTGAGAAGCTGGCAACCGTTGGAGGGGTGGTTTGGGGCATGGGCTGAGCAGCCGGCTTGGCTGATCTCCACTGAGACCAGAAGAAGAAACGGGATTTGCTGGGAGAGGAAGATGCAGCAGGATGCTAGACTTCAGGTCAGGAGCACCGAGAGACTGAAGGAAGTGGAAGGACCAAGGACCGAGGTCTCTTGAAGGTCAAAGCGCAGGCGCAGTGAATGTGAGGCATCAGCTAGCACAGCAGGTGGGAAAATGAGCCAGAGTGAGATCTCTGGGTCATAACAGCACCCAGGGTCAGCTCTGGGGCTGAGAACTGAGGCACAAGTCCCAAAAGTTCGGAAAGCCCCAGAAGTCCAGGCCAATCAGCGGTCAGCCCAGGAAGTAAAGTCTGTAAGGATGTCAGGGGACTTGGGCAGGAAAGGAAGACCATTAGCCAGCTCTCCAGTGATTCTGCGAATGAACGCTGGCCAGCTTGCTGTGCTAAGGAAAGGACAGCTGGGTAGCCTGAGACTCAAAGAAAGAGATGCGTGCTGCCAAGCACTGTTGTAGAAGAGAGAGGCAGCTTGGGAACCAAATGGCTCTGGTGAGCAACCTTCTCCTGAAGGGCTGAAAAGGAAACAAGGTATCCTCTGTTAAGATCATGAGAAATACCTCTCTGAGCATCTAGGGGTGGAGGGGAGTGTGCTCACAGCAGATAGAGAGCTTCGGAGGGAGTAATGACTAAATAGAGATGGATGCTGGAGGGAGAGAGAACTGAAAGGAGAGAGAGGACTCGGGACAGAAAGAAGGCAGCGGGCCTAAGATAAGCAAGGGCCTTTGTTTTCTAGGCAGTCTCCCTTAAGGTATTCAGAACAGGGGTCAAATCCTGCATTAGGAGGGGTTGGGGGGCTTCAAGGTCAAGGTCCCAGTCCCCTCCACCCAGTTCTTTTCAATCCAACTTAACTCTCTTTCCTCAGGTTTCTCCAGTGGAGTCCTGGAGGTGCCTATACCTGGCATGGTGGACCAAGGCTGTCTGTCTGTCTGACAGGACAGTCCCTTGTCAGTGATAGTTGATTCTGAGACCTCTTAGCTGGCCTGGGGAACCTTGATCAGGAAGTGACAGAAATCAATGACTCTTTTCGTTCTGACTGTGGGGCTCTAAATGAAGCTAGGAAAATGTAATCAAGTTTTTGAATTCTCATGAAAGGAAAACCATAAGAAGCACTCCAAACACCCAGCTGGAAGGCTTCCTTTTAAATAATTTTCTTTAGCTTATTTTAGGACAGAAACAGACACACCTCTATTAATCAGCTTGGTAAGTCAGGGCGATTGTGGCTGGGTCACTCTGGAGTCTCCTCTGCACTGAGCCCCGGAGGCACAGAGAGGGGTGTGCTCACATGGACAAGCTTACATTGGTCATTACAAGTGGACATTCCATAGAAGAGACAGCTTGGTCTCTTTTTGAACCATTTCCCTTTCATGAAGGAATTTATGTGTGCTACAGCATAAATTGTGACTAGAGCAGTAGGGTTTACCTGAGGCCAGACATTGGGCTTCAAGACCGCCACCTGAGCAGAAAGGTCTGTTATCATCTTCATTTTAAAGACATGGAAATGGTGACTTAGACAAGCACATTTTGCCTCAAGTTCCCACAATTAGAAAGAGAAGCTGGGATGTGAGACAGTCTCATCTTTAGCGAATGTGAGTAACGGCTCTGGCTTTGCCTCTCTTCCTGATGCACCTTTCAGATTGCTGCCAGCCTCTCTCCATCTTGTTCAATGGCCTTGTTGTTGGCCAGGTATGGTGTTGTGTACTTGTAATGCCAATATTTGGAAGGCTGAAGGAGGATGAAAAGCTCAAGGTCAGCCTGAGCTACATATTGAGTCACTGATTTGAACTAATGCACTGCAATGCAATACAAATACAAATACAATACAATACAATACAATACAATACAATACAATACAATACAATACAATACAATACAATACAATACAATACAACTGATTAAAAAAATGTTCGTTTTAGCTATTTTAAGTGACCAAAGACTAAGGGTCAGGTTCTCTTCAACCTAGAACCATCTAGTGGTGGAAGTTGCTGTCCCAGCTCCTCCTATTCCATCAGACCCCCCAATACCTTCTGAGAAAGGGAGTGGCCAGAGTAGGGGCTGGGCAGAGACTGGGAGGTCTGTTTCCCTGAGTGGTCTGTTTCTCCTGGACTGTGTGTCCTTGTGGTCTCTGCCTCTGTCTCGACCTTTCTTCCATCTTTCCCAGAGCTTGTCTTTTGACTGCTTGGCAGTTCCGTGCTGTTCTCAGCCTCTCTTCACACTGCCCTCTCTGTTCAGATTCCACCTATGGAAACATCTGGTCCAATCCTGTGCCTCTGCTGCTATTTTCCTGTCTGTCTCGGCATTTCTTGGCTCAAATTTCTGAGATTGGTGTCTGACTGATCTGGCCTTTCTTTATGTAGGGTGATAGGTCTCCAGCCAGCCAGAAGCTGACTACGGCTGACTCCTTTTGTGCTATCCTGGAAAGCCAGAGTGGAGTGTGAGGGGGGATCATGGCTGCAGAACGACGCCCTGCAGCCTGCAGGGAAGGCTGTTGACCTGCTTCTTTTAGAAGGAACAATACCAGTGTTTGTGCTGTATTTCCAAATGTTCTGCTGGCCCTGAGGCAGGAACATAGTCTTTTGGAGCTTTTATAAATAAAGCCTCTAACTTTTAGAAATTATGATAGTCTGGATCCACCGCAAATGTCACTGATGTGCAAACCCACTTGTCTCTCAGCCTTCTCCCCATGACTGACATCTCTCTACCTCGTTGGCCCCTGTCCAATGGCAGAGTCTCTGTGCTATGCTAGTCCTCTCTTCTCCCGCACACTTGCTGCTGGCCCCCACTACTGGCACCTTCTCTGTGTGTTGTCAATAAGTCTTACAGGTGTTAACATGAAGGTTGAAGGCTTATTGGTCTGGGCACATTTGTAAAGTATTGGTAGCTAATTTAGGCCCCAAGTGAGTCTAGGGGAGATTGATTGATGGAGATGTCCAGCCCATGGTAGGTGTGGCTAACTCTTAGGCAATTGAATAAGACGGAAGGAACCAGGTAAGAAAGTTTGCGTACTTTGGTTTACTTGACCAGACGTACTCGTCTGGCAAGAAAGGATTGTCCTTTCATAGTTAGATATAGATGTCAACTTCATGAAAGAATTTTGTAACAAATACAGAGTAAATGTGAAAGAATGTGGTGGTGTTGATAAATCTGACTGTAGACTTTGTGGATTTTGAGGAATGTGACAATGAAGACATTAAGACTGTATGTTATAAAATCCAGTCAGCAGAGTTTTGTGGCCATTTGTAAGATAGTGATGCTGAGAAAGTTGTGAATCTTTCGGGCCCAGATTGTGATGAAGGAAACAAGGACTGCGGCAAAGTTGAATCTAAAGACAATTGACTGGTTTGCTTGATTAGAGGAGAGATACATTAGCAGCCTTGAAGTTTTGATATAGAAAGAGCAGCCAAAAGAGCAGCTGCCACTAATGGAGAAATGGACATCAATGAAGTAAAACCTAATGCTTTGCACTGAGACAGTGGAAGAAGTGAATACCACCATATGGAGATTTTTGTGGTTTTACAATCCAGACTCCTTCAGGGCTGAAAGCCTATGTCGAGAAACTGTTTTCTGACCTTTGAACATTTTGGCTGCCTAAAAAAGGACTTTTCCTGAGCCAATGTACAGAAGTTGGTACAGCTGTGATTTGAGTAGATAGGCTATATGACAGCCTCACTACAGAACTTTGCAACATCATCCAGGTGGTACTGGTTTTGATGCAAAATTGAGGGTTTCATGAAGAACTGCTGAAGGTTGTTACCAAGTGGCAGGTTTGGAGTTCTTGCAATGGAAAGTGAAGCTTTAGCTGCAGAGGCAAACCCAGAAAGTTGTTGGAGATGCTACAACCATGGAATATATACTGAGGATGGATGCAAATGCAGATTCACCCTGGTCCAGAGAAATGCTGTTTCTGCAACTTTGAAGGACAGGAATTACCCAGAATCTTTGAGCTACTGTGACTATGTGATGAGCAATAAAACATGGACATTGAGCTACAGGATGCGGCTGGGCTTTAGTATCAATTTGGTGTTTTCTTATTGTAACATAATGTTTCCATTTTAGTGTTTATTCTGTGTGGAAACATTAATTTGTTTTGATTTAACAGGATTTTATGATTAAGAGATTTTGAACTTTTAAAATGTTGGAACTGAGCTTTTAATGACTGATATTTTTAAAATTGGACTTCAAGAACTTTTTTATCTTGGATTTTTTTAGAATTAATAAAGTTAAATGTATTTTATATCATATGATAGATGCCACACCTGTACAGATAATGATTGAAAGGCTAAAGTTTAAAAGCGATGCTTTTGTGTCAAGTTGACAAGGGATGAAGTGTCATGGTTAGATACAGGTATCAACTTGATGGTGGAGGGTTCGAACTCTAGGCACATTTATAGAGAATCAGTAGTTGAAGTAAGCACCAAGCAAGCCTGGTGAGGCTCAGATCATGGTGAGTGGGACTAGTCCCTGGGCAGGTTAATAAGCTGGAGGGAACTGGCTAGTGAAGTTGGCATCCTTATATATACATGACTACACATGCTGATCTGGAAGGTAGAGATGGTCTCTCTTAGCCATTATGTGGATATGATGTGGCCAGTTCCCTCAGTTCACAGTGTTGGTATGAGCTCTCCTGCCACACTGGACGAGGAACTGGATGACCAGGCAATCATAAGGCAAGAATAAGACCCCTTGTTCCCATAAGCAGTTGATCGTGAATTTATCAGTAACAGTGCAGGCAATCTGCAATGCTTGGCTTCCATGGCTGGCCCTAACGCTCCTGAGTGCTAGGGCAGAGTTCTCCCTGGTGTGTCCCACCCAGAAAGGGGATTTTAAGGCTTGGGCTCTCAGTGGCTCAGGGGACTAGAATGCCTCTACTCTTCCCGTTTTAACTCACAGGCCACTTTCCCAGGTCCTAGACACAGAAACACATGGGGTAGAGAGGCTGGGGCAAGGTAAAGGGGGACAGCAGGTTCCCCCCACACACACTCCCAGCCTCTGTTTGGTGACCATGAATTTCTCTTGACACTCCTGGGTCTCTGGAGGCTTGCCAGGTGAAGTCTGATTCTCAGTGGTGGAGATGCCCCTTCCTGGTAGCAGAAAGAGTCAGGAACAGTTTCCATTCTTCTTAGAACTTAGAAGGAGTAGAGAAAACAGTGCATGATTGTGTGTGGTGTAGGCATGAGAAATAAACACAAAACAGGCAATGTGGGGAGATGAGGGCTGGGATCTGGGGTGAGATCTGGGTTGTAGGGGCCCCAGACAGAGGATTGGTTCACAGAAGTTGTATGAGCAGGCATCTTGTTGGGGTGGTGCTCCTGGCTGCCAGGGTGGTGCTCCCTGGCTGCCAGTCTTCCAGAAGCTGCACACAACCATCCCTGGAATTAGCTGGGAACAACTTGCTGGCACCATCGCTCTTGTATGTTAGGGAGCAGACTGTCTGTGCTGGAATTTTAGCTCCACCGCCCACAAGCTGTGTGTGATCTTGGGCCAGGAACCCCAGGTCTCAGTTTCCTCATCTGTGAAGTGCGTCAGACTGTTGCGAGCAGAGCTCAGATCGTGCACCAAGCACTCAGCACTGAGCCTGGCACAGGGCAGGTGAGTTGATCACTGCCATGGTATTCATCTGTGTCTCCATCTCTACTATGAAGGCCTATTTTCTTGCAGTCTAGTGTTGATGATGGACAAGTTAACAAAGGAATTAGAAAGCATAGCAGTTGGTATCAAACGTCAACTTGACAAGTAAGAGCTGAGCCTTTAGGTAAACCTATAAAGAATTACTTAGTTAAGGTAGGCATATGAGCAAGTCTGCAAAAGATTACCTGACTAATGTGGGAAGACCCAGCCTGTGATGGGTGAGATCCTTCTGTGGGCAGGTGGATTAGATAGAGAGCTACTTGGATTCAATATGGCAAACTAGAAAGTATGGACTGACCCTTGTCTGCTCTCTACTCTTCTAGTGCATATAGTGTGGCCGGGTTCCTCAGCTTCTGCTGGTAACTCTCCTGCCAACTGTAACCTGCAATTGAATAAATATTGAACACCTTGAATAAAATTCTCTTTTTCCCCTTTTAGGTTGGGTCATATATTCATTACTGCAACACAGATAGGAAATTAAGATAGTGAGTGAGCGGAAATAAACATACTCTGTGACAGGTCTGTGACACAGCTACATACCCACCACATTTCCATCCTGAAGACATCTACAAAACACATTTCTTTCTGTAGCCTTCCTTAAGGTGAGTCAGGATAGGAAGACCATCCCTAGTGGATGCTTTGGGTTTTCAGCTTCTTATCCTTTATGTCCACACATCCATCTACATGTGACTTATCCTCTCATTTCCATTTGTCTGTCTGTCCATCCATCCATTCATTCCTTCACCCACCTTTCCATCCTTCCTTCTGTTCATCCATTCACCTGTCCATCTGTTTATCCTTCCTTCCTCCATTCATCTGTCTGTCAATCCATCCAACCAAGACTTTTCTGAGTCCAAGCTAACTCGAGTATAAAATAAGTGAGATAGCTCACTGGGTAAAGTGCTTGCCATGGAAGTGTGAGAACCTGAGTTTGAATCCATAGAACCAATGTGCATCTGTAATTCCAACGAGGTTATCTCTGTCTTCCACATGTGTGCTATGTGGCAAGTGTACACCCACACTCACAGATGTGCACACACATATATATCATGCATACACACATATATGCAAACAAATAAGTGAGGATTGTTGATATAAGGCTTAAGTAATGTGAAGTATGGTAAATTCTTGGTGCATCATGGGTTCATTAATATCTATCCTATAGCTACCTCTTATTTTTTTCCACATGTGTGTGTCAGAGGGCACTGTGTATGTGCCTATTGAGACCCAAGGGTGATTTTGGGATCATCCTGGATTTCTCTGCCTCCTTTTTGCTTTTGCTCTCGGGTTTCCCAGGCTCTGTCATCCAGGGCCAGAAATGCAGATCACCACTTTTTCTGCCTGGCATTTTTACATGGGGTCTGGGATCTGACCTCAGGTCTTTCTGTTTTTGAGACAAAGGCTTTAACCTTTGAGCCAACTCTCTAGCCTTCCTATGGCTATGCCTTACTTTAGTAAGGAACCAATTGTAGGGGGATTCTTTAAAATATTCCATCCTGTGACTGCATAGTGTTCCATGAATCAATGCGCCTGCCTTTTGATTTACTATCCCTGGAGTCTAGGGTTTCAGGGTGTCGTGGTTTAACTGTGAGTTGCCTCCCACAGTTTCGTGCGCTCGAATCCTTAGCTAATGTTAATGTTTGGGAAAGTTGTGGCACTTTTGAGGGGTAGAGCCTTACTGGAGTGAGGGATGTCACAGGGGGCGGGCCTTGAGGTTTGGGTATTCCAGCCCTACTTCTTTTTGCTCTTGCTCTGTTCTGCTTCCTGATGAGAATGGTGACCTGAGCTGGCCTCCTGCTTCTGCCTCCAGCCATGCCTTCTGTTCTGGGATTCCTGCCATCAAGGACTATATCCCTTCTGATCCTGTCAACAAACAAACAAAAACACGAAATCTCTTTCTTCCTTTCTGCCTGAGTCAAATGCTGCCTGACAGCAAAAAGAAGAATAACTAAAACACAGGGATACACTGGGACTGTTCAATCCCGGAGGACCCTCTCTGTCTTCTACAAGGAACAGGGAGAAAACGCCAAGGAGAAAAGCAGCAGGGGATCATGGGTATCAGAAACATAAGACAGGAACAGCTGAAGGCTTCGCCTACAGGAGCTAGCTGTGGGCACACGCTGCACCAGGAACTTTAGATTGGCCCATTTTCTTCCCTTCAGAGTCATCACTCAAAAAGAGGATAGTAGTTCAATGTCCAACTACACACCCTCAGCTGGAGCCTTGAGATGGCCTTTCTTTGAGATCTATGGCCCAATTCCAGGGAGAAAGGAGACGAATCACTTAAGAGTCTGGGATTATGAAGAAAACTGGCAAAAGTGGAGTGGATTGTCTTGAAAACAATAGTAGTGAAGATGATTGTGCCTGACATTGGTCCAGCACTTTACAGTTTGCCTAAGGTTTACATGCATGCCATCCCATCACAACTCTGCGTGTTGGAAAAGACAAGCATTTTTAGACCCATTTTGGAGATGGAGAGACTACACAGCCACAAACTGGCTGTGGGCCCTGTCGCGTGGACTCCACGCACCGTCTCCACGGCCACAGCCTTTCTCCCATTTCTGAGGTCCTTTTTCATATGGCTCCTAGACACTGGGACACAGTTCCTTCACCAGGGCTTAGGAAGACTGTGGAGAGACTCCTCTTTGTTGTTGTTTGAAACTCATTAATTAGGATTGATTTTGCAGAGTGCCTTTCAGGTTGGTCAGTCTCAGGCCATTGTGATTTGGTGAATGCAGCCATCATTGGATGGCAGTTGGCTGCTCTGAGCAGGGCGCTCCCCTGCCACTCTCCTCTAAGAGGCAGTGACTCAACAGCTGAGACTCTGGGAAAGGGAGGCAGAGGGGAAGGTCTTGGGTAAAGGAAGCCCCGGTGCATGCACCAGGATGTGAAGAACTGCTCAGCCCAGGAAGGAAACACTGAAGGAGGTTCAGTAGGAAGGAAAAGAAGGTAGAAGAAGTAGACACAGCGTGTGAACCCTGAGGCTCTAATCCACTTATGTTGGAGAACCTCAGAGTCTTTATCTAAGAGCAACAGGAAGAGCCCAGGGCTTTTTAGGAGGACTTCGCTTTGCTACACTTGCATCTGCCTGAAGTGTGAAGAATGGGTTGAAAGAGGGGAGAAAGGAGGGATAAGCTAGTGGATTTGGTTTTCTGTTTTGTAAATATTCTATGTATTTATCTGAGAGGGTGGGGAAAGACTGTGTTCATGTGTGAGGTCAAATAACTTTCAGAAGTCGTTTATCTCCTTCCACCAAGTGGGCTCTGGGAATTGAACTCAGGTCTCCAGGCCTGCACACAGGTGCCTTACCCACTGAACCATTGGCTGACCGGGTTCTTAGCACCTGCAAGAACAACTAGAAGTCAGTGGATGAGTCCAGACTTGTGATTCTGACATTCTCAGTGCTCCCACAGTCCCTGGATGTCGGCAGACTGGCAAGCATCCAGAAGAAAGGTACCTTCATAATTAATGATCCTTCGACAATTAGTGCCTGCTGGGTGCCAGGCAAAACCTGCGTGGGCCCAGATCTACCTTCAAAAGTCCGAAATCTCATGTAGTGTACAGATGAGGGAGCCCACGGAGAGGTCTGTGTTACATCCAAGCACCCGTGGGGTAGAGCTGCCTTGTAGGGCCAGAGAAGGCTTCCCTGGGAGGAGGAGGCAGCTGCACTGCCTTTCAAGGGATGAGCAGGAGTTTATTCAGTGACTATTTTTGGTTGTTAACAAGGATCTCTATTTCCTCAATGAAAAGTAAAGCAAGAGCTTGTTTGATCCTTTGTCAACAAGAACATCTATGTCTGAGAAACTGGCAGGGTCTGTGGCAGAGTTATCATCCACTTGCAACAGGGGGGCACAGCAGGTAGGTACTCAGTGGGCATCTCACTGCTGCTCTCTTAGTCTTCTAAGTGAGGACTGAATCTACCACCTCACCCAGCTGCTGATCTGTTTGGTCCCTGACACTCCAATAACACATTTAAAGTTGCTGAAAATCTGGGATAACATTGTCATTAGGAGTGGGCAAACCTGGCTCTGCCACGTCTGGATATTAGGCATGTGCCTCGACTTCCTAGCACCTCATTTTCTCATCGGTACAATGAGGTAACAGGAGTCCCTGAGCCACAGAAATGATGGGAAGACGAACCACGAGTTCTGCTCTGAGCCACTGGGACCTCTGGATCTGGGAACCACATTGTGCTCGGCCCGCTTACTTTCTCTGAAGTTCCGCTGTGAGGTGCTGTGCCAGTTTAGTGGGTTCCCTTTTTGACAGTTTCAGAGAAGCTAATAGAAGTCGCTCTTATAAGCCTCTAACCTTAACAATCTAAGTGCCCCCATGCTCCCTCGTCCCTGGGGAGAGAGCTGCTCCCGGCAGCTGTTGTCTGTGTTCTTGCTTTTGTCCCCTCCCAATATGCATTTGTTGACATCCTAACCCTCAGTGGACCCAATGGTGATGCGTCTATGAGTCAGGCAGACTCCGACTACACACTGAGTCTGTCGGCTGGTCACTGGACTCAGGGCCTTGTGCACACTAAGCTCGACCCCTAAGCTCCAGCCCAGCCACACTAAACTCTCAGTAATGTTTACTGTCTGGTCCTTATGAGAACAGGCATTTTGTTTTCACTCATTTATTCAGCCCATGTTGATTCAGTCTACCACGTTGTCAGGCCCTGTGCAAAGAACTGGGGTACAGAACTGAATCAGGTCAACGCAGCCCTCACGGAGCTGGCTGGGATCTTGACACCTCCTTGAAGTAGATTTCATTGCTGACCTCACAAGCATTCTCCAGTTTCTTTCTTTCTTTCTTTCTTTCTTTCTTTCTTTCTTTCTTTCTTTCTTTCTTTCTTTCTTTCTTTCTTTCTTTCTTTCTTTCTTTCTTTTCTCTTTCCTTCCTTCCTTCCTTCCTTCCTTCCTTCCTTCCTTCCTTCCTTCCTTCCTTCCTTCCTTCCTTCCTTCCTTCCTTCCTTTCCTTCCTTTCTTTCCTTTCCATGTGTTTGTATATCAGAAGGTACTGTGTGTGCCTGTGGAGGCCTAAGGGTGACTTCAGGAATCACTATGTATTCACTACCTCCTCTTTGCTTTGCTCTGGAGTTTCCCAAGCTCTGCCTACCAAGGCCAAAAGTTCAGGTCACTGCCGTTTCTGTCCAGTGTTTTTACATGGGATCCAGTATCCAAACTCAGAATTTAACCCTTGAGCCATCTCTCCAGCCACAGCTGGCATATTTTCAAACCCTGTGCTGGCAAAACTCTAGAAGTAATTGTGATGGTAAGGTTATCTTGAGATTATTTTATATTATTATTATTTCTGCTGCTTACCATCCGTCTTAGATGGTCAACTGCTCAGGATTCATTTCCCCAAATAGCTTATTTTGTGTTGCAGCTTGCTTGCATGTTGTTGATACATTCGTGATCAACAAATTTAGGGGAGCAAGGGAAGTTCATTCTTTCTTAAATTCTCAGTCTTAATCTAGCTTGGCAGGAGAACTCATACCAACACCAGGAGCTGAGGAAACTGGCCACACCATATCTACAGGGATTGCTCAGAGAGGCAAACCCCACTTGCCAGACAGCAAGACTAGCAAAGTATGGTGGAGGATGCCAGATTGCTGAACCAACTTCCCTATCTTATCCACCCACCATGGGCTGGGTCTTCCACATCAATCAATCTCTTGCAGGTTTGCTCAGAGCTTGCCTTAACTTCTAATATACCCAGAGCCTCAGCCTTCAATTGTCAAGTTGATACCTCCATTTCTAACTAGCACATTTGGTATCAACTTAAAGATCTACCATGGGTAGGCCTTTTGGGGACATGAGATGTTCACCAAAATAGGGTGAATGAATTTATCCATCTATTCAGCAAGCACTTCCTGAGCTCAGGCTCTGAAGCAGGTACTGTGCTAGACAGGGAGACACAGGAACAGGAGGTCAACAGGTCCTTAACCCTGTGACTGGATGATATGAACAGGGGCTGGAAGCAACACGGTCATCCTGTCCCAGACTTTGCGGGACGTCCTCTGCTCCCTTCCTGCCGTGTCTCAGTGAGAGATGGTCGTCTGCTGTGGTTTACCTTGTCCTGAACACTCTTAGCCAGTGGTCAAAGGCAGGATTTAAATAGCAAGCATTTGCATTTTTAATGTCGTCTGGAATTGGAAAAGCAGCGATAACCTTTCCAAACCGATATTGGTTTTTACATGATGGAACTAAGGCTGGCCTCGGGCGATGCTCAAGTGGAAAATTTACAGCATTTTCAATATCAGGGAAAATGTGGAATCATCCGAGGGCGGCAGTTTTGCAGTCTTGCATCCTGCCGGTCTCAGTCCCTGCCTTTTCAGAGTGGTTCCCTCACTCCAGTCTCAGCATCTTCAGTGGGGAGACCATGCGAGGCCCACCAGCCCTGCAGCCTTGCATCCTGAGACAGAGAACTGGGGAAGCAGAGGTGTGAGCCAAAACTGTGATTTCAGGTCTTCTCCAAATGCTTTCCTTGCACCTCTCCACCTGAAGAGCCAGACATGTACTCACTACCCTATCCCTCCTCCTCCTTACTTGCAACACAGGGCTAAGCATGTTGTCTGATGTGCCCACATGTGTGGTTGTCTAGTACCTTGCCCTTCTTTGTAAAGGAGGTAGAACAATCCAGGAAGATTCCTGATGCTACCCTTGGGTCTCCACAGGCACACACAGTGCCCTCTGATGAATACACACGCACACGCACACACACGCCTTCAGCATGTTTCTTGGTCATCCATGCTCAGCTCACACCAGCATGTACAGGGTTCCCTTCCACTCTATGCTGCCCACACACATATACTCTCTCATGCTCATGCACATACGTGCACAACGCATACATGGTTCAGGACCAGAAGGCAGCTTTCTCTGTCTGACCTTGAACTCTCCACTCCTCAGCGCCTGCAAACCCACTGCCTGGAACACCCTGCAAAGAGGCATCTCTACCTATGAACATTGGTCTAAACAGCTCTGATGCTTCCTTCTCCCAGTACTTCCTCCAGTTCTTCAAGGCTGATGCTTCCTGTGCCCCCTAATTTTTTTCTTTTTTACTTTCAGAACATTTCCCTTAAGTACCAGATCAATCTTTCCTATCACCTATGCATTGCAGCTCCCCCCAGTGGTGATTCTCAGACTCCATGTGAAAAAAATGCTGATTATTTTTGTTGTTTAGTTTTTTTTTATAAATTCCTAATTCTCTATAGACTGGTAGTTTTGTGAAATAAAATGAAATAAAAAACAAAGACATTCATATGTATTAGTCTGTTTCCTGTAATCAAATACCGGAGGCAGGCTAGTTTCATAAAGAAAAGGTGTTTATTCATGTCAGGGCTCTGGGGGTTTGAAAGCATGGTCACTGATATCAGCTTGGGTCTAGTGGCTGCCTCGTGGAAATGACATTACAATAAAGGAAATACATGCAAAGATGAAGAAGTCATATGACAAGACAGAAGCCAGTGAAGCTGGGGAGGAGTCGCTCCTGTGCTTTTATTAAAGCTCCCTGGTAAAAACTAACCTGGGACTCCTATGAGAGCAGGTCGTCTTCATGACTTCCAAAGGCAACCCTGACAGTGGCCTAAGGAACTTCTATAGCCCCTATATCTTGGGACCTTACTGTCTCCCAACAATGTCACCTTGAGGAGCCTACCTCCAACACACTAACCTTTAGATTACAAATCACAGCCAAACCAGAGCAAAGCACAAACAACAAGTCTATGTTATACTATATCCAAATCTCTGTAAAGATTTCTAACTCATCCTTCAATTTCTGTCCTTTTCTCATCTTTGACCAGTAACGGTCTATAGAACAGGTGGGTCTGTAAGGCAAAATTGCAACAGCTCCATCCTCCAGTTCCTGAGAAGTGGTCAACACAGGATGAATTTTGTGAAGTTCCAGGAATCTGTCTTCCAAATGCTGCTCTAAGGGCACTTGTCTGAGGGATGCACAGAGGAGTGGTCTTCACAGAGGAATGTTCAGAATAAGCTGGTCTCTTGAGAATGCTGAAAGGCAGATTTGGCTGTTGACCCAAGGCCTGCCCAAATAGCTTCATGATCCTGGGCGTGTGAACTGAAATGTCTTTAACACCTAAAGTTAGACTTTCTTTCTTTCTTTCTTTCTTTTTTTCTTTCTTTCTTTCTTTCTTTCTTTCTCTTTCTTTCTTTCTTTCTTTCTTTCTTTCTTTCTTTCTTTCTTTCTTTCTTTCTTTCTTTCTTTCTTTCCTTCCTTCCTTCTTTCTTTCTTTCTCTTTTTTCTTTTTCTTTCTGTTTCATTCCTTTCTTTCTTTCTTTCTTTCTTTCTTTCTTTCTTTCTTTCTTTCTTTCTTTTTCTTTCTTTCTCTCCCTTCCTCCCTCCTTCCCTCCCTTCCTCCCTCCCTCCTTTCCTTCCTTTCTTTCTTCCTTTCTTGACACAGTCTGACTCAGAACTCATTATGCAGTCCAGGTTAATCTTAAACTCACAGATCTTCCTTAGCCTCCCAAATACTAGAATCATAGATGTGATCTAACATACCCAGTTCAAGGTTCATAAAATTCTATTGTGCCACTATTTTAGTTGAAGGACCTTGAGAAATCAAGTTGGTGCTGAACTAGAACCTTCCTCCCTACTGACTGGCTTTCATAGGGCTAAAAGGTGCAGTGCATGCTGCTAGTGGAAAGTCACTAAAGGGCTTTAGCTACAATTCCAACCTTCCAGGCAAGACATGGCCACTGATACATTAGTGGTACATTAGTGGTACATTTGAAGAAATCAGGCTGCAGAGTTGGCTCAGAAGTTAACACTCTGCCTCCCAAACAGAAGGTCCTGAGTTTGGAGCCCAGGTCCCATGTAAAAATGCCAGGCAGAAACGACTGTGGCCTGCATTTCTGGTCTGGATTGGCAGAACCTGGGAAATCTCAGAATGAAGCAAAAAGGAGATAGAAGCAATCCAGGATCATTCCCAAAGTCACCCTTGGTCCCCTACATGCAGTGCTCTCTCTCTCTCTCTCTCATATATATATATTCCTCTCTCTGTCTTTCTCTTGCTTTCTCTCTCTCTCATACACACACACACACAAATAAATAAGTGAATAAATGAACAAAGTTTAAAAAATTTGAAAAATTCCTAAGTGTAACATGTATTTCAAGTTATCTATGAATGTAATGTGATATTTGATTTCTAAGGTAATGGTCACAGGTAATGTGTAAGACTTTTGAATTGCTGTTGCCCATCAGCAAAAGTCTAAAGTCTTCTAATTCATTCGTTCATTCATTCATTCATTCGCTTAAGTATTTATTTAGAACCCACCATATGCTTACCATATGCTTGGTGTTGCTCCATCAAAGGCAGTTTTAACCCTCATTGAATTTTTTATCTTGCTTTGAGTCAAATGACAGATTGATTCTTATCATTCGAAGCAGTCATCTTCTATCAGTCATCATGAGCACTGAATTAATAAATACTGAGCAGTTGCTCTTAGGGGAATCCAAGGTTGGTTTCCTCTGTCACCATATTTCTTTTATTTTTTTAAATCATCTAACAGACAAATAATAGTGATCTGTGTGTTTCTGTTTAAAGACACCTTACCAATGTACCTAGTTGGTGAACACTGAAATCATGGCCAACAGCTAGCTCTACACTCGCATTGAACAAAGCTCACCTAACACATGTGTTCTCTCTAGAAGGCATCAAAACACATTTTCTTGGATCAGAAATGGCTTTAGGGGATCACTTTAAACAATGAATAGCAAGAAAGTACAAAAATACAAAAATCATGACTCTAAGTCGATCAAGAAAAGGCTACGTCTTCATAGTATGAGAACTAAAAGCAAGAAGACAGAGTTCTCTAATTTGACTCAGCTGGAAGGTACAAATCAGGTGACTCAAAATTTTTCCTCTTCTGGGTGGCTATGTACAACCACAATCAAAGCACTACAAGTATTTGCTTTCATATTGTAAAGGAACTTAGTGAGTAGATGAATTCACAAACACAAAGCTAAAGGATAAATGAAGACTGATTACAGACCTATAACATCACAGGATGTGGTAAATGAAATAAAGAAAAACAAAGCAGAGAAAGTATGCTAGTAGATCCACGTAGTTAAGAACAAAGCAAGCTGGATATTGGGGGGAGCAGAAAAAGTGGAAGCTTTTGTCATGAGTGACTGCATGGCTGGTGGAAAGTTTGCTGAGACTGAGAACAGTCATTATTGAGCACCAACTTTATATGGCTGACTACACAGTGAACTGCCTTTGGAAAGCTGTTATCCTTCATTTAGTTGGTTGGTCCACACTGACTCCAAAGATGGACAAGACCTTCTGACAGTTGGAGAACTCTCTCCTTAAACAGGATTTCCAGTGCTATAACACTAGATGCCTGCACTTGTTTAGCTTGACCAGACCTGTCCTGAGACTGAGGATGACTGAGCAATGATGGTTAATGTCTGCAGCATTGGGCCTTTACTCCAAAGTCAATGACTGAGTCAAAGCATGACTTAGGGGAGGAGCTCAGGATGAGAAGATTCAGAGAGAGAATATAGCTTTTGAGAGGTATATTATCAGGGTTCTCTAGAGTCACAGAATCAACAGAATAAATATATAAAAAGGGAATCTATTGAGTCGACTTACGAGATATGGCCAAGGTAGTCCAACAACGGCTGCCAGTAGCTGCTTAGTCCAGTAGTCCAGTGGGTGACAGCTGAAGGATGGAGGATTCCTAGAGAGTCTAGTCATGTCGAAGACTTGGAGGGTTAGAGAGCTGGAGGGTCGAAGAAATGAAGAAACCAGGTGGCAGGAGAGAAGGGTGTTTTCTAGCACAGCTTCAGAGAGTCTCTCCTCTTCCCAGTCTCCTGTTCTCTGGTTCCTTTTATCTGGTCACTATTGGGAGGTGTCAATGAGTTTCCAATCGGATCTAGGGCTGGTCTTTGTATTATAAATGTGTTGATCTAGATAATCTCTTCAGTTGGTCTCAGCTGATCTTAGTTAATGCCAGGTTAACTATCATGGGGGGCCAGGGAGAAGGCATAATACTCAGGACAGAGAGCTAGGTTGGGAGCAGGAATGTTCACAAGGATCCTTGTGAAAAGTTCAAGCCCAAGTTCTGAACTCTTCCGACATTTTTCTAGAGGAAATCACCTGGGTCTGCATAAGCCAGAAGACCCAAGAGATTGGAGATCAAATGAAAAAGCCTGCCCTTCCATCTTCCTCCTGGGGTCAGTGGGAGTGGCCTCATTCTAGACAATGATCGTTATTTAGAGCTTTTCTCAGTACCCAAAGCAAGGGAGCGTGGCCCACAGATGAAATGGTAGCAGTCAAAGATGCATGACAACTTCCACAGACAAATGGGAAGGAGATGGGAGACCAGATCTTAGGTGATGAAATTGCCCTCTGAGAGAAGCAGATGTTCAGTGTCCTGACATCAGTGTGCCTGTGAGCTTCCTGAGAGCAGAACAGGTCCTTGTGATCTTGGAAGCCAGCTGCCCAGAGTCTGGCAGGTAGAGATGCTCATAACTATTTGAAGCAGGAAGGGAACTAAAAGGAAGGGCATGGGAAAGGGCTGACTTAGATATGTTAAGGAGCTCCAAATGATAATGTTTCGGAGGTTCTGGCACATGTCAAGATTACACATGGTGAGCCCCCTGTTTACAGATACAAAATGATGCAACTTCCAGTTAATTAGCCAGTCAGTGAGTCTAAGGAACACACACACTGAATGTGTCTTGGCAGCCAGGCACCATGGTTGTCGCTGATGCTGAAATGGTCAGAGAATCCCTTTCTCATGCAGATTCCACTGTGGGATGCCGTGTTGTTCTGGCAGTAGGAACGTCTGTGTTGAGCACAGAAAAGCAGGAGTTAAACCAAGGACAGAGAGAGTGGACAGGCAGAGAAGTGGGAGATTTGAGAAACATTCTTGATGTTAAATTGACAGGCCCATGAGATGCATTTCCCTACACTCCCATACAAACCTCTTCCTGCATGAGGTTATGGATGGGGAGCTTAAGGAGATGTTTGAAGTTCATTTGAGGTTTCAAATTCAGATTATTAAAAAGACGTTGGTATCGCTCATCAAAAGATGTCAACAAGGGTGGGTTTAAGGACACAAAATGATGAATTCAGTCCTGAACATTCTCCAAGCACAACGCGAAAGAGACTCCATTTGAACGGGACATTAGCATGAAGGGCAGGATCTTCAAGGTGTAAGGAGACTGAGGAAACCAAAGGGTCAGACAGTCCACCTTCAGCTAACTGGAGACGGGAGGGTCACTCACACCAAGCAACTAGAAATCTGCAGCTGAGTAACACGATACAAAAATGACCAGGAATGTGCCAGAAATAGTCAGTACTGTTGTCAGGAAGAAGAGAGGAGTAACCAGTAAAGAAACAAGTCAACGACAGCAGCATTCCTCCTGGAATGAGGGCTGGAAGGGAAGCGGAGGAGGTGAAGTGGAGGTGAAGAGGAGGTGGAGGTGGAGGAGGCAGGCAGGGAGGGGGAATGGGGTACTGCTGGGGGAGGGCATCCACACTGGCCCAGTTGTTCCTGTGGGGTGTGGCCAGAGGAAGAACCTGGCTGATTTGAACCTGGCTTTAACTACCTCTGGGAGGAAGTGTCCAGAGGGCAGCTGGAGGGTGACATCCCTCGCTGCTATTCTGTCCTTCCGGATATTTTTACCTTCTACGCCAGCCACTTTTTTTTTTTTTTTTGTCTTTGTTGTTAATAATTTAAACAAATTATTTGTTTTTGGCATACTAAGAGGTATTCCTGGCACAAGAAAGGAATCAGATGGCTCTCAAGCTCAGGGTCACATTCCTGGCCTGCCTTTGTAGTCAAAAGCAGAACCAGCCTCCGGATGAGGGGTCAGGCTGGGCTCAGTCTCTGCCTCCAAAGACTCTGGAGAACAGACAGAGAAGGCTCTAACGAGGGTGCAGGTGAAGAAGAGACTGAATGGGCTGAATGTTGGAGCAGGACAGCTTGGGTACAGCAGTACCAAGTACACCTCCAAGGACGATTGGTGGAACAGAGCTGGATTCCCCAGCAAACTTTTCTCTCATTGCTCGTGCGGCTCAGGGAGGTTGTCTGCAGTAACACTGCACAGACCTCAACAGATGTGACTGAAGGGGGTTTACCGGAGGAATAAAGAGATCGCCATTATCATCACTTCCGAACATGAGCCTGGTGTTGAAGTTGCTCATATAGGTTAATCCTTATCAACTCTAGTGTCCACATGGCAGAAGGAGAGAACCAATTTCTGCAAGGTGACATTTGATACCACACCTGCACTGGGCCACACACATCTCCCCTCCCTCTCTCTAATAAGCAAAGAAAATATTTTTTTTAAAACTCATGAATTAACTTCCACTATTGCTTACATTTTATAATTGCAAGAAATAAGGCACAGAAGCCTTTGCTTTGTGTAAGATCAAATGGTAAGGAAATAGTAAAGAATCAAAGTTCAGTCCTTAGCACAAACATTTAAAAGAAATGGCAGCATGCATCTTTAATTCCAGTGCTGGGGAGACTGAGAAAGGAGGATTCCTACAGCTTGCTGGTTGGCCAGTCTAGTCAATCAATAAGCTTATGGTGATTGAGGAAGACATATTATGTTGACCTCTGGCTTCCCCACACATGTGTGTTCATAAACAAGTCCCAGTGACTGTGGAGAAAAGGAAATCAGTGTACTCTGTTAATCAGATTGTCAATCAGTGCAGCCATAGTGGAAAACAGTATGGAGGAAAACAGTAAAGAATTAAAATACAACTCAGCAATCCTACAATAGGTGTACATTGAAAGGAAATGAGATTGGCTTGCTGAAAAGACTCTGGACAACCTTTTTTACCCCAACACAGTTCACAATGCCCAAGAAATTAGGTCAACAGCCTAAATGACCACCAACTAATGAAGAAAGAAAGAATATATGGTAGATCTATGCAACGGAACTCAATGCCGCTGTAACAGAATGAAATCTTGTCATTTGTGACAACATGGATGAAACTGGAGACCATCATGTTAAGAAAATATGTCAGACACAGAAAGACGAGGAATACAAAAAACTTGATCTCACAGACGTTGAGAGTAGATTGGCAGTTAACAAAGATGTGGAGAGAGAGGAAGTGAAGGAATAGGAGGAGAGTGATCAATTACAATTAAGTTTCAGTAAAAAAAAAAAAACAAAAACAAAAAAAACAGAAGTTCTGGAATCTGAAGGAGACTTTCAACAATCCAGAAATCTGGAGGAGACTCTCCTAGGAGCAGGTCATACAGCAGAAAGCTCTAGGGTTGTGGCTTCTGTGAGTTTCAACCACGTGGGGTGGACTTTCCAGAGAAGCAGCTGCCTTTAACTTATCCTGACACCTGCAAGTAACCCCAATGCATTTGCTGGTTCATCACGTTGGACCATGGCATAATCATTCAAAGAGAAAGGAAGAAACTTTGGGGTCCTATTACACAGTAAAGTGACTATAGGTAACAGCTACCTAATTCCTAAGAGATAATGTGGATCTAGTTATTTGAAGTGGGCAGACTGTTCCTAAATGTGGGATGCTCCCTCTCATAGCAGCCCATATAAAGAAAGTCCAAGAGGGAAAGGTTTTCTTTTTTCCCTTTGTCCTTTTGATATGCTGGCAAGTTTATCTTGCCTGTCAACTACCACTGCTACTTCTGCCATTCATCACTGACATCAGAGCCAGTTTCTTTGGCCTTCCAATGTGGACTGAAGACCAGCGGCTTTCCAGGAATCCCCCAGATCTCCAGCAACAAGTTGGGATGGCCAAAGCACCAAGTCTCGAGGACTCAGCAGCCACTGGTCCACCATGCTTGGACCACCTAGACCTTATCTTGAAAGCCAATTTCATAAATCCCCTTTTGATATTGGTTTATTTATTCTATCGGTTCTGTTCTTCTAGAAAACCCTGACAAGGGGCCTGGTGAGATAGCTCAGTGGGTAAGGCACCTGCTCATAGACCTGGTGACCTGAATTCAACTCCCGAAAGCCCACATGGTGGAAGGACAGACCTGAATTCTAAAAGTTGTTTTCTGACTTCCATCCCTATACCTTGGTATGTATTCTCTCTCTCTCTCTCTCTCTCTCTCTCTCTCTTTGAAAAATGGAACCCTGACTAATACAGAGTTATTGGGACTCAACTAGTGGGTAAGAAACAGAAAATTAAGGCTTAGCTTTGAAGCAATACTAAGAAGACATGAGAAGATCACAGACATCCCCTCTCCGTCCACAGAAGTGAAAGCATTGTGTCTCAGGCCTCAGTTTCCTCAACGGTAAAGTTTCTAACTTCAGCAACTTATTCTGAACCTTTGAAGAGACTGTCTCCTTAGGGTGCCTCAGCTGCAGCCTGGCTTGGCTTCCAATTATTGTAGCGGCTAGAATTGGTTATCCTTGAACTGCAGGCCAGCAACACCTTTGTCTAACGAGGGCATCCTGAGAGGGTACACCTCCAGGCCAGCACGGACGCAGACTGGGGAGCAATGGGACCTCCTAATTTGGCTTTGTTGAGATTTACTTTAGTGATTTGGGGACTTCCTCTGACAAAGAATCCACATAAAGCTATCTGTTTATTTCTCCAAGTGATAGCTGATGTCTAAACATCTGGACTGTGTGTCTTTCCGGGGGGGGGGGGAGGACATCTGTTGCCTCAGTTCTGCACGTGGGCAGCCGCGGAAGGGGGAGGTGGAGATGTGCCCCAGGCATCCTGTAGCTTTTACTTTGAGGGTAACCTAATCCCACTTTTCCTCTAGTAAACATAGCAAAGGCATTTCCTGGCAGTCTGACTCCGGACACCTGGTGCTCCCTTGGTTTAGACTAAGGATGGAAGGCAGAAGGGGACAAGAGGCATGGCTGGTTTGTCAGCACACACCAAAGCAAGCAGCTGCTTAGTGCCACAGTGATTTCCCATGGATTGTTTTTTCAAATATTTATCTCATATTACTGTGGGAGCCAGAAAATGACTATGTTAGGATATCAGCCATTACTGACTGATGGTGAAATGTAGACAAGTAACCAAAACCCACACTTGTTAGGTCAGTAGGGTATTAGGGGAGAGGAATGGAGCGACTCTGATCATATGTGAGAGCCACGTGGAGGTCCGTGAAGAGAAACTCACATGGGGAAGAGACTTAAAAAATAGAAGTTTATTGAGCGCTGAGAGCCTGGTGACCAAGGGAGCCATAGTTTAGCCTTAAGGAGGGAGAGCATAGGAAAGAAGACAGAGCTTAGGGTCAGAGAGGGTGAGGAGAGAGCCACTATAATGACATGGCAGATGAGAGGATGGGCAGAGAGACCAGAGAGCAGGAGACAGAGAGCCTCGTGGGGTCACCACATCTTTTATAGTCTTGGAGTTGCTAAGGACTATCGTGGGAGTTACTAGGGAAGGTGAAGAGAGGTATGGTATTTACAACATAACCACTGGCTTAGGTGGAAGCTTTACAAAATGGCTGTTGTGGCTAACAGCAGTGTCCATAAAAATCACTTCCCTGCCCCCCATTTCTGGGTGGTTACAAGGATTCCAGCCTAGCAGGAAGAGTGCTTACCTAGTGCATAGGAGGTTCTCATTATGCTTTACACGAATCAATGCATTAAAAAAGGTATCTCAGCATTGGTGAGATGGCTCGGAGGTTAAAGCACTTGCCACACCAGCAGAATGACTTGAGTTCAGATCCCCAGATCCCAAAAAGATGTAGATGCCAGTAAGGAAGAAGAGTGTCAATAAACTAACTGCAAAATTAACTGGTGAGATGCGTAAGTTAAAATGCACAGACAGTGGAGTCCTTTTAGGTTACAGAAGATGCAGTAAAGATTTTTAAACTTGGCTAATGAATTCTTGTGACTCATAATTCAAGTCATAAGAAAATGTAAAATCTCCATGATCTTGAGTTTATGGAATCTCAGTAGCAGCATCCTGGGAGTCCGGAGTTTCAGGCAGAGCCTCTGGCTTTAAACTTGAATTTCTAACCATGGAAGGCTGAGATCCTCCCTAGCCTAGATTGGTTCTAGTAATTGAAGAAAAGTTATTTCACTGCTTAGTTTATAAAGTTCAGAGATGGGGCTGAAGAGATGACTCAGGAGTTAAGTCTTTGCCTCAAAAGCAAAAGGACCTGAAGTTGGATCCCAGATCCCATGCGAAAATGCCAGGAAGCAAAAAGGAGGTGGAGCAATCTGGGGTGATTCCAAAGTCACCCTTGGGCCTCCTGGGAGACACACAATCAAATGCACTCTTCTACACACACACACACACACACACAAATAAAATAAAATAAAGATTAAACTAAAACCAATGGGATCAATGCTTCCTGTGGTAGATATTTAGGACTAAATTTTGAATTCATCACAAAATATATGTACATACATATATACCATACACACATATACATGAAAATGGAAAAAAATAAAACTAAATAAGTATTCATGCATGTTTTAAAGTAAAATGCTAAGTTTAATACTTAGGGCCTGTCCTGCTCCTGCTAGTGATCTGCTCTAGCAGTTTGCAGCTAGATCTCTTGGCCTCCATGATGTCCGCAGGGACCTAATGCTGCCTCCTGCTTCTGCCGCCTGCCATGCCTTTCCTGACATAATGGACAGTATCTTCCCTCTAGAACCATAAGCCAAAAAAATCTTTTTCTCCACTTAATTTGCTCGAGCATGAGTATTGTCTCACAGAAAGAATAACTGTGACAAGACACCCACAAGACAATTCCAGGAACTTACTCAAACCCCCACCTGTTGCTTAAGTCAACCCATCAAAAAGGGACCAATCAAACACAAAGGTCTAAAAAAATGTCCATTAAAAAAAAACCTAAAACTAAGAAAAAGCCACTTTTCAAGCCTCCCTGACCCCATAAGTCCTGACCCTGCTTCTTCCAGGGGCTTCCTTCCTTCTTCTCTGGGACTGGGTGTCCGAGCATTTCCCTTTTCTCTTGCTATGAATAGATCCTGCTTTAAAAGCCCCTCTACATGTTCTGTTTTCAGTCTTCAACTCTGAAGCAGGAGAACCCCAGGAAGAAATCTGGTTTCAGTGCAAAAGATAATCTTCGCTCAAGGTCAGGGATGGTGTGGGGAGGTCAGGGATTTGTGGTTGGTTTGGAGGATTGCCATGTTTTCACCCTTGTGGAGGTTTTACAAAATGTCAAGGCTATGGCCAACAATACCAAGATATCAGAGAAGTTGGGTTTGTTTGTGATAGGGTCTCAAGTGCCATGGCTGGCTAATCCTCTTAACCCTCCTGCCTCCACTCCATGAGTGTGGAGGTTACAGGACCATCTATCTAGGGACTTCAAAGAAGATATTTGAGATCTTGTGGGGGCAAGGTGGCTCAGTCAGTAAGTTCTTATCTTTTAAGTATGGGGACCTCAGTTCATTCCTAGAACTCAAGTAGAAGGCCAGCAGTGGTGATTCTGGGAATCCCAGTTCTGGAAAGGTATAGACAGGCTATTCCCTGGGGTCTTTGTCTAGCCTGCTTGGAAAGCTCCAGACCAACAAACAAGTGACCCTGTCTCAAAAATCAAGGTGGACATCTCCCAAGGAACAACATTCAAGGGTGACTTCTGGTTTCCACACTAACCACTTCTCCTACTGAAGATATTTAGTTCATTCATGCCTATGGTATTATTCAGAGTTAGATATCTTTTTGCCATTTTACCTTTACCAATTCAATTTGCTGGGTATAGTTTTGCTGTTGCTTCTCTTTCCCCCACTTAATAACTTTTATTTTGATTCTTTAAAAGTTGTATGTGCGGGCTGGGGAGATGATTCAAGGAGTTAAAACTTTTGCCTCACAAACAAAAGGACTTGAGTCCCCATATTCCACATAAAAATGCTGAGTAGATATGGCATTGGCCTACAGTTCTGGCACTGGAAGACAGAGCCTCAGAAACTCCAGAGCACAACAAAAAGGAGGTAGAGCAATCAGGATGATTCTTAATGTCATCCTTGGATCTCCACAGGCATACATACATACCTCCCCCAAAGCTGTTTATGTGTTTCAGCATATATCTTTAATTTGTCATAATCAGTTCTGCTGACTTACCTCCACTTTACTCCAAGACGCTTTGTTTTCTCATCTTCCTTTGAATTTTTATAAGATTTGTTTTAAACAAACATAAGATTGGATTCATTATAGTATGTAGCATTTACTCTTTCTGTTGCTATGAGACATCTCTCAGACTCAAGTGCTGTGAGACACTACTTAAACTTAAGGGAGAAAGAGGAGATTTCTTCTGCTTATTATTGCATAGGGAGATACAGTTCTTTATGGCAGAAAAGGCATGGCAAACAACAGAAGCTGGAGAAGGTCTAGGTTGCATCCATCATGGAAGCTGAGAGCTGCACAACTGCAAGCTGCAAGAACAGGATTCTCCCAGAAGCAAGATGTGGCTAGTCAACCTCAAGACTCACCCCTGTGACTTCCTTTCTCCAGCAAGGTTCCACCTTCTAAAGATGTCATGACCTTCCCAAACAACTGCTGAGCACATGAACCTGTAGGGCACAACTCACATTTCAAACCATGACACAATATAACGTAATTCCCTTTCAACCTAGAGGATTTCCTTCAAGTATTTCTTTTAAGGAAGAGCTCCTAGAAATGAATGGTCTCACTTTTTTATATGGAAAATCTTTACTTTGTTTTTTCCCTCTCTCTCTCTCTCTCTCTCTCTCTCTCTCCTCTTTCTGTGTACATACTTACTTATGGAGGCATTAGTTGATACCATATGTTTTCTTAAATTGCTCTCCCTCTTATTTTTTGAGGCAGGGTCTCCTGTCACTGAACCCAAAGCTCACTGGTTCAGCTAGACTAGTTGACCAAACTAGCCCAGCAAGCCTCCATCTCTATCTGCTTCCTCAGCACTAGAATGACAAGGGCTCACTGCTGTGCCTGTTTTTTTGCTTGGTTGCTGGGGATTCAAACTCAGTTCTTCATGCTTGCATAGTATGCCTTTTACTGACTGAGCTATCTTCCCAGACCCCCATCTTTATTTTTGATGGATACTTTTGCTGGGTACAGAAATCTTAAAGACAGTGCTTCTTGAAGTTGAATTCTTCATTGACAATTTTTTGTTTGCATTATAAATGCATCATTCACTGCTCTCTGGTCTTGGATCCAAAGATTAAAAATAGGGTAAAAGTAAAAGAATGGAAAAATGGAACCAGGAATACAGCTCAGTTGCACAGCACTTGTCTAACATGCCCAAGGCCCTGGATTCAATCCCAGTACTATAGGAGTGGAAAATGTATGTCAAACAAATAATGATGACAAGTAACTACATTAATATCAGACAAACTTTAGACAATGGATTATAATTAAAAACAGAGACATTTCCTAATGATAAAAGAGACATCAGGAAGATATGATAAATATAAATTATCTACTTAACCACAAGACCTCAGAGTACATCAAACAAAAATTAGAAAAATTAAAAGAAAAATATCAATTTAAGAAATATCGTTGTAAATTGCAATAATCTTCTTTTAGTATGCAACAAGAATATAGAAAACTTAAATAATACTACCTATGAGCAACACATGCAAACATAAATAGAAGAAGTTACTTACTAGCACATCAGGTATTCTTTTCAGGTATATAATAAGGAGCACCTTCTACTGTAGAGCATGCACAAGGCTACAAAACAAGTTTCAATAAATGCAAAAGAATTTAAGTGATATACAGAATGCTTCTAACCACAATAAAAGATTTTTTAATCCAACAAGCAGAATCTGGAAAATCTCTATATATTAAGAATTGAAAAAGAGAATTTCAAATAGTCAAAGACAAAAGCACAAAAAAAAAAAAAAGCCATAGAGAGTGAAACCACAGCTTGACAAGATGTTTGCAGTACTGCTAAAACAGTGCTTTGGGGCTTTACATTGTCCATATTGACTGCAGAAAGAAAAACATGAACCAAATCAAATCTAAGCCAAATTCAATATGAAGAAAGGAAAAAACAAGGACAGGAGGAGAAGTTCATGAACAAAAATAGAAAAAAATAATAAAAACTAATGACACCAAAAGATGGATCTTTGCTAGAATCAATAAGATTGGTAAGCCTTTGGCTATGGTGAAAGAAAAAAGTAGAAAAAAACATACAGTAATATAAGTAGAAATAAAATTAAAGGCCTCACAGAATTTAATAGGATTATAATGAAATACTAATAACTTTTTGATATCAAAGTAAACAAAGGAGACAAATTAGCCAGATTCCTAAAAAGAGACATAAATGATGCATCCAGAAAGTTAGAAATAAATGATAAATAGCTAAAACCAAATAAAATCCCATAAAGCTCAAATAGAACAATGATAAGCATAAGTGAATTAAACAAATTTATTAAAGTTCCAAATTAGATATTTAACAATAAAAATTCAATAATCAATAAAAATTTAACAACAAAAATTTCTAGCAATGGTGACTTAAGAAAATGGTAGAAAATTACCAGTTGTGAAGGAATAGGAAACAAAGACAGGATGGAATGCCCTGGTGGTAATCAAGCTGCTATGCAGGTATTAATACCAGGTAAAGGAGCTTGAGATAAACAGCATTGTTGATCCTGGAAAGAAGAGCGCAATGATTTGAATGTGTTTCTCTAAATATCAGGTGTTGGCCAGGTGGCAGTATTAAGAGGTGGTTGGTTCCTTTAAGAGGTGATTAGATTTCAAAAGAAGTTTCCCCTTCGAGAATGGAATTAAGATATCTAATGAAGAGGTCTTGTGACTCATTCAGCCAGGTTGCTCTTCTGTCTCTGTCTGTGTGAGGACGCAGCAAGAAGATTCTTACCAGATGCTGGCAGTGTTGATCTTGTACTTCTCTGCCTCTATGCTGTGATAAAAAGAAATTATGCCCTTTAATATTTATTTATGTATTTATTTATATGTTTATTATGTGACTTGCATATATGTGCGCTTGATTGCAAGTGCATGCATGCCATGCTGTGGTGTATGTGTAGAGGTCAGAGAACAGCTTCAGGAGTCAGTTCTCTACTTCCTCCTAGTGGGTTCTGGAGATTGAACTCAGGTCACCAGACTGTGTGGCAAGTACTATTTTTTCAACAGAATGAGTCATTTTGCCAGCAGCATTTTAAAATATGACATCACAAAATGGACTAAGACAAGAATCAATGCAAATTAGTAAGAATAGTCACAAATATGGATGTACTTTGTAGTGCTATAACAAAATGCTTTAGATTGATGTCATGATTTGAATGTGAGTTGCTACAACAGGCTCATGCTTTTGCATCTTTACTTTGTGCTAATGTTTGGGAAGACTGTGGCATGCATAGGAGGTGGAGCCTTGTTGGAAGAAGGCATGACACAGGGGGCGGGCCTTGAGGTTTGGTGGCCCAGCCTAGTTCCTCTCAGTGTGCTCTTGCTCTCTTTGCCTCTGTGATGGCTGCAGTGACCTGATTCAGTAACTGGGTGATTTTTAAAATTGAGAGAGCAAGAGCATCTGAATGCCATGCATGAGTAGAGGTCAGAACACAACTTTCAGACATCAGTTTTCTCCTTCCACCATGTGGGCTTCCAGAGATCTCAGATTCCAGGGTTTAAGAACAAGCATCTTAGATCTGAGCTATTTTTCCAGCTCTAAACTGAGTAGTTCCATTTTTCATAGTTCTGGAGGCTGGGAAGTCCAAGATCAAGGCACCAGTAGGTTGGGACCTCATAAAGGCGATTGCTCACAGAAAGCACTTTCTAGAGTCTTTGAGTGGAAGAAGCAGTGCTGAACCCCTTGCGTCTACCAGGCAGGAAATGTGACAGGGCAGAGGGCACCAGAGAGCACCTTTTCAACCAAGCCAAGGATTCATCCATACTGACGAATCATCTCCCCCAAAGACCCTCATCTCGTAACACACTCTTGACATTCAAATTCCCACATAGGATTTTGGAGGAACATGCACACACCAGTCATAGCAGAAATATGACACGATAAACATATCTAAACTTTATTCCTCTAATGTTTCTGAAGTGTTGCTTCATAATTAAGTCTTCATGTGTTGAACACTCTTTTTTTTTTTAATTTAAGACGTAGGATGCTAGGTTGATTGCTTAAAAAAAAATCATTTAAGGGCTAGTGAGATGAATCAGTGTGTAAAGATACCAGCATACAAACCTGAGCCCACATGGTGAAAGGAGAAAAGGAGAGAACTGATTTGTAAAGTTGTCCTTTGACTTATACACGTGCATTGTGGCATGTATGCACCTGGGTGTGCTTGCGAATACCTATTCTCTCTCTGTCTCTCTCTGTCTCTCTCTCTTTCTCAAATAACATAAAATGGAGAACTCAATTACAATGCATCCTATACTGTATTCTGCAGTCAAATACATGCTATGCCTAAGATATGTCTATAATAAATCTATTCTTAAATTTATCTATTTGCATGTATTTGAACCCATGTTAAACTATCTTAATGAATCAAAATTTGTGATCATGTCTTACTGACAATGACATATAGGTCAGAATACATTTTAAATATTTATTACATTTACTAAAGAGTTGGGAAACATGTTGAAACTTGTGAAGTATATTCAAACTGCCTCCAAGAGTAGGTTCATTTTGAGCCTGAAATACCTTATTATCTGCGTTGGGCCTCATGGAGCCTGGGCCTGAGGCCTGGTGGAAATTCCTGAGCTTGACTAAAGTTTGGCGACCTGTCTCTGGCCTGCGAATTCCACATCAGGGTGACTCAGCCTCTGACACCCTGATAAGGAGTAGCCCTGCCTAGTTACTGCTTTCGTAGTGACCCTTTATTGGCCCTTACACCTCACCCTCATCCCTATACCTCCACCCCTTCCCCCAACTCTATATAAGTGCCTGCCTAATACAATAAAGTGAGATCCTGCTTCGACAAGTCTCCCGGCCTGGTGTGTCTTTCCCCAGTGGTGAGGGGGGTCCCGGCCATCGACACTCATCATCCTGCTCAGTCCCAGGGCCTGCCCAGCTGGTCTGTGCAGCTCTTACGCATCCCTTGTCGAGGAGTCTAGCAATCTGGAGAAAGAGTTACTGCTAAGAAATAATAAAGACATGTGACAAGAACTTGACATGACAGTGACAGATTATATAACCTCAGTGACTAAAATTGTAATTCACATACCAACCTACTAATGTAGCATGAATGTGGCATTAGATAATCACTATTTGACAAATAACATCGCAGTAATGAATTCAAGTGAGAATTGTCAATGAAGTCAGGTGCAAGAATGCATGCCTGTAATTCCAGAAGTCAGGGAGAGTGAACAGGAATTTGGAGCAACAAAAGTGGGAAATAAAGTGAACTCCAGACCAATCTGAATTATATGGCTGGACCCTGTCTCAGAAATAAACAAATAACCTTTTACAGCAACTACACAAAAAATTGCTGGTGAATCTAAGCAGATGAAATTTTGATGAGGAACAGGACACTCCCATGTTCTCGAGGTATTTCTCGCAGATGCTAACTAGAGAGTGGAGGAAACTGACAAGTGCCAGCTTATTCCAGTGACAAGATTAGCATCACCCGCCATACCATGGACGGATGCATGCCTCCTGACAGGTAACAAAATTACAAGGAAAGATCCACTTGAACTGAAGGTCATCTTGCAAAACAATTGTCCTGGCTCTTTAAAACATCAAGGTTGCCTACTTCCCCGGACCCTGATGAGGGCAGACTCCCTGCTCCTCAGGAGGCAGACCTCCAATACCAATCAGGGTGGAGCCAAGGGCAGTGCAGGAATAGCAAAACTGCAAAACAAACCATAATTCAGAACACCAAAGACCCTACATTAATCACCTGGAACCAGAGCAGCCAAATCTCTCCCCATTCTGAAGTTCAGGGAAACTTGCAGAAGAGGGGGCAGCAAGACTGTAAGAGCCTAAAGTTGGGGAGGACCAACAATATGCAAGATACACCACACAAGTTAGGGCTGCAGTAGCCATAATCGGACTTTGTACGATCTGCACAGTGACTGACATGTCAACGATCCCCCAAAGTCTATCATGGATCACAGGCAGTAGGATCCTAAGAGGCAAGGGATTAACAGTCATAGTAGTTCCCACACTAAAGGGGAGCCCAAGAAAGGGCTCTGGGTTATGCCACTGAGTCCTTACACCTCACTAGAGTGGAGGACTCAGAGGGAAGTTTGGCATTCACACAAAAGGATTCTCCAGAGGATGGGAGGGGTGAAGGGGGAGATACTGGGAGAAGAGAAGGGAGGGGGGTGAGAGGAAGGGGAAAAGGGGGGGAGGGTGAAAGGGGACTGGGGAAAGGTGGAGGGAGGGAAAGGACTGGGGTACCTATTGAGCTTGCATGATTGGGGAAAAAACAAAAATAAAAAATAAAAATAAAATAAAACATCAAGGTCATTCAGAACTAAGAAAGACTGAAGAACTATTCCAGTCCACAGGAAACATTAAAGAGGTTTGCTAATTAAATGCAGTGTGTGAGGCTGGTTTGGCTCTTAAAATACTATTTTTCTATTAAGATAATGAGAAAATGTTGAGCAACGTCTATAGCTTAGGTCTATAATTTTGCTTTTCTTTCCTGGTTTTAACAATTGTGTGATAGTTATATAAGAGAGTTATGTAAGTTCTTCGGAATTTTATTGTTAGAGAATGTCTTGTCTGCAACTTGCTCTCACATAAAGCAAGTGTCACAAAAGTTTGTCCCGAGGATTTTGGATGGAAGGTCCTCAGAAATTCTTGGTATAATTCTTAACACTTTTTACTAAATGTGAAAATTTTCAAACAAAAGTTAGCAAAATGGTACATTTACCTTTCTGTCAAAATACTGTTTTTATGTGAGTATTAATTATTTTTACATTTATTTGTGTGTGTGTGTGTATGTATGTTCTACAGCATATATGTTCCATAACATGTGGGGAGAAGACAGAGGACAACTTGCAGAAGTTGATTCTCTCCTTCTACCATGTGAATTCTGGGGATCAAACTTGGGCTCCCGACCTTGGTGGTAATGACCTTGACCCAGTGAGGCATTTCACAAGCTCAGCTTTAGTTATTTTCAATCATTCTGCAACTTTAGAAGCCTTTGGTTTCTGTTACATACTAAGATCAAGGGGACAAGAAAGTAGTGAACTGAAAAAAATGAGCCCTTTACCTATGGGAACCTGTCTTTTGTCTCACAGCACGCCCCCAAGTGTAGGAAGCCATACAGAGTCCACCCAACTGGTTTATTTTTTGCTGTATGTTTCTATTGGGAAAATGGGAGTCAAACTGGGAAATAGTGAGGGGAGGCTATTTTTTTTTTTTTTTTTTTTTTTTTTTTACAGCTAAAACATTTTCCATCTTGGAAAGCAATAAAGTCTGCTGCAGAAGCAAAGTACATTTTCAGACCTCTTGTTCATTACAGAGATTTGCATCTAAGGAACTTTTGACCATGTTCTGGGGCAACTGTACGGAAATTCAAACAAAAAGAAGTTTGTTACAGAGCTCACAAGGGCAGGTCTAAAAGCTCCATTAATTTTAATAATAATTTCCAATCCATTCATTAGTCATTTCCTGACTTTCTGAAATCATTAGTTCTCAAAGCATCTGCCTTTGACCTTAGGTGAAATTAAGAATGCTATGAACCGTCCCATCAAAGCTAAACTTTCAACCATTTATGGAAATGGAAAGCAGAGGCCTGGGCCCGGGACTGAACAGACTGGTTTGCAGTGGTTGCTCGTCATTTCTGCAGTCTTTGGAATGAGGGGCCTCATGCTCCCAGGGGAGCTTAGGGAGCTAGTGATAAGTGGAAACATACCAGGTGCTTCTCCTGGCTGGAGGCCCCAGACCTGATAACACAGGGCGTATCAGTGGGGCCATAATGGGAACGCATCCCAAATTCTCCAGCTGAGGAGATGTCCAGTGTAAACATAGCACTGAGAGTAAGGAGGTGGGGGCGAGGATGAGGAGGACAATCTGTGGTACAGGGTGGGCGAGGGAGCTTGTTCAGGAACTCCTCTTCCTGCCAGTCTTTCAGTTAACTAGTGACCACATCACTGGGGGGCCCTGTGGGGGGGTGCTCCTCATTCCTTAGAGTGCGGTTGGCCTTGGACCCACCATGGCCCTGCACCCTCAAAGTCACCCTGGAATCAGCTGGTAGTGACACCACCGACCTTGATTGTCATTGCAAATAGTGTTCAACTATAAAATCAGGTGACCTTCCAAGTTTAGAAAGATGTGGAAATACCTCAGCCCACAGGCTAATTAATAAGCTGAGAAACGAGGCTGCGTTCTACGAAGAGATTTCCCAGAAGATCCTCCTACAGGCTGAGCTGTCTGGATAAGCACAGTCAGATGGAACCAAAACCCTCAAAGCTCAACTACAAAACCACTTGTCTGCAGAGACCGACCAAGGCCGGGGGGAAATTCCTAACATGTCTATGTAACCATGTGGTTTTTTTGGGTTGTTCATTTGTTTTTTAATTTAGTTTTTTTTTTTTTTTTTTTTGAGAGAGAGAGAATGTGTGTTTTACAAATGGGTGGGTGTATATGTGCTCAGGAATGTGCATCAAAGTGCACGTAAGTGTGGACACTGGGAGGCATCTTGGGTTGTTCTACCTCTTGGTCACTTTGCTTTGGGGTTTCCTAGCTCTGCCTTCCAGGCAAAATTACAGGCCATTGGACTATCTGCCTGACATTTTTTCGAGGAAATCTGGGGATCTGAACTCAGGTTCTTTTGCTTGTGAGGGAAAGGCTTTTTAATCCCTGGATCAACCCCCACCTCCAATCCCTGTTTGTTTGTTTGTTGTTGTTTCCTACAAATTGGCACAGCACAGTATTGTAACTGCCATTTGTTATGACTGTCGTCTCTATCACAAGTGTATCCCCTTCAAGAGTATTCCCTTGTGCCTGTGGTTTTTAAGATTCAGAGAAAAGCGCATGCATTGGCTCTACAGCCATTTGTCTGGATCTAGTAAACTTTCATATGGATCAAATTTACTTCACTGGCTTGTCACTGCTAGACCTCCTGGTGCAGGAAAGGGAACATCCCTGCCAACAAACACGGAGCTTCTTAGACTCATGTCAGGAAGAGACAGAGGAAAAGCATGTTGGAAGGAAGACTGGCTCGCGCTCCTGGGGAAAAAAAAACGTGGCTGGAGCTCGGTCCTCCATGAGAAGAAGGTCCTTCTCACAATGAAAAGCAGTCTTTTTCTGATGTAGGGGAGTTCTAGAAGTTTCTTTCCATCAAAAAGGCCACTTCACTTGAGAGAGGTAGAATCTGCTTACTCTTCTTCCCAAAAGAGGAAAAATTTTTGAAAAATGAAGTTTTTGTCAATGAAATATTTAAATATCTGAGAAATAACCCTATTTAAAAGAGTCTCAAGGGAAATCTTTCTTTTAAAAAAATATTTAATGGAGGGACAGGGGAGAGCACATGTCTGCATACCATGGCCCACAGATGGAGGTCAGAGAACAACTCTCAGAAGTAGATTCTCTCCTTCCATCTTGTGGGTTTCAGGAATCGAACTTGGATTTTTAGGTTTTAGAGCGAGCACCTTACCCACTGAGCCATATCATCAGTGCATGGGGAGAATCTGTAAGATGAGACTGCAGATGATTCTGTTCCAAGTTTCAGGGTTGTGCACAATGGTTCAGTTACTTTAGGCTCTTACTTTGCACCACAACCTGGGTTGAGCAGATCTATGAGACAATCACACCGGTTTGGAAGACAAGTCAGCCATGGATTGTCGAGGTGTTCTAACCTGCCAAGGGCCTTCTAATTCCAAAGTAGTAGAAGCAGCCTTCATGAGGTATGCTCTAAATTGTGTGGTGGCGTGCATCTGTAGTGCCAGCACTTGGGAGTTGACGTGGTAGGATCACCCAAGACCAGGAATTCAAGACTAGCCTGGGAAACATGAGAGACCTCCTTGTAAGGTGAGGCGTCGGGGCGAAGGGGGGTCGTCGAGGGAAGGAATGGACAGGATCTCCCGCCAAGGGTGGGTGCCCTGTGAAGATCCATGAGTGGTCTCCACATGGAGTTCCATGAATAAAGAGAAACTGACATGGGGAGAGACTTAAGAAAGAGGAGTTTATTTAGAGCTGAGGGCCCGGTGGTCACGGAAACCATAGTTTAGCCTTAAGGTAGGAGAGCCTTAGAACAAAAGAGAGAGCTAAAAGTAGAAAGACTAGAGAGGGAGCTGCCGTGATGGCATGGTGGGATGAGAGACCTGAGAGCTTAGAAAGTAGGAGGAAAGTGAGACCTTGGGTGTGGGGTCACAATTTTTTATGGTCTCAGGTGTTTCTAAGATAAATATTACCACCTATAATCTTGCTAGAAACAGAAAATAAATTCTAAAACCAAGTCTGATTTTCATCAAGTTACATCAAGAAACTGCAAGGGAACATGTTAATATGTGCTAACATGACAGGGATATGATAGCAATCTCTGGTCAGAGGTATTCATAGGCAAACCACCTTGCTTCTCTAACAAACGAATTGCAAAACATTAAAAAGGGATGGGGATAAACAGAGGAACCCTATATTAAAGGCATCTTTTTAAAATTTTTTATTATATTTATTTTTCCCCAATCATACAAGCTTAATAAGTACCCCATTTCCCTCCCTCCCTCCACCCCTCCCCAGTCCTCCTTGTACCCTCCCCCCCTTTTCCCCTTCCTTTCACCCCCAACTCTCCCCTTTTCCCAGTGTCTCCCCCTTCCCCCCTCCCATTCCCTGGAGCATCCTTTCGTGTGAATACCAAAGGTGTAAGGACGCATTGGCATTGCCCAGAGCCCTTTCTTGGGTTCCCCTTCGGTATGGGAACACTCTTACGACTATTAATCCCTTGCCTATTAAAGGCATTTTAAGAAACATGATCAATGTTAATACATGGCTCTTCTTTGGGCTCTGATTTTAACAAGCCCTAAAAATTACTTTAGGGCTATAGGAGGACCCACAGCAATTACTGAATGGATACTTGATAAACATTAAGAAGTTGTCTATTTTTTATATAGGTTAACATTCTTTATATTTTATGCATACATATTAAAATATTTATAGAGGAAGTATGTCTGGGATTTGCTTCAGAATAACCCAGTGGGGGAGGAGGTGCCTGGGAGTGCAGACAAAAAAAGATGGTCCTTGTATTGAGTCTTTGAAACAGAGAGATGCACCCGGGGGAGTTTATTTTTGTGTGTGGAAGGAATGGATGTATAAATGTGGAGGGGGATTTTTTTTGTGTGTATATACCAGAAGGCACTTGTGTATGCTTATGGAGCACCAAGAATCACATTGGGAATCACCCTGGATTGCTCTACCTCCTTAGTTCTTTGCTTTGGGGTTTCCCTGGCTCCACCTTCCAGGGCCAGAAGTGCAGACCACTGCCATTTCTTCCTGATAATTTCATTGGGATCAGGGATCTGAACTCAGCAACTTTGGCTTGTGAGACAAAGATTTTAACTCCTGAACCATTTTCTTCAGCTCTTGAAAGTTTATCATATTATATTTTTGTATACGTGTGCTCAAAAATCTCCATATAAAAAATTTTAAAGTTTAAAACAAATCTCCAGTGTTACATTCTGTTAGCCCTACACATCTATCGTCCTTGGTTTGTTCACTTTCTCCCAATTTTGAAAAGCAAAATTTTTCACTATTAAATATTATAGTTAAGTAATTCTTCCCATATTGTAACAACTTTCCCTTCAATGAATATAATTTAACCTTCATTCCAGTTAAAACAGTGTCTAATTTTCTTACTGATCCAGCCAATAGAGAAAAGAGGTCCACAGATAGATTCTCGATTCCTGGGTCTATGGAAAGGCATTGCTAAGCAGAAGGAAGTTGATGATAAGGTCAGGATGAATATGCAAAAAAGGACGTTGGTGACCTCATTCATTATTTTGGTCCCTCTTCACAGAAGAACTTTTCTTTTTCAAACATAAAGTCCATTAATGAAGAATTTCCATGGAATGTCCTCATCACAGTTAGGAAGAAAATAATGCATAAATGTCAACCATGTGTTCCATTTGCAGATGAGTTCACATTTGAGTTTTGAAGATACGTATTTGTTTATTTATTTATGTATCTATTCATTTTTTATCTGAGAAACATATGGTGGAGGGGAGCAGAGAGACAGAGAGAGAACATGTATGCATGGTGCATAGGTGGAAGTCAGAGGACAACTTTCAGAAGTCATTTCTCCCTGTCTACCGTGTGGACTCAGAGGATTGAACTCTGGTCACCAGGCTTGCCCGCTGCTGCCTTATCCGCTGTACTATCACAACCCCCTCCCTCACATTTGATTTTTGTCTTCCAGACAATGGCTTGAATTTTATTTCCAAGCAGCACTTTCGGGGTGACCAGAAATACTTCTTTAAAGTGTTTGAAATGATAGTGCAAAATTAAAGCAGATTACGAAAAGGATATTCTGAGACTTGCTACCAACAGGGATGTACCTAGAAAACTAAGTCATATAAAAGATGACAAAAGCACTCAGAGAAGATTCCTAGAGTAGCCACACAGGGTCAGAATGTAAACCAGTACTGATAGGATTACAGGGTGGGAAGAGACTGAGTTCTTCAGTAAATACAAAAGTCAGTTGAAGAAGTTCTGGAGGGACCAGGATGTAGCTTGGTGGTTGTCATAGTTAGGCACAGGTGTCAACTTGATAGTTGAGGGTTTGAGCTCTGAGCACATTTATAGAGAATTAGTGGTTGAGCTAAGCCCAGAGCAAACCTGCAGGAAATTGTCTAGCTGATAGGGAAGGCCTAGCCTATGGTGGGTGGGATTAGGCCCTGGAATAAAATATAGAGAAGTGGTTAAGAGAGTTGGCATCCTTGTATACACTTGGCCAGACATGCTGGTCTGGCAAGTAAGGATCGTCCCATCTCTCAGCCACAGAGATGCTGTGGCCAGTTCCCTTGGCCCTGGTGTTGGTAGGAGCTCTTCTGTCAAGATGGACTAAGAACTGAAACCGGAAAATCATGAGAGAAAATAAACTCTTTGTTCCCGTAAGCCGTTTGATGGTGATTTATCAGCAAACATGCAGGTGAACTGCAACAGTGGTAAAATGTTTGCCTGCAATGTGTGAGACCCTGCGTTCAAGCTCCAATGCTGAGGACAAAAAGAAGTTCCTGAAATGGATGGTCATGAAATGATATGACTATACATAACACCCCGGGATTGTACACTTAAAACAATTAAAATGGGCCACCGAGATGGTTCAGTGAGTGCGTAAAGCACACAAACCCAGTCATCCGGGTTCCATCCCTGGATCCCACACGGTGGAAGGAAAGAACCAACTTCTGCGAATTTGTCCTTTGTCCTGCATATATGCGCAGTAGCACGCACATACCTACCTTTCTCTCTCCACCTCTCTCTATATATCAGACTTGCCAAAACGCGTGCGCGCGTGCACACACACACACACACATATGCACACGTGCGCGCACACACGCATGTACACACAAACATGCATGCAAGCGCACATGCACACACAAGATAAAGTTCAGTTTTGGCAATCCAGTGGAAGGCTTTGGGAACTACACAGGCCTACAGGGTGGCCCTTGTTAGTCATTTAGGAGCCATGTGACCTTCAGAGGGCAAGTTAGCCACTTGTGGCTTCATTGGTGAGACTAGGCTGCCTCTTGTGGATATTGGGACTGAGTTGCTTACGGGTGAATGCTCAGCTCAGCCAGCCACTGCAGCGTAGGACTTCTTAAGAGGAAATCCCAGCTCTCCCAGTCACTGTCACCCTTGCCTCAAGCAAGGCACTAGACCACTCTGTGCTTCACGGATTTTTACCTTTAGGACAGAGAAGATGTAATACAGTGAGGGTGTAAAGGTGACCTTGGTGAGTAACTAACATTTATGCTGGCAGAAATTAGCACGTGAGGTGGTTAGAAGCATTATTAGACAGCCACTGGCTTTCTTAGGAGCACTTGTGGGATAGGAGGCTGAAATGTTAACATCAGACTTTACATTCAAAGTGTTTATTTAAATCATCTAAGATTTCTGCTGTATGGCTTTATTTAAAAAAAATTGTGTGTGTGTGTGTGTGTCCCCATATCTGTGCACACATGAGCACACACTACAGCATATGTATAGAGATCAGAGGACAACTTCAAGTGCACTCCTTGCCTTCTATCTTATTTTTAAAGGGATTTCTTGTTGCTACCTGCTGTGTAGGCTGGGCTAGCTGTCCTGAGAGCTGCTGGGTATTCTGTCTCCAGCTCCTTTCTTACCCCAGAGGCACTGGGATTACAGATGTATGTGCTGTCACATCCAGCTTTAAATGGGTTCTGGGGATTCGAATTCAGGTCATCATCCTTGCATGCTAAGTGCTTGACCCATCAAGTCATGTCCACAGCCCATTTTTTATGTTGTGGTTGTGAACTGTTAGCACTAATCAGATGCATACTATCCCCAGTGCTCTGCCAAGCACTCCCTCAACTTTGCGTCATGCCCGGTGGAACAAGACTCAGATAAACAACTTGCTCAGGGATTTGCCAACTTGAATAACATGTGTCTGACTCCAGAACTCCCTTATTGGACTCTGTTCTCTCTTACAACGGCTCAAAGCTTTTTCCAGTGAAAATGCATTTACAAAAGAATGCTAAAAATAAGTAAATAGAGCCTCTGAGAAGGGATCTAGTAGTTGAGATGGGAATATGAATAAAGTCATTATTATGTCGAGTGTTAATTTAGAGCTAAGCCCCCCAGCAAACAAGGAAGCATGGAAAACATAATGCATTATGTGGTATCTGATTTGTGTGTGTGTGTGTGTGTGTGTGTGTGTGTGTGTGGTGTGTGTTGTATATGAGTGGACGTACATGTATGTGGGCATGCCAATGGAGGGAGGCCCAAAGGTGACATCAGAAATCACCTTGAATTGTCTGCCTCCTTCTTGTTTTGCTCTGGGGTTTCCCAGGCTCTGCCTTCTGGGGCTGGAAGTACAGGCTGCTACCATTTGCCCCCATCTCATCCACGTGCCCAGGGACTAACCTCACCACCATGGGGCGGGCCTCCCCATCAATCTCCTACAGGCTTGCTCAGAGCTTACCTCAATCACTGATTCTGCCCAGAGCTGAGCCCTCAACCTTCAAGTTGACACCTGTATCTAACTATGACAGATAGGGGTGGTATCAAGCCTCAAGTACTAGCTGCTTCACAGGAAAGATCCTTGCTGCCCGCACAGGGCAGGTGTTTCCTCCCCTTCTCTGCTATTGGGTCCTAACCCCAGTGGACTAATAAATTCCCAAGCCAGAGCAACTTAATACAGGATTTCCCAAACTTTGATCAGGGGAAATCTTTATTGGCAGCACCTCTACCAGTATTTCTGGGACGGGTTTCTGGTAGCACACGGATCTAATATAATGAGTACACTTAGGTGAATGAACTCTGGCTGATGTCCAAGGTAAGGGAAACATAATCCTTGCATTGTGCCTTCATCTTGCTTTCTATTTTCAACGGTGGTTTCCGTTAAACAAGGCTTTCCGCTCAAAGGGGCTCTTTGTGCAAGAAGGCGTGTTTGTATTTCAAGGTCTTCCTCTTAGCTGGAAAGCCAAGTTCTAAAAGTACATTTTACTGAGATAAAGATGAAGACATTTCTGAGATTAGAAAATTCCACTAAAGTACTGAGCATTAAAAAAAATTTCTTACCACGGAGTGAGCTATAAAGGACCCATTAAATGTTTAGACTGTTTGTGAGTCCGTTGAACAACCACCTAGTCCCATGGCCATCTGTGCATATGTTAGCGTGCAAGCTACTGACACATGTCTTCCAGACATACTAACTGATTCTCAGGTGGATGATGTTGACAAATTACCTCCTTCTTTACATGCTGTAAAAGTGTTGGGCTACATTGTTCCTAAAATTTCCCAATGATCGGAATTCCTGAGAGTGGGTAGATGCTGAGGTTATGGAATCCACGCGAACATTCTGATTGAGTGGCCCACAAGTCACCAAGTTTGTATTTGCTTGCTTTCTTAAGCCAAAGCTTTAGTTCCTTCTCTTCAAGAGAATTGGTGGATATTTCTAGATGACCAAGGAGCTTTTAACTGCTCTGTGATTCTGATTCTGTGGATGGACAGTTCATCGGTCTCCCGATGGAAGGTGCTATATGACTGAGGAAAGAGCTGGAGAAAGTCGCTTTTGTTGAGTTCTCCATACTTGGTGAGTTCCCCATGGTGGATGAGCCCCCCCCCCATATCCGATGAACCTCCCATGCTGGATGAGTTCCCCAGGCTGGAGAGGCATCAGGACCAGTTAGTCTGCAATGGCTGTCTTCTCATAAGGCAACAGTACAACAAGGCCTGTGAGAAAAAAGAAACCCAGTCGTGTGTACTGATCAGAACCATGAACGCCCTTCCTCTTTAAGTCTTCTGATATGTTCTGGATAGGTGTCCCTCAAAGTGTTCTGGCACCTGTCTACAACCATAAACCTGAGGTGTGTGACACACCCCAAAGTGGTTTTATAATTTCACAAGTCATGCCCAATGTAAAAAGGGTGGTGACTTGTGGTCAAAGCTCAATTTCCAATAGGCATAATTGATCATTTCCTCTTGATTCTCTGGAAGCCAGTGGTTCCTCTGAGATTGATCACTCCTTTCCAGAAACTGGTTAGAAGAATGAGAAGGGCGGCTGTTCCAATCGATCCTTAGATAGACTGAAGATCGGAAGGTATCGCTGTGAATTTAATTCACCCCAGAGGAAAACCAAGAGACTGCTCTCAAACAGCCATTTCTGCTTCTATTGTTAAATGTCTCAAACTGCATGTGCCTCTGCCTAGATCAGTGCTTCATGAGAGGAAATCTGTTGGCAGAAACTTTGGAAGCTTTATTATTATTATTTATTATTTTATTATTATTATTTTGAACTGACAAAAATTGAACTCAGGGCTTTGTATATATTACATAAGCACTCTACCACTAAGCCACATCCTTAGTTCTTAATTTTTTTTTTTTAATTTTTGAGACAGGGTCTTACTAAGTTGCCTAGGCTAGACTTAATCTCATTCAGTAGCTCAGGCAAGGCTTGAACTTGCAATCCTCCTGCCTTAGCTTCCCAGGTCATGGAATTATAGATATATACAGTAGTGCTCAGATTCTCTAATTGTCTATAAAGATAGATTTGATCTGTGTAAAAGAGTTGATGCTGGAGAAAGTGAATGCAGATACAAGACTAATAAGATTCAGCTCCTCAACTCCTGAATATGAAGTAGAAACATCAAGAAAAACCATGATACATTTGTTTTGGTTTTTAACATATAGAGATAATATATAAAATGGATTTCACTGTGATATCTTATATATGGTCATCATGGTCACCCCATCACTCTATGCTGCCTCTTCTATTCCTGCTCATCTCATCCTTGTCCTAACTAGTCCTCTTTCTATTTTCATATATTTGTGTGTGTGTGTGTGTGTGTGTGTGTGTGTGTGTGTGTGTGTGCGTGTGTGTGTTTGAGACTCAGTGAGTTCAATTAGATCGCTTACAGGAACATGGGTGTGGTGTTGTTACAGTAGCATGGCTACACCACTGAAGAAAATTCCCCCTTTACCAGCAACCATTTAACTTTAGATCTTTGAGGAAGGTTGGGTTCTAAAAGATTCCTCTCTATGGAACAATACTAATGGGTCCAATCTTGGGCAGTTCTTGTGTAAGGTAATATTAGCTGTTGTGAGTTCCATGACACATTTTATCTTTTTTTTATAAAAAGTATTTCCTAGCTGTGTTCATTGAAAAGGACAGGTACAATGAGCAGAACTCATACATTTGTCCTTCTATGTCTGTGGTTTGGCATCGTTGATTCAGCTCAGGAAATAACTGCATCTACATTGGATACTTTTCATTATTCCATAAATAATTCAGTATAACAATTCTTTGTATGCATTTACATTTTAATTTTTCTTATAAGTAATGCAGAAGTTAGTGGAAATATAAGGGAGGTTATACATAGATGCTATGCCATTTTATGTAAGGAACTTGAACGTTAGCAGATCCGGGTATCCACAGGACTTAGAGAAGGAACTGAAATCAATCTCGAGCAAACGCCAAGAGGAGACTGTAGTTAGATTGTGGTCTCCACGTCCTTTCTTCCAAAAACAGGAACCAGAATCCTTGGAGAAATGTATGATTAATCCAAGTCAGAAGATGATAAGAAAATCCTGTCATACTCACAAGGAAGCTATCAACAACTACTAGGACTGTGTCAGAAGGATCAACCTCTAACTTGAAGACCCTCCACCAGCAAGGACGTTGAAGTAGGAACATCACAAAGGATAACTGCTGTGACGTGATAAAAGCATCGCATGTGTGAAGAATTCATGGATTTATTTTTGCTGTATTTAAACTTTATATTGATGATATTTGGATTCTGGGGAACCTCTTCATGATTTTGAATGTGGATAAGTGAAAGATCAAGTGTTGTAACTTGCCAAAAAGAAGCTGACCTGATATAACCCTTTAGAAGGGCTTTCTTGAGACCCTTGCAACCAGGGGAGACCATGATTGGGCCTCACAGTAGAAGTGCATTAGCAGAGATAGTGTGATAAGAAGCAGTGACATGGGTGGGGACTTGTGGGGATAAAGAGAACCTTCACATCTCCAAAAGCACAGCTTAGGAGAGATACCAGAGTCCCGAAGGAGAGAGAAGCTCTTCAGTTTATGGAATATCAGGCAAGGCATAGCATCATGGTTGTAGGCAGCCATAATGGGGAATTCAAACCCAGAGAATAAAGGGGTTCCTCAACTCTTACAGGTTTCCAAATAGGGTGGGCAAGCTGTAGATCACATGGCCTACCCTGTGTGACATCAGATGCAGAGACAGGCACTAAGTGGAACCCTAGCTTTTCGTTGTCTTTGTCTTGGGCAGTGGAGTGGGGAGGCTGGGTTTGCTTTTCCCGCTGAGTCCTGAGCACTCTAACAGGAGGCATCCTGTCAGTTCTTGATCTTAAGGCACAGACTGCAGGGGACGTGGCCTGGTTTCTCCCAGGCTGCCGATTCGGATCAATTCTTCACTTCAAGCAGCAGGTCCAGCGATGTAACATAAGGTATTTAGCCTCCTTCCTGTCTGCATGCATATAGTCAAATAATGAATGAAAAGTTTCTCTTCCGAGGGTATTTCAGCTAAGTAAACTATGTGAAATAGTTTGACTGTTGCAGTTACTTTTCTTTTATTGGTATAATACAGTATTTAAACTCAACTTAGGAGAGAAAAGAGAGATTTATTTGGTTTATGGCTCCAGAGGGTATGTAGTACAGTACTGTAGGAATTACATAGCAAAAGGCATGACTGGAGATAGAAGCAGGAGGCTAGTTCAAGTCAGTGTAACATGAAGAGGCAGAGCAGAGCAAGAGGAAGCAGGGTAAGACTATCAAATCTCAAACCCACTTCCCTGTGATGTATCTTCCCACAATAAGGCTCCACCTCATAAAGCAATCACAACCTTCCTCAACATTAGCATTAGCTAAGGATTCCAACACATGACGCTGCTGGGGGCAACTCACATTCCAACCATGGCATTGACTATCACCAACTTTCTTTTCCTGATGGATCTGTGGAAGGACCATTGGCGCAGTTAAATATAGGTGTCAACTTAATGGTTGAGAGTTTTTCTAGCTCTGGGCATATTTTTAGAGAATTAGTAGTTGAGTTAAGCCCAGAGTTAACTGGCAGGAGATTGTCTAGTTGGGAAGGCCAACTCATGGTAAGTGGGACTAGGCCCTGGGCAGGTGAATAAGATGGAGGGCATGTTTGAGAAAGCTGGACTCCTTCTGCATACTTCGCCAACAAGCTGGTCTGGCAAATAAGGATCGTCTTTCAGCCACTATGTGTTCCTTCATCTCCTGAAGCTGGCATGGGCTCTTCTGCCAAGCTGGACAAAGCTATAACGAGACTATTACAAGAGAAAATAAACAACCCTGTTCCCTTAAGCCATTTGGATGGTGAATTTATCAGCAACAATGCAGGAAAACTATAACGATTATCAAAAGCTGTTAATGTATAGAAGAAAGAAGGCAGTAGATATTGTTCATTTCTTAGTGGACATGCATACCATCCTGAAGTATTCTTGTTAAAATACTCAAGTTGAAATTTATTTAAGTGTCTAGATCTAACCACATATTTGTAGGACATGTAGGTATTGGACAAAGATGAAATCTGCAAAATGTAGACTTTATAAAAAACTATAGGAAAAACTATAGGATACTATATCCTTTTTCTCCAAAAGAAAATAAATAAGATAGGAGTGGTCTGTCTATTGAAACAGACTTCAATATACTGACTACACATTGCATGGATTTTATTTGGATCCTGATTTGAACTAAAAATAGTCATAGTACAGTCGGGTAATTAGAACACGGATTGAACACATAGTGATAATAAGAATTGTTAATTTTGGGAAGTGGTTGGGCAGAGACAGGGTCTTGTACAACTGAGGCTAGCTTTGAGTATATGATCCTTCTGCCTCATTTTCCCCAATGGTGGGATCCACAGGTGTGTGCCACTGTGCCCAGCTCATAAAGTGTCGGTTTTTAAAGTTTGGGAATGGCTATCATTGTATTAAAATAACTCTAACAATTTAGAGATTTATACACTTTATGGGAAAAAATGATCCAGGGCCTAAGATGTGCTTCAAAATAGTCTGCAGGGAAAGGGAAGGAAGGGTGGAGGAAGGAGAGGGCTGTGGGTTGATATTTCTCTTATTTTGCATACAGTGGTAATCTTCCATGCTGTGGAATGTTTTTGAAAGCAGGATTGATCGTTGGAAGGATTCACCTTGCACACTGTTGAGGAGAGCCACACTTTGCTCTCTCTTATGTGGGATGAGCTAAGTGCGGAGATGGCACCAGCAGATGTGACCTGCCCTGTCGGTGATGCTGCATTTAACCTTTATTTTCTTTTCATTCATATGTCTGTATGGGGCGTGCACATGTGCATGCATATTTGCATGTGGGGGGACATGAATGTGTGTGGGTGTGTGAGCGCATATGTGTATCACCACTTAAGGGTGATATCAGGTGATTATCCTTATTTATTAGAAAGGAAGAAAGAGGGAAAATGCATGCTATGGTACTCAGTGGAGGTCAAAGAACAACTTTCAGAAGTCAATTCTCTTTCCACCACGTGGATTTCCAAGGACTGAACTTAAATTGCCGGGTTTGTGAACAGAAACCTTACTTGTTGAGCTATCTCACTAGCTCCTCACTTTATTGTTTTGAACCTGAGTGGCTAATTAATCCCAGGGCATGCCATTAGGACTAATCTGGCTAGCCAGCTGGCTCTGGGAATTTCCCGTCTCTGCCTTCTGGGACTGAAATTACAGGTATGCCACCATACCTACATTTGAGTGAGATCTGGAATTCTGGTCCTTTTGCTTGCTGGGCTGGCACATTAACCACTGAATCATCTCTGCAACGTCTGTCTAACTCTTTAAAATGAATGAACCAAATAAACATTCAAGAGCCACTTTCTCCACCAACTGTCAAGTGACTACAGTGTCATCTGGCAAGATGGGGGTCACAGAGGATCACAAAGTAAGACTTGGAAACACGAAAAACTTCCCCCCTTGTCTTTATTTAAAATCCAGACCATCTTCACATTTCTGTCTGAAATCAGAGAGAAGGCTTCGGGCTGTCAGCCAGCACCTCCCTCTTTTCGGGCTGGCCTCTCTCTTCCTGTTTCTTTCCAGATTCCAGAAGAGCAGTAAAACCTGGAAAGCATTATGCACCTTTGACAGGGATAAAACACAAACATACTGTGTCGATTTCCCACAGACACTGTAGCCAGACGAGGGTTTTATTTGCAGAAACAAGGGAGAATGTTTGGTTAGGTACCCAGCCCACCACAAATGGGAGACAGCAGGATACACGGCATGTTAACTGTAAGTGGATTCAGTCCTTTGGGCCTGTGAGCCTTGAATTTCTAATGCCCTGCCCCAGGGTGGAATTACAAGGTCTGCAACCTATGATCTCAAAAGGTTTCTGAAGAGTCTTTCTTCACATAGCCCTGAATTCCTTGCATGCACAGACTAAATAGAAAAAAAAAAAAAAAAAATCATGACAAAGGACTTACAAAAAATAAAGACTCGCCATGAAAGAAGTATTTTTCTAAACAGGAAGAACAGACCCAAGAAAGCCCCAGAACGTTTTCTGTGCTTGCTTGGCTGCATGTTATTGCTGTGCATTCTGCCTCCTTTTTCCAGCCTTTTTCCTTAACTTGCACCAATCTACATGCTCTTCTTTTCAACTCAACCAAGAACCAACCCTTACGGTGAGGAAGTCCCAGTTAGAAATGAAAACAGGAGGCAGGAAGTATGGAGCGGAACACAGTTTGATGGGCCTCCTGAACGCCTTCTTTCAAGGACTCACCCGCCAGCCCTGAAGCACTGGCTCTACCCACCCCCCCAGCCCCTCACAGCAAATGAAGGACCTCAAACTTCAGAAAAACCTAGAGCTGCATCTTGGCCGATTTCTATTGATGCCCAAGCTCAGGACTGCAATCACCATAGACCTTATTTATTTATTTATTTTTGTCTGTCCGCTGGGTTAGGAGGTTTGGGAAGATTTATTTTCTTGAGAATTGTTAAGTACTAGACTGGGGAGATGGGGGAAAAGTGCTTGCTGCACCAGTCTGAGTAATCCCAAGATTCCCAGAATCTTGTCAGTCACCGTAGCACAAATGGTTGACATCACCTCGAACTTAGAGCTGTGGGCAAAGACCCAAGAAGCTTGAGGGTCAGCCAGCCTGGTAGTGAAGGGCTGGTCCAAGCGATGTGAAAAGGTGAGACCGCCACCCAAAGGTTGTCTGTTAAGGCAGGTTTACAGCAGCTATGCTGGGAAGTCTTTGAAGGTCTTTGAAATTCCTGAAGGCCATTCCCCCTATTAGTGAGATCGCCCTGAAGGAACACCCCTGCTGAGGAATTTACTCCAATCCTCCACAGAGATTAGATGGCCAATTTCCTTATGAAGGGATTATGGAAATGAGTTCTCCATATTAAATGAACTAAGCCCATCAAAGAAGCAACTTGATCTCTAGCCCCACTGTGGGCCCAAGATCAACTGGGTTGGACCCCAATGTGGACTAAACACTGAGGAAAAGCTATTTTTTTCCTGTTTATCTAAGTGTATGAATGTACCTGATCTTGGCAGCCATCTTCGGTGTCTGCCCTTCATGGCACATGTGGAGTTCATGAGTTCATTTCTTGCTGCCTGCTCTTTATGAGTTCTCCATGAGTTCTCCAGGGCGCCCTAGCCCCTCATGACACTCCATGTCCGGAGTCCATGAGTTCCATCCTTTCTCTCCTCTAATAAATTCTACCTTAGTCCTCTAAAAAATTTTTTAAGAAGATGTATCTTGAGATCTCAAAAATAATCATTTAGAAAAGATTCTTTCCAAAGAGCCAAATAAAATCCTTAATTGAAAGCATAAATCTTCCATTGATAAAATGTATAAAAACAAATTATTTTAAGATGTCTGCTTGAAGCAATGAATATATGAAACAGGCTCTGTGTGCCATCTAGATACATACCTTTTAATGATATTTCAATAAACTGTGATAAATAAAAAAAACTAAGGTTAAACTGTTCTGGTTTCAATCTTTGATTCCGAACACAAGAACCCTGCAACACTGAAACAATCATTCCCCTAACATTTGGCACCCCAGATGGGACATTTGGCAAGCAGAGCAAAGACTGTTCTTGTAACACTGTGACCTCCACACGAGTGCATGTGTTTATATATCCCCCCCCCCACAGGATAAATAAGTGGAGAGAGAGAGAGAGAGAGAGTAAATTACATGTTTAATTATATTTCAGAGTCTTCAGTATGCTAAAACACATTTTGGGGCTCCATGTGGGAGACATGAGGAAAACCCTTGGTCAAAATATTTGGCACACACACTCTCACACGCATGTCTAATGTACTTCTGAATGAACTATGGACAGGACTGGTCTGTGAGCTGAAATTAACTTCCTGTCCATCTCTTAACTTCCTGTCCATTCTCAGCTACTATCCCTGGTAATGTGGGCAATGGGAGGAAGACTTTGGGGTGGAATCCCACGAGATTTAAAATCCTGCACAAGAGTTTTAGTCTGATAATTTAAAGAATTAAACATTTAAAGAGTTAAATAGAGGCTAAGGAAATGGTTCTGTGGTTAACACTTGCCCGGAAAACAGAAGGACCAAAGATCAGAGCCCAAGAGCCCATGTAAAATGCCAAGCTGGTGTGGTGCAGGCCCACCTGCAAGTCCAACCCCAAAAGGCAAAGATTAGTGCCTGACCGTGGGGCTGAGCCTTCCAGCTCTGTTGTCTGTAGCTCCAGTTAGGTTTGGTTAGTGGAAAACAGAGATGAAAGAGGAGCAAGGGTACTCAGCCTCTATCCCCTCCCACTGTGTGGGATCGGGCTGTGCCCAACTCTGGGTTACCTCATATTATATAAAGCAGTGTTGTTTGAGGCTGTGAGATTCTGTACACATGCAGCATTTGGCTCCATTTTGAGTGCCGCATAGAAGTAGAACGACGATACCATCTGTCCAGCACCACCCATGAGGCACAGACAGAGAAATAACATTCCCGAAATGAAAATGGGTATCGCCCTATAAATATATCAAAGTAATTGAGACCATATTGTTAGGGACCTGGCTAGAACCCACCTCTTGTTTCCCTGGTAATATTGGTATCTCAGTCTCCATCCTTGATCAACTGGGTCAATCACTTGGGCAGGATTCCCACATCCCAGGGAATTTGATCCACCTGTGCCAAAGAGATGGGAGGGGTTTGCCCTCTCTGTCCCAGAAGCCATCCTTCTGTCTCTCCTCTTCTTTACATGCAGAAACAGGAAGCAATTGACAAGATATAACGTTCAGGGTATGTGTCTGTGTGCATCAAACAGAGGGCACTGTGTATTGTATACCTGTGTAGGTACAAGGGTGACTTTGGGAATCTTCCTATATTAGTCTATTTCCTTTTTTGCTTTGCTCTGGGGCTTCCCAGACCCCATCCTTCAGGACCAGTGTGTTCACATGTGATGGGGATACGAACTCATGTCCTTCTGCTTGTGAAGTAGAGGCTTGACCCCTAAGCCATCTCTCCAGCCTCCAAGTTAAAATTTTGTAAGCAACATGTTGTTTGAGCTTTCAAAGAGGAAATCTTTCTCTCTGTGTCTCTGTCTCTGTCTCTCTCTCTGTCTTTCTCTCTCTCTCCCCTATATTCTTGTCTAAACTAAAGCTTAAACATAATCTCCCTAATATTCCAGACTCTCTGTTGTTCTTCCAAGAGAGGTCTCTTCTTGTAACTTTGCCACATGGTCATATAGTCGCAGTAACCAGGTAACTGCCTATGCTGCAAGCCGGCGCAGTCTGGATCCAGGATTCCTCCCCCCACTAGGTGGACAAGGAGTTGGCGGACACCCAGCTCCGGGCTGAGTGAATCTGAACTCATTTTATTTAAGTAAAGGGCAACGAATGTTCCCTACAAACGTAGGGAAACATCAAAGAAAAGCAGGATTATGAAAAACGTATCCATACGAGGTAACAAAGGAAGGGCAGAAGTAACATTTACTTGCTTGTGTGGGACCATATATAATGTCTCCAGGTAGAGTTAAAGCAGGCATGACCCTTAGTTGCTAAAAGCAGACGGACAATGAATGCTTCAAAGGCAGATTTACCTGTATAAACATCAAATGTATAAGGAAGGAACTGTAACCTAGCCAGTCCTGAGAAAAACAACAACAAAAAAAGATTTAGGAACACATAAGAAGAAAACTCCACTCCCAGAGGAAGGAATCCTCCTGCCAGAGGCAAAATTTAATTTACATAGGGAGAGCCCCTAGCACCTAGCAACTGCCCATTTATATGTTAATGTGTCATTTTCCAGAGAGCAGGCTTTAGGCCTGACAATCCTCATATTTTCCTTATTTCTCTTATTTATATCAAATAGTACCATGCCTGTTTTTCAGAAAATGCTTCCCTGAAACCATCTTCTGCATGCTGGACCTTGTCAAACAGCATGGTTGATAAGGACGCTGCATGCCTAGCAACATTCATTGTCCCCTTTTAGCAGTCGAGTGTCGCACCTGCCTTTTGCTCCACCTGGAGACATCAGGTCTGGTCCCAACTAGAGGTCACTTCTGCTTTTGCTCGCTTACCTAGATAAGTTTTACAATGTGTATGTTTAACATGATCCTGTAAAGAATTTAACCTGATGGTCTCTGGGTTTTTCCTGCAAATAAAATCAGCTTGGATGATGAAGGACATCCTAGCTCCCTCTGACCCAAAACCTGGTTTTTAATTCCCACTGCTCCCACTTCTGTTTCCCGTGTATAGTTCGGGTTCGTGTTGATTCATGGATGTAGACACACGTGTGCATGTTCGCTCCTCATAGATAAATAAACATACAAATGTAAAATTTTTAACTCTTCCTGTTTAATAATTCATTTTGCAAAGAAATAAACCTGCCCCGTAGACCCATATCAATACGAGCACATGGGCATATTAAAATCACATCAGGAAAACCAGATACAAGAAAATGGTGATGAACCTCAGCTGGTCCAGTCAGAGAACACTGACACTGTGATGGCGACGGCCCCCACCCACCTGCCATTGGATCCCCCAGCTGCCCCTGGGGCTTCAGCTCAGCTTGGTCCCTACTGCTGGGACGAATCGCTGTCTGTGTGTCCACCCACTTGTCATCTGGACCCGGTTCTATACCTTGACCCTACCTGCTTGTACAGCTTGACTGGCCCTTGAGGCTCAGCTCTGCCCTGTGCCTCTGACGGTGCTGTTAGTATCTAATCTAAATAACCTGCATGGCTCTGTCTTCACCTGCACCAACCCCTGAGTCTGCCTTTCAGTAAGGCCTCTATGGAGCTCCTAGAAAACACACACACACACACACACACACACACACCACACACACACGTTGTAAGATGTGTGTTACAGTTTGCCTGCATGTTGCTGATAAGTCATGAAAAAACAGCTTATAGGAACAAGGGATTTTATTCTGACTTACAATTGTCCAGTTACGTCTCTTAGTTCAGCTTGGCAGCAGAGTTCATACCCATACCAGGAGCTGAAGGAACTGGCCACAGTACATCCATTGCTGAGACAGTACATCACTTGCCAGACAACAAGACTGACAAAGTGTGCTGAAAATGCCAAACCCCTGAATGTATATCCTCCGTCTAAGCCACCTGCCCAGGCAACAGTCCTGCCCACTATGGCCTGGGTATTTGTACATCAATCAATCTCCAGCAGACTTGCCTTAAATAATAATGCATCACAAATGTGCCCAGGGCTCAGCTTTCAATGATCAAGTTGACGCCTATAGCTAATGCATGATCTGAGAATTAATAGTAAAGAATGGAATAAAAGAACCTGTATTTAGCTTGACCAGTCATCATGGACAATCAAGACTCCTTCAAAAATTGTAGCCACTCCAACTTTTGTAGCTTGTGAATTTATCATTAGTCAATAAATTCTGAGTTATGAAAAGACACAAACGTATCTGTCTTGTTTCGGACATAGTGTGATGGAGCATTCCCATCCTATTCCTGGCTTCAGCTCTTGTTCCCTTGGCCTTTAGTCGCAGGGATGATGGCTTCCAGCTGTTGCTAACCCCTGGAGGGATTCATCATCTTTCCTGAGCCTTCTTAGCTGTGTTCACGCCTCTGTCAATAGACTCTTCACTTGAGCCTTCCCTGTGCACCATCTGCTTTCTGCTGGATCTCTGATGGATGCAGGATTTTTGTCTCCTTACACAATGGGGATAAACAACACCTTGGGGGCAGTTAAGATTGGGAAGCAAGAAGCTATGGGGTGCAAAGCTCCCGGCACAGAGCCTGGCCCCCAGCGATACCTACTGAGTGATACACACTACCCCCAAGTCCACCTCTTCTCCCAATAGTCACATATTTGGGGGTTTTCCTGCTTCCCTGCTAGACAGAGGGAAATCATGCCAAGCCCCGGTCCAAAGAGACAAGACTTATGATCGGGAGGCAGACTCCTGTCTGAGGCCAGAGATCATGTCTGACCGGCAAGTCCCATTCCTGGCCCTCAAAACAGAGACCACTAACAGAGCCTGAGCAGTCAAGAGCAGGGCATGGGAACTCACCTTCCCCTGGAAGGAAGCCTTGGCGGGGCCCAGCTGCTCTGACCCACGCTGACCAGTTGTTTCCCAAGGAGGAAATCCTTTCACTTCCAGATCTGCTCCTCAGCTCATTGTGAAGCCCCAGCAGCCCCTGGTGGAGGGAGCTGTTTGGAAAGAGACCATACGAATTCGCTTTCAGTTCACTCTCCAACATGCATAACTATGCATGCTAAGGAATACTAAGAAAATGTTTAGTAAACATGAAGGTAGGCTAAGCCATTTATTAGTAATTCTTTGAACTTTACACACTGAGAGTCCCTATAGAGGAAATTAATGCTTTGATATGCTGAATTTATATAACTTCAACCAGAAACCTATGCTCAGAATGTAACTTTTTTTCCTGTCATCTTTTTAAATGTATGCTGCTTTACCTGCATCTTTGAGAGAGCACAGTTTTCAGATCGTCTCCTTTTTTCTTTTTCCTTTTTAAGATAGGGTCTCACCATGTAGCCCAAACATTGAACTCATGATCTCCCTGCATCAGCCTTCTAAGCGCTGGGATTATAGACATGTCCCTTCAAACCCAGTTCTGATCATACTTAAAAATCTACAGGGCACTGGGTTGAAGAGATGGCTCAGGGGTTAAGACTGCCTCAAAAGCAGAAGAACCCGAGTTCAGTTCTTGGATCCCATGTAAAAATGCCAGGCAGAAATGGAGGTAGCCTGCACTTCCGGCTGTGGAAGACAGAGCCTGGGAAATCCTAGAGCAAAGCAAAAAGGAGTTAGAAGCAATCCAGGATGATCCCATGTCACACTTGGGCCTCCACAGGCCCTCTGACACACATGCACACACACACACACACACACAAAAATAAATAAGTAAGTAAATAAATAAATAAAGTTTACAAAGCACATTCTGGAGGCAGAATGATCAAATTTCATCACAGGCCAGTCTTTTCTCCACATCAGAAGCTCCCGGGTCTGCAAAGTATCCACGAGGACCAGGATTCATCCAAGGCAGAGGATCCAGCCACAAGGACCCACCACCCGGTGGCTTTATTTAAAATGCAAATTATCTTCCAGCAGCTGGGATCCTCCCAGGTGGTCTCCCACCTACAGAACAAGTAGGAATGACTCAAGTGCCAAAAGGAAAGAATGAAAGCAAGGAGGTCCCGGGGCTCTTCTTGACAGTGACAAAGTAGGTTTGCCCTGGCTCTAGTAGGTTTGTCTGTGGGCTGACATCCCAAGGACCCTGAGTCAATCCACGGATGTCCGGCAGTTTCATGAGTTTTTGTTCCCCCTAGGCCAGAGTACAGGGAGCTTGAGTAGGTGGTGTTAGAAAGAGGGAGGTGTCACACTAGTCGTCCAAGTAACTGTCCCTGTTCCCCAAATCTCCCCTGCAGGATTCTCTGTGGCTTCCCAGACTGGCCGCACTACAGTTCCAGACGTTTATTTTAAGAACTGCAGAGCTGCAGAGATGGTGACACTGCAGAGATAGCGAAGTGCAGGTCTAAGCAAATCTCTGTGTGTCAAGCGAGTGCCTGAGCCCGCCAGCATCCAGACTCACTGACGGGAGTTACTTGCCAGGACGCACTGTGAAAAATTCCTTTCCCAAGAACTCAGAGGATTTCTTCTAGACCAAACATAAAGGGGCTGGGGTCATAGCCCTCCGTTTGATTCAATGTTTCTACCTTCATGCTCACTACTGGAGAACTCTGGTGTGTTAGACAGAATAACAGTCTTTCAAAGATGACCATGACTGGGCTGGGGAGATGGCTCAGTGGTTAAAACCTTTGCCTTGAAAGCAAAAAGTCCTGACTTAGGATTTGCAGATCCCACATTTAAAAATGCTCTGCAAATATGGCAGTAGTCTGCAATTCTGATCCTGGAAGGCAGAGCCTGGGAAATCCCAGAGCAAAGTAATAAGGTAAAAGAGCAATCCGGGATGATTCCTTATGTCACCCTTGGGCCTCCATATACCCACACTTTCAAGTACTCCCCCCCATGCAAAAAGATGTTGACCATGACTTTACCTACATATTAAATTTGAGAATGTTACTCACATGTTATCTTGCTGAGATAAACCTCTCTAGAAACACCGTCCCAGACTTGCTCAGATAAACCTCTCTAGAAACACCATCCCAGACACACTTAAAGGTATGTGTAGAGAGTCAACTAGTGGAAAGTGGTATTTAGGATACCACTTTCTAGAAAAGGAAATCTCATTTTTGGTTAAAAAACAAAGCATGGAAGGCTGAGAGGAGTTAAAGTCATGAGCTTTCTGTAGAAAACAGAAGTACAGAAACAGTAATCTAACCCACTGACATTTGGGGAAGCCCCTCAAAGAATAAGGTCATAGCCTGATACCTTAGGAACTTCTGTTTATAATGGTAATGTCTCCTGCATAGACTCTCTCTGTCCCTGTTGGCTATCGGGAATATTGGTCCTCCTAACTCTCAGGCTGACTATTCACACGCACACTGGAAACTATGAGAGAGTTCCCATTTCCCTTTCTCTTTCCAACCAGAGGCTCCACACCTGGATTTGCATACAGATTCCCAGGCCCCTGGTGATCCCTTGTGTATAAATACAATCTGGCAGGACTGGATGATGGATTTTCACCATTCTGCCTTCTAGAGGTTGGTGGATTTTCCCACCTGTTTTGTCCCTACTTTTCCTCTCCATTTCTGCCTCTGTGTGGTTTTTTTTTTTTTCATTGCAGAGAGAGCCACCCCACCTCCAAACCCTTAACGGTATGCCTCATGAAACTCTTAGGTATTTCTCAGTCCAGTCACATTAGCAATCAACATTAACTGTCACAGGAATGTGCCAATGAAAACATTATGATGTGACTGCTGGCTGTAAGGCTGAAGGAGACCTTAAGCCAAGAGATGTGGGTAAAGAATACCTCTCTCCCAGGAGAACACAGCTGTGGTGATACCTTGACTTCGGCTCAGTGAAAATGACTTCTGACTCTTGACCTCAAGAACTGTAAATAAATGTATGCTATAAGCCACCAAGTTTTTAACAATTTGCTGCAGCAGTCATATTAAATTAATGCTTGTAATATGGGAACATTAAGGCGCCTTTTTCAGGTTCCTAAAGCTTTGTCACTCTGACAGAATACTTGAGGAAATCAATGTATAATGAGGAAAGACTTATTTTGGCTCATACTTTCAGTTCATCATTTATGGGCCCTGCTGCTGCTGCATCTTTAGCAAGGGAGAATGTCATGGCAAAGAGCGTAAGATAGAGCAAGTCATTCATCTTACAATGGCTGGGGTGAGGAGAGAGAAACCAGGGTCCCACAATCCCCACTCAAATGTTACTCACAATAATATAACTTCTTTCTGTAAGGGCCCATCTCCTAGAGATTCCGTCATTTCCCAGTTGTGTCCAAGGCTGACAATCAAGCCTTTATCACATAGGCAATGGGCTGGGAATATAGTCAGTGTACAGTGCTTGCCTAGCATGCATGAGGCCCTGGATTCCATCTGCAGAATCATAAAGAGCAAGCAAGAAATGAACAGATCCAAACTTTAGAAACAAGGCAACATCTCTCTACCCCCTACCTCAACTCTGTTCAGTGATAACTTTGATCTTTCCTAGTTCTGGAGCTCAAACCCAGGGCTTTGCATAGCCTGGTAATAGAATTTGCTGAGAACCCATTTCCAAAGCTAAAAACTTCACAGTTGTTCTCATCTAGACTGTAGTTGCGGTCAGAGATACTGTTGGGCCAATATAAACCAAGGCTATTCTACCTCCTGGCTTGCTACCTATTGTGAAGCAGATGTGCGTGGAAATATTGGTTCACAGGGGAATCACCTCAATAAAAGAGTTGGGAAATATTGGTTTGATTATTTATCTCTTCATAAGATATTTTTTAGGTTTTTAAAATAGTAATTTTTATTTTCTGACAATTTTGTACATGCACACATTTTTTTTTTTTGTCACTTCACGAGTGGCTCCAGCAGCACAAACTTTTATTAGTATTCAATTTCTCAAGACATCGCTTATACGGAAGGATAGAATTAGGCTCCCCCCACCCCCCTCCACTCCTAACTGTAATATTAAGCAAATGAACCATCAAGTACCCTAAGATTGCCTCTAATCCAGTCTCCAGAAACACCACTTGTGCCTTTTTAACAGGGACATGGGAACAAAACACTGCTTGTTTGCGAATAAACATTTGAGAGAAAATAACAGCTGATCTGGGCCCAGGCAGCAACACAAAGTGACAATTGTGGGGAGACACAATGGGAGAGATTGGGCGAGAGTCTCAGTGCCGAGAACCACATGAGCTCGTGCGCAGGCCGGGGGTCTGCGGAGCCTGAAGGTCCACCTGCAAGTCTCCAGAGCGGGCTGCTCCTGAACAGAAAGAAGCCACTGCCACCCACAGCACTGTGCAGTTTATTAACCATTCAAGTACAGGGGCATCTAGTAAGAGTGGGACAGAATCGGGATTCGAAAGTGACAGACACTCAGCATCTAACAGTTGAAAGAAGCTACTACAAACTCTTTTCACAGACTTTCACAGAGCCAATACGGTACTAGCCATCGCCCCAGCGCACCAGGTGCGTCCAGTGGAAAGGAGGCAATGCAAACAATAACTACGTTAAAAGACCAGCACTTCAGAAAAAGAGCAAAACCCTTTCGGTTTCTCCCCTTTCGCCCCTAAAACAACACCTTACGGTCTGGATCTACCTATACAGTCCTACATCAGCTTCTAGAATATGTCAGGAGGGGGAAAAATAAAACGACACTGGCCAATACAGTCTTTGGATATTTAGGAAGGGGACGGGGAGCAAGTCAGTTCTCAGAACAAATTAGTCGGCTTCGGTCTCGTCGGCTGGGTCTTTGGATTCTTTGTTCTTCCGCACCTCTTCAATGTGCTTGTCCTTCTCTCGCAAACGCTCCAGCTTCGCAGCCATCTGAGCCTCGCGGTTCTCTTTGTTAGCTTCCATTTTGTGTGTCAGTTTCTCCTCTGCCATTTTGCTGAAGTTGTTCTCCTCTATGGCCTTCTGCAGCATTTCCTTCTCGTGCTCTCGCTTCTCTGCAAGCTGCTTTAAGACCTCGGCTTCATGAGACTTGCGTCTCTCTTCTGCAGCTTCTAATGTCTTCTGAATTTCCTCCAGGGAAAGGTCCTTCTTTGGAGGGGAAAGGGGGAAATCTGGGACGGATTCTTTTGACCGAGGGCTGAGAATCAGCTCAAAAGCCTGGCCGGAAGCACGTTTTTCCAGCTCCTTCACCTGAATGTCAGAAGCAGCCATGGTGAACAGGAGACTGGCAGTGCTCTCTACACAATCCACTGGTAAGGAAAGCCCTGCTCTCTCCGAGCCGCCTGGCCACACTGGGCACCGACAGACCCGCGAGCGTACAAAAGCGCCAAACAGCGTACATGCACACATTGTATCTTGATCGTATGCACCCTCACTATCCTTTCCCACCATCATATCCTCTTCTGTTATCACTACTTTTTAGTAAGCAACTAAGTCCAGTTAATGATAACAACATGCACACGCGTGTAGAACCATCCTAGAGCATGAGTACCATACCAATGACCCATTAGAGAGCTTACTGTGACAAAATACCTAACAGAAATGACATAAGAGGGGAGGGTGTATTCTGAATGGTGTTCAGAAGGAATTCCATTCACCATAGCAGAGAAGGCATAGAGAAGGAGTTACTCTAGCCATCTCGGTGGGCACTCTTGCCATTGTTTGTTCACATCTTGGCAAACCTAGAGGCAGAGAGAACATGACAGGAATGATCCAGGGATAATACACACCCCTGAAGTGATCTGGCCTCATCGCTTGTGTGTTCTATAATGTCCCCAAATAACACTGCCCACTGAAGAGCAAGGTTCAGAATATGAGCTTGTGGGGGAGTATTTTAGATTTAAACCATAACATGTAGGATTTATTTCATGAGACTGAGAAGATCAATATGGGAAACCATACTCTTCATATGGAAGAGTCCTTATGAAATTACATGTTATGAAATTGTTTTATCTGTTTTCATGAAACAACACTTCTTGTTAGTATGGTCTAAATGGAGAAAAAACATTAGTGATGATTGGAAACCTTAGCTTCTAGACTTCCACATACTACAGAAGAGTCCTGAGACCTGAGAGATATTTATGGTGGATCAGACAGAAGTAAACACAACCTTTTATAGGAATTGTGATTGTGCAAAGAGCCACAGTGCTTCTTATGTAAAGCTGTGTAGGTACAAAGTAAGCTTGGAACAATAGAGAAAAATCACTGTGTAAAAACAGAGCTTTGCAAAGTCACAAAGTCCAGTCTCTAAGGAATAAAATGTTTAAAAATGACCTGCCCACTATCTGAAGATCCATTTTACATGAGAACATTAGACTCTTCCGCCTTGGGATTTGATTCTGAATTTAGATAAATCTAAGATAACTGCCCGATTCTAAAAAAAAAAAAAAAATTTCAATAGATCCAATTTTTATTTTATTTTGGCAAATCTTGGAATTGAATATAGACTCCCCATGCTAGGAAACTGTCTTGTAACTGAGCTATATGTACAGCCCAATTCCAAAAGTTATGTGACAGGTCTTCCAAGTCAGATGACAGGCTAGAAGCTGGCTCCATGTATCTTAGTGAAGAAGAGTCAAATAAGAAAAAAAGTAGACTTTATTCCAAAAAGGAAATTCACAAAAGTGGTGACAGGATAACAGTGCACAGAAATATGGAAGATGCATTTAAAAAGACGTAAACTAAGTCAAGTCCCAGTTCTCTGTTATTAGGGGAGCAGCAAAAGAGGGGCAGGAGGGAAATGGGGGAGAAGGATGAATGAGACAAAGTACATTGACACATATACATGAAAATGGCCCAGTGGAGCCCATTGCTTTGTGTGATAACTTAAAGTCAGTCTTTCTTAAAATGACATGACCAGACAAGGATCCACAGTTCTGCACTGCAGGGTACCATTTGCATTCCACAAGGAACGCAGAGTCTACAAAATAAGTCTAGTGCCCAAAGAGGCAATTCTCCACAGTTTATAAGCAGCCAGGTATAAAATTAAAAATTAGATCTAAGGTTGTTGGTGAGGATGGACTCAACCAAAGCCATAAGTCATTGTTAGGCACAGGTGTCAACTTGATGGTTGAGGGTTTGAGCTCTGGGCACATTTGTAGAGAATTAGTGGATAAGCCCAGAGCAAACCTGCAGATTATCTAGTTGACTGGGCAGACCCAGCCCACAGTGGGTAGGACTAGACCCTAAACAGGTGAATAAATACAAAGAGCTGGTTGAGGAAGTGGGCATCCTTGTGTACATTTGGCCAGACATGCTGGTCTGGCAAGTAAGGCTCGTCCCTCTCTCAGCCGTTAGGTGGAGATGATGTAGCCAGTTCCCTTGGCCCTGGTGCTAGTATACGCTCTCACATCAAGCTGGACTACGAACTATAACTGGACTATCATAAGAAAATGAACTCCTTGCTCCCTTAAGCTATTTTGGTGGTGGTTTATCAGCAACCATGCAGGCTAACTGCTACACCATAGCAAGTAGTTGCATTAGAAAAGGTGGCTTGAGAAGACCTCTCTGCGGGAACATCTGAGCAGAAGCTGAGGGGATTGAGGATAGGACCATTTAGGAAACGAGTTGAAAGGCATTCCAGGCAGAGAGAACAGAAAGTGTACCTGCCACAAATGTGCCAAGTCTGGAACATGCTGGATCTGCCTGAATAGTAAGGACCCCAAAGTAGCAGAAGCTCAGAAAGTGAGAGCTGGAGCGAGAGAAAGTGGAGATGGACAGGAAACCAGGGCTGACTCAGCCTGTGACTAATGACCCTATGTATCAGTACCAGTGATAGATACATTGAAGGAAGGCCAGTACTGGATAAGCTGATGACTGATTTCCAACAAATGTGCTAAGAACACACAGTAGAGAAAGGCCGGTCTCATGGAGAAATGGTGCTCAGAAAACTGGCTATGCAGATGCCGAAGAATGAAACTGGACCCTTATCTCAAAAACTAACGCAAAATGAATACTTCAGCGTAAGACTCTTTTCCTCTAGTGTTGAGCCACTAGAAGAAAACAAAGGAGATACTTCAGGATGTTGGAATTGGCGAGGATATTTTGGGATCAGGAAACAAAACTTAGAATGTATAAAATGTAGAAAAATGAGATGATAGCAAACTAAAAATCCTTTTTCACAACAAAACAATCAATAGAGTGATGATACAGACTATAGAACCAGAGAGTATTTTGGATTTTTATGTAGACTATAGAAGAAACTCAAAGTACCCAATAGCCAAAGGGGGGTGGGGAATGATAGGTAATTAGACTTAGGGGTTTGGGTGTGGCTCAATGGAAGAGGACTTGCCTAGCATGTGGAAGGACTCTAGTTTTGATCCACATTGCAAAATAGTGTGTGTGTTTGTGATGTAACAGACCTAAATAGACATTTCTTTGAAGAAGATACACAAATGGCAAAAAGAAACACTCGACATCAGTAATTATCTGAGAAATACAAATCAAAACTGCAAGATGTCACCTCACTGTAGGAAGCATGGTTATTATCCAAAGACAAGGACTGTCAAGGATGTGGAAAAAAGAGAAGTCTTGTATTTGGTGAGTGGGAATGAAAATTAATATAGCCATGGTGGGAAAGAGTATGAAGCTTTCTGGAAAACAAAAATAACAGCAACAACAACTACACTTGAACTACAGTGTGGGCCTGCAATCTAACTAAAGGCAATACATCCTAAGGAATTGAGATCAGTGCTGATTGCAGCTCTGTTCACCAGAACCAAGCTATGGAAATAGCCTAAGCATTCAGGTGATGAAAGGAGAAGGAAATTGTGGCACATATACCTGATACTCTATTCAGCTACAGAAAAGATAAAATTCTGTCCTTTGCAACAGCGTAATTGGAAATGGAAGTTGTTTTGTTAAGTGAGCTGAGCTGGAAAGACGAGTGCTCTCTTCCTGAAGTTGATTCTTGTTAAGTATTGGTCCCAGCAATGGAAGAAGCAACCGGCGTATTCTCCTTCCTTTGATGCCTGAAAGCCCCACCTAGCAGAAACCAACACATAGTGAAACCTTTGTGTGCTCACCAAAAAAATTGATAACAAAAAAAAGGAAATGACCTAAAGTTAGGAAAGTGAGTCAATTCAGTGCTCATTACTTGATAGAGATCTTATTTTCTTAACATTTTTTGTAAATATTTTTATCTACTTATTCTATCTCTCTCTAAAAACATAAACAAGATTGGCAAACCCTTAACCAAGTTAACCAAAAGAGAGAAACAAATTGAAGTTAATAAAGTTAAAGATGAAACGGATACATTATAAGACATCAGTGAAACTCAAAGGATTATTAGGGAATGCTTTGAAAAATCTGTATTTTAATAAATTGAAAAAAATGAGTTTTTAGAGCCACATGACTTATCAAAATTAAACCAATAGGACACAAACAACTTAAATCCATCTACAATATTTTGTGAGATTGAAGGAGTAATAAAAAGATCTTTCAACTAAAAAAAAAAGCCAGACCTTGAAGTTTTGTGGTTGATGTGACCAGACTTTTTTTTTTTAATGAGAAAAAGCGTTTTTATTTGACTGGTAGTTCCAAGTCACAGTCTATCACTAAGGGGAACTCAGAGTGGCAGGAGCTCGAAGCATGGTCACATCAGTGCATAACCAAGGAACAAAGAGGGACTGAATACAACCTGCTCAGCTCAATTGCTTATACAGTGCAGGACTCCTGCCCAAGGAAAAGTACTGTCCAAAGTGGTCAGGTCTTCCCAGTTCAAGTAAACTAAGGGATACTGTTGCAGGGAAAATGAATGACCATCCCAATGTTGTAGGGTTCTTGTGTTCCGGAGTTAAAGATTGAAACCAGGACATGTGTAGAGGATTAAGATAGAGTTTATTAGAGGAGAGAAAGGTTGGAATTCATGGATTCCAGATGTGGAGTGTCATGAGGGGCTAGGATGCCCTGAAGAACGTGGAGCTAGAAACGGACTCATGGCACTAATGCCACCAGGGGCTAGGGTGCCGGAGAACACATAAACCCTAGGCATGGAATTCATGAGGAGCAAAGAATAAGAAGCCAGAAAGAACTCGTAGCACAAGTGCCACGAGGGGCTAGGGCGCCTCCATGAGAAGCAGGCAAGAAACAGATTCATGCCACCTGAATGCCATGAAGGGTTAGGGCGCCTTGGAGAACTCGTGAGAAGCGGATAGCTGGAAAAAGAACTCATGGCACCTTGAGTACCATGAGGGGCTAGGGCGCCAATGATGGCTGCCAGGACCAGGTGTATTTAGACAAGTCTGGGGAAATTGGCTTTTTCCCATTGGTTAACTTCTATTGGGACCCAACCCAGTTGCTGTTGGGCCCATGTGGGCTAGAGGTCAAGTTGTTTGATATGGAGAGCTCATCTCCATAATCTCTTCATAGGGAAGTTGGCCATCTTATCTCTGGGAGGATTGGAGTCAGTTCCTCAGCAGGAGTGTTCCTTCAGGGAGGGGGGATGACCTTCAGGTATTCCGAAGACCTTTAAAGACCATGAGAGACCCATCCCACCATAGTTGCTCTAATCCTGCCTTAATACAATCCCCCACGGGCAGGCCCTGAGGCCCTTCTCTCACGTGATACTAGATTGCATTAAAGTTATAACTGAGACTACCATCACACCTGATTTTACCATATGAGGTAAATAAATCAATGAACTAAAGTAAAGCATGGAAGGTCCTTAGGGGAACTACAATCAGTTACTGGTACCTCTTACAATGAATACATTTTTCTTTAGCTAAGCAAATATCCTCACTAGGAAAACATGTGAAAGAGGGATAAAAGGAGATGATGAGAGGGAAAAACAAACAAAGGAAGGAAATAAAACAAGATACATTATTAGTAAATCACAAAAGATTATTTAAGGCAAAGGGTTAGTAAAAATTGTTACCCAAATAGTTTATTATTATTATTATTATTATTATTGTTATTATTATTATTTCCGCTCATACAAACTTAACAGGTACACCAGTCCCCTCCCTCCTTTCACTTCCCCCACCCCCTGCTCCCCCCTTCCCTCCCCTTCCCTTCCCATCCCCCAGTGGCTCCCTCCCCCAATTCCTGGAGCATCCTTTAATGTGCATGCCAAACTCTCTTCTGGGTCCTCCTCTCCGATTAAAGAAAAGCCAATGCCAATGTTCTTCAAACTTCCAATAGAGAAGAAGCACTACCAAACTCATTCTACAAAGCTTTCATTACCCTGATACCAGAACTAGAATAGAAAACAACAAAGGAGGACAATTAAAAGCCAATCTATGATTGGCTGAATTCATCTACACATAAAATATCATTCAAGTTTCCAGCATTTTGGAGTATTGTCCGGCTCCGGCGGCGGCGCTCCCGGGCTGCGAGAGCGGCGGGCGGCAGCGGGTGGTCGCGCAGCCGAACGAACGACAGTTGGCCAAGACCATGGCTGGAAGCAAAGCTGGAAAAGATAGTGGAAAGGCCAAAGCCAAAGCGGTATCCCGCTCACAGAGAGCTGGACTACAGTTTCCCGTGGGCCGCATCCACAGACACTTGAAGACTCGCACCACAAGTCATGGACGGGTGGGTGCCACTGCTGCCGTGCGCAGTGCCGCAATTCTGGAGTACCTCACTGCTGAGGTGCTGGAGTTGGCAGGCAACGCATCCAAGGATCTCAGAGTAAAACGTATCACTCCACGTCACTTGCAGCTTGCAATCCGTGGATGATGAAGAGTTGGATTCACTTATCAAGGCTACCATAGCTGGGGGCGGTGTGATCCCACACATCCACAAATCTCTGATTGGGAAGAAGGGACAGCAGAAAACGGCTTAGGAGGCTGCAGCATCAGCCTGCTGCTCGCTCTCATAGTACTGTACCGGGACAAAAGAACGACGGGGCTGTGGGATTTTTAAAATCAGTTCAGTGGAAAAGCATAGAAGCTACTGTAGACATGGCGAAAGAGACACTTCCGTGTTCTTAGATTCTAAGTTTGATAAGTACCCTTTTCATGTGGCAACAGTTGAGTGTTGGTCAGCTTTCTCCCTTGTGTTTTATACAGAAATAGAATTGATAAACCATTTTTTATAAAATTAATTTGTGTCACAACTTTTGTTCATGATGTCGTATAAATTTTTGCTCAAAAAAAAAAAGTTTCCAGCATTTTGAAGATGGAGAAAGGAGGATCATAAGTTAAAGTATATCCTCGACTTCATAAGAGGTTCAAGACTAGCCTGGGCTACACAAGATCCTGTCTTTAAAAAAAAAAAAAAAGGAAAATCACTTAATATTGCCAGAGACACAAGGGTGGTGATTTGCAACATATGAAGAGCAATGAATACAATACACACATAAATAGACCCAGGGCCAAAATCACATGGTCATGTCAATAGATGCCTATGATAAAGTCCAACATCCTTTTATGATAAAGTCCCTGAGGAAATCAGGGCTGGAAGAAACATCCCTCGACATAGTATATACAACAACCCTATGCTTAACATCGTACTAATGGGGAAAAGCTGAGGTCATGTCGCTAGAAGTAGGACCTAGATTAAATGTTGACTTTCTCCACTCTTACTTAGTGTAGTGTTTTGACAGTCTCAGTCATAGCAGGACTAAAGAAGAAAATGAAAGAGATAAATATGAAGGGAAAGTCAAATTATCCCTATTTGTAGATGATATGATCCAATAGGTTAAAAAAAAAGCCTTAATGACGCCAACTATTAGAAAGGTTGGCACTTTCAGCAGGTAGCAAGCTAAAAAAATCAACATCTGAAAATCAGCAAGTGTTCTGAGCAGCCAAGAAAAACAATCCCATTCACAATTACAACAAATAGATAATAAAATAAAAGATCTAGGACTAAACCCAGCAAGGAAGCAAAAGACCTCTACAATGAAAATTTTAAGACACTGAAAGAAAACTGAAGACACTAGAAAATAAAGAGGTAGATGTTTATCTTTCACCCAGTACAAAATCAATTCAATACATGACAAGATCTTAATCTGAAACTCTGAAACTGCTAGGGGAAAACACTTCAAGGCAATTTTGCATAGGCAAAAATTTACCTAAAAGAATTATCTTGATTTAAGAAATAATCCCAAGAGTTGATAGATGGGATTGCATGATATTAAAAAGAAAATTTGGCATTGAAAACAAGCAAACAAAAGAAGGGAAGAAACAGTGTAGAGAATGGAAGAAAATCGTAGCAAACTATACATCTGACAGAGGATTAGTGTCTAGAACATGTGAAGAACTCAAAGAATGAAATAATAAAACAGTAAATGGACTAATGAAATGAACAAACAGTTCTCAAAAGATTAACTACAGATGACCAGGAAACATATGAAAAATGTTCAATGTCCCTTTTTATGAGGGAAATGCAATTAGAACCACACCGAGATTTCATCTCACCACAGCCAGAACGGCTCTCATTGAGAAAACAAGCAGCAAGTAGCGCTGTGGATAGGGGGAATGGAAACCTTTATACAGTGCTGATGGGAATGCAAATTGGTCTAGTCACTAAGGAAACCAGTATGGAGGTTCCTGAAAAGATTAAAACTAGAATTACCATATGACCCAGTGACCTTCAGTCTATATCTGAAAGACTGTAAGTCAACATGTCACAGAGATACCTGCTCATCCATGTTTAATGGTTGTACTGTATACAATAGTCAAGTTATGGAATCGGTCTAAGTGTTAGTCAACAGATAATAAAGAAAATGTGGTACATATACACAATGGAGTTTTATTCAGTCATAAAGAAGATAGAAATTTTATTTGTTGGAAAATGGATGCAACTGGATATCATCATATTAAACAAAAAATAGTCAAACACAGAAAGACAAATATTGCATGTTTAGGAGAAAGAAGAAGTCTAGTGGGAAGGAAAAGGGGAAAGGAGGAAGTGAAAAGAAGGGGGAGCTAAAGAAATGGAATGGAAGAGGCATATATGGTCAAAGTGCATGATACACTTGCAAGAAATTGTCTCTCTGAAACCCGTAACAATGCACAATGAATACACACCAATAAACAACCAGAACAGAAATGTCAAGTAGTACAAATAATTGGTTACTCATCACCTTTTTTACTACAGTGTGTACAAAATTGCCATGTTTTGCTTACAGTTATACATCGGAGGTCTTTGGAGAGAGTGCAGCTACAATAGCAGGTCATAAATATCAGCAGGTATTATTTTAATATTTTATTTATTTAATATTTATATCTTATATATTAATATTTAATATTTTATTTATTTCTATATGGAGACAGACAGACAGAGAGAGAGGCAGAGAGAGATGGAGGGAGAGAAAGAATAGCTACACACATGCATTCCATGGCACATAGGTAGTGCTCAGAGGACAATTTCAAAAGTCAGTTCTCTCCACCACGGCCTTCCACGGAAACCTCAGATCTCCAGGTTTGCATACAGGTGCCTTATCCTTTGAACTATCTTTCTGATCCAGCAGTTACGCCGCTCCTCCTCCTCCTCCTCCTCCTCCTCCTCCTCCTCCTCCTCCTCCTCCTCCTCCTCCTCCTCCTCCTCCTTCTTTTAAAAAAGAACTTTCACAATTACTTATTTGTGTATGTGTGGGGGCCAGAGGACACCTTGCAGGAATCAGTTCTTGCTTTTCATTAAGCGGATTCCAGGGACAGCTCGATTTTTAGGCTTGTGTGGCAAATGCGCAGAGCCACCTCACTGGATCCTCTTTTTCTTGTTTATCTCATGTAGTCGTTGCCTAAATCACTTGTACAAAACTAGGTTATGCACTTTGCTTGAGCCGAAAAATATTTTAGTCCTCAAGATTGAACTTCGGGACATCAGGCTTGCACAGTGAGTGTCTTTTCCTACAAAGCCATCCTGCTGGGCCAGAATTTTATTTGTTTCATTGATTCTTTTTTGTGCTACTCTCTTGTTTCCACTACTTTCTGTCATGATCTATATAATTTCTTTCCATCTACTGATTTTGGATTTGGCATGATCTTGTTTTCCTAATATCTTGAGTTACATGTTAGGTTATTTGTTTGAGTTTCTCTGGTATATATATATCCTTTTTAGAACTACTTTGTGTCCTGTGGAATTTAGTATATTGTATTTTCTTTATCATTCAATTCTAGGATTTTTTTTGCAATTGATGTAAAATTTATTTCCTTTTTTTAATACAGACATAAATTGGATACATTGATTTAAATCTGTGAAAAACTTGACTGAATATTCCTAAAGGTCTAAATTAATTCTTTTTTTTTTTTTCCGTTTCTTATTTATTTATTTCCGCTCATACAAACTTAATAGGTACCCTGGTCCTCTCCCTCCCTCCACCCCTTTCTGGACCCCCTTGCTCCCTCCCCCCTTTCCCCTTCCTTTCCCCCTCCCTCCCTTTCTCCCAGTGCCTCCTCCCCCCATCCCTGGAGCATCCTTTAATGTGTATGTCAAATTTTACTCTGGGTCCTCCTCTCTGATGAGGTGTAAGAACTCAGTGTCATTTCCTAGAACTCTTTCTTGTGTTCCCCTTAAGTATAGGAACACTATTGTGGCTGTTAATCCCTTGCTTCTAAGGATTCTAGTGCCTTTAGTCCATGCTAGACTTTGAGGGATCAATAGTGTGTTGGACATTGCACAGGTCATGCAAAGTCCTATTATGATTGCTTTGGCCCTAACTTGTGTGTAATATCTTGCATATCGTTGCTCCTCCCCATCTTTAGGCTCTTACAATCTTACTGCCCCCTCTTCTGCAAATTTCCTTGAGCTTCAGGATGGGGAGAGATTAGGCTGGCCCAGTCCTAGGTGGTTGATGTAGAGTCTCTTATGTTCTGAATTATGGTTTGTTGATTTTTTTTTCAGTTTTGCTGCTCAATTCTAGGATTTTTTTTTAAAAATTCTGATTTTTTTAGTGTTCATTCACCATTCAATAGTGTGTTGTTCAAATTCCATATAATATATAATATAATTATATATATAATATAATATAATTTCTCTTGTTGATTCATAGTTTTACTCTGTGTCATCAGATAGAACACATGAAATTATTTCATTTTTTTGTATTTGTTAAGATTTTCTTTGTGTCTTAAAATGTGATCCATTTTACAGAAAGTTGATGAGCTGCAAAGAATGTGTATTTGTCAACATTTAGGTGAAACACTCTGTAGCTGTCTCTTAGTGCCACTTGGTCTGCAATGTCACTTCATTCCAATGCTTCTTTGTTAATTTCTTGTTTGAACGACCTGTCTGCTAGTGAGAGAGTGTGCTGTGTTGAGGTCAATCTTCTTTACATCTGGTAATGTTTGTGTTAGGAAATTTTGTGTACCTATGTCCTGTTGATGGATGTTCCCTTAAAATAAATGGTGACCTTCTTCATCTCTTGTGGTTAATTTTGGTTTGAAGTCTATTTTGTCAAATAGTAGATTGATACACACGCTTGCTTTGGGACAGCTTTGTTCATCTTGTCACTCTGCTTTCAGTTGATTGTTTTCATCAGTGAAGTATATTTCTTGTAGTCGACAAACAAATGGGTCCATGGTGTTATTTTTAATGTTTTAAAATTTTTTGTTCATTATTGTTTTGTGTGTGTGTGTGTGTATGTACATGATATAGAGGAGATACATGTTCCACAGCATATGGATAGAGGTCAGAATACAAATTTTGTGAAATTGGTCTTCTATTTCCACCTTTATGTAGGTTCTAGAGATCAAATCAGGCCTCAGGCCTGTATGGCAAGTTCTTTTATCATAAAGACAGTCAGTTTCTGGATCCTGTTTTCTTTTTTGTTTGCTTGTTTTATTTTTAAATCCATTTGCTTGTCCATATCTTTTAACTTGGGGTTTGAGAACTTTACCATTCAGTTATGAACTGAGAATATATCTCTGCGGTAAAGAATACTTGTCTACCATGCATGAGGCCTTTGTAGTGAATGAATTCAATTCCCAGCACTAAAATAAAACAAACGAATTACAATGAAAACCATTCAAAATTATTGAAGGTATTTGTTAATTCTTGTCCTTTTGTTGTTTTTGTGATGATTGGTATTTTCCAAGTACTTATTTGTTTATTTGCTGTTCTAATGTATTTTGCTCTTTCCTGTGATGTCATAAATGTGTTTATCTTTCTCTTCAGAGTGTAGAATTTCTTTGAGCATCTTTAATAGTGCTGATTAGTGGTCATGGGAATTCCTACAGTTGGTGTTTATCATGGTTTCATTTTTTTTTATTACGAAGGACAGTTTGATACTATAATCTAGCTTGGCAGTTACTGTTTTTTGAGTTTGAAATACACTGTTCCAAATCTTCATGACGTTTAGAGTTTCTGTTGAGAATTGGTGTTATTCCGATGGGTTGCCTTTGTATGTAACTTGGTCCCTCTCTCACAGTTTTCAACATACTTTCTTTGTTTTGAATATTTAGTATTTTATAATGTGAAGACCAGGAAAATTCTTTCCTGCCCTCATTGGTTTGGTGAATGCCTCCTACATCTGGACAGGCATCTCTTTTCCTGGATTTTTTTTCTGCTATGATTTTATAGCATGCGTGGTCTGTGCCTTTAGAATGAAACTCTTCTCTCTGCCCATGATGCGTGTGTGTTTGTTCTTTTAATGGTGGGCCATACATCTCAATGCTCTGTTCATATTTCTGATTCATTTGTCTTTGTTATTATCTGAGTATTTTAATTCATCTACCTTGTCTTCAAGTCCTGATAGTTTGGTTTTCCCATAATCCATTCTATCAGTGAAACTTTCCACTGAGTTTTATATCTGACTTATTAGACTTTGTGCTTTCCAGTATTTTAATTTACTTTCTCAGTATTTCTATCTCTTAATGGAATTCTATGTTCATATCCTATATTGAGTTCCTTATTTCATTCAGCTGTGCTCTCTTTGAATTTATTTGGAAGTTTATTCATGTCCTCTAGGTTGCTGAAAATGTTATAATCAATTTTTATGAGTGTGTGTTTGTAAATTTTGGTGGGTGGGTAGGTGTGAGTATGTATCAGAGAGCACTGTGTGTACCTGTGGAGGACGAAGGGTGACTTTGGGAATCATCCTGGATTGCTCTACCTTCTTTTTGCTTTGCTCTGGGATTTTCCAGGCTCTGTCTTCAGAGTCAGAAGTGTAAGCCACCACTGTTTCCACCTGGCATTTTTACATGGTATTTAGGGTCCTAACTCAGGTCCTTCTGCTTTTCAGACAGAGTCTTAACTCCTGAGCCAGTTCTCCAGCCCTCTAATTAGTTTTGAGATTTCACTGAATTAACTTTCATTAAAGGCCACTACTGTGTGATTAGCAATTTTTTGAGGAAGTCATATTGACTTGGTTTCTCATGTTTCTTAGTTATATATTAGGTCTTGTACTTCTAGGATGAGATTGTTGGACAGCTTCTTTTACATCATCCATATTCTCTCAGTAGAAGTATATGCATAAGGAAACAGTTCATTAGAACAATTGTCCCTTCAATACTTTTGAGACAAGTAAAGGAAGACATACTGTTTGCACTAAGATATTAGCTCCGAGGATATGAATGTAAAGGAAATAAGAACAAGACTAGCAATTAGCATAACTTAAGAAAAACAGATAGAAGGAGGAAGAACAAAGACAAGGAGATCAGGCCACTATGGCTGAAGAGAGAATGAAAAGTAAAATGGTAAAGAAATGCAACTGTATATACTAAAACTGAAGTGGGGAATCCACCCCCCTACACTTCAGGCCAGCTTGTGCTCTTGGGAAAGTCCAAAAAAAAGAAAAAGAAAGAAAAAGAAAGAAAAGAAAGAAAGAAGGAAGGAAGGAAGGAAGGAAGGAAGGAAGGAAGGAAGGAAGGAAGGAAGGAAGGAAGGGAGAAAGAAAGAAAAAAGAGAGAAAGAGAGAAAAAAGAGTAAGAGAGAGAAAGAGAGAGAAAGGGAGAGAAAAAAGAGAAAGAAAGAGAGAAAGAAAGAAAGAAAGAAAGAAAGAAAGAAAAAAGAAAGAAGGAGAAAGAAAGAGAGAAAGAGAAAGGAAGAGAGAGAAAGAAAGAAGGAAGAAAGAGAGAAAGGAAGAGAGAAAGGAAGGAAGGAGGGAAGGAAGGAAGGAAGGAAGGAAGGAAGGAAGGAAGGAAGGAAGGAAGGAAGGAAGGAAGGAAGGAAGGAAAGATAAGGAAGAAAACAAGGATCAGGAGGAAGAAGAGGAGGAGAAAGAGAACAGAACAGACAGAGCTCAGGGCTGGACAACAAAGCTAGTCCATTAAGTTGTCATTATATATCACATAAGGAAGTGCTGGGCTGGAGAGATGGCTCAGGGGTTAAAACTCTGCCTCACAAGCAGAAGGTCCTGAGTTCAGATCCCAGATCCCGCAAAAAAAATGCCAGACAGAAATGGCAGTAGCCTGCAATTCTGGCCCTGGTGGGCAGATCTTGGGAAATCCCAGAGCAAAGCACATAGGAGGTAGAAGCAATCCAGGATGATTCCCAAAGTCACCCTTGGTCCTTCACGGGGACACACAGTGCCCTCTGAGACAGACAGACAGAGACAGACAGACAGACACACAAAATAAATAGATAAGTAAATAAGTAAGTAAGTAAGTAAGTAAATAAATAAATAAATAAATAAATATTAAAAAAAAGGAAGTGCTAAAGTGAATGGTGCTGGTGTCAGCCTGCTTCTGGGAAGCATTCATGGGGTCATGTGATGAATAACACTCAAAGCCCTTGGCAGTCATTGCAAGGTCATGGCATGGGTTCAAATCCTGTGTCTATGTAATCTGCTCCCATTATGGTTGCACCTGACTGGCACTTCATCGTCTAACGCTTCTGTCCCCCCAATTATCTGGAGGTTTTCTGCAAGTCAGGTTTCAGATATCATTGAATAATAATTGTTCTGGGTTTCTGAACTGTACAGTTCAGAAAACATTTGCCTCTTAGAGTTGCTAAGCACCTTTTAAAAAAATGGTTATTGCCACTTGATTAAGTGTCAAGAAAAGAGGGTTTTCCAAATGTGGTTTCCCTTTCAATATGATTCTCTCTCTCTCTCTCTGAATCAAAGTCTCACATAGTCCAGGTTGGCCTAGCTACATTTCAAGTAATCAAGTATGACCTTGAATTTCTGAGCCTCCTCCTTCTGATTGCAGATGTACCACACCACACAGTTTGTGAGATACTGGAAATGGAACCCAGGATTTCGCGCATGCTAGGTAAGCACTAGGCATCTATTTCTCCAGCTCTCCCTGTCTTAAATCATGCTTTGATTCCCTGCAGCTGAACTCCTACTTCTCAGAAGGAGCACACGTCCCAACTGGGCTAATCCCTCTGGAGCAGACCCTAGACTCTTCCTCCATCTTGGCCTGCTTTTTAAAAAAAATTATTCTACTATTGGATTAATGTTTTTCTGCCGTCACCTACCTAAGAAGCTGTACTCCAGCAATAGCCAGAGTCCTCCCCCTCCCAAGAGATTACAGGAATCTGTCTGCTCAAGGGTATTCTCACCATGTTCCCCCTCAGGCATCTGTAGGTCACTTCCGTTGTTGAGGCCCTGTTATTGCCATGATGTGAGCGCCACCTACTGCTAATAAACTCGAGCGTGTCTCATGGTCCCAGTATGGACGGCTTTTCAGTTTACTAATTGAAAGGTCGACAACTGAAGAATTCCTTAATTTCCATGTGACCTTCAAATTGTTAATGAATTATTCACATACTTGTATATATTTTCTCCTTTTTGACTAGGACACTATTTTTTTAATTACCCAAGTTTTAAGTCTCAAAATTTAAGTTATTTTATGTGAAAGGTTTTTTTAAAACATGTTAATAGTTAACATTTCTTTTTTGTGTGTGTGCGTGCATGCCTGCATGCATGTGTGTGTGCGTGCGTGTGTGTATGTGTGCGTGTGTGTGTGTGTGCATGTGTGTGTGTGTATACGCACATGTATCAGAGGATACTATCCTGTGGAGGATCAGGGGTGACTTCAGGAATCATCCTGGATTGCTTCTACCTCTTTTTTGCTTTGCTCTGGGATTTCCCAGGCTCTGCCCACCAGGCCTTTTTTATGTGGGATCCGGATCCAAACTTAGTTCCTTCTACTTGTGAGGCAGAAGGAGCCATTTCTTCAGCCCAATATGGTTAACATTTCTAAAAACTATTTGCCAGTCTTGGATTCATGAGATAAAACATAAAAAAATTCAAGTCAACACTGATAAGTCTTCATTCCTCAGCATCTGCCAGCACAGACATCCCAGAGGAAATCCAGCAAGCCACACATACAAAAAGATGTGAAAGTAGGAGGGAGACTGGCTGAGAAGGAGAAATTATTGAATGGAATAGGATGGGGGGGGAAATGAAACTGGGCTGTAAAAGGTAAAAGCACACAAATTCATTGTATTTATGTATGAAAGTGTCAAAAAAAATTAAGGGTCAGAGATAAGGCTCAAAGGTTAAGCTTCTGCCTCACAAGCAAGCAGAAGGTCCTGAGTTCAGATCTGGATGTCCTATACTTTCAGTCCTGGAAGGCAGAGCCTGGCAAACCCCAGAGCAAAGCAAACAAGAGGTAGAAGCACTCCAGGATAATTCCCCATGTTGCCCTTGGGCACGCACAGTGCACAGACACAGTGTCCTCTGATACACACAGACACACACAGAGGCACACACATGCAAACATAAAAAAAATTTAAAACCTTAAATTCAACCTGGTCACTTTGTACTAGGCATCAGATACTGGGGAAACAAAGTTTTTAAAACTAATCTCAATATGGAGCAAACAATATAAAATAAAATACAATTTCTAGTGTCCTATATGAAGGGAAAATCAGAAAAATAGTTCTGTATGAAATTCTGCAGAAGTGACTTTTTTGAAATTACAAAAATACATTTATATCTGATTTCTTTTTAAATAACAAAATCAACATTACAGGGCAGGTGAGATAGCTCAGTGGGTAAGGTGCCTACTTGCAAACCTGGAGACCTGAGTTCAATACCTGGAAGACCATAGGGTACTCTTTCTCTCTCTCTCTTCCCTCTCTCTCTGTAAATAAATAAAACATTAAAAAGTTAACACTATGAAAGATCAACCAGGATACTAAAAGGATGCCACCTAATATCATCCAAGCAAGACATTTATCTTGGGGGGTTCCATGACATATCAATCTCTGAAGATTCCAGAAAGGACAATTTGCCATTGGGAAATGAAGATAGCTTCTTGGGACAGTCTGTGTTTTGATCCTTTGAATCTCCCTTGTCATCAGTCCCATCCCTACTCTTCTCTCAACTTTTAAATTTTCTCTCTCTTCTTTTAGTACAGAACAAAGAAACTTATGGAGACAATGACAGATGGGCTCAAGGGTTGAAGCTAAGTTGGGTCAAGGGGGAAGCAGGATATGACTTCACTATCCAGCAGAAGCCAAGGGAACTTCCACAGATGTCATACATGGCTCTCTAAGTGAAGGAACTAATGTTTCCTTTCTTTGCATTACCCCAAGTAAGTTGTTGTTTTGCTCACACTGATGGGTAGTCAATGGCTGGCATCCCAGGGCTACAAAATAATGTCCTGCATCCAGTATTCTGCAGACTGATATTCCATGTCAGGAGGGTGACATGGGACATAACAGTCACAAGGTAATAGTCCTGTCATTTTAGTAGATGTCTTCCACACAAAAGTGACTTTTAGCACAGACCAGTTCTGTGTTCTTTCTTCCTTTTTCCTACTCTTTTCCCTATGCTTTCAGTTTAATTTTCCTTCTCATAGGCTCTCCTGAAGGGCACAAGCTGACCTAGTTTATAGGATCTCCATGTCTCAGCTTCCTGACTATTTTAAGTTCTCTGGTTGCCTTTATTTTACCTCTATCTTTTCATTCTACTTTCGCCAAAACTACCTCATATCCTCCATTACTCCTTCTGTTCCCTTCTTCTATTTACTTTTCCCACTTCCACTTTTTCTTTATCAACCCAATAGTAATCACTAGAATTAATCTGCCTTTTCCCTTTCCACTCATACACACAGTAACTAATGTCTTATTGTGCATGCTGCTCCTTTACTTCCTAAAATGATTGACATTTAAGCAGTCTTTTTTTATTTGATGATTCCTGTGTTTTCATAGCATGGTTATACTTTGATAATGATTCTTTTTGCAGTCTTCTCCTGGGGACTGGACCTCGTGCTCCCAATATCCAGTCTATCAGAGGAAAATGGCACCTCCACTCCTATGCTCAAGCCACTCTCACGCTCTTCTTGGACATGTCAATTCCACTGAAGGAAGAGGACTTGGGATTTAACAAAGTTCAACCAGCAACTTAACACCAGATGCACAAATGCCAATGCAAAGCACAAGAAACACACACACACACACACACACACACACACACACACACACACACCACACACACCACACAAACATGACATATGATTCCTCCAAAACGGATGAGCTCCATAGTAATTATCTTCAGCAGGAGTGAATTAGAAGCCTTTCCAGAAAAAAGTTCCAACGAATGATTACGAATATGTTCAAAGAGGAAATGAAGCTCCGAATGAATTCTAAGAGAACTCAAACTGCTGAATGGAATAAGGAAATCATTGTACTTTATAAAATTGAGATTCATCGATGTGACAGAAATCTGAAAAAAAGCAAACTGTAAAACTAGAAATGATAATTTGATAAGGCAAATAAAAACTGTGGGAAAATTCACCAAAATAATGGATTTAGGGGAGGGTAGAATAACAGGGCTTGGAGATAAGGTAAAGAAATTAGACCATTTAGACAATGACAAAGATAAACTAATAAGAACAAATAGATCTATAAGATAATATAAAAATACCAAGTCTGAAAATCATGGGCATTAAAGAAGGAAAAAAATTTCATGCTGAGAATATAGCACATATTTCCAAATAATAAAATGTTTTCAATAAAAATCATAACAGTTATTGAAGACATGACACATGTTGATCACAGGACAAGGATAAAAAAACACCAACTAGAACTGGTCTGGAATTTTTCTCTTTTCTAGATAGCTTTTACTGCACAAAAGAAAGTACTGTGAAAGTTGCTGGGGAAGAAAATCAACATTTTCATTAATCTGTTAAAGCTACAAGCTACAATAACAGTCACTCTAGTAAGAGGTGACCTTTGAGGTAATAGTGGTATATATATCAAGAGGGGCAAACAACAACTTTTTGATTGGATTTAAGGCCCACTTTTCAGCAGGAATCACATTCCTGTATTGTAAGCTAAAACAAGAACCTATGAAAGAGGAAAACATGGGTACTCAGGAGTTGGGGGGGGTGAAGCTATTAAAGTTTAGCTTTAAAAAAACTGTATTTTAAATGTCTGTCACAATACCTATAGATTGGAAAAACACTCAGCGCTCAACCTAGAAACTTCCTTCACAATGGAAAGTATTTATTACAGAAAATTGTGATTGGCAAAAGTGCACAAAATAAGTGATGGCAGACTATTCACTCCTAAACAGGACATCTAAGCCATTCACCCACCCCAAAACTCAAAGAGCATCATGAAGAGGGAAAGGTAAGATTGTAAGAACTTGAAGTGGGGCAGGAATGTGGTCAGACATGATCTTCTGGACACAAAAGTGGTGTTGTATCCTAAATTCACTGCAGTTATGTGTATTTTCATAAGACTTGCACAGGATTTGACTTATCAACATTTTACCATGGAGAGACAAATATTTTAAGAAGTCCCTCACCTCCCTGAGAGACTGATGAAGGTTAGTGCTAATGGGCAGAGGAGATGCTTTCCTCAATGGTGTACCCAATGATATAAGATCAATGCTCCAGCAAGTCAAAGAAACTCAGTGGGTCATTTATTTGAAAAGACAAGAAAATAGGAGGGAGAGGAAGAAGAAGAGTTATAATAAGAAGAGGATGGAGGATGGGACTTGGGATTAAGGAGTGAAAAAATCATAAATTTGCTATATTCATGTATAAAACATTGAAGGGATTAAAAAAAAGCAGAAAAAAAATCTCCAAGTTAGGACCCTTCCAGATGCAAGAGTTATTTAGAAAACCAAACCAACAAGACTGGAAAAGAACTTCCCACATCATATTATAGGTAAAGCACTAAATGTATAGAACAAGGGAATTATATTTAAAGCTGAAAGAAAGACATACTAAGACACATAAAGGCAGGCTTATCAGAATGACATCAGATTTAAAGCCAAGAGGCTTCAGCATGATATTTCAAGTTCTGAAAGATAGCAACTACCAATCCAGACTACTATGTCTGTCATAACCGAAAGAGAAACAAAAACTTTCCATGAAAAAAAATGCACTAAAGGAATTCATGACCCCTAAGTCAGTTCTACAGAAGAGACTTGGAAGAATCTTTCAGACCGAAGAGAAAGGTAAATACATTCATGAGGCTACAGGAAAGAATAAACTATGCTAGAATAGTAGGTAAGTGAATGATGAATAGGAAAACACCAAATGATACAAACTCAACAAAGTAACAAAAATTAATACATGCTATTCAATAGTAACTCTGAATATTAGCAATCTCAGTTCCATAAGTAACAGACACACTATCAGAATGAATTAGACAACAACATCCATTTGTTTGCTGCCTCCAAATAACACACCTCCCCATCAAAGACAGACATGACCCTAGGGTAAAAGGATGGAAAAGCATATTCCAAGCAAATGGAACTAGGAAACAAGCAGTTACTGCTGTGCTAATATCTAACAAAATAGACTTCAAACAAAAATTAGAGGTAATAAAGAAGGTCACCATCTAGTGATTAAGAAGCCATCCATCAAGAGGACACTATGATTTTTAAACACATATGCCAAACATGAGTGCACTCAATTTCATAACACAAATGTTACTAGATATGATGACACAGATTAATCCCAACAAATTAATGATGGATGACTTCAATAACACATCTCCTCCAATAGGCAGGCTATTCCAACCAAAAAATAAAAAATGGAGCAAATCATGAGTTAACTGACATCATAGATAAAATGAACCTAACAGAAATCTATAGAACACTATATCCAAACCCCTCAGAATGAATATACATTGTTTTCAGTAGCCCATGGAACTTTCTCTATAATGTATCATAGATGGTGAAATATCTCCATATGTAAAGGCAACTGTTGCAGTTTCTCTTCTGTTACTGTGAGAAAAATATTGACCTGGGCAACTTATGGAAGAAATAATTGTTTATTTGGCCTATGGATTTCAAGGGGATATAATCCAATTATGGTGGGGAAAAGATCAGAAGGCATGGTGTTCAAGCAGGAGGCAGGTTCCCAGTATAGCAGCCATCAACAGGCAGAAAAACAGAGAGAGAGAGAGAGAGAGAGACAAAGAGAGATGGAGAGAGGAGAGAGGGAGAGAGAGCCGTTCAATCTCAAGGCCTGCCCCTAGTGACATACTTTCTCCAGCAAGGCTGGAGTTCCACCAGCTTGAGACCAAGTATTCAAACATATGAGCCTGTGGGGGATAATTCTCATTTAAATCATGACAGCACTTATACACAAATCTAGCAGCTTGAGTTCAGTCCTAGAGCCCACGTGGTATAAAGAGAGAATGGACTTCCAAAAGCTGCCTTCTGACCTCCTCTCTCTCTCTCTCTCTCTCTCTCTCTCTCTCTCTCTCTCTCAATTTCTATGTGGATATGTGCGGATGTGTCTATGTGCATCAGAGGGCACTGTGTGTTTCTGTGGAGGACCAAGGGCGACTTCGGGAATCAGCCTGGATTGCTTCTACCTCCATTTTGCTTCATTCTGGCGTTTCTCAGGCTCCACCCACCAGGAGCGGAAGTACCGATGACCTCCATTTCCACCCGGTGTTTTCAGGTGGGACCTGAGATCTGAACTCAGGACCTTTTGCTTTTGAGACAGTCAACTCTCTGCCTCTCACCTGCTTTCTTTATCGCTCTGTTTAAAACAAAAAAATAAAGTAGATCATATATTAGGACCCAAGCCAAGACTCAATAAATACGTGAAAATAAAAATAACTTCTTATATTCTATCTAACTCAAAAGAATAAAACTAGAAATCAATAGCAAGAAAAAATGACAGAAATATACAAATTCATGGAGACTGAGCAACACACCATTGAATGAGGACTGGGCCATCAAAGAAATCAAGAAGGAAAATTTAAAAATCTTTATAATCGGATGAAAATGAAAATACAGCATTCCAAAACCTATGGACACAATGAAAGCAGTCTTAAGAAGGAAGTTAATGGCTGCAAGTATCTACATTAGGAACCCAACATATTGCAAATAAATAATGCACCAATGCATTACCTTAAAGTCTTGGAAAAAGAAGAACAAGTCAAAGTCAGAAGTAGTTTAAAGAAAATTATTTGAAATTAGGGCAGAAATTGGCTGGAGAAGTGGCTCAAGGGTTAAGACTGCCTCACAAGTAGAAAGTCCCGAGTTCAGATCCCAGATCCTAAGTTTGAAAAAAAAAAATGCCAGTTGGAAAAGACAGCAGCCTACACTTCCAGCCCTTGTGGGTAGAGCCTGAGAAATGCCAGAATGAAGCAAAAAAGAGGTAGAAGCAATCCAGGATGATTCCTGAAGTCACCCTTAGTCCTCCACAGGGACACACAGTGCTGCCCCCTCCCAAAAAATAAATAAAAAGTTTTTTGTTTTTTTTTTTTTAAAAAGCCAAAAACAAAAACAAAACAAAACAACAACAAAATTCGGGAGGAAATTAAAGAATATAAAAGGAGAAAAAAACCACAGAGAATCAATGAAGTAAAAAGTTAGTTCTTGAAAAGATCTACGAGATTACAAACCCATAGCCAAAGTAACCAAAAGCAAGATGTGGATAAGGTGTTTACCCTACAAGTAGCATGAGGACCAGAGTTCAGAGCCACAGAAATCACATAAAACCTGGGCTAATATAGTGGCCACCTATAATTCTAGAACTTCTATGAATCCTCAGGGAAAACTGGCTAGAGAGCTTGTGGGAAGGAGAAGGGGAACCATGATGGGTTTGAATCTGAGAATGTGATTCTGAACGGGATGAGGGTTCTGAATGCTGTAGTGAAAACAAATCCTGGGAGAGCTCTTGACTGGAGAGTTGTAAGTTCAACTGAGAGCTTCTGCTTTAATAAAAAATGTAGAGAGATCAGAGGAAATACCTGATGTCAACTAGATCCTGATCTCTCACCTTGACCAAAAATCAAAATGGATTAAAGACCTTTATTTAAGACCTCACACTCTGAAACTGTTAGAGGAAAAAGTAGAGAAGACCCTTCAAGATACAGGCGCTGCTAAGGACTTCCCGAGTAAGGCTTCGGTTGTTCAGAAAATAATGCCAAAAATTGACAAATAGGGCTTTGAGAAATTCAAAAGCTTCTGCACAGCAAAGGAAATCAAGTGATGACATAATTTGGAAAATGAGAAAAGAGGGCTGGAGAGATGGCTCAGGGGATAAGACTCTGTCTCACGAGCAGAAGGTCCTGAGTTCTGATTCCACGTCCCACATAAAAATGCCAGGCAGAAACGGTAGTGGATGCCTTTCTGATTCTGGTGGGCAGAGCCTGGGAAATCCCAGAGTGAAAGTAAGAAGGAGGTAGAAACAATCTAAGATGATTCCCGAAGTCACTCTTGGTCCTCCACAGGGACACACCGTGCCCTCTGATACACACACATACATATACATACATACATACATAACTTTTTTTAAAAAGTAGGAGAAGAGCTTTCCTGGCATACATCAGACAGAGGATTAGTATCCAAAATATACAAAGAACTCCACAAAACTAAACAAGAAATCAAACTAATCAATCAATATGTAAGCTAATGAAATAAGCAAAGTCTTATAAGATGAAGCGCAGATAGTCAATAAAACACAAAAGCTGTTCAATTCCACTACAGTCAGAGACATGCAAACTGATGGTACTTGATATCCACATCAATGCAGAATATAAGAATGGCCAAGTAGTAAAAACACAAGTGACAACAAATACTGTTGAGGATGTGCATGAAAGGGAACCTTACATAGTGCCTCTGGGAGTATAAGGTATCTCGGCTACTGAGGAAATCAGTGTGGAGGTTTCTCAGAAAATTAAAAGTAGATCTACCACTCCTGGATGTTTATCCAAGTCAACATATCACAGACATGCTTGCACGCATATTTATTGTAAATCTATTCACAATAGCAAAGTTATATAACTAAATTAGGCATCCATGGATACAGATGGCATGAATAAAGATGTATTATGTATACACAATGGAATTTTTTCAACCATGAATGCTACGTTGTTTGCAGAAAAAAAACACATGCAACTGGAAATAATCATATTATGTGAATTAAGTCAGAGTTAGAAAGCAATTTTGTACACTTTTTACTCTTGTGGTTTCAGATTTTATAGAGATACATAAAATTATGTATGTATTCATGACACGAAAGGAAAAACAAAACTGTCCAGGGAACAAAGGGACTAATGTGCAAGGGGATAATGGAGAGGACCTGAAGTGTGTCATATTGTACAAATTTTTAATGTATAATACATACGTTGTATGAAAATCTCTGGATGTACAGAGTTCTATTTGCAATGAATATACACAATGGCAAATTTAAAAACTATGTACAACAGGGCTGGAGAGATGGCTCAAGGGTTAAGCCTCTGCCTTGCAAGCAGACAGATCTTAGTTCAAATCCCAGCCGCATTAAACAAACAAACAAACAAACCACTGGGTGAAAATGGTCGCAAGCCTGCACCTCTGGTCTTGGGAGGGAGAGCCTGGTAAACCCTAGAGTAAAGCTATAAGGAGGTAGAGCAATCCAAGATTATTCTTGTTGTCATCCTTGGTTCTCCACAGGCACACAGAGTACTTCTAATACACACACACACACACACACACACACATTATATACACATATAAACCAAAAAGAGTCTCTGATATTTACACTCAAAGAACACAACAGCTGATATAAAAGATTATGAGATTGTTTAGTAGAGCATGGAATAGTTATATGAAGAGACCATAATCAACCCCATTCTCAGTGAAGCCTTCTTTTGTTGGAATATTAGTTTCTTCATGTTGTAAATTGATCTTATTAATTTGACAGCCTGCAGAGAGTGCAAGGCCAGGAACAGAGGCGCCTACCAAAGTTGACTGAATTGTAGCCAAAGGAGGAACAGGACATAGAAGATTCATCAAGAAGAGTGAGCTGAAGATTCAAATTAAGAAGGAATCTTTGAGATAGAGGGAAGGCTCACAAGCAAAAGGACCTGAGTTTAGATCCCCAGATTAAACTCCAGATTAAAATGTGGAGTAGACAAAAGATGAACATGAGATATTCTCTCTTATATGTGGATGCTGGGATTAAGCTCTTGTCTGGAGTAAGTTGGCTTGGAATTCCAATGGGATTACAGAACTTGCAGTACACGCTCAGTTTATTATTATAGCTATCACTGTTTATTATAGCTACCACTGACAAATTCAGTGGTGTGCAATTCTGAGATAGAGTTGGATATATTCGTTTGATCACAGCCAAGGATTTGGTGGAGTGTGATACTATACATAGTTGTCTACTTGTTGGAAGATTTATGTGCTGGTATGATCCTCATAGCTGGGAACTGTGGATTTGGTTGGGTTTTTGGATGGAGTGGGGTCCCTTTGAATTTCTGTCTTTGTGTGTTGTGGAATGCACTGTGATGTTGCATTTCTGTTTATGGTTTAGAAATGTTGTTTCCTATACAATATTGTAAAATCTACTCCTATTTAAAAAGTTTATTTGTAATAATAAAGCTTAAGAAAAAATGCCAGGCAGAAATGGAGGCAGCCTGTAATTCCAGCTCTGGAAAGCAAAGCCTAAAAATCCCACAGAGCAAAGTAATAAGGAGCTAGAGTAGTCTTAGATGATTCCTAATGTCACCCTTAGGCCTCCACAGACACACACAGTTCACTCAAGTGCTCTCTGATGTATCTTCCCCCAACTCTACCTCCCCATACACAAAAAAAAGAATATTCGAGGCAGATAGAAAAAAAATGTCAAAAGAAATGTTCTGAGCAAAGGAATTAGTATGAAGAAACCCCACAAAATGGAGAAATAGTAACCCCCGGGGAAGTTACAAATACTTGAGTCTGTCTGGAGAGAAGCCCAGGAACTCTGGACTGAAGTCCTAGGAAGGTCTGCATGCCCCGTGGCAGAGTAAGGACAGTTCTACATGTGCATACAAGTATTAGAGAGAACTGTGGTAGGGGCTGGAGAGATGGCTCAGAAGTTAAGACTCTGCCTCACAAGCAGAAGGTTCTGAGTTCAGATCCCAGGTCCCACATAAAAACTCCAGGTGAAAAGCACTTCTGGCCTTGGTGGGCAGAGCCTTGGAAATCCCAGAGCAAAGCAAGAAAGAGGTAGAAGCAATCCAGTATGATTCCTGAAGTCACCCTTGGTCTCTTACAGGGACACATAGCGAGTGGTCTCTGATAAACACACACACGCATGCACGCGCACACACACACACACACACACACACACACACACTAAGGAAGAACAGTGAGGAGGGCTGGTCTGAGTGGGAAGAACTAAATAATGACACTCAAAGTAAGAAGTGGGCATGTGTGGAAGGAGAATGAAGACTGAAGAGCCATGGAAAATGACAGATTCCAAAGAGGCTGTGCGATGGCAATTTTACAATGTAGAAAACTAGTAATTATTGCTGGGTAGAATCTAAAACTATTCAACAAACGTGTATGCAGGGCTGAGAAGATGACTCAGGTAAAAGCCTTTGCCTTGCAAGCAAAAGGACCTGAGTTTGGATACCCAGATCTCACATAAAAATATTGGGCAGTGTCCGTCCTGGAAGGTGGAGCTTGGGAAACCCCAGAGTGAAACAATAAGGAGGTAGAACAATCCAAGGTGATTCTCGATGTCACCCTTGGGCTTACACACACACACACACACACACACACACACAACACACACACACACACACACATGGATAAGGTGAGCTAAAATAAGGTGAAGGATCAAGGCAAGAACAGAAGGGAAGGGTCAGGGGATAGCCCCACAGTTAAGGTACCTGCTCACAAAACTGGAGACCTGAATTCAATCCCCACAAACCCACATGGTAGGAGAAAATTTCCACCCATGTACTATAATATGCATGCATGCATGCATGCTTTCTTTCTCTTTTTCTCTCTGTCTCATATATATATATATATAAAGAAAAGAATAATTGGGAGACCAAGGAAGGAAGCCCGGAAGCTTGGGAAGGGCAGAGTTTGCAGGGAGACCATCCAAGTAAAGCTTCCAGTTCCCAGGAAGCCATTGTTTGGGCCTTGCCTTAGGAGGTGTGAGTTTGCCTGTTTGTTTGTTCTAAGTCTCCCTGAGACCTTCAGTGATTGGCCAGTTCTCACATAGGTTTGTTTGTTTTGGCAGCAGGATCTCATGTTTCTGAGACTGGTCCTGAGCTCCACTAGCCCAGACTGTCTCTGAGCTCACTGAGACCCTCCTGTCTCAGTCTCCTGTGTACTGGGGTAACAATGATATCCCATCATACCTAACTCCTCTCGCAGAGATTTTTAGACCTACACTTCTATTTATTTTGAAACATGAATCACTGATTTGAAACAGACCCAGGACTGGGGCAGCTCTAGGTGAAAGTGAGAAGCTGAAGCAATCTTCTTTGGGAAATCCTCTGGGTCTGTTTTCTAGTGCAACGAGTTACCCAAACGACACAAGCTGATGATCCCACAGTTCTTTGGGTCAGAAGTCCCACATGTGTCTCACTGAGCTAAGATTAATCCTTGGTGAGGCTGTATTCCCATGCAGACACTCTAGCAGAAAGTGGTTTTGTCACCTTCTGCAGCTTCCGGAAGCTCACCATGCTTCTTGTTTACAGCGTCTTTCCTCAGTCTTCAAAATCAGCAGCTTGACACCTCTGTGACCCGACCCCTCTTCAGTCACATCTCCTTCTCTCACTATACCTGGGCTGTGGGGTGGAAGAAACTCCATTCGTAAGACAGGATTAGACTGGGTGCATCAGACCATGCAGAATAATCTGTTCATCTCAAGATCTTTAATCATATTTACAAAGTCCCTTTTGACACGTACAGTTCCAGTCATTAGGACATCAACATCTTTGATGAGTCAGCTTTCTGCCTGCCATGAGGGTCTTCAGTCCATATTTCAAAGTATTTTTCAACTTATGATTTAATTAATAAATTAAGTGTGAGCCTATGATTTTTTTAAGCTTGTACAGAAGAAAATTACCATGAGCAAGAGCAATAAAAGCTAGACTGGGGAACATTTCAGATAATGGTATTATTGGCTAAAATGTTGAAAGAGTAAGAATATTTAACCTGTTTAAATAATTGTGTTAGTGTCATCTTCCCATTGCTGAATGAATTCAGGACTCAAACAACTCAGAGGCACAAGGGGGTCTTATTTTTGCTTATGATTCTGATTATAGTTCATAGTCCAGATAGGCAGAAGAGTTCATACCGACACTGGGAGTCGAGGGAAATGGTCACATCATATCCACAGAATAGCTGAAAGAGGGGCAAATCTCCCTCACCAAACAGCATACCTCCATTATGCTGAAGAATGCCAAAGCAAGGAACGCTCTTCCTCCACCATATCCACCCGCCCAGGGAATGGTCCCACCCACCGTGGACTGTGTCTTCTCACATCAATTACATAATTTCCCACAGACTTCTTAGGGGTTGCCTTAACTGTTCATTCTTCATAGCTGTGCCCAAAAGCTCAGCCCTGAATTGACAAGATGACATCTAGAACTGAAAGCACGGACAAGGGGAAAAAGAATCGCCAAGAATATGCAGGCCAATAAAGAAATCATATATGATTTTAAGAGATAAAAACTATCAAGGAGGAAAGGAAAGATGATACTAGGTGAGAACCAGAATTACATGCAGCTAAAGAGAGGGTGAGATGGAAGATAGATTGAATAAATCATGTAGGATGCAGGTCAAACACATGAACAGTATGAAGAAAAATTAAGAAACTTAGAAGGCAAAGTTAGGCATGCTTATTCCATGCATGCGGGCTGCCTGGTCTTGGATGTTCAACCCGTAAGAACATGAGGCCAATGGTTTGCAGGAAGCCAATGGCTCATGGAGATGGTGTGAGGCAGCGTTCCGGGATGAAGCAGCCAAGATGTCTTCTCTGGTATCTGCTGTCTTGGCCATGCTGTCCGAAGATGGAACTGCACATCTCTCTCTCCTTGGTTCTCTTTACACAGCCGCTCAGCCTCAAGGGAGAGCGCTCAAAGAGCAAAAGGAGAAACCCAGGATGTCTTGACGCCTACGCTTGGAAATTATAGAGTATGGCTTCTACTGTACTTCATCAGGTTCAGACATCATTAAGAGGAAACAAATAACTTATTGTTACTAGGAGTTTTTAATGGATCCAACTGTATGTGGGCATGTAAAAGCCAAATTTAGATTATACATTCATGAGCTAAAACAGGAAATAAATACATGCCCTATTACATATTGATAATTATTGTGAGCCAAAGAGACAGGTAAGATGTTGGACATGTTGAACACAAAAAGACTCAAGATCCCCCGCCCCCCCCCTTTCTCTAATGTATGTGCCCAAAACACAGTTCCCAGCTTGCCTAGATAAGGCAGCTCCACTCTCTGAAGGACGGCTTCACAGCCTAGCCTGTTTGCAACTTCTCCACAGCCCCCAGTCCACCTGCAACTAAGATAAACCGGCACATTTGTCCAAGGAGTTTCACCTACCCTGGGGTGAGCCCCCTTTCCCATCCCAGTGCTTTTCCAGCTACAAGCTCTTGTCCTATAAAAACATTCCCAAAGCCTAGCTTTGCTGCTGCCTCTCTCTGATTCAGAGACAGCCATTCTGCTTGCTTGCTAACAAAATCTCCTGTGTGCATTCGTGCTGATTCTTGGATGTGTCTCTGTGTCCCTGATCAGTCTGAGGTGGGGGGTTTCCCAAGAGCCCCCACATGAGGTATCTGTGCTAGTTAGATATACAGGTGTCAATCTGACAAGTGAAGGCTGAGCTCTGGGCACATCTGTGAAGAATTTGTAGTTGAGTCAAGTCCTGAGCAAGTCTGTAGGAGATCATCTCATTGATGCGATGAAAACCAGCCCATGTGGGTACGACCTGTTCCCTGGACAGGTGGATAACGCGGAAAGAGCATTCTTCAGCATAGTTTGGTAGTCTTACTACCTGGTAGATGAGGTTTATGCCTCTCTCAGAAGTTCCTGTGATTATGGTGTGGCCAGTTCCCTTGGCTCCTGGTATTGATATGACTGTGTCTGTCAAGCTGGAATAAGCATTGTAACTGCGAATTGTAAGAATAAAACCTTCTTACTCCCTTAAGCTCTTTAGTGGTAAAGACTCAGTGTGTTTGCTTAAATGGTGCCGTGGAAGGATCATGAGAACTAAATAGCAAATATTCCTGAAGGCGGCAATGCTGTGAGACTATATCAACTACACAGAGAAAATTGAGAAATCTGGCAAATCTAAATGATTCTATCTATCTATCTATCAATCTATCTATCTATCTATCTGTCTGTCTGTCTGTCTGTCTGTCTGTCTGTCTGTCTGTCTGTCCGTCTGTCTGTCCGTCTATCTGTCTATCTGTGTATGTGTACGTGTGTACCAGAGAGCACTTGAGTGTGCATCTGTGGAGGCCCAAGGATGACATCAGGAATCATCCTGGATTGCTCTACCTCCTTATGGCTTTACTCTGGGGTTTCCCAGGCTCTGCTCTTCAGGACTAGAATTACAGGCCACTGCCGGATACCCCTGGCATTTTTACATGGAATGTGAGGATCTGAACTCAGGTTCTTTTGATTGCAAGGCAGAGGATTTAACTTCTGAGCCATCTTTCCAGGCCTTGAACTTTTTTCTTATAAAAACGTGTCTGCCTCACCTCCAGGAACAAGAGCCTTTTGTATACAAATCTTTTCGGTCTTAATCTTTTCTGTTGTTTCTCCAGCAATTGTTAAATGTTGACCCAAATAAAATACTCTTTAGCAGACTTCAGCACTTGCTGTGAAGTCTGGTTTATTTCAGTTACTTGAGGTCCCTGGACTTGGAATTACTCTGGTTAATAAATGGGAAGTTGGATGGAGCACTGGCACTGACTGCCACTGCTGATAGTCACAGACCCTTGAGGTCACAGCTAAAGACATTCTGTAATAGCAGCCTTGTGGTATCTTCTGCTGACAGATCTGCCAGAACTGCAGGGAGATTAGCAAAAATATACACATGGCATTTAAACTCGAGGGAAAATACAATATCAATGAGTAGATGTGTTAGTAATCAGATCGCCATGATCATTTTGCTCTATGCAGATAGATGGAGTGGGTAGGCTAGGAAGAGCTCTTGTCTCTTTACTGGGTTTGGGCAGTTTTGTATCCTCGATCATTTGACAGCAGTGAGTGGTGTCAGCAGGTAGGCAGGAAAAGCAAGGTAGGTAGTATTCTCTAGTTAGTCCTCTCACGCAGATCTCTAGTACCAGGACCCTTATCCCCAAATGCTGTAACTTTTAGTAGACCTAGGTGAGTAGGGCCTCAGTAGCAAATGCCGCAGCTCTTGTGCAGGTCTAGGACATTAGGATCTCTCAGCCCACGGCTCAGGCTCATGCTGTAACTTCTGGTGGGCCTAGATATTAGAACTGCTTAGTTCTTAGCATTGGCCATTATTACAGGCTTTAGCCTGCAGTGTCCAGACCCTTGGCCCTGAAGACTCACCAGCTCCCTGGAAGTCTAGTACTAGGGCCTGTAGTCTCTCTTCTCCGGCATCTTCCATCCTTCTCTGTCCTGTGCTGTGTGTTTTCTCTTGCCAGCTCTCTGTTTCTATTATCCTTTCTATCTCCTTTTCTTTCAGCTGTCAAGCAGCTAGCTGCCTGGTCACTTTTGCAGCTTGGCCTGCCAATTGCTCTGCTCTGTGTGAGAGTCTTAACACAGGAGGACACCACTCGCTGTTGCTCCTGCCTGCCTGCTGACACTACTAAGTGCCGTCAAATGCTGAGGGATACCAACTGTCCCGACCCAGTGAAGAGCTCTTTGCTTCACCCTTGCCTACCCACTGGTCCATCTGGGTAAAGCAAAAGGGCCCCAGTGATCTGATTGATAACAGGCTCACTCATTTTTCTTTAAGTTTAAACGCTGAAGTTTGCTACTACTTTGCTGTTGCTTCCTTTGTATGTTCAGCTCACCTGACACTACCATACACAGGCAGAAACAAACCAATGAACCACCACAGAGGTTTTTATTGAGTCTAATATAGCATTACCCAGAAAGGCAGCCCAGAGGGGAACTTAGCAGCCCAGTACCTGAGTGAACCTACATAGCTTGCTAAAACAGGTCAATCACAGCATACTGAACATATGCAAATGAAGGTTTGTATTTGCACCAATCACAACTGTGCCTCTATAGGAGCCTCATAGCTGTTCCTCTTGCTAGGTCCTTAGGAGAAGTGTTCCTCCTTTGGCCTACATGGAAATGGTTTCAGTTTGCTCACGAGTTCACCCAGACTTGTGATAGTCAACAGTCTGGTACAAGTTATTTGAAATAGTCCTGGCTGGGACTGGACTTTTAGGAACTGGAGCCAGTGGCTGAGATCATCTTGTCGTTTCCTTGGGGCCTCCAAGGAGGGTTTCAAATGGCCAGTGCTGGCTGCCTGCCTGCCGGGCGGTCCTTTTGCTCAAAGCAACCGGAGCGCAGCGGACAGCTGCCTATTGGGGAATCAAGTTGCCCCCGTCCCCTCGTTGTCTTTGCTTATAGGAAAATGAGCAACGTATGAGCAATGCTCATTGTAAGAACTTAAAGAACTTATCGACAGAGATTTTAGTGGATTTTTAACAGTGCTTAACACCTTTCCGCTACCCCAGGAAGGAGGGCCCTTCTTCTGTCTTGGGTCTCCTTATACCACTGAGATATATACAATTCTGAGTATGTGAAGGCCTGAAGCAATACGTCAATGCTGTGGGTTCTTCAAGGTTATTTTTCTGACTTTTACTAAATGCTCACGTGCTTGCTAGCCCTGGATAATCTCCAAAGGGATTTTAAGGATGAGGACCTAGAAGGTTTGTTGTTTACATGGAGAAGGCTCTGAGCTAAAACAGACTCAGTTTGAGCATGCTGTGTTATATGAACTGAGAAAACACCCTGGTGTGGCAGTCAGACTTTTCCTCCCTGGATAGACTGAAAGGAAGTTTAAAGGAGTGTCATAGTTAGGCACCTGTGTCAACTTGACAGTTGAGGGTTTGAGTTCCAGGCACATTTGTAGAAAATTAGTGGTTGAATTAAGCCCAGAGCAAACCTGCAGGAGATTGTCTAGCTGATGGGGAAGGCCCAGCCCATGGTGTGTGGGATTAGGCCCTGGAATAAAATATGGAGAGCTGGTTGAGAGAGTTGGCATCCTTGTGTACACTTGGCTAGACATGCCGGTCTGGCAAGTAAGGATCATCCCTCTCTCAGCCATTATGTAGAGATGGTGTGACCAGTTCCCTTGGCCCTGGTGTTGGTGTGAGCTCTCCTGTCAAGCTGGACTGAGAACTGTAGCCAGTAATCATAAGAGACAATAAACCTTATTCTCTTAAGCCACTTGATAGTGATTTGTCGGCAACCATGCAGGCTGACTGTAACAAGAAGGAAGGAAGCATTTGTTTTGGCTCACAGTTGCCTTGTTTTCAGTCAGTGGTTGATCAGCTCCATGGCTTTGGACCTTTAGCAAAGCAAAATATCACGGCAGAAAGAATATCACTGCAGTGCGAGTGTAGTAGAGGATGCTGCTCACCTCACGGTGGCCAGGAAGCAGAGTCTGAGACTCAGCAGGCTCCTTTCTTCTTCTGTTTTGGTTCCACCTGTGCCCTCAAGACTAATGGATGATGTTGCTCACATTCAAGGTGGGTCTTCTTCCCTCATTTGCTGTCTCACTCTTCAATCATCTCTGGAAATACCTTTATGGTTACATCTGGAAGTGGACTTTAATTATTTCCAAGGTTTCTTTGAACTCAACAGGTTGACAATCAAGATTAACTATATATAGGTAAATAAAAGCTGGGGGTGTGGTAAGTGTGTGTCTGAAGGTATGGTGTCGTGGTGTGTGTGTGTGCGTGCGCTGAGCTATAGAGATTAATTCAAAACCATGTCTATTAAGTATTTAATATACACATAAAATTCACAAGCATTGGAAATTAGTTTATTAAGTATAGTTTGGGACAATGTGATACTGTCTTAGACATACACTGTAACCAGCCCAAGCAAAGGACACTTCTATAGCACCCAGCGGCCTGGATCTTTTTTCTTTTAAATGTGTGAGGAACAATGAATACTTACCAAAATACTTTCTGGGAGACATCAGGAATTTAAAAGTCCAGATCCAGGTTCTTAGCAAAACTAGATAGTCAGCCCATCCTGCTCTTTATATCTCACTGATGAAAAAGATCAAGGAGCAATCAAGCAACAGAAGTTTGGAGGAATTTTATAATGCAAAATTATGGGAAACTTTATGGGGATCACAATTATAAGCAACTTTCAGCAGTTTGCTTTTAAAGGTAAATAATTAAAACAATGAGACTGTTGTAGTTCGCCTGCATGGTTGCTGATAAATGACCATCAAACGGCTTAAGGGAGCAAGGGATTTATTCTCTCTTATGATTCCTGGTTACAGTTCTTAGTCCAGCTTGACGGGAGAGTGTGTACCAATAACAGGGCTGAGGGACCTGTCTACACCATCTCTATGTAATGGCTGAGAAAGGGACGCTCCTTACTTGCCAGAACAGCATGTCTGACCAAGTGTACGGAAGGATGCCAACTCCCTCAGCCAGTTCTCTGTATTTTATCCCAGGACCTAATCCTCCCAGGACCTAATCCTACCCACCATAGACTGGGCCTTCCCCATCAGCTAGATAGCCTCTGCAGGTTTGCTCTGGGCTTAACTCAACCATTCATTAATTCTTCACAAATGTGTCCAGAGCTCAAACCCTCAACCGTCAAGTTGACACCTGTGCCTAACTATGACAGGGACCTAGTAGCTTTTTTAACTTTTTTTTTTAAGTTAAATTTTAAAATTTAAATTAAGTTTTAATTTAAACTTTTTTTTTTTTTTTTGCAGACTAATTGGGTTTTTAAGATGTGTTGGTGCACCTGTCCCTCATGGCATTCCATGTCTGGAGTCCATGAGTTCTTTTCCAGCTCCTTGTTTGGGTTCATGAGTTCCATTCTGTCTCTTCTCTAATAAACTCTACCTTAATCCTCTAAAAAAATTTTTTTTAAAAAGATGTATTTGGATATCTTGAGATCTCAAAAATAATCATTTAGAAAAGATTCTTTCCAAGGAGCCAAATAAAATCCTTAATTGAAAGCATAAATCTTCCATTGCTAAAATGTATAAAAACAAATTATTTTAAGATGTCTGCTTGAAATAATGAATACATGAAACAGGTTTTGTGTGCCATCTAAATACATATCTTTTAAAGATATTTCAATAAATTATGATAAATAAAAAACCTAAACTTATTGCTATAAACTGTTTAATTGCTATTTTTAGCATACTCTTTTTTCCAAAAAGTGATTTTTTCCAAAAATTTATTTGTGCATGTTTGTATGTGCCTTGTGAGCGTAGCACACATGTGTGTGGGTTTACGGACCTGCATGTGCACAGATATCACTGTCTGCCTATTCCCTTGAGGTAGGGGCTCTCCCTGAACCTGGGCTCCTGACTCACTCAGAACTGGGGTTGCAGGCATGTCCAGCTCGTTATTGAGTGCTGGGATCAAACTCCAATCTTCATGGTTGCCCAGAAGTACTTTGACCTGCTGAGCCATTTCTCCAACCCATGCATGCTCTTAACAGAAAAAATTAGAACGTATGTGTCCAAAACAAAAAAACAAAACAAAACAAAACCAAAAAACCCCAAAACCAAACCTTAGCATACTAAAAACATATTTAACAATAATCTGCCTCTACACACAGTGCACACACAAACACACATGAACACACACTCACAGGGTCAAATGTACAGTTCCTTCATGGCTCCCAAAAGAAAAAAAAGATCTAATTTTGAATAAAATGGCCATGCCATTCCTTTTCTTTTTTAGATGGAAAGGGAAAAAATCAGATATTTTTATTACCTTTAGTCTTTGATAAATTGCATAAATTCAAAGTTCTGCACTTTTATGTTAAGTTTTTAAGTTACAAGTTAATAAAACACATGATGTAAACATCTAGGAAAGGTAACTTTTTGGTATGGAAATTTACTTGGTTGAATTAAAAAAAAATCTATTGGTAGGAATAAGCCTTTAAAAATGAACTTTAGAGTGGGTGAGGTGACTCAGTGGGTAAAAACACTTGCCGCTCAAGCTTGACAACCTGAGTTCAATTCCCAGAACCCACGTAAAGGTGGAAGGAGAAAATCAACTTCACAAAGCTGCCCTCTGAACTCTGTATGTGCACCCTGGATCATGTACACCTGCAGTCATACCCCTCTCTCTCTCAATCTCTTCACACACACACTTAATTATAGTAATAATAATAAAGATAAATTTTTTAGAAATTGAAAAAGAAAGCATTTTCTTCAATCTTATTAATTTTTTTATTCTTTTTAAAAGTACTTTGTTCACTTTACACACACACACACACACACACACACATTTGAGAAAGGAGGAGGGAGAAAGGGAGGCAGGAAAAGAGAGAGAAAGGAAAGAGAGAGAGAGAGAGAGAGAGAGGGAGGGAGAACACCTGCTATGTCATACTGGGGGAGATAAGAACAACTTTCTGAAGTCATTTCTCTCCTTCTGCCATGGGGGTTTTCCAGAGATTGAACTCAGGTCACCAGGTTTGTGAGCAGAAAGCTCAACTGCTGAGCTATCTATCTCACTGGCCCCTTACTAGGTAGTTTCAAAACTGATTTTTCTGTGACAGTCCTTACTTATTGGTTTTCTTGTGTTCTAATAGCTGATTACTTTAAACTTTTCATAACTGGCTTTAGGGCTAGAGTTTACACATACGTGCACATTTTTAAAGTTTAATACTGAATTGCCTTTGAGAAATGATAACAATGGTTACTCTTTGTGTGCTGTAAGACACCACTGAGGCTCAAACAACTTAGGGGGGAAGGGAAGATTTATCCAGCTTATGGTTCCAGAGGGGAGACACAGTCCTTCATGGCAGGAAAGGCATGAGGCATGACAGGCTAGTTGACGCTGGAGGTGGCCTAAGTCACTGCAGACATCATGGAGGCCGAGAGCTGCTGAAAGCTGAAAAGCAGACTCACTCACGGAAGCAGTACAGGGTTAACAACTCTCAAGCGCCCCCCACCCCCACCCTGTGACTGCCTTCCTCCAGCAATGCTCCACCTCCTAAAGTTGCCATGACTTTCCCAGACAATTAAAGATTCAAACACATGAGCCTGTGGAAGACAACTCACACTTCAAACCATAACAAACGAGCTGTGTTCCATTTGTCGTACCCAATGAAAACAAAAATGATGTTAGGAAATGTATATCTGTACATAAAGTGTATATCTGTATATACCTGTAGTTAAAAGCTATCTCAACCAGCTGTCATATAAATTGGTACGCAATCAGCAGGGCTATCCCTGAGTGCAAGACCTTTTCAGGTCACCCATGGTGCATTAATGATGCTCACTAAATAATCAGTGTGGATGTGAGTTGATGACCTCCAAGACTAACAGCTCTAGTGCTGGGAACACCTCACTTGAGTGTGGGCTTGGCTGTGGTCCTGGGGACTGAGTCCTGACACCAAGACAAAGCAGGCAGAGCCACTCACGGCACACTGGGACTTGCCCTCTTGTAGTGCCACTGATGCCACCATATGAGGTTCAGATAGCCTTCTAGAGTTTAGGGACCACTGGGAGGAGAAGCCCGGTTCTCCAGATGAGCCAGCCCCTAACTGAACAGTTCCCTGACTGTAACCACTAAAGGAGTCCAGGGGAGACTCAGAAGCAGCACACTCCTCCCCCAAACTACAGAATGCTGCTGTTGCTATGTTAGGTCCCCACATTTTGGGGAAGTTCCCCAAGGTCTGCACAAAATTTAATTTCAAGGTACTCAGGTTGAAAGAAACGTGCATCATAATGTTCAAGACAATGCCCACGGTGTACATGTCCAGTTGAAAACTATAGAGGCTCTTTCTAATGTTCAGAGTGAAATAATACTCAATGAAATGTACAGTGCATGTTCTAAAATTAAAACATGAACTTTTGAAAAATATGAATTTGATATATGATAGAATATATGAGATATTGAAGTTGGTGAGAAAACACTTTCAGAGTATCTTTCTGTTTACATTGTTTGTGTGTGTGCCTATTCATCACGGTACACGTGTGGAGATCAGAGGACAGCTTGCAGGAGCTGGTTCTCTCCTTCCATTATGTGGATTCTGGGGATCAAACTCAGGTTGTCAGGTTTGGTGGCGAGCACTTTTATTCACTGAACCATTTCGCCAGCTCCAAAGAGAATCCTTTAAAAAATAGACCAGGAATTTGTCAAAAGGTAGGGATGTTTTCAAACACTGAAATCTTTCTGAAGCTACTCTAAGTGCAATTCCCCAAAGTGAAATTGCAACTAATTTTTGCATCAAAAGGGAAATAAAGGCAGATAAAGGGTCCTGCACACAATCCCGGAGACCTGAGTTAAGTTCCCAGAGCACATATGGTAGTAGGAGAGAGCAGACTCAGGAAAGTCATCCTCTGACCTCCACACTTACATTGTGGTACTCAAGACCTGCACGCTCTCTCTCTTTCTCTCTCTCTATCTCTTTCTGTGTCTCTCTCATAAAAGAAAAACATTTTAAAAGGAAATAAAAATTATACTTGAAACAAGATTATAAGAAGCCATGAATGAAAAGAAAATACAAATTTAATTTCTCTTTAAATACTCAGCACTTGAAGTATAAATAAAGAAAAATACCGTTGTCAAAATTCAATTTTAAGTTTCCTTTGGATGGGTTGAAAGGAGGAAGGACAAGAGAGTCTTAATGGCATGAGAAAGATGAAACTCTTCCCGTGAGATATAAATAGGCCCACGAGACTTCCTGCTACCCCCTCACACACACCCACTTGCTGCACATTTATCCATTCACTCGTTACCAAACATTAAGACAGAGGTAAGACCTCTCTTTCACAGGTCAGAGAAGTCCTCCCACTTGACTCCAGGGCTTGAGACTGAAAGGGAATGAAAATTCTGAAGCTAAGTGGATTTCACCTTTCAAACGGATTTTAATTTGTGAAAGCAATCCTTTCTGTTGAGATTTAGTTCCTGTATTGTGGCTTGATAGGCTATTTTGAGAATAGCTACTTTTTCTAAAAATGCTGGATGAAGGTCAAGGGCTCATACTTTAATTTACACCTAAAACGTAAGAGTTCACACAACCTAGGATAGTCCTCTATTGAGGGATAAAATGCAAAAAAAAAAAAAAAAAAAAAAAAAAAAAAACCCAAAAAACAAAAAACTTGCAAAGCTTTAGATAAAGTTGCTTTCTTTTTTTTTCAAAGTCATACATGTGGTGCTGGAGAGATGGCCCAGAGACTAAGACTTTGCCTTGCAAGCACAAGGACGAGTTGGGATCCTTGGTCTCACTTTCAGTACTGGAAGATGAAGCCTAGAAAAATCACAAATCAAAAAGGAGGTAAAAACAATCAAGGATGACCCCTGAAGTCTCCGTGGGATTTCTACAGGCACAACAAAATGCCTTCTGGTACACACAGACACACACACACACACACACACACACACACACACACACACACACACACCCTTCATTAAAAGTGAAAGAAAAAAAACCCCCAAAGTTATACATATGCAATTAACTCTTCTACAGTTAAGGCTTCAAGAATTCCCATTTTCTAAAGCAACTAGTCAACTTACAATTTTTTTTTCTATTATATGTGTATGGGGTGTTCATATGTAACCATCAGGGAGCAACTTTGTGATTTTTTTTGTCTTTCCTTTTTTTTTCCAGGGGGAATGAAACGTTATGCCTCCACTGTAAGTGCTTTTTACCCACTGAGCCATCTTGTCTACCCACTGTCAATTTTAGACTGGCTTATGGAATTTCCCTTCAGATATCTAAGTAATACATTCCTATTTCTACTTGGTGAGTCTTTAGTCATCCCATCTGTTGTCTTGTAGAGAAGATGAAAGTTTACCTTTGTTTGGCACATTCCTCTCCATCTTCAGCGGTACTTTGAGCCTCCTATACTGTCTGTCCATTCTGCCTAAGCCTGAGGCTGTCACTCACATAATAAGCCACTGTGATATCTAATCCAGAAGGAATGGATCTCTCCTAGTTATGCTTATGACAGGCAATAGAAGAGCTATTTATTAGAAGAGGCTAAGGCCACACTGTAAGTACTCCCTTTTTATTCATGGGAAAAGACAACAGTTTCTGATCTTTCCTTATGTTTAGAATAGAAAAGTGTGTATTCAGTAAAATCAGTGATGTGCACCAAATACCTGAGGCTGTACCAATCCACCCTAGCAAGCACACCACATTTGGCATGGCAGCTGCAGTCCGCCTTCTTAATAGGTTAAACTTGCAGCAATCTACTGTCATTCTTTGGGGTCCATCTATTTTTTGCAGGGCCAGATGGTAAGATAAATTGGGATATGCTGGGAACTGGCAGGTCTGTTTCCTTTGGATTTATAAAGGCAGTACACTAGTCCTATCAGTCCCTCTTGAAATATGATTTGATAGAATCTGAATCTGTGTGCTTCCCACCCCCACAAGTCATATGTCAAGAGTCATATGCTCTAACACCCAATGCGATGGTATTGGAAATGGAATAAATACGTGTACACAATGTTTTAATCCATTTGGGCTGCTGTAATAGAATTGTTACAGACTGGAGGATTAATTTCTGGATGGCAGAAATTTATTTCTTATAGTTCTTGAGAGTGGAAAGGCCCAGATCAAGATATCAGCAGAGTCTGTATATGTTGACAGTATATATGATGTATACTTCCTCATACAAAGGTTGTCTTGTTGACTATATGCATGAAGGGACACAGGCACTCTGGAATCTCTTTCACAAAAGGATCACTAATCCCATTCCTAATTACCTCCCAAGGATTTCATCTCCAAACATTACCTGGGATTAAGTATCACCATGTGAATTTTGGGGGACACATATTCAGTCTATTATAAAAAAAAAAAAAAGGCCATGATAGTGGTCTCTTGTAATGGGGTTATATACATTTTGTATACATTTTTCCTTTGCTGAGATAGGGTGTCACTATATAGTCTGAGATGTTAAAATCTATGATCCCCTTGCCTAAATCTATTGCATGCTGGGATTACAGTTGTAGACCACCATCCCCAGACATTACTGTTTTAGTTTGTTTGCATGTTGCTGCTAAATTGCGGGGAAGGGGGCTGCTTTTTTTTTACTTATGATTTCCTCTGGTACAGTTTATAGTCTGGCTTGAAGGAAAGTTCAGACCAATATCAGGAGTTGAGAAAAATAGTCAAACCGTATCCAGGGGAACTGCTGAGAGAGGGGCAAACCTCACTAGCCAGACTGTAAGTCTGTCTAAGTATTCTGAAGTATGTTAAACTACTGAACCAGCTCTTTCTATCTTATCTACCTGCCCAAGGAATAGTCTCATCTACCATGGGCTGGGACTTCGCACATCAATTAGGTACTCTCCTGCAGGCTTGCTTAGAGTTTAAGTACTGATTCTTCATAGATGTGCCCAGAGTTCAGTCTTTAATTTTCACGTTGATGCCTATGTATCTAACTAGCACACATCTTTCTAAGATGAGGAAGACAGATTAGTTTTCTCTCCATGTTCATGCACCTAGGAAAGGTCATGTGAAGACAGTGACAAAGTGACCATATACAGCTAGAAAGAGCTCCCCACCATCCGATCTTGGATTCTGCAGCCTCTACACCTGTTATTTTGTTAATAGTAGCCTGAACTAAGACATACCATGTTTGCTTGCAGTGGGGAGGGGGTGTTCAAATGTTTCTATTAGATATACAAAGGTAAATGCACGTTTATAGAAAGGAAGTTGAGACGAAAATTTTAACCTTTAAAAGAACTTTATTGGGAGAGTTAATTAGCTATGACTATAGACAGACATGAGGAAGAATGAATGTGGGAAAGCATTAAGAGAGAAAACATCACGGCCACAGGCAGTCAAGATAGGATTCTTTAGTTCCCAGAATACTAGGAGAGCTGCAGCATGATACTGTAGGCAGCACGATGGAGTCTGGAAGGAAGAACTTTCAGTCCTGGAATCAGGAGAGTTAGGGCACCGTGCCATAGACAGCACAATGGGGTCCCAAAGGAGAGAGATCCTTCAGTTCAGACAAAGGGATTTCTGACTCAAGTTTTCCAGCGAGGAGGGATTAGTTCCCTACCACTTGATCTAGCCTGAGTCACAAAACACACAGCAAAATTATAATTCAAGGTTGTCTCAAAAGCAGGAGGGAGATTTCCAGGCCACAGAATGCTTTATCAGCTGTCTAGAGAGCTGTTGAGAGACATGGCTTGATTTTGGGGGAGAAAAGCCAGAGGTCTGTGATCTAAGAGCTTCCACTTGGACCTCCCCCTCCCCATTAAAGTTTTTAATCTTCCAGGTAAAGACAGAATGGACTTGCACCAATCTCAAATAGTCACCCCATTATACATTTGGAAAGTGTGAAAATGACCACTGGGTGAGGTCAGACCCAACAGAGAAGCCCTGATCTGGATCTTGCCAGGACACTGAGATAGATCAGAGGGACTCACCTCTCCTTGGCGTCTAGGGACAGCAGTTGTACACTACTGTTCATTACTATTAGGTACTGCTAAATGTTTCTAGAACTATTAGTTCTGCATTGAGCTTTCCTTAAGTCCTTATTATAAACCTTTTTTTTTCTATGAATAATTAACTGTCAAGACCTAATACAATTAATCAAATGGTGTCTCTTCTGGGTCCTTCCTCAGAATACAATGATCACAACCTAGCCTTCATACATAAACTGTAGAGTCTGTGTTTTTCTGGTCTTTTAATCCTTACTAATAACTAATACTTTGTTCTAATAACTCCACTGAGTTATTAGTATTTCTGTGCTTCTAGAAGCCCTTGTGGTAGGAAGTTCACATCAAATCTTAGGGATCTTTGCAGGACGTTAAATTTTGTCCCTATTCAATGTCACAATCTGTTCTTGATCAAGTTTTTTCTGAATTTAGTTCTGTGCACCCTCTCTGAACTCCTGTCTATGTTGGCTAAGTCTGCCTCATCTTTGGGAAATAGTCCTTAATCTCTGTGTCATTTACAGCACTTTCCAACTAGGTTATGATATAATTTTAATTATAGGCATAGTGGGCAGAGATCTAGATGGGAGGCAGAGAGTGAGGTAAGGAAGCAGAAGTTCCTGCCTCTCTAGTGTCTACAGAATATGGCAAAAATGATCATTCTTTATAAGCCTGGATTTAGGAATACCACTGAAAGGGCCCACATTTGAGCCTGTCACACCTACTCTGGGCAGTTAACCACTTTAAGCCACTCTAAGAGTCTCTTGATGTTGAATTTTCTCCCAAACAGATGAGAACTTCTTTGTTTCAGGTGTTCTGGAAATCACACCCGACTTCTAGCAGCTCATTAGCTACCCTGAACTGTTCATTACTTTTCTGTACCTAGTGGAATTTAGTAAAGGCCATCTGTTATAAATCCTTCCATCATGTCTCAAATGCCTGCTAGTACATTCCCTTCTGCCTGGCATGCTATTCTAATTGGATAACCCTCTTGTGCCAGGAACCTGCTAAACCTCACCTACCACCTATCATTGCCTAGTTAGTCCATAATTAGGCACTCAAACCGTTTATTACCTGTTTTTTCTCACCAACCCGGGCACCAACCTGTTTATTGCTGTTTTATAAGGATTTCACTGTGTAACCCAGGCTGACCTTAAATTCACTATGTAGTTCATAGTTTAGGCTGGCCTTGAGATGGTGATCCACTTGCCTCAGCCTCCCAAGAAGTGAGATTATAGGTGTGACCTACTACATCCAGTTCTGGACCAAGTCTTTTTTTTTTTTTTTTAAACATTGTGTGCATGTTCACAGGAAAACTTTCAGGCATGTTTTCTCCTTCGCAATATGGGTACTGCAGATTGGTGGGTCATTTTGTCAACATTCCCCTGAACAAGCATGTGGGAGATTATCTTATCAATGTGGGAAGACCCAGCCCATACTGATGGGGCTATTCCCTGGGCAATGGTAAGACCAAGAAAGCAGTTTCAGTATTTTGCTAAACAGGAATGCTGGCAAACAAAGTACACACTTCTCACAGCCCTTGTGTAAACACGCAACCAGTTCCCTCCACTCCTATTGGTATGAATTCTCCTGTCATGCTGATGAAGTGTAACCAAGAACTGTAAACAAGAATATACTCTGTGTTCTCTCATTAAGTTGTTTGGCCATGTATTTATAACAAGAGAAACTGAAACACAGGGCAAACACTCAATCACTGAGCTATTTCTTCAGCCCCTTTGGTACCAATACTTGAAGGAAAGTTTCTTGGGATAGACAGAATTTAGGGTAACAGGTTGAAAGGGAAAGGAAGGACTAGCCAGTCAAATTCTAATATACATTAAAAGGAATCTGGCCAGGAGCTTTGGAGGAACGTTAACTGTCTGAGGAGGAATACGAAGGTGAGCCATGTGGCTGAGTCTTTATGTTCCAGCTCTGCTTTCTCACTACCACAGGTCCCTGGAAATGCTATAACCCTGGTCTAGGATGCTGTCTGCAGCTGAGGAAATTCTAAGGAAACTGAGAACTCAAATAGTCTTTTCTGGAGGATGGGAGCAAATCCTTCCTAGAGGAAGACCTGAGAAGCACAGTGCCATATCCACCACAAGGGGAAAACAGCTATCTAACAAATTTGCTTTTCAAAGAGCTAAGAGTCTTTATTTCATTTTCCACTTTCTGGGGAGAGCTTCATCTGTGAGGGATTATTTTCCTTTAATAAGGGAAAAGCATAGCAAAGAATGTTGCCCTCCAAATCCTATCTCCATTTTAAAGTTCCCATGATCCTTTTAGTACATAAGAGATACTGAGAGTCTACTATACATAATGACAAACTAAGTCTGACTCAGAATTATATTTTTAAATTTTAGCTGGGTATCTGCTGACTCAATTTGGAGCCTAATCTTTTTTGGGTATTTATGTGAAATAGGAATTTTTTTGGGGGGAGGGGGTCCTCACTATGTAGTCAGATGACTTGGAACGCAAGATTCTTCTAACTGCTACTGTTGTGTACCACATGTGTGGCTAATATCTCATTATATTAAAGAACAATGGTCCCTCCCAGAAACTCAGACCTTGGCAACCACCATCTTATTAAAGACCAAATACTAAACTGTTGGAGCTAAAAGGAACATCACTGCTGTCTTTGTATTATCCAGATAATCTCTTCAGGTGGTCTCAGCTGATCTTAGTTAATGCCAAGTGTGTTAAGTTGGCACCCAGGATTAAATATTACACATGGTGTGTAAGAAAAACAGACATATATCAGATCTGAACCTCCCTAAATCTCATTGGAACCTCCTGGTATGGACCAGATAAAAGGAAACACAGGAGAGGAGACTCTCTGTAGCTATACTGGGAATTACTCTTCCCTCTGGTTGCCTGGTTTCTTTGCTTCTTTGACACTCTAGCACTCTAGCCCTCCAAACCTCCAAATCTTCAATGTGACTAAAGACTCTCTAGGAATCCTCCAGCCTTCAGCCATCACTCACTGGACTACTGGACTGAGCAGCTACTGGCAGCCATTGTTGGACTACCTCGGCCGTGAGCCAATTCAATATATTCCCTATTTGTACACCATGTAATGCATTCACCCTATTTGGGGAACTCCTTGATTTCCTTAGATACTTCCCTGTTGCTGTGATAAAATACCAATAAAAGAAACTTAAGGAGTTTATTTGGGATCACAGTTCTAAGATGCAGTCGTCCATCATGGCAGCTGGTCATATTTAGGCAGTTTTAGAGCAGACATGCTGGGATGGTCTCTGGAGGTCTTTGAAGGTCATACCCCAGTGCTGAAATTACCCTTCACCAACTTCCTCCAACCCTCTGGTCATGAAAGGATATGAGTATTAGTTCTCCTTTGTAGCTAAGCCCTACCATGAGGTGAGCACAAGATCAACTGGGTTGGGCCCCTGTATGAACACACCAATGTGATGTAGAGGACCAAATGCTCCAAACAGGTTTACAGAAACTGGAGCTAACCAATGAGGAAAAGTCATTTTTCTCAGGCTTGCCCAAGTATATAAATATGCCTGACTTCTTTGGCTTCATGGCACTCCACGTCTGGAGTCTGTAAGTTCCGTTCTTTCTCTTCCTCTAAGTCTGTCTTAATTCTCTTAGTGTGTTCTGGTTTCAATCTTTGACTCCTGGACACAAGAACCTGAATATAGGGGCTGGAGAGGTGGCTCAGGGGTTAAGCCTCTGCCTTGCAGGCAGAAGGTCCTGCGTTTGGATCCTAGACCCCACGTATAGACGCTGGGCGGAAGATGGGGGCGGCCTGCGTTTCTGGTCCTGGTAGGGCAGAGTAAACAAGGTGGAGGTGGAGGCGGTCCATGGTGGTTCCCTAATTCATCCGTGGTTCTACACACACATACATACACACACATACATACACACACATACATACACCATACACACACACAATTGTATAAATAATAATTAAAAAATTTAAAAAAAACCCTGAATATATACAGACCCCAGGAGAGTGACCCCCCAATAATATTGCATCTGCATTTGGAAATGGAATTCTGGTGCTTAGTTGGCTTTCTTTTTAAATTTAATATTCTTTGACACTTTCACACATGTATATAATGACTTGTCATTTTTATTCCCTATTACCTCTTCTTATCCCCCTAACTTTCCCACTGAAATCCATCTTCCAACAAGTCTCCTCTTTCATGTATGTGAATGACCCATTGAGCTTAATTGGGGCTGCTGGCATGAACACAGGTGGATGGATATTAGTTACTCTAGATGAGTAACAGTTGACAATAACTTCCCCATCTCCAGGCAACTATTAACTGCCTTAGAGATGGGCAGGACTTCCCCTTTGCCCCCATCAATCCATATGTACAGATGGAGGGCCCCAAATTGTATAGGTCCAAGACCAGCCTGTGGAAAGGGCGGATTGTCCCACCTCAACGAACCTATAGGGATCATACAGATAATCCCTCAAAGTCAAACAATCTAGATAAACTCACCCGTGTGCCCAGTACCCAGAAGCTTGTTTTCCAGATGTTTCTGGGGTCTGCCAAGTTGACAATATTAACTATCACAAGCTCTACTTCAAACATATATCCCAAATTCTACCAGTTCTTCTCATTTTATGTTTGGGAAAGAGCCTTGCTATGTAGCCTATGGCTGGTGTGGTTCCCCTTAGGTAGCTCAGGCTGACCTTGAACTTCTAGCAATTCTTTTGCCTCAGTCTCCCAAGGGAGGATACTTGCACCCATGGTTGTAGATCCTACTATCTTAAATGCTTCCAAAGCTACAATTTATTTCTTGGCTCACTGAACCAGATTCCTGGTGTACCTTCTTTCCTGTACCTTTGAGCTTCAGTCTTCACCACACAGTCTTTATAAATCTTGTACTTAGCTGGGAATGTCTCCAATGACATTCAGAGCCCTTCTTGAAGCAGGATAGATGGGATATGAAAAGGGAAAGCAGCCCTTCACCCTGGAGACTGACTGAAGCCTTTTGCCAGCTGAGAAATAATTGCAGCATCTGTAACATTGGCTGTAAAAGCTGCCAACATAGTCAACTTTCTCTTAATAAACAGATCTTATGTTAAAGTAATGAATCAGGTTTTAAGGCCTGAATGTACATGACCTTGACAACACCCTGAGAATCTCAAATAAAACTTCAACTTCATTTACAAGAGACTTATCTTTTGTGTCCCTGTGGGCTCGACTCTTAATAGTAACCCTATCACAGGTCCTCCACTAGGCTTAACCGTTTAAAGATAGTAACTTCAAATCTCGTCAAAATCCTAGGCATGACTACAGTAAGACCCCTCCTCCCGACAATGGATCTTCCCAGAGTGCTCAGGTAGCTTCCTCTATGACTCTGAAGCAGCCCCGCGCCCAGACTCTCGGGTGTGTTTGGTTTCCTCCTGAGCTGCTTTTGAGCTTAAGCCTACAGAAAAATATCTACAGTGTGTCACAAATTGGAAGTCCTGAAATTCATTTCTGCACCAAAGCCACCAATCCTGGTTTGGATGGGACTCGAGGTCCCTAAAAGTTTCCAATTCTCGGGCTGCTGCAGAGGGGGACGTGGGGAGCTAGTTGTGCCAGCCGCCTCGCTCCTCCAAACACTGGCAGGCCCATCCCGCCAAATCTCCTGCATCTCACCCTGGCGCTGTTTGAAGCAACTGCTCTCCTCACTTCTTTCCAAAATCTCAAGCTCTTGAAGCCTGGAGATGTTTGTGACTTGCTCTTCTGGCTAGTTGGGGAACCCCCCGGGACACCCTCCCCTCCTCTTCCAGGAGCTGTCTCCTCTAATGTCAATCTCCGGATGGGCTCATCTGAAAACACCGTCTTCTCATGTCCCTTCCCTGTCATTTGCGTCGCCGCAGATCACGAGCTCAATTTCAGTGCATTTCACCCCCACGACGGCCCTCGCACCTCGAGACCCGCCGGCGAACACACGACCCAGCAGGTTTGCACTGAATTCTCCGTAGCTGCAGCGCGGCGGGGTGCGGTCACCTCTCGAGGTAAAGCGCACAAACCCCGAACAAGCGGAGCCCCCTAGACCCTCCTCTGGGGCCGGCTCGCGCCACGACCCCCGCCAAGCCCCGCCGCGGGCGCTGGGCCTTCAGGGTCTCCCTTCCCGGTGGGGCCGAGCGCGATGGAATCTCCTCGGCCATTTTTCTCCGTCGGTCTCCTTGGTAACCCCGCCCACGCTCACGCAAGAAAGGAAGGCGGGCCCGCGCGAGGGTCGCACTCGAGGCCACGCCTCCCGCGGCATCCACCTCCGAGGATTGGCAAAACGGGAAGCGGGGCTCTAACAGTCGGCGGCGAGAGCGCGCACTCGAGCGCCAATGAGCGCGGAGGGAGGGGAGCCGCTCGGAGGGACACCGTGTGCCCACCGAGGATTGGCCGGAGCCTCAGTTCTTCTATTTTCGTATTGGCCGGATCTGCCTGTCCAATTGGCTTTTGTGTAGGTACTTCCGATTGGCTCCTAAAAGAGGCAGCGGGCGGAAGGTTTTGGGAATTGCGCATCTTGGATTGGCTCTTCGGAGCGCCCGGCGTAGAAGGGACCTGTCCCATCCGCTCGGTGTCCCGTCTGCCGACCCGTAGGTTTTTCCCCGCCTAGCAAACACGAATGTTTAAAAAAAAAAAAAAAAAAAAAAAAAAAAAAAAGGGCGTCAGGCCCGAGCGCGCCAGCCCGGCCTCCTGGCTCCGCGCGCCTCTGCGAGGACCCGCGCGAGCTGCCCGCCTCGGTGCCTGTGCTGTTTAAACTGCGGAACCCGTTAGGGCCTCCGAGCAACTACCGTTCCCGCCGACTCCGGAGCCCGAGCGGGCCGCGGGCCAGGGCGCTCGCGAGGCCGCTCCCGCCCGCCGCGCCGCCGCAGCGTGGGGATCGGAACCGGCGTTTTCGGAGGACGCCACCGCCGGCCGCGGCGCCGGCGCGGGCGGGGGCTGACACCTGGGGGTCCTGAGCCCGAGGAAAACGCGCCAAGTTCCCCTCGGTGGCCGGCAGTCGAGACCCCGGCGGTTCGGGCGCCGCGCTAGTGCCGCCGCCGCCGCCGCCGCCTTCCGCGTTGGTCCCTTCCCGGCCCGGCGCCGCCTCGGGGATGTAGAGGGGCCGCGCCGGGCAGGACGCAGCGGCGGCCCGGCTCCCGCGCCGCGAGCGGATGGTCACTCCCCCGCGGGCAGGGAGCGCCAGCGGACCGGGGCTCACCTGCCGCCCGCTCGGCCGCCCGGCGCCGCGCCCCGCGCCCAGGGCCATGACCCGGTAAGGAGGGCGGGCGGCGGGGCTCGGCGGGGACCGCGGGCGGGCGGGCGGGCGGGGGCCGGGCGGCTCCGGCGCGGACGCTCGCCCGGCCCGGGCGGCGATTGCGAAATTTTACCGCGCATTTTCCTCGCCGTGGCGCGTCCCCTGGAAGCGCGTCCCACGCCACGTGTCTCAGCCCGTGGGCGGCGGGGGCGTCCTCGCTGTCGCTCGCGTCCGTGGGCGACCCGGGGCGCGGACACCTGGCGCTGTCACGGGCCGGGACGTCCCGAGTGGACGCGGGTCGAGGTTCCCGCGGCGAGTGACCCCGAGCGCCCGCCCGGCAAGATGGGGCGCCCGGGGAAAGGGCTCCGAGGGGCGGGGCGCCGGCTCGGGGTTCGAGGGCCCGGCGGGGTGGATGCGCTGGTGGAGCCGCTCGAGGCTTCTCGCCGGACCCCAGCGCTGACCTCCCGGCGGATCGCCGAAGCCGGGGGGTCTCTCCGGCTGTCCTCGGCGGACGGCCGGAGAAAGCGGGGCTCGGGGAGAAAGTTCGGGCGCCGCGACAGGAGGGGGCAGTTTGTCAGCCGTCCCGTCGTGGAGTCGGCTGCGAACGGCTGCGTGGCCGCGCTCAGCGCGCGTCTCGTTCCGTGGAACGGCAGCGTGGGGTGCGGGAGTTCCGCGGACTTTCGCAGGGCTCTGCCGCTTTTCAGCTCGCTGCCGAGGCGTCTGGGCTCCGACGGGAGGATGGTTTCTTCTGCGCGTCGCAGTGAGGTGTTTAGTAGGACCGTGGTAGAAGCGCTCGTTTGCAGCTTTTTATCTTGAGGCTTTACTTTGAAACAGACTGGAAAGGTTTTTGCAGCCGTTTCCACGATTCGGGCAGCTTCCATGATTTCGGGTTTGAAAAAGTTTAGAAAGCCAAAATATGTTGTAATTTTTAACACAGAAAAGCACAGAAAATGCCCACAGGCGTTCGTGTCCAACCTCTGTTTGGCTGCGCTGTGGTTTTTATGTATGAGGGAACACCAGATCTGTGCTTTCCAGGGTTGATGAATTAGACTTACATAGTCATCAACTGCAAAAGGCCTTGGAAGGGAGGACTCCTTAGTGCCCACGATCTTGATTTTTTTTTCTTCTATACTTGTTTCCATTCTTGTTTTCCATCTTTTACCATTAGAAGTGCGGGTTGTTCACTTACTATTTCTTAAAAGAAAAGTTGAGATTTTTACTTCTTAGTGCTATGATTTTAATATAGTCTCAGTAAATGGGTATTTTGTGCCTTTGATGATAAGAAATGTTTAGAAGGCTTCATTTAATCCAGAAATACTTAGTGCCTTGCCAAATGTGAAGTTCTAATTGTGCAGTTCTTTTTGTAAACTTGTTTTCTCAGTTACCTACACCTGACATCTGAGGACTAATACTATCTTTCTTTGTAATCAGCAGATACAATTGGTGATTACGGCTGCCTTCTGTAAGTGAACTGTCAACTTCTTGCAGTTGAAAATGCCCGGTGTCATACCTGGTGAAAGTAGCGGGCCCTCAAGAGGTAGTCCATCCAAGAAAAACAGACTGTCTTTGAAATTTTTTCAGAAAAAGGAAACTAAAAGAGCTTTAGACTTCACAGATTCTCAAGAAAATGAAGAAAAAACTTCTGAATATAGAGGATCTGAAATGTATGTATTTTATTTTAAGTATATTTCTGTACTATATTCCAAATTACTCATGAGTCTTTGCACTTGTGTTGTTTCACTGGACTGACCTGACAGTTCACAGAAGTATTGGGGGGAAAAACAACAAAAAAAACCCCAGAACAATACTTTGCTTTCAGTATGACAAGAAGTTATCAGTGTATGGTTCAGGCCAATCTGGTGGTTCCTTAAAATGATCACATCCACAATGTTGATTCTTTAGTCTTAACACCAGAGTATCATAAGTTATGTAGTCTACCATGGAAAAGTATTGACTTTGGAGTTTATGTTTGATTGTTTGCAGTGTAACATAAGTAATGGTATACAGGTGATTTTTTTTTTTTTTTTTTGAGATGCAGTCAGACAGTTAAATTCTAGTTCTGTAATCCTACTTGTTGGAGGTAGCTTAATTGTATTGAGAGTGAACTTAAAAATGAGTGCTTTTGATAACAAATCTTGTGACTACAAAGAAGTGGATAACTCCACATTATAGCTGCAGTCTGCACTAGCTATTTGTTGATGGGCAAGTTTTCCTAATAAAGACCATTTGAGTTTGACAGTTTTTTGTTACTAATATTCATGCTTAGAAATACTTTGAGGTACCAAATAATAGCTTTTGTTTGTAAATTTTTAAAAAATAGGGGGAATTCAGTATCAAATTGAAGAAAAGTAATAAGCAGCCAGACTGAGAATATGTATAACCATATAGAAAGCCTGCCAGCATCAGTTGGGCCTGTGTTCACTCCCCACTACTGGCCCCAGTCATGTGAGAGGTATCTGTGTAATTCTCTTCATAGACCTTCCTGGTATAATCTCCCAACAATTGTTGTAAATCCCAGTTTGCAGTCAGAATTAAATTGTTTAAAGAATTAGAGCAGTTTAAGACTTGGCCCAGGTATAATAATGCTTTAAAATCTCTTACTACAGGATGTATATAAGCCTGTCCAGATTTTAGTGTCTATTTGATTGAAATTGTTCCATCCAGATCATGCCACTTTTAGAAAAAGTCTAAATTTAGAGAAGCATTATTTCTATTTCAAGATGTCACTTCATTATGCCTTTTTCCCTCTGCACTTAACAGTGATCAGGTAGTTCCTGCAGCACAGTCCTCACCTATAAACTGCGAAAAGAGAGAAAACTTACTACCATTTGTGGGACTGAACAATCTCGGCAATACGTGTTATCTTAATAGTATACTTCAGGTAAAATGACAATTTTGCTATATAATAAAACAGTAGTAGGCAAAGAAAGATACAATTTGTATTGTTTTTCAGAATTCAGGTTATTGGATGATTTAATTGTCGGTGTTATGCTTATCTTTAATTGTAAATTAACCAGAGTGGGCAAAAACGATTCTAAGTTGCATATTACTATGCTTCCTTTGAGGTAACAGAAAATAAAATGTTAAATAAAAGCAAGATACAAAAATTCAGTAGACTTTAAGTAGGAGGTGCCAGACGCTTTTTTTTGTTTTTTTGATTCCTGGTACTGTAGTGACTGATACTTTAAACTGTTGTTGCTTTGTTCCGTACCTTGTATTGGAATCTTCGTGTCTGGGTAGGTTCAGTGTTGTACTTAGTGCTAGTGAGGGAACACTGGGGCTGGTACTGAATAGGGGAGAAAACCAAGTTTTGACAGAAATCTTAACTCAGTGTTAGGTAATATATATACCTTGCGTTCCACAGATGCATATGAGTTGTGATTTTGTGAAGATGTATTGTTTGTTCAGTAAACATATACAATGTCACTTCTTTAGGTATTATATTTTTGCCCTGGTTTTAAGTCTGGAGTGAAGCATTTATTTAATATCATTTCAAGGAAGAAAGAAGCTCTAAAGGATGAAGCAAATCAGAAAGATAAGGTAAAACTGTCAAGAGAAGAAAGGAAATATTTTTTAAAAGCAGAATAGAAAACTAAGGGGAATTAATTTGCTTAGAAAAAAGGTAATAGATTTCTGTTAACTTATAAATGTAAATTGAGATTTTCACTCATGTATATTTTCAGGTAATTACTTTCATCATTATAAGATAGTTTATGACACTAGTAATAGCCTTGTAGAAAATGCTTTTCGCTTTTTCATGTATATCAAATTTGTCTTTGTATGCCACAATCACAGTTGCTACACTTGGATATCACCTTAATCCATTGTATTTTTAAATTAACTGTATTTTTGTTTTATTTTGAAGCGTGACCTTACATATTTAAGGATGTACTCTACTACTGAGTACGGTCACCCTCAACTTATAGTAAATATATGTAAATAAGCATTGATTAGGAAGTAGTTATTGTCCATAAAGCAAGTGAAAAAAATTAAAATTCTTACAAATGTCAGTAAATTTTGTGCTGTAATGAAATAAATGTAGAAAACCTTAGATTGCTTAGTGAGACTCATCGAGAAGAAAGGTACTTGTTCATAAATGAAAATGCTTATATGCTTCTTACAGGGAAACTGCAAAGAAGATCCTTTGGCAAATTATGAACTTATATGCAGTTTACAGTCCTTAATCATTTCAGTGGAACAGCTTCAGGCCAGTTTTCTCTTAAATCCAGAGAAATACACTGATGAACTTGCTACTCAGCCAAGGCGACTGCTTAACACACTCAGGTATAGCCTCTAATGAAGTTTTATAGTTCTAATTCACCTGCTAGTTTCTGTCTTTAGAAGAGTGATAGGTAAAACAGTAGGAATAAAGTGCAAGGAAACTGGAAATGCCAGACTCATGTCCCTTTGTATCCCAGATTCTCTGAAAATTGGAAATTTTCCTAAATTTAGTATTAAATTCATTAGGTTTGGATACGTATTAGTCTATTTACAGTTCATTCATTCTCTAATAGGCATATAGACAATTTTTTCCATCAGACAATAAATGTTTTAGAGTACTAGCCCCATGTACTAATTTGCTAATTACAGTATAATTAATGTAAACTCTAATTAGTAAAATTACCTTTTACTAATGTGCTATAGTGTCTTTTATTTTTAAATATGGATATACAGGGCCCATCTATCACCAAATCATTCTGTGAAGATAAAGTCCAATAATTTAATTTTTTTTTTTGGTGGTGCTGGGGATTGAATCCAGAGCCTTGCACTTGCTTCTACTGAGCCATATCCTGTGACTCATGCCATCTTTTGAATATGAAAATTTCAAACTTTTAAATACATGTGGTCCTAAGGACTTAAAAGTTAGAAATTGTGGGTCTGTAATCAAAATGTGTTATGTGTAAATACTTTAAGCTCCTAATATTCCTATTATGTGCTTAGAAATATTAAGTTGGTTAGGTTGCTCTTAAACTTTATGGGGCTGGAGAGGTGGCTCAGGGATTAAGACTTTGCCTCGCAAGCATGAGGTCCTGAGTTCAGATGCCAGGTCCCCCATAAAAATGCCAGGCAGAAAAGATATCAGCCTGCACTTCAGTCCTGGTGGGCAGAGCCTGGGAAATCCCAGAGCTAAGCACAAAGGAGGTAGAAGTAATCTAGGATGATTGCTGAAAGTAGTCATCCTTAGTCCTCCACAGGGACACAGTGCCTTCTGGTGCATACATACACAAAAAAAATAAAGTTTAAAAAATGAAGCTTTATCGTATTGTTCAAAAATGTTATCCTGGACTTATATTAAAAATTCACTAACCTGGTTTTTAATAAATGTGGGTGCAATATATTACTTTTCCTTTTTTAAGAAGCATTGTGACAGGATGGCTGTTTTGGCTTCCATCCCAGCTGTTCATTTTAACTAGCTTCATGACCTTAGGCAAGTTACTTAACCTTTTGGTACATGGTTAGAGTATCTGTCGATAGTAGTGGTAATAGTACCTATCTTATGGAATTACTATGATATACTCTCTATCTTAAAAAAGCTCAGTATGTAGTGAAATTCTGTCAGTATTAATATATTTGGAAGAGAGAAAATTATCTTAAAATAAGGTGAAATTTTTTATTTTCATTTGTAAATTTAGGTGAAAGGTTTCAAACAAGTAGAATAATAAGTTCCTTTAGATTTTCAAACTTTATGGATTTTTTTTATGTCACTTGTCTTCAAAACTAGAATAGATGAAATGGACATTTTTATTTATAGGGAACTCAACCCTATGTATGAAGGATATCTACAGCATGATGCACAGGAAGTATTACAGTGTATTTTGGGAAACATCCAAGAAACATGCCAACTCCTAAAAAAAGAAGAAGTAAAAAACATGGAAGAATTGTCTATTAAGGTAGAAGACAAGTCTCATCAAAATGAGGAAGTGAGTAGAATTAACAAGGTGGAGATGGACAATATGAAGAATTGTGAGGACCATAAAGAAAAACTCCCAAAAGGGAATGGGAAAAGAAAAAGTGACAATGAATTTGGTAACACAAAGAAAAAAGTTAAATTGTCTAAGGAATGCCAGTCATTGGAAGAGAACCAGAGACAAACTAGATCCAAAAGAAAAGCTACTGGCGACACATTAGAGATTCCGTCTAAAGCGATCCCCAAGTGTGTTTCTGAAAGTGAGACTGTAAGATCATCACAGAAGAAATCAAGAGTTAAAATCAGTTGGTTAAAACCTACAACTAAGCAACCCAGCATTCTTTCTAAATTCTGTAGTCTGGGAAAGATAACAACAAACCAAGGATCCAAAGGACAACCTGAAGAAAATGAATGTGATCTTGAAGACTTGAAGTGTGACAGTGGTCACGTGACTAATGGTTGTGGACTTGAATCTCCAGGAAATAATGTGTCACCTGTAAATGTTAGTGATGTTAAGCCCATAAACAAAGGTGCGTATAATTCTTAGACTGACAGGAGTGTGAAAAGCCACAGAAATAATTTTTCTCTTAGATGCTTGTGTAATGTTCTCTAAGTTTTTTATTTTGAGACTCTTAATAGTGAATGTGAACTGTAGTGCTTAAGGCACTGTACTTGTTTGTGTATATCCAATATGTATGTACGTAATGTCATTAATCTTATGGTGATGTTAATTTGTGATTTTTAAACTGGAGAACTTCAATACATTTTGGAAAGCCTTTTCCTTTTATCTATAATTAGAACAAATTCATAGAGGATTGAATCCACTAAGAACGGAGGTAAGGTCCTTATTGAACTAGATTTCTACTTAATTTTTGTTCATATACCCACATATCTTAGACAAAGTGTGTAGTTTGATGTGGTTAATGGTTTTATTAAAAATTTTTACTCTGGGGTTATTTTATAAGGACACAAGTTAGAAAGACAACTGATTTTATTCTGAAGGCTAATTTGTATTGAAAGTTTTTTTTCAGAGACATGAGTAAAGTATAGCTTAATTAGTGAGCTGAAATGTGAAAATGTTTTCATTCATTGTGGCTTGATTTCAATTGATTGGGTTATACTGGAGAACCAATCTGTATAGGCTTATGTTTTCCTCTATTTCAGGCACAGAGCAAATTGGTTTTGAACTAGTGGAGAAATTATTTCAAGGTCAGCTGGTATTAAGGACCCGTTGTTTGGAATGTGAAAGTTTAACAGAAAGACGAGAAGACTTTCAGGATATCAGTGTGCCAGTACAAGAAGACGAGCTTTCCAAAGTAGAGGAGGGTTCTGAAAGTAAGCAAAATTGGACCTTGTATGGCCCATGAAACAATACAGCCTTTCTGCTATTAGAACCACTTAGAAAATTGTAGCGATTTTATGTTAGAATGGAAAAATGGGATGTTTTAAATACTTTTTGGAACTTTTCAGTCACTGAAATCATTGTAGCTCAAGATTTGAGTCACTTGTGCTCAACCCAAGTGTGGACATGTTGTGGGGACAATCATGAGACCTGTCTACTTGTTGGATACTGAAAACTGGCTTTTAAACTAGTGTGTCGCCGACCAGGGCACAGTCTAGGCTTATCTTTTGGTGCTCCAACATGTATTTTTTAGCTAATAATTATTTAAAGAGACATACACTGTTAAGGATAGTCTTCTGGAAGTCAAACATCAAGATATTTGGGAATGGGTTCACTGCTTATGGTTGTACTTGGAACTGTGATTTTAGTTTTTGAATGTCTGAAAAGACACATATCTGTGAGTGAACAGATTTTCTTTTTATAGTTTCTCCGGAGCCAAAAACAGAAATGAAGACCTTAAGATGGGCAATTTCACAGTTTGCATCAGTGGAGAGAATTGTAGGAGAAGATAAATATTTCTGTGAAAATTGCCATCATTATACTGAAGCTGAGAGAAGTCTTTTGTTTGATAAAATGCCTGAAGTTATAACTATTCATTTGAAGTGCTTTGCTGCTAGTGGCCTGGAGTAAGTATTGTAAATAAAAGCTATATGACAAAAATCAGCTACTGTAGAAGTGTAGCTTTGCTTAAAATACTGAATAGTAGGAATGTAATACTTCAGTGATATAATTTATAAAGGTTGTCTTAGAAAACTTTTGATTTCATTTTTGGGTGTGGATAATATGAGTGTGGTACCTATATGTTTTGACACACATGCAGCATCAGGACAACTTTTGGAAGCAGTTTCCTTAGGAAATGTATCCACCTAATATTTTTGGTATGAATACCATTAGGTATGCTTTCTTGGGGCTGGAGATGCAGTTAAGTGATGTTAGAACATCTGTCTAGCATACATAAAATTCTAGATTTGATCTCTAGCACCAAAAGCCACAGTATAACTTTTATGTATCTTTTCATATTTGTTCTATAGATGCTAGAACTGATTAAAGCAGGGGAGAAATCTTAATATTGAGATTTTCTTTTCTCTTTATTTGTCATACACAAAGTTCTACTCTTGTTGCCCAGGCTAGTATCTAATTTGGAACCAGCAGACCTCCTGTGAGACTCCTAAATGTTAAGATTATAGGTGTAAGCCACATGCTTGACTCATTTTTTTTTTTTTTTTAAAGAGAGGGAAATCAAACTAAAGTAAGCTGGTCTTTGAAAATCTTGAGAATTTTTATAGTCCAAAAAGCTTGTAAGTATAAAAATGGAAATTACATTTTGGGTAGGCTGACTTCTGACATGTCATTGTGGATTTCACTGCTTTCTTCAAGTTGAGTACTCATTTGAGTACTACAAGGAAGTGCTCATGGTAGTTTCCTATGTTATGACATACTGTGATGTAAAAACTTTTACTGGACTTGTTCTTTATTTAGTACTACTTATGTTTTGGTTCCAAGATCTTGTTAAAAGATGTAGTAAGGTGAGGTTAGGTGAGATGGCTCAAGTAGGTAACTCTATACACAAACCTGGCAACCTGAGTTCCATGGCTGGAACTCATAGTGGAAGGCGAAGACTGACTTCCGGAAGTTGTGCCTACTGTTAACTCTCAAAAACTAAAGTAGAGAATTTAATTTCAAAAGTTTAGTCTTTTAAAAATGCCATTTAATTTTGAAGTATATGATAGGAAAATACTATGCTCCATACCTGAGTATTATCAGTTTTAATATTTTTGTGTATACATTATATTCAAAATTGAGGTCTGCTTTTTTATTTGTATGAGCACTAAATATTAATTACTTGGTTACATATTATATAAAATTTACATCAAAAAATAGGAAACTTTTTTTTTTTTTCTTCACAGGTTTGACTGCTATGGTGGTGGACTTTCCAAGATCAACACTCCTTTGCTGACACCCCTTAAATTGTCACTGGAAGAATGGAGCACGAAGCCAACCAATGACAGCTATGGACTGTTTGCTGTTGTGATGCATAGCGGCATCACGATTAGCAGTGGGCATTACACTGCTTCTGTTAAAGTCACAGACCTTAACAGTCTGGAACTAGATAAAGGGAACTTTGTTGTTGACCAGATGTGTGGAATAGGTAAACCAGAACCACTGAATGAGGAGGAAGCAAGGGATGCGGCTGAAAGTTATGATGGTGAAGAAGCATTAGTCCGAGTTGGTGGAAATGCCCAGCCAAGTAAAGTTTTGAACAAAAAAAACGTTGAAGCTGTTGGACTTCTTGGAGGACAAAAAAGTAAAGCAGATTATGAACTATACAACAAAGCCTCAAACCCTGAAAAGGTTGCAGGAACAGCAGTTGCTGAAAATAAAAACTCTGAAACTAATGATATTAATGGGACCCATGAATCTGACAGAAACAAGGAATCCAGTGACCAAGCAGGCGTTGGCATGAGCGGACTTGAGAACAAGATTTCCTATGTAGTACAGAGCTTAAAGGAGTATGAGGGGAAGTGGCTGCTTTTTGATGACTCAGAAGTGAAAGTTACAGAAGAGAAGGACTTCTTGAACTCTCTCTCCCCTGCTACATCTCCCACGTCTACTCCTTACTTGCTATTTTATAAGAAATTATAGTGAGTATATTTTCCTTGTGTATATATTAAACAGCCTGGACAAACAAACATTGGTAAAGGTGATTACATCAGTCTTTATCTTTTCTTCTGAAGCTATTGGTTACTATTGGTCTCTCTAGGTTTTTATATAAATAGTGAAATTTTAAATATTGAAAACCATGTTAATTTTTAGAATTCATTTTCCTTAGAGACTAGTGATGCATTAGCTTCTGGGAACGAACTTGTATATGTTCTTAATTGTCCAAAATGGAAGCAGTTAAACACTTTGGGATTTACACCAATCTTTTGTGTTTGCTTTTTAAAATAAAGTGCTTGTATTTGTATTCTCCATATTCGGGAGTAATTATCTACTTGATGTTTATAGGTCTGTGGTTTTTCAACCAAGAAACTAAGAATGTCATACAGTATATTTAGTTTTATAATAGTCATGAAGCCAAATCTTCAATGGGCTATATATCATAGGCACAAAGTCTAGAATATGTATATTCACAATGGTGTATATTTTGTGCCTTGAATCACTTTGAAAATGTCTCAGAAATCCTGGACAGTCCCTTCTTCATAAGACTTTTGTATGTATTTATGAAGATGATTGTGTACTCAAGCAGATCTTTCTGGGCATGTCTTAATTTGTATCTCTTCGTACTCACTGCACGATCTGTAAATAGTACAACAAATTTAGAAGGGTGACCTTAAATTTAACTTTTTTTAAAAACTGGGAGGTCAATAAAATTTAAGCTGTTTAACAACTATGTACACAAATTGTGTTTTTTTTTCAAAACTTTTTATAATACAATACAGTGGAGTTCTCTTAAAGGCAGGATAAATGTGTTTACACATGAAAGAACAAACATGCAGTTACCTTTAATTCTCATTTTTTGACTGGAGGTATGAAGAATTTTTCAGAGGAGAAATTGTCTATCCACGGTGTTTTACTTAAGCTTACAATAAAGAAATCTGCATCTTACTTGTCCTTAAAGTAGACTTACTGGAATTTGACTTCATGGAATTTAAAGGTAATGCTTTGGGCATACATGAGAACTTAGTTACATTTTAAATGTATAAATGCTATCAGTAATATTTTGATAAATTAAGAGCACCAATTAAAATAACATTTGGGCTTGGACACAGTTTACTAGGTAAAATGCTTGCTGAGCCTCATGTGAAGGCTAGAATTTAGATTCCCAGAATCCATTAATGTAGGGGAAAAGTAGTGGCCCACCTGTAATTCCAGTCTTGGAAGGTGGAGATGAGATTTCCCATGTCAAACTGGCTAGCCTAAGCCTAAGAAAGTTCTGGGTTTCACCAAGAGACTCTGCTTAAGGAATAAGATAGAAGAGCAATTCAAGATGATTCTATTTTCTAACTTTGGGCCTCCACATACATGTGCACATGTAAGTTCCCACGTGGCACATGCATATAAAAATGTCATGCGTCCTTATCCCTTAATTCAGTATCACTGATGGACCTTTAACAGTCCTGTGTGCTATTTACAGGCTCTCTAAAACCCAAAAGAAGCCAATGGTGAAAACATAGAGATTCCTGATGTGAGAAAGGTTACACTACAGCAGTAAGTATTTAGGCAGCCAGGAAATAAGTACCTTAAAAGTAAGACTCTGTTTTAACTGATCAGTAAATAATTGGTATTTCATAATAAATACTTGATATTGTCATTGAGAGATGTGCAATCAAAGTTAAATTAAGTCTTTGAGCCTTGAGCTCTTCACAGAGCTTCAATTGTGTGAAACATTCCACACTTAACAAATGTAGTGAGTTTTTCTCATGTCTACCCTTAAACTCCCCAGAGAATTAATTGGATAGAGCATGTCACTTTTGTGTCAGTTGCCATTTTCTGATTGTCTCACACTGAAGCTCAAGCTGGCCTCAAACTCAAGGCAATGCTTGTGAGTGTTGACATTTCAGGCGTAACCCACATCCAGTTTATGCCGCCAGTCCTGACTTCTCTGTCTTCTCATCTGGACTCTATTTTTTCCCCCCAGTGCTAACTAATCTAGGATCTTGTGTACACAAGTGCTGTACCACCAAGTGATGCCCATAGCTCCAGGTTGATGCTTCTGTAGTCTAAGAATGTAGGATTATCTGAAAAAAAAAAGGATCTAGTCGAGTTGATGTGTAGACGAAAGGGACTTGAGGTAACTGCTATTCTTAAAGTAAGCTCAAAAGGGGTTACCAACCATCCCCTAAGCTCTTGAAAGATTTCATTTACAAGTGCACAAGCCAAACACATGCATCGATGCCATGATGCATGAGTGGGGGTCAGATAAAAACTTTGAAAAGTCAGTTCTTTCCCACCATGTGAACTTCCAGGGATCAAATTCAAGTGACCTGCTAAACTATCTCACCAGCCCTTTGTTTTCTATTTCTACATTAACTGTAAAGAAATGGCAATGAATCTGGTAAATTCTTAAACTGATGCAAGTAACTGGTCAGTAGATTGAAGGCATTATTGGCTGTTGCTACTCTTAATTACTGAAAGGAAATATGTACATACATGCCTTGGTACATGGATGGAGGTCAGAGGACACAGTCCATTCTCTGCTTCCACCAACTCAGATTGCCAGGTTTGTAAATAGGTGCTTTACCTCACTGCCATCAATGCTGCCATTCTACAAGCTACAGTATCTTACTCCGTCTCACCCCCCCCACCCCCAAAAAGCTTTGAAACACTTCCAGAAATCATGACCATTCACTGAGGAAAAGGTGCCAAGTAATTAAAATGTTAGTTTCTGTTACCTTCTAGGCAATGTAAAATAGCCTTTAAATTTTTTTTCTTTATCCTCTCGTGTATTGTGTGTGTGTGTGTGTGTGTCAGAGGGCACCGTATGTCCCTATGGAGGAACAAGGATAAATGGGAATCATTCTGGATTACTTCTACCTCCCCACCCCCCTCCTTTTTTTTTTTTTTTTTTGCTCTGCTCACCAGGGCCAGAAATTCAGGCTGTCATTATTTCAGCCCTTTGTTTTTACATGGGATCTGGAATCTAACCTCAGGACCTTCTGCTTATGAGTGCAGAGTCTTAACATCTGAGCCATCTCTCCAGTCCTAAAATAGCCTTAAAGCAGAGTTCCAGTTGTTTCAGTCACTAAAAATTGATAGCTTAATGTGAAATAGAGAAGTTATCAATTTTAGTTGCTCATACTAAGACTGAGAGACTGGGAAAGTGGTGCAAGGGTTAAAGCACTTACTGTACAAGCAAAAGTACTGGGTTCAGATCCCCAGTAAAATGCTGGGTGAGTATGATGGAATCCCCAGAGCAACTGACTAGCCAAACTAGTCCTACTGCCAGCCTTAAAAGAATAGGGTGGAAGAGATTAAGGATGATTCCAGTATTAACCTTGGGCCTCTACATACATGCAAAAAAAAAAGCACGTATACATAACACACAAATAAACACAAAATATATGGAAATGGGGGAAAAAGACATCTGTGAAGACCAAATTGTTGTCAATAGTAATAGCTATTTCAGACACATGGTAAGATAGTTTGTTGGCAGGTAAGACACCTGCTCTTGAATCTGGTAATCAGTTTGGTCCCCCAGAAGTTGCCCAGAAAGTTGTCCTTCGAACTCCACCTGTATTCTTTTTCATAAATAAAAATAGTAAAATGCTCCCCTCTTGCTCCCTGTTTTGGGGCCTACTGAGATGAATTCTCAACCCCCTAATAAAGTAATTTCTGTAACTACATACTTTTCAGTGAGTGGGGTAGATGGGTCCTTCACCATGAACTCACTAATTTGGAACTGATTAAGGCTTTGGAAATTGCCTCAGTTTTGATTTTCATTTTGGTAATTTTGTTTTTGAACATCTCAATTTATTCTCTGCCTCTTCCATAAAAAAGTCCCACTCATTTAAATTAATGTAAACATTCACATATTTAATAGTACCTTTAAAATAAACATTACTACATTTAAAAATGGTTCCAAAATGAATCTATAAATGGTAATATAAATTAAAAAATATGAATGCTAAAGTAAATAACATTAGCTATGGTATAAATAATGGTAAATGTATAGTGTACCTTTGAATTATTAAAATGCTTTTAAAAAGATGACAGCATGTTACTGCACTATTAGAAACCATAGCCATTATTCCAAAACCTTTATACAGTCTATATTTGATATTTTGGCATTCTTCAATGAGCCACATTAATGCTCTGACTTCCAGAATCACACCCGCATCCTGTTTCAGCAGAGCTGGTGTTCACGCTTGTGTTGGCTCTTTTCACATGAGTGAATCAAGTGCTTTCAATCTTAGAGATCCATTTTGCGAAGGCTCATTCGACTGAAGGAATCTCTGGGAAAACAAGAGGGCAGTTATAAGAAAAGGTTTTAAAAATGTGTACTTTGCTTTGAGAAAAAAAATTTATGCATATACCCTTTAGGGTGTCTTATATGCCAGAGGTACACGTCAATGTCAGATGTTCACACTTCATATTCTGTATCTTATTCTGGCTTACAAATTACTGAGTAAAAGGGAACTGACACTAGACACATGGCCAAACAGCTGCTGCAGGTATTGAGGTAAAACAAAAGACTTCTGGTATAAGGGGACAGCTTTTGGGAAATACTTAGAATTATTAGATGGCAAAGGCAAGTGTCTTCACTGTTAAACCTTAGTCAAGTTGCTGGTTCTGACTCACATTCTTTTATACTGTGAAGTTACTGAGGACTACAAAACCTTTATTTTAGTAGGTTACACGTATTTACCATACTAGCAATTGCCACAGAAAATTGTATGAAACAGCCAACTGTGTTATAATAAATAGCCATTCATTAAAAATAATTTTCAAGAAACTTCAGAAGTGTGGAACTCGTACGCATTTAATACCTGTTGTAACAGGTGTTCTAAATGAATTTACCTTTCTACAATTCGACCTAAAGCAATGTCACTGACTTGCTAGGGATTCTCCACTGCACCCACAGGATGATGTTTCGGTTCTAAGGAAAACAGTTTTGAAAGCTAGATGCTTTTTATCTAGAAAATTTTCTAGACCTGACTTTGATAGCACATGATGGGCAGATGCAGGAGTGGGAGTTGGATGGCTAACCTGGACTACTCAGCAGTACACAAAACATAAAACACTACACACAAACACAAAAATGAAAGAGAAAAAGTTCTTTAATTCCAAAAATTACCTGTAAACATTAAGAACTGAAGCTGAGATCACAGGGAAGAGGAACTCAGGCCAGACTGAGGAAAGAACTCAGGCCAGAGTGAGGAAAGTGCCACCCCAGGAGAACGCGGGCAGGATGGAGGGAGCTGGAACTAACTGTTGACTATGGCCACCCTGGCACCTTCACCACCCTCTGGGACGTCTGCCCTGCTGCGTTTGACTGGTGGACAGGAGGCATCGAGAAGGGATTTCAAAAAGACTGAAGATAAAACCCAAAGTATGGTGAGAGCTTGCTGGGAATCTTGAGAAGAATAGTTCTTCAGCATAGGATAGTGGACGCATGCATCTTTGCAGAGCAAGATGGAAAACACTCTGCTCCCACTTCCCACAGCTCCTATCGCTGGAGGAAATCATATGTAGACACCTGGTAGGCTTTTTATGTCTTAAGATAGTACCACCATTAAGTAGTCCAGCTGTCACCAAACTTGCAATCTGGTTTCAGTCTCCCCAATCAGAACGACATGCATGCATGGTGGATGGTTTCTGAATGTGTGAAAACTTTCCATACATTTAGAAGCAGAAAAGTAGTAGACCATTAAGGAATAAAGACTAAGTTTCTGGGAGACAAAATGGCCAGCTTCTTTTCCAACTTAGGGTGTCCTGTATGGTCTTTCAAGTTTGGGGTGTCTCAGGTGTTAATTTATCAAGGAGTTACAATTTGATTGGCTAATTATTTCAAAGAAAAGGATGGTACAGCAATAGAACAGAATAACTTCTATTAGGCAGTTTAGGAATAATGATTAGAATCATTTTTCTTAGGCAGTAGTCAGGCTGGGAAGGTCCTGGAAGGGCTCATCCATCTCTACTGCCAGGAATATTCTAAAGGAATTGACCAGACCCCCACTGAAGAGATAAGATCACTGATTCCAGAGTTACAAAAGGAGATGAGTTCCTTAGTCTACAGTAACTTGCCCCAGACCTCTGCTTACTGTTTACTATGAGAAGAGATAAGTTCCTTGATCTACAGAAAAACTATCACCAAGAGTCAACCCCCAACATGAACAACCCAATAAGGAATGATCATCTATTTAAAACTTAGCCTAACTCTAAGTATCCCTAACCCCACCAGCCATAATGTCTCCCCTAACTTCCCAGGTGTCACGAGTTCCTTTTTTAAAAATCACTCAATAAATCTTGCTTTAATCTCTCCAAAGACTGGTCTCAGTTTTTGACCCCGAGACATTAGAACCTGGAAAGATGTCCCGTTTCAATGGTGTCACAAAAGTCGAACCACATGGTTACAAATTTGATTCCAAAATGAAAACGGGCAGTTTACACTATGGCAGCCACTGTCTCCTTTGCAGAATTCAGAAGCTAAGAAACAAAATGCTAATCGCCTTGGATTCCTCGAAGTTACCATCGCCCAGAAGAGAAAACTGAAGATGAACTTCTTGCTCCCATTCAGGGGTAGAAAATCCCTACTTATTCCCAAAACCTTTTTTAATAATCAGAGTGGTTCCTCCTTTGTGTGATTACATGTGCTACTTACTGTTTAGCTGAGGGAAATGAGCACCTTGTTTGTGACCATTCTAGTGAAACTCCAACAGGATTTTGAAAGGAACAGATTTAGGTCAGATGTATGAGTACTGTGCCATCAGTATGTGTTCTTCCATGATTTTATGCCTCCCAAACTGATAAGTACTTAGGTAAGAAAAGGTTGGCTAGCTCAGCTTATTAGGACAGAGAAGATGCACCATCCGCATCATAAGGTAGAAGTCATTAACTACCTGAACTCGTATAATAGAAATTAGGAACTCACTATCCAAACCAGAGTGATAAAAGTTATGAACTTGCTCTGCAGATCATATGACAGAAGTTAATTCACAAAACAACTTGCACAGACACTCTTCTCTAAGGAGAGACTGAGCATACCTGTGGCAGGTGGCAGGCAGCAGTGCCTTGTATAACTGAGGGATTTTCCTGTTTATCAGTGGCTGAAGAGCCTCTTTAAGGCGATGGTAGTTTCTCTCCAGTTCCCTTTGATACTCCTTTTGATCTGGGCCAATTAAACTCTTATTTTTTCTTAAGGCATCTTCACACCTAGGGGAGAAAAAGTCTAGAAATTTTTTTCTGGCAATTTGTAGACTCACTGACACATGCACATGCACAACATATATTTACCAGGATGAGGACATTGAGTTTTTAGTTCAATGCTAAACAATCCTCTTTAGTTTTAGGCAGCATTATGGTATGGTTATATGATCCATCCTAAGCAGGTGGCATTGAGTGGTAACTGAATCCCGAGGGAGCTAATATTATCAAAAAAATCAATGAGTTGACTCAACAGAGTTGACTCATCAAGAGTAGCTGGCTGCAGGAAGTTCCCAGCCAGTTTACTTTGCTTCCTGATGTGGGCCACTTGCATGGATGCATTCTCCACACTGCGATGGTCTGTCTTGTACACACAGGCTATGAGCATGGCGACCATGTGACCGTGGATGGAGCATTGGAGACCCTGAGCTGAAATAAGTATTTCCTTCATTAAATTGGCTTTACTCAGGTATTTTGTTGTGGTGGTGACAATAGATTATTAGGCAGGGAACAGATGATCAAGAAGTTCCTTTAAAATCTGACAAACACTTCCAGTTTTCATTTAGTTGGAAACAATACATTTTATTTTTACTAATTAAATTAAAAATTAGTTTTGAAACAGTTTTTTTTCTTTGTAGCTTAGGCTGGCCTAGAACTTGGGACTCTTCTGTCTCAGCTGGGAGATGCATGTCTCAAGGTAGACTTTCACAGAGTAAGTCTTACTAGGCAGGAATTCTACCACTGAGCTGCGGCCTCGGCCCACCAAGGAACATACTTTTTTTTTTTTTTTTAACATTTTTTATTATTATTTCCGCTCATACAAACTTAATAGGTAGACCAGTTCCCTCCCCCCTCCCCCCCGAACCCCCTGCTTCTCCTCCCCCCTCCCCATCTCCCAGTGCCTCCCCCCCAATTCCCAGAGAGTCCTTTATTGTGTATGTCTAACTCTCCTCTTGGTCCTCCTTTCCGATGACGTACAAGGACCCAAGTGGCATTTCCCTGAACCCTTTCTCGTGTTCCCCTTAAGCATAGGAACACTACTGTGGCCATCAATCCCTCGCCTCCAAGGATCTTGGTGCCTTTAGCCGATGTTAGACTTTGTGAGGTCAATAGTGTGATGGACATGGTGCAGAGCATGCAAAGTCCTATTATGATTGCTCCAAGGAACATACTTTACAAGCTAAGTAACTAGATTTCTTTGAGCATATTGGAACTAGACTGAAAATTCCTATGGACTGCAGGGATACTAATCCACATCACCATTAGCATCTGCCACAGTGTTTTGCCCATGTTCAAATAAAAGCTGTGCTTGAAATAGATTGGATTAGAAATTCTTATTCCAATAGCTCAAAAAATAGGTGGATCTTGGATGGATAAAGGATGGATAAAGGAAGAAAATATGTTTCAAAAATAATATATATAGGTATTAATATGAACTTGAGAGGCATGGCAGGAGGACAGCAAGTTCAAGGCCCAGGTATTCCTAAACCTGTGGGATGCAGCTAAGGCAATGCTTAGAAGAAAGTATACAGCTTTCAATGTATATATTAGAAAAGAATGGTAAAACTGGAAAATAACCAAGCTGAACAGTAAGCAATCTAAAGTCAAAGAGTAAGGAGTGAAATAATAAAATTTAAAAATATGATGTGGAATATCAAGAACCATTAGCAGTGGGTATGCACATTCCTGCAGCCTCGGTGAGGACGGAGGCAGAAGGATCACTGCAGCTGAGGGAGCTCACACCTCAGTTCACATGAAGAAACACTTTTCATCTAAGGAAACAAATCAACCAGACTGAGCTTTATCAAGACTAGTATGAGGTAGAGGAGTGAGATCAGCAGAAGAGAAGGGACAGGTGGTGGCAGGTGAATGAGGAAAGTAAAATGTCACACATGTGACACTATAATAGTAAGAGCTGTTATTTTATACATTAACCAAAAATTTAATTGAAAACAGATCAAACATCCCTATTTGATATTTAAAATGAATTATAACACCAAATAGAGGATTTTACTGGTACTCATGAAAAACAAGAGAAATAGAGTAATTTTAGAATAATTCTAAAATCACCAAGTACATTGCATCTCTTAAATCATAAGTGTATCCTCAAAGAACATATTAATTTGCAATTCTATTAACCATACAAGAGACAACACAATTATTTAAAGTATTTATTCTCACTGTAGCCCAGCCTGGCCTAGAACTCACTATGTAGGCCCAGTGTGATAGTTAATCCTGGGTGTCAACCTGACTATGCCTGGCATTAACTAAGATCAGCTGTCTGACCATCTGAAGAGATTATCCAGATCAATACATTCACAATACAAAGACCAGCCCTAGATCTGAATGGAACCTCCCAGCAGCAGAGCAGTAAAAGGAACCTTAGAACAGCAGGCTTTGAAGAGACTCTCAAGATGTGCTAGAAAACTCTCTTCCCTCTTGCCACCCAGCTTGTTCGCTTCTTCGACCTGCTAACCCTCCAACCTTTCAAGACTTCAACGTGACTAAAGACTGTCCAGGATCCTCTAGCCTTCAGCCGTTACCCACTGGCCAACTGGACTGAGCAGCTCTGAGCCTCCAGGATGTTTGCAGTAACATAGCCTGCCTTCAGTTTCAGCCACCAGCCATGTCGCCTCTGCCATGAAAGACTGTTTCTCCCCTCTGGAACTGTAAGCTGAATAAATCTCCCTTTCTCCTTTAAGTTGCTTGACTTCGAATGTTCTCTCACAGCAACAATTAAGAGTAACTATTAAACCCAGAATGGCAAGTATATTTACCAAGCAATTGGCTTTACTTCAGAGCATATAAAAACTACTCTAGAAATCAGTCAGATGGCTCAGAGGAGTGCTGCCACCAACCTGACCACGAGTTGCATCCCTGGACTCACATGGTGGAAGGTGAGAAATGACTCCTGAAGCTGTCCTGACTGACCACAAATGTGCTATGCACATGCCTCACCTCCAATAAAAAACGAACATGTAAATACAAACCAAGATTATTCTGGGGTGTGAAGGGAGGGGGAGAACTATTCTTAAGAGAAGTTCCCAAGTCATTTTTTTCAGGGCAGGATACCAAAATCTAACAGGTATCATACAAAACAAAACAAAACACAGCACTGTAATTCAATCTCACTCATAAAAGTAACTATAAAATTGCTCCAACACATATTCTGCCAATATATGAAACACATACACACGTGTGTGTACATATACACATACGTACACATTCACCATGACTAAATTTTAATAAAGGTGTCCAGGTTAACAGAAAATAAGTGTAGCTCAGCCTACTGAGTAAAGGTAAACTGTCAAGATAGATCAGAGAATAAAGACGGTCTTCTGAGTGGTCCTTTGACTTACACATGTATACCATGACATGTACATACACACACATAATAAATAAATACAATATTAAAAAGCGCAAGCATCAAGATGGCTCAACATGCAAATGCACCTGCCATGAAGGCCCAGTAATCTAAGCTCAGCCCCGAATATACATGATAAAGGAGAGAACTGGCCCTCAGACGCGGTCCTCTCACAAACACACTTTTAGAAAAAAATAGACATCTTTAAAAGATAAATAAAAATAAGAATCAGGGGTAAAGGCACTTGTGTGCCAACTCTGACAACCTAAGTTTGATATTTAGAATCACATAAAAGTAGGAGAAAACTGGCTCCACAAAGTAGCTCTTTGATCTCCACATGCACATGGCATTTGTGCCCCACACCATCATACACTCAGTACAAAATAACTTTAAAAATAAAATCATAAAATTTACAAAATAACTTTAAAAATAAAATCATAAATTTTCAGACGACTTATGCAGATATTTAAAAAATAAGATTCAATGCTGTGTAGTGGAGGACGGCCTTGAACTTCTCATCTTCCTGCCGCCACCTCCCCAGTGCTGTGGTGACAAGTGTGCGCTACCATGCCCAGTTTACCCGTGCGGCATGAAGCCTAGGGGTTTTACGAGTACTGGAAACAAGCTACATTCCCAGCAAATGATGGCAATTTGGAAATTTTCCTTTTTGATGTTTATAAAGTTCAGGCAGAAGAAACTGAATCTCTGATAACTCATGCAGTGAGAACTGGTGATTTCTCTTCAAGCTCCTTAAGCAAGTTAGCATTGTCCACCTTTACAGATGACCAAAAACAAACAAACAAACAATGGAAAGTAAAATTATTTAAACTCTTAATAAACTCATTCAGTAAATGATCTGATCTGAAAACTATGTTAGAGGTCTGAGCAGTGATTAAAGTACTTGCCATGCAAACAAAAGGACTGGAGTTTGGCTTTTCAGATCCCAAGTAAAATGCCAGGCCCACTTGTAATTCCAGCTTATTCCAGGCTTAGACGGCAGAGTTTGGGAATCCTTAAAGCAAGCTGGCTAGCTAGACTAGCCCTAATGACATGCTGTGGGTTTAATTAGAGATCAGACTCAAAATAATAATATGTAAGAACGCGCAAGGATGATTGGCAACATCATCACCCTCAGGCCTCCACATGCAGGAGTGCTCATACATGTGCACCCTCCTACCCACAAGCAAAATACAGACGTGAAAAATTTTTAAAAAATTAACCATGTTAGATAGAAAGTAGATAAAGCAGGTTCTCAGTCATTTATTGCTGGTACAGAAGGCTATCTCAGATGTTTTTAGTTTTGGTGGTGACAGGGATTGAAGCCAGTGTGCTTGGCCCACAAGGCTCTTTTAATTGGACCCCGTTGTCCTTTCCCAGGCAGTTCTCACACAATTCATCATAGAGCTGTACTTTCATTGGATGACTTGCTATTCTCAGACAGATCCTGAAGAGGGTTCCCATTTTGCCCTGTTTGGTACCTTCCCCTTTTTCTGACTGAAAAACCACTATTCTTTGTGGTTCACATCAACTGTGTGGAATTCTCCCTTGTCATTGCCAAAGTTGAATTAATAATTCCTTTTTTTGTAATCATAGTACTAGGAATTAAGTAGAAAGTTGATAAAATGACTGCTTTCCAACTGTTTCAATTATGTGCCAAACATTAGCTTAGCACTATCTCCATTCATGTGCAGAAGAGTTAAGGACAACTGTCCTCAGAAAGGTCTTGATTAGCTACTGGGAATGTAGGTTGAGGAAAGCTAGTCAATATTCCTAGAAGATAAAAGTGAGTCACTGTGCCAGGAACTATGTTGAATATCTGCTCTTTTTGTGAGCCTTGAATTCTGGTAAGCCATCTCTGAAGAGATTTC